>CM043000.1:15458097-16100130 GCA_023678885.1 Pogostemon cablin
TATAGGTATGGCTATGGACTTCTCACTACATTGTTCTACTCTGCTGATTAAAATAATTTAATTCCAGTTGTAATTTTTTGGATTAATTTTTCTCAAAAATAAAATTCGTTCCCCCCTTTACATTTATTTTCAGCATTCGGTTGTGAAAATTTTCTTAATCTAGGTTTTAGATTTTGTTTGATATATGGGTTGGTTTTCTATCTGCCTTAATAACTGTTGAATTGACTATCTCTTTATTTTTCTCTCTTTTCGATGACTATACTGATAGCAACTCAAAATCTTTTTTGTGTTCTTATTAGTAACATTATGCTTGTTTTGGTTATGGTGCCATTCGTTGTTCAATTTATGTGCATTAAGTACTTATTGTTTTGTTTACTTACATATTATTGACTCAATAGCTTGGTTTATGTGTTTTGGATACTTAAAACTTTTGTTATTTTTCATATTATGTTTGGTAGGTTTAGCTCTACATAAGTAAAAAGTGTGTGACAACAATTTAAGATATGTATCTGTAATTGTTATTGTGAGGAGTTAATTGCTGCACATGATTATTCTGAGTACTTTGCGAGAGCTTTATGCATTGTTAGGTTCTCTAGAAGCAAGACCTTAAGGCTGTTGGTAAAATCGTTGTAGAATATTGATGCAAGTATAACTTGTTAAGTTGATGGGTAATAATATGTGGGCATTGTTATTCAATTTAAAGGGGAATCCCTAATTTCATTTGCCTTATCCGCATTTCTTCAACACCCTCTTCTGGTTGCTTGTTTCAATTTGTATTGCTGCTTTTCTGGGGAAAACTCTAATTTCACTCATCTTTTCTGCTCGGCAGGTTCTTCTATGGGTGTTTGCTTTGAGTAGTACCATACCACTGCAGCTGCTTCACACGTACCTGTAAGCTTATTGAGCTATGTTCACCTACGAATTATGTAATCATTCGACTCAAAATTTGTGACTTAACTGACTCAATTAGTACTTTGCAAGACTCTACTGAGTGTAGCTATCTCATTTATTAATTTTTGTACAGTTTTGAACTTTATTGCTTGAAGGCCAAACTATTTTAGTTGTGTTTCTATATTTACAGCCAGGATTTCCAATAGATGCTATATGTTGTCAAATAAATCTACTTTCCCAATTCTCATTTCTTATTCCCATTTAGCATTAAGGCATGAGAAAGACAGCATAGTATCTTTTCGGTGACATTGAATTTGACTTAAACTTCAAGCGCCAAAATGATATGTGGAACCTCTCAGCTTTTGGACGTGAGAATATAGGCATAGAGCAAGAACGAAAAAAATTAGGATTCTCATAAAGAAATTAGACTGCTTTACAGTTGCACATAAGAATGACTCCAGAAGTTTGGAATGGCAATAATTAAAACTTCAAGGATAAACAACCAAAGGAAAGAAAGAATCAGCAATAAAATTACAAATTCATAATTACAGAAGTTACTATCCATAGCTATGTATTCTTCGTTACCAACAAAAGAATTTGTCTCATTGGTTCCGCCATAAAGATTGGAGTCTGTTGAGTTTTGTCCCTTTTCATTTATCTCAAGAATTAAAAGCTGCAAATTGCACATTATATTCAGTTAACGTCAATTGATCATGTGTTAAAAGTCAAGGAAGATTACAGTAATAAATGATGACATAAATGTGGCTTGCAAGAGGTCAAATAGGACAAGTCAAAGTCCATCTCAGAAACTTGCCCATTGTTTTGCGGTGCTTGTGAGACATTTTTTGGCTTTTAATCCCTGTGGATTACACTTGTAGCTTCAAATAGTATACGGAAGACACTCTATCTCTCTTTTCTTTTTTTCTTGCACACTTTCCAATTACCTATGACATCAAATAATCAGGAAGTTTTAGCTCTTTAAATTAGTAAACCGTGAAAAACTTCATAGTTTGGGCTCTTTGAATAAGTAAACCACAAAAAACTTTGTTGTGTTTAAATGAATATTTTCTATAATGCTGCCTACTTCAAGGGGCAGATTCTTATTTTAATAATGCGAGTGGCTTTTTCCTCTAATTTTGATGTGTGTATTAAACCAATCTTCTATGTACAAGGCTCCTTGATATCAATATGCTTGATTCGTGAGACATAACTCAAAGGACTGTAGATGTGTGTTTGGAAATACAAGTTATATCATGTTTCTGCAATTCGTGATTAGAATATCTTTGTAATACTTGCCTAACAAATTTATATTCCTGTTATCACAAAGCATCATGCAGCCCACCGTAAAGTTGGTGAACTCTGTACTTACCAATTTATATTTTTTAACCTTCCTCTCCTCATATTTAGGAGAATTAGAGATTATGCAACTTCTGTACTCAAATAACTTTAGAGAACTTGTGCTTATGTTAAATATGGGCTAATAAGTAACACTTATGTTAAATATGGGCTAATAAGTAACACTTGTGCTTTTGTCAATTTAGTTGAATTTGTGAGTATGGTTTTTCCCCTCATCTTCTTCTCCATAGAGGACTCAACAAAATTCATTCTTTCCTTTTGAAAAGTAAAAAGTTTAGTTTATGAATTGTCATGAATCCAAATTTAGATAGCTTGTTGCTTCAGGGCTCAAAACCTACTCTTAATGGCATCTGACTTCTGCTACTTATCAGGATGACGTAACTTAGTTGTCGAGGTGATTCATATCTATTTATTTTCCACGGTCTTGATATTCCTATTTACTTTAATTTTCTTATAACGACCAAATCATATTAATAAACACTTTTCGTTCAGTGTTTTCCTTTGATTTTCAAGTTAAATAAGATTTTATACATTAGTAAGTTCCTCTAGCAATGAACTGCCGCTCAATAATAAGATGTGCTGTATATGAGGATGGGGAATGTTTTACGCGGAAACATGCAATTGTCATCTAAATGTTTCTCTTGATGGTGATTGCTCAAATCTCTCTTTTTTTAACTCTTTTCTGAAAAACCTTTTTAATTAATCATGTTGTGCATTTGATTTTACATGCTAATTATTAGGTTTTACATGCTTCTTCTTCAGCCACTTTTTGCAAATTAAACGTTTTTTTTTTCTCATTTTCCATATGAGAATTCTCTTCTTGACCTCATGGGTGTGAAGTCTTAGCAACAGGATCCCTACCACCTCTCCTTGGTTAAATTTAAATAGGAATTTTTAATTTACGTATGTGGCAACTATAGTTTAAGGCATTCAAGTTCATGGCTATATTTTTGTGTCTTTAGACCATATAAATTGGCAAATTTTTAGCTCACAACACTTAATAGCATGGATTATTATAAGGGCCTATTAAAAAAACAAAGACAAGCTGCCATTGGTTGTATTAATGTTGATGTCGTGAGAGGGGGAGGGCAATAGTCGTATATTTGTATTGCAAATGTGCTTTACTACATTTTGGGCTTACGATAAAACAAAACTAATCCACATTTTTGGTGTTGGGTTTGTGTGCCTTTAGATTTATATTGAGAGTGAATCTCCTTTCCCAGACCAAAAGCAGGAACTATAAATGTTTGAGCTGGGTTGCATCCTATCTTCATTAATTGAGGTTTAATATCTTGAATTTTAATGTGATAGAGCCAAGGGTGATATTTACACGCACTCTGCTGAGGTAGCAAATTGAAACTTTCCCTAATTGCGAATTATATAAAAATAAAACCAAGTCCCGTCGCCGTCTGTTGTCATAATCTCCCACCACCATTACCATGTACAAGAGATTGTTTCATCTTCTTTTTTTTTCTTTTTTTTTCTTTTTTTTTTTGTTTACAAATTCTCCCTCCACTCCATCAATATTGAGTCAAAATATAATTATTTTGTTATATATTTTGTCGTAAGATAGATTTTGGCCTGCGATTTGATGCAAAATCACCCCATTTCCCCTGTGCAACTGCCGACAAGGTCACAAGAAACATTCAATTAAAGAGTTTCAGAGATGGAGTCAGCAAATTAACGCTGTAATTTCTGTTTATTGTATGATTAGGTATATTTTGATCGCTATGAGTGAATTTTCCAAGTGATTTCTTTTGTGACGGCCTTGATGCTAGTATAATTCTTCTTAAACTTTTGTTTTTGTCATTCTCTTGGAAACTTCATGATCATTCACTGCAGCATAATCGTAAATGTTCGGTAGTATTTTTATAGATTAAATTGAATATAACTTGTAAAATTCAAGTTTTAGTTGGATAGTTCCAATCCATTTTATTTTTCTTTTGACGAGCTTGATAAAATCACATAATATAGCAGGGAATGATAGGGGGTGCTCGAGTTGGACTGAAAGGATGGCAGCAAGCTGCTGTTGCAGTTGGATCAGCTATTGGAGCATTGATGGATCCACGAAGAGCCGATTTGATAGCTGCTCTGGGAGAGACTACTGGGAAGCCTGCATTTGAAAGGGTGCTCGAGAGGATGAAGAGGAGTCCAGAAGGCAGGGTGAGCTTATCATGCACTTCTATTAAAAAATGGCTGTTGTTCTTTGGTTTCTATAAGCATGTTATAGAAAGTTTTACTTTATATGCTCTGAGGAAAGCATTTATGCTTATCTACTGCCTTGATTTGATTTTCAATATTTATGTGTGGTGGTGGTGGTGGTGGTATTCAGCATTGCATAATATGTTTTCCTACTCTTCTCTGATAATTTTTTTTGAGTTTCTTACAATTCCATCTTGTTTGAATTTTGATGATATTCTTAGGATTGATGTCACAAGCATTGCAATATGCAACTTCATTTGTTTGCTCTTGTACATGTAGGCGTAGAATCCTTTCGGTAATCTTGTGTGAATTTCTTACAACCCCATCTTGTTCGAGTTTTGATATTTTTAGGATTGACGTTGTAAGCATTGCAATTTGCAAATTAATATGTGAGCGAGTGCCATCAAATTTGCTGTTGTGGATGTTGACAGAAATTTGTTTTCTAAGCCATGTATATTTGAAGAGAGAGAGAGAGAGTTGGGGATGTATTCATGTACTTTTAGGTGCAAGTGATTCTATCAGTAGCTAGGAATCATCTTGTTATCTCAGTTGATTAATCTAAATGTCGTTTATCACAGGCTGTACTGTTGGAACGCCCTCGTGTGATATCCGATCATGTAGGCCATGCATGGGACCTTCCACCGAACACATTTGGGGCTGCATATGCAACATTTATGGTATCACGAAACTTCTCCCCCAATGACAGGCCACCAGTCAGGTTCATGGAATCCGAAGAACTAGCGTACATTGCAACACGTGCGCGTGAGGTTCATGACTTCTGGCATACTCTGTTTGGGCTACCAACCAATTTGATTGGTGAATCAGCAATGAAGGTTGTAGAATTCGAGCAGATGCTTCTCCCTATGTGCGCCTTGTCCGTCATTGGTGGCACGGCAAGATTCAGCGGAACGCAGAGGACATTATTCTACCAGCACTACTTCCCTTGGGCCCTTCGAGCTGGTATGAGATGCAACGACTTGATGTGTATATATTACGAGCGCCATTTCCACGAGGATTTGGAAGATGTTCGTCGTAGATGGGGAATAATTCCTGCTCCTTCCCCTCGTCCAAATGCAGCCTGAAAGCCGTCGAATTTTTACTTCAGTTGAGATCTAATGATTGGATCTATCAATGAAAAAATAGTTTCTTGTGAATTAGGATGAGGGTATGAGAATCTCCACTGATTGTACTGTTGAACTACGAACAATTCAAAAGGCAACACCGGAGATATAAGAGCATTCTGCCACATACCAAAATTCGAAATATTAAAAAATCATAGGAATTGACTAAAACTTTATACGTGTACATACAATTTTAACTGTCACTGCAGTGGAAACATGATATTTAAAAGATTTAAGATTATTGATAAAATGTTGTTAAACAAATGAGGAGAAGTGTGAAGTAGGCATGCATCAAGGTTTCGAACTGCTGGTTACTGTTCCAGAAAATGAGGTCTGGAATCGAATTGGCCCAAGTGTAGTTTTGGTTTTGGAATCATCGATTCTCGATTCCTTTTTAAAGCCTCAAACCGTGAACTTGCGGTTTGTGAACTTGTAAGGGAAAAAAAAGAAAAAACTGCTGGCGGAACCGAAACTGCCGATTCCAGTCTTATGAAATTAGAGACCAGAACTGAATTAGAATATATATAATTTCAATTCTATTTTGGTCGGTTTCAAATTTTATTCAAACCGTCGGTTACCAGTTTTGATTTTTCGGTACATGTATAGTGTGGGGATCCTACAGGACGGAGGGAGTATATTTATAAATGTATATTACTCCCTCCATCCTCCTGCAACTTATGCATTTTGCCACTTTGGTCCGTACCAATACAAATTGTGAATTTTCTATTTTGGTAGATGAACCTCCACACAAATCAATTCATATCTCTTCATGAAATTCACACACAACTACTCACTACATACTAAAATATACTCCTTCCATCCCAACGTACGCGCTTCCTTTGCAAATTACAAAGGAAGCGCATACGTTTCAATAGGATAGAGGGAGTAATATCCTTCATCTCACTATACATTATATATTAATCATCCATACGCCAGAAAGGTATACATTTTTCTATTTTGGGTGTCCGCACCAAAGGTATACATTTCTTTTTCTACACACATGGGACCCACACACATCACTAATATATTTAATATATGGGATCGACACACCCCACTAATACAACTATCTATTACACATCTTCTTGAAATACATTTCCTAAAATAGATTAGAAAAATGTGATGTGTCAATATTATATTGACTTTAACATTTATGATTATCTAAAAATTGTGAGATGTGTTTTGATTGATTGGATATTTTCTAAGAGGTCTTGGGTTCTAATCTCCAAGAAAGCATTATTTAATTAGACTTTCAAAATTTCATTTCAATGGCATTATTTAATTGGACTTCCAAATTTTTATTTCTATTTGTATTGGGTTTATTAGAAATTTAATATTCCCTCCGTCCCGGGTATTTTTACCCGTTTGTACGGGCACGAAGATTAAGACGTTTTATTTTTTTAATATATAATGTAAGAGAAAGTAGGGATAAATTAGTAATTTAAAAAGAAAAGGTGAATAAAGTTATTGAAAATGATGGATAAAATGTAAAAAAGTAATTAAAATTGTTGGGATTGTAAAAAGTAGGTAATAAAATATTATGTATTTTTGCCAAAAATGGAATGAGTAAAAATACGTGGGATACCCCAAAATGAAAAGTAGGTAAAAATACGTGGGACGGAGGGAATATAATAAGTTATGAGTTTTTTTTATTAAGGTTCAGGTACTAGGTAATTTGGATTAATACCTTATTTTTTAAGTTAATATAATTTTTACTATTGGGCATTCTCATCTATTTTATATGATTTTCTAATTTTTTTTAGCTTATTCAGTTTATTTATTTTAATATTATGAATAATATTTTAAGCTATGATCTCCATAGATTAAAGTAAGAAAAATTGATTTTAGATGGAGTAGCCTCACAGGTGTGGAGTCCAACTGTGGAGCATCAGGTGTGCGGCCGTCAAGTTTAAACCTTAAAAAGGAACTTAATTAATTAGTCAAGTTTAAACCTTAAAAAGGAACTTAATTAATTAGTCAATCCAAGCAAGGCCTTTATTTTCTTTTAATTATTTTTTAATTTAATATAAGTTATTTATTTGGGTTAATAGGTAATCTATCTCACACAAGGGGATCCGTGAGACGATCCCACCCAATACATACCCTTAAAAATATGATTTTATTACAATTATTCACAATTAATTTTCTCACACCATTTTTAAATAATATTTAAAATTGTTCAAATAATCCAAGTATCCTATAAGTTATTTTATTATATACCACTTTTAAATTGTCTTAATAACAAATCATCTTATACAATTATTTCCACTATAATATATTAATATTATGATTTCATATTAATAATGAATAAGTAAGTTTATATAGATATGCACGATCAATATATTTGATGGGATAAAATCTTTTAATTTAAGCACAATTACAATTATATGAAGAATTTAGTTGAATCGATCCGTCCACTCTATTCATTTATTTTAAAAAATACTATTTAATTTAAATAAGAATAAGATGGAGTTTGTTGTAATATAATCTTAAAATTTCTAAATTTTTTAAATGTTAATTGATGATTTGATTTTTTTTCTTTTTGATTTTTTCTTTTCTTTACTTATCATGTAAATCAATATTTTAATTTTATATTATATATATATATATATATATATATATATAAAAGTTGGTAATCAAACTTATTCAAGTTCAAATTAATATAATTTAATAAATTAGATTTTAAAAAAATTAAAGAAACAAGATCAATTAACCCTTTGCATCAATAATAAGATTGATTTTTTAATTATTATTATGATTAAAATAGTGTATTGTAATCCTTAAATTATTCTCATTTATTTCATTAGTGCAATAAATTATATTACTCAATAAGGGGTTTTATCCATTATAATTATCGATAAATTGATTGGATCTTAATTTCTATAGGTACAAACCATTATTTTAGTTATAATTTATCAAAGTTATCTAAGTATAAATTACTATAACATAATATTGCTATATTAGATTTAAGAACATGATCAATAAAGCGTTGCTTCAATAAAAAAAAATGCATTTTTTCTTTTTATTATTATTATTTTAATAGTGCATACCAATCATAAATTTATTATTCTTATTATCACAATGAATTAGATTACTCAGTTAAATGGAATGTTTCTATTAATATGATTGATTTATTTTTAAATAATATAATTTTAAAATTAATAAATAAATAATAAAATACGATTACCCGCGTCGCACGCGGGCACCGAACTAGTTAAATAATAATACTCCTTAATTCACGTGCAAAAAACAAATGTATACCTTCCGTTAAATGGTATGTTTCTATTAATATATGACCCAATTTCTAGTACCTTCGGTGAGGGTGAGAGGAACGGAGGAGAAGGAAAGAGAGCCCGTTACCTTCTTTCTAGCGATTTCAACCCGCGATCGTTGCGGTGAGAGGAATGGAGGAGAAGATCGGAGAGCCCATTACTTTTTCCGGCGATTTCAACCAGCGAGATTTAATTGGGTGAAATTTGGATCCAATGTTTTCATAACCGGACTGGAGATCGAACCGGTGGCCTCAACGGTTCACGGTCGGACCGATCGAACCGGCGGTTCAACCGGAAAAGCTAAAATTACACTTTTTTATAATATTTTATCTTATATATTTTATATATGATTATATATTAATATGTTTAGTATACATTTAAATAAATACTTAATTAGAAAACAATATAATATAGATTGAAAGAGGAAATTTTAATGCGAAGAAATATGATTTTTGAATTTTAAATTCTTATAATAGCTAATTAGTTCGATCACAAATAAATAAATTGGAAAGAAATATACTAATAATTACTCCTTTCGTCCCAATTTCAACTTCACACTTTTCGTTTTGATCCATCTCAATTTTAACTTCATACTTTCATAAAAGGAAAATGTACATAATTAATATCCCTCTAATATACTTTAATTTTAAAATTGTCATCACCTTTTTAACACACATAACATACTTTATCATTTATTTATTACCTAAAAAATATAAAACTACACCCAAAAGTTACTTAAAAAGTGATTTTTCTTAATTTGCGTGCGAACAGTAAGTATGAAAATGAAAATGGGACGGATGGAGTATTATTTTAATCCGCTTTAATTAATAATAAATATTCCTATAAATTAAAATTTGAAATAAATTTAGAAGTAAAATTTGATTGAATATTGAATTGAAATAAATTTGGGATAAAAAATTGAAATAAAATAAAAATCTAAAAAAAATTTAAAAAAATATCAAAATCGACGGTTTCCGGTTCGGCCGGTCCAACCGGTTTTTCCGATTTTGACCGGTCCGAACCGGTTCTTCCCGATTTTATGCCAAAAACGGTTCTTAGCGGGTGATTGGACCGGTCACCAGATCGGTTCCCGGTCCAACCGGTTGAACCGACCGGTCCGTTCCGATTCTGACAACAGTGGTTCTACCAAATATTTGGTAGGATCGGTTGTACTGTAGTCATTCTCTAGATAGTTATAAATTGCATAAATTTTAGGCAGTTATACACTATTTTCTTTTATTAATTCGGTTTTGTAACGATTTTTGTTTTTGTTAATTTTATCAATTATTGTTAATTAAAATTTTAATTAATTATATATATATATATATATATATATATATATATATATAATATTTTATCCTATATTCATTTTTCACTCCTGTGCTTTATGATTTATTTTGTATTAGAATTTAATATTTATTGTTAGGATTTAGTGTTAATTATAATGTATTATTGTAGTTTTATCTTTGTGGTTTATGATTTATGTTGCTCTTAGAGTTTAATACTCCCTCCGTCCACTATTAAAGTATTCATTTGCCTTTTACACGGTGGATTAATTGAGGAGTATTATTATTTTTTATATAAAGTGGGTAGTTGTATTAGTGGTGAGTAGTTAATAGGTGTGAGACCTTTTTACTAAAAAAAGGGAAAATTGATACCTTTATAGTTGGACAACTAAAATAGCAAAATGAGTACTTTATCAGCGAATGGGGGGGGATATTTATCTTTAAGGTTTAGTGTTAATTTTAAAAGAATAATTGTAATTTTACCCTGTGGTTTATAGTTATATTTTGTTCCTAAGATTTAACATTTATTTTTAGGATTTAGTGTTAATTTTAAAAGTATAATTATAGTTAGTCGTACCGATTCGAAAAAATTACCTGGTTTTTTCGGATATTTTCTCTAAATTTCGGATTTCGGGTTACTCGAATCCGATGATATAATTTTCGATTCGGGTATCGGGTTTTAAAATCTACCCGAATTATCCGATCGGGTACCCGATTTATTTTATTTTTTATTTTCTCATTCTAAATTAAAAGTTTTAATAGCACAATTTTCTTAAAACATTTGATAAAGTAATCGTGTAATATCAATTTATTTATATGATTAGAAAAAAAATTAGGAATATTATCATTATTTGTATATATATACTATATATATATATATATATATATATATATATATATATATATATATATATTAATAATTAATTAATAAAGGAATTAAAAAAATGGAGTTCTATATAAATTTAAAATTATTTAAAGTTACAAAAGAGGTGATGTGGCAAATTATTATGGATAGATTTATGGTTGTTTTTTATTTTCATAAAGAAATGTAAAAAATTTAAAAAGAAATAAAAAGTAAATTAAGGAATTATTATTATTTAATACAATTTATACATTAATATTACTCTTAGATACATTATCATTAAAATATTACTACTGAGCACAAATAAATAGGATGATATATCCAATATATCCCTCACTATCATAATATATTTCTAACTATACAAGATGTATTATAATACTGTTTAGGAAAAATCGAATTATATTGGTTTTTTCAAAAACAATCATCATTACTGTTCTCACTTTACCACCATCTGCAAATTATACATCTACCATATTACGTATAACTATGTAATTTCCCTACATTCTCTCTTTAAATTATTTTTGAATATAAAAAATTGAACACGATCATTCTACATATTTTTTTAATCCTAAAATATTTCTGAATATCGAAATATTATTCAGAAATATTGAACACGATCATTCTACATATTTTTTTAATCCTAAAATATTTCTGAATACCGAAATATTGAACACCGTCATTATATATATTTTTTAATACTGAAATATTGAACATCATCATTGTATATATTTCTGAATACCGAAACATTGAACACCATTATTGTATATATTTTTGAATACTGAAACATTGAATACGTTTATACCATAATTGTATATACTTTTGAATATCGAAATATTGAACATACATCCATAAGTATGCGAGATGGTGGAGTATATTAAATTCGTATGCTTTGGAATTGCAGTAAACTTCCACCTATTTCAGTATATTAAATTCGTATGGTTTTTTGGAATTGCGTAAACTTCAACCTATTTTTAGGGAGAAAATCATGGGTAATGATTTTTATTTCTAATATACATTAAATCTCCTTCGTTTTAAATTATTTTTGAACACAATAAAAGGATAAGAATATTATTTCACTCGTTACTAATATAGTTTTGTACCTATTAACAATAATAATGGTATGTAGAATGTATCTATTAGTAATTGACCCAATTAATTACAGAGGTGAGGTGAGTTTATATTAAAAAGGTTTGATATAGTGAATGATGTAGATTTGAGAAAATGCAGAAACTTTACTGTTTTCAAGTGTTGTAGATTTGAGAAAATGCAGAAAATTTACGGTTTTCCTCAAATGAAAAGTATCCAACACCTTTATTTAGAAATGTAAAATGAAATAAGAGTACTCCCTCTATCGCTGTATTTTTATCCATTTTTTATTTTTTTGTGTCCTACGTATTTTTACTCATTTTATTAATGATAAAAATACAGTACACATCTTATTTACTTTTTATACTTCCTCTGTTTTACGTATTTTTACCCACTTTCCATTTTGGGATGTCCCACATATTTTTACCCATTCCATTAATGGTAAAAATACATAATATTTTATTACATACTTTTTACAATTCCAACAACTGTAATTTTTTTTTTACACTTTATTCTTCATTCCTAACAACTTTATTTACTTTTTCTTTTTAAATTATTAATTTATCCTTACTTTTTCTTACATTATATATTAAAAAAATAACACGTCTTAATCTCTGTGCCCGTACAAACGGGTGAAAATACCCGGGACGAAGGGAGTACTTTATTCATCAATCCCAACAACTTTATTTACTTTTTGTTATTTTATTCTCATTCTCAACAACTTTGTTTACTTTTTCTCTCAATATTATCAATTTATCCATATTTTTTCTTACATTATATATTAAAAAAATAACACTTCTTAATTTACATATCCGTACAAATGAGTAAAAATACCCGGACGGAGGGAGTATTAATTTTCAAAATAAAAATACATTTATTTACTGTACAACTGTTCACTCCAATTATTTCATTCTACAAAAGACGAAACAAACGATATAAACTAACTAAAGAAACAGAGGCAGAGAACAATTCATGAAGGTAGTCTCTATGAAACAGTAGCTAACAGTGGAGGGAGAAATTCAATCTTTAATTCCGTACCATACATGGCAGCAAAAGAATTAGCAACTAATTATTTAATTTAGATGCATTATTAACTCAGTACTGAGTCGTGAGTTGAGTAATTTTGCCTTGCTGATCTCCCTCACCGCTACCTCTCAACCAAACACAAACAGCAGCAAAGCTCAAAACCAAGCTAATAAGCCCGCTGCCCAGCCCGATCCCAACAATGCTCAAAACCGACAGCCCTCCATTCTTCAACGGCAGCAACGGGTACCCATAAAGATCCTTATTACCCTCGAATGAGCTGGCGTTGAATCGGGCCAGGCTTCCGGTCCGATTCGAACACAGCGAAGCTGGATCGGGCCGGAGAACCGGCTATTCGACACGTCCAGAACCGAGAGCCTCGGAAGCAGGGCCAATTGCGGGGGAATCGGGCCTGAGAATGCGTTGGCCGAGAGGTTCCAGATTGTCGAGGCCCTGTATTTCGGGCGGAATGGGGCCGGAGAGGAGGTTGGAGGAGAGATCGAGGGAGTGTAAGTTGGAGCAGTGGGAAAGGTAGGGGGAGATGGTGCCTTTTAGAGAGAGAGAGGTTGTAGATGCGGCCATCGTTGCAGGTGGCGCCATGGAGGAAGTGACAGGGGTTGGCAAAATAGGGGGTGGTCCAGTTGTGCAGGTTGTGGAGAGGGTCCTCTAGAGATTGCCTTAGGTGGGATAGGCACTGCTCGTCGTTGGGCTGCGCCTCCGCGCCGGAGAAAAGAACCAAGGCCGTGGCCACCGTATGGGCCCGCCCAAATACCCATGATCGTCGTGTGGGAGAGGTGCATGTTAGCATGGGAGAAATCCATGGGTGTATTAGTATATATTCCGCCCGGGTCGGGTCGGTTCGGGGCACGAATACGGTTCAAATTATTTTGTATTTGGTGAAAACGAGAGTTGTGACTTGTCGAATGGAGAGGGAGGGGGTGCCATCGGCCGTGTGGATGAAGATGGCGACTACACGTACTCAGGTCTTAGAGGGTGTTTTCGGTATAATAATAATATTTTGTCTCAAAATTATTTCACTTTCATATGAACAAATACATACTCTCAATCGGTTTCGATTTATATCATACGGTTGCAATTTGATTCAAATCCTGAGAGTGAAATGTTAAACAATATTAAAAGGCAAAGTTTAGTGATCTGCATTCAAATTTAATTTTATATATTAAATGTTTTATTCTTCAAAATAAAATTAAATCTTACATCCATCTGCCTATAATTTTTTTTATAATTTTTTTTCACATAGATTAAATAATGTTACTATTTTATGTATAATGAAGTAGTTGTGTCAGCAAAAAGTAATGAACTATGAGTGGACTATTTTTATTTTTTTTAAAAAAAATGATATCCTTTGGATTAGACAAAAATTGAAAAAAAGTAAAAAATTTAAAGACGGATAGAGAGAGTAATTTTATAATCTTTTTAATCAAACATTAATATTCTTTATATTTAAACTGACATTTTCAATTAAAAAAGACTTATTAATTAAAGTGTATATTCTTTATTAATTTGATTCAAATCCTGAGATTGAAATGTAAAAGAATACTCTTAGTAAGTTGCACTTGTTATAAAGGTATCTATAAGATCTAAAAAGTTGGATTTTATGCTTTTAATTTTCATTTTTAGATTTTTAAATTAATAACTAACTTAATTTTTACACTAAATAATTACTATTATACTCTAAATTAAAGCTATAAATCCTAACGGTGCACCCTAGAATTACCCAATATTAAAAGACAAAGTTTAGTTGCAACCGAATACAAGGATGTTACTCCATGGACCCAAATATAATTGGGTAAAAAGACTTGTGTCAAGACTATTTCACGAGAGTCATTTTATAAAATGAATAAAAATTGATAATATTTTTAATGAGAAGTGATGCTTAATTAATGAAAAATGATAATAGTGTTAAAAATATTTTATGAACAATTTAGAATATAAATGAAAAGCGATAACATTTAAAAAAAAATGATAATATTTTTAATAAAAAGTAACAACTAATTGCCCACTTTACAACTCGTATAACTTACTTTATAATTTACTCCCTCCGTCCCCTTGAAAGGTATCCATTTCACTATTCCTGACATCCGCTTCAAAAACATCAATTTCCTCTATTTAATAAAGAAATATACAATATGACCCACAACTTCCCTCTAATACAATTACCCACCTTATCTATAATAATAATACTCCTTAATTTACGTGCAAAAGCAAATAAAGACCTTAGAACCGTCCACATGCAAACAGCAAATGAGTACATTTCAAGGGGACGGAGAGAATATTTATTACCTAAAAATGCCAAACTATCCCTAAAAGTAAGTAAAAAAATAACTTTTTTAGAACTTTGTATTTATAATAACTATGAACTTTTTTATGGGATAGAAAGAAAGTAAAAAAAGCATCTTTATTTAGAATTCCATATTTACTTTCTTTATCTTTATTGAACAGAGGGAGTAAGAAATTTTAAAATATATAGAAATTTTGGATGAGATGATACATAAACATTATTAGTTTGATCCAAAGTCAATAATATGAATTTCAATTTATGAGGAGTTTGATCATAAGTAGATTATTTTATGAAAACTACTTCATCACTCTCAATCTCACACAATTCTTACATCAAACTTATGTACTCGAAGAAAACGCATGGAGTAATATTTTCAGTCCATTATATCCTCGAGCACTCATGATAGAATGCAAAAAGTGGTCCTAGGAGTTGGCATAGAAGAAACCAAAGGATGCAGAAGAATAGCTAAGAATGAGATAGTGGGCATGGGGATGGTAACTAGAGTCCAGCATGAGCCCCATTAGATCAACATTCTGTAGGGGGTAGATCAAATTCAAACACCAATCTTATGTATTACTTTATTCATTGTCCAAATTAATCAATGGGACCATCAATATTTTGTGGTCTATAAAATCTTAACATTCGTCACCTCTTATTCAACTATCTCCAAAGGGTGAATATGTATGTGTGTGTGTGTGTGTGTGTCACACCCAGTTGGTCCATTGAGACAACATGATATCAACTCCATGGTCGTAGAATCTAATGCTAAACTTGTCACTTAATTCATTAGCTAGAAAGGTGTTCTAGCTATTTGTGGGTGTATAATGTGGTTGTCAAGGTGGTTTTTTATGCGACTTGATGCATTTGAGTGAGACATATGTTTGTTGGTCTTCCTAAGTTGGAACACAAGTCTAAGTCTTGGAAATGAATTATGGATTCTCTAGATATCGTTCGTGTGATTTATTCCTAGATTTTAAGAGAGGAAAATATGCATGTGTGAACGAATTTATCAGGGAAAATATCAAAATTGATTCTCTACGTTTCGCATAATCTAAATTTAGTCCTCAAGTTTGCTAAATTGATTCTCTATGTTTGTACGATTTTAATTCATTTTCTCTAATTTTGATCCTTTTATCGCTTGAAATTACTAAATGCTGCCGAAAAATAGAGTTTGAGATGAAATTGTCCAACTTCCACTTAATTAAATTGGGTAATTTTGCGTATTAACTCTAAAAATATACATTAAACCCTTGTTATGTATTATGACATTTGCAAGTGCAAGAAATACTTTGCCAAGTTTACAAAACCACCTTGTTTAACCTAAATCGTTTGGTGAAAAATAAATCTCTTACCCAAAGGGGAGACCATGAAAGTAAGTTAAACAATGTTGTCATGTGTCCATACGTGATTGTCTTAGGAGGGTTCAAACTCAACACCTTACTCGCCACATGCCTTGCAAATACTTCCCCATCCGTCGATTTCCCACTCTGAGATGCTCTTGCTCTCTCCAATATGGACTCCTCGAAGCCCTTATAAATCTTCCATTCATTCACCTTCAATCCATCCATCGCATTGCTCCCAAAATTCGATTTCACAGCGCCGGGATGCACCAAAACGACGTCGATGTTGAAAGGCTTGAGCTCGACCCGAAGCGCGTGCGACATGGCGTGCACGTACGCCTTGCTCGCGCAGTACGACCCGGCCCACGGTGTGGGTACTTTTCCCACGACACTCCCGATATTGACTATGACTCCGCCGCCTCGGGCCACCATGTGGGGCACCACTCGTTGCACCACCCGGAGCTGCCCGAGCGCATTAATCTCGTACGCCTTTTTGATCACGTCTAATGGGAGCTCGGCTAGAGGACCCGTGCTCCCCACCCCGGCATTGTTGATCAAAACGTCGATTTTCCCGCGTCGGGAGATCATGTGACCTATAGCCAAGGCGACGCTCTCATCGGAGGACACGTCCAGCTCCAACGTCTCGATTAGGTCGGACTGTAAGTCGGTGAGGTCGTGCATCCGACGGGAGACGTCGGAGGCGAAGACGTTGCAGTTGTGATCGGCGAAGGCCTTGCAGTATTCGTACCCGATTCCACCCTTGGCACAGCCTGTGATCAACACATCCTTGCGATTGCTCATTGTTTGTTGATTTGATCTTTAGTTGGATTAATTTCTTTACTGATTGCTGGAAATGAGATCATATATACACTGAGTTTAACTCTTTCTTCTCATGTTTCTAGTATTTGTTACTAAGAATGATACTTGAGTATATTCTGGTCTCATTCCTCATCATCGGCCGGCAACATATTTTTAATGATATAAATTTTAGTTAGTAGTGAAAATCAATACTCATCACATACCTAGCTATATATTATATATACCCTCTGAATAAATTGTGTGCGACGTAATATAGGAAGTAAAATACGTAACTAATTAAGATCACATCTCTCATTAAGAGGAGGTATAAGATAAAATATTATGAGTTGGTTTTTGTGTCCCAGGTGCACAAGCTGTGTAAGGGTACAACATTTTGTTATAAAGGGTGTATTAATAAGGGCACAATATTTTGTTTAAAAGTGTATACACTTTCATAAATTTTTTTTTCAGGAAACAAAAGGTACACGTCCTTTTACTAAATAATATATCATTTAATACTAAAGGGTATCTTAGCGTACGGTGTCTCCAGGGTACGAAAGTTTTAGCCAAATATTATAGCACCATTTAAATGTGAATTTTGCAAGATGATGTATCATTTTGCAAAAGAATCAACATTATGCACATAAAATATCAACAAACGTAGAATAGCGTATTAACAAGTAGGTAAAATGACAAAAAATATAAAATAAAATTATATTTTCGAAAAAATGTTGCAATCCTCAACTCAAGGCAAGGATCTAGTCGAGTCAAAATGTTAATACTCTTTAGGAAAATGTGCTAATACTCAAGGACTATGCGCTTATACTCCTCGGTTAATGTGTAACTACTTAATGCCAATGTGGTAATACTCTAACACCAATGTGCTAATATTTTTATTGAGAATTTAACACATAAAAGTATACTCCCTACATCCCCCGAAGTACTTCACGTATTGTTGTGCGCAGAATTTAAGAAAAAATTGTTATTTTATATATAAAGTAAGAAAAAGAATAAGTATTTTAATTAATTTAATGAAAAGGGTGTGTAAAGTTATTGGAATGTGTGAAAAAATGAGTATTATATTGGGATGTGTGTAAAAAGTAGATATTGTTATAATGTATTTTTACCATTTTTAGCAAAAGTGTGAAATAATTTGTGGGACGGATGAAAAAGAAAAGTGTGAAATACTTTTGAGGACGGAGGAAGTATATGTTAATACTCTAAGCCAATATGCAAATGCTCTAAGATCTATATGCTAATAAACTAAGTCTAGCGTGTTAAAACTTTAAGGTTGTGTTAATGGGTAAATTCGAATCTAATCGCTCCTATTATGTTTGCATATCTCCATAAGGACTTTCATTTTTTATTAACGGGCTTAAAAGAAAAACATTCCAGCATAAGTGTAATTAGTGAACTTTAATAATGTTTATATTAACTCAATAGGAAATAAACATATTCTTAATAGTAAGCATAAAAAGAAAGCATTTCAGAAAACTAGAAGCCAGTGAAAACAGCCAACCCTACAATAGAAATGGTGAAAGGATATTCGGAAGGTCTACAAATATGAAATATTACTGGCTTAGATAAGAAGTAATGCATCCATCCTCTAAAATCGTTTACTCTTTCAGTATTTATTTGTCCTATAAAATTGTTCATCCCAATATAGGAATTAATATCCCAGTTCAAAATCTCAACAGTACAAATTAATTTTAATTTATTAGTATTTTATTTATTACCTACTAATTATCTCGGAATATTATTGTTAAAACCTAACCTTTTTATTAAACAACGCAAGTAACGGTGAACTATTTGGTGTACAGAGGAGTATGAATACTAGCAAATGGGTAAATAATACTATACATATAAGGCCAATTATTACTCACACTAGCATTTTTAACTGTATATTCCCATGTTACAACAGACGCACAATGCATAATGTATAAATCATGTAAAGCATGCGGATGATTGTACGTAGCAAACACACGAACCTTCAAAGCAACGTACAATCAAATGGCATGGGAAGGGCTTAAGGAGGCATCGAAGTAGGAGCTTTGCAGCAGATTTCTAAGATATCTTCCAACGGAGCATGGTCTCCAGTTCCTTCGTCTTTTCTTGCGTAAAGTAATTGCTTTCCTTTAAACACGAACATCCCTCCCTAGAAATGAAAATACACACATTGCATATGAAAGGATCTACAAACGAGTTAAATCAGAAGGTTGAGGAAGACGGATCAAAACCTGCTGCAGAACACTGCTTCTATCATCTGGAGTGGCTTTGATGGTGTAGTTCTTCATGGCCTTTTTCAGTTCCTCAAATCTTGAAAATACTTTGAGCTGCATAGTTGAGGAATCTAAAGTTGTGCAAATATTTGTTTCCAATGGATAACAAGTAATCTTGCAAATTATAATAGAGATGAGTGAAATACACTAGCTGGGTTGAGAAATGTACGGCCAAATCCAAAATACAACCCCAAAATATTATATGCCTGAAATTAAGGAGAGTAAGAAATTAGTTCAAGCCTAGAATGTAAATAGTACACTCAGACTGCTGGTAGAAGTTACCTTACGATCCGGGTCGGCATAGAGGGAATCCAAAGGAAATGGCAACTGGAGACACAATATGGAATAGCTATTAGAGATGAATTCACTTTAAAAATTAAAAAAAAAAAAGAGAGAAGAAGAAAAACTAAATAGAAGGTAAGTAATAGCCCAAGAGACTAAAGAGAGATTTCAAACTCATAATCCCTTTTGTCTAGAGGTTTTGGAGTAAACTTGGAATATATGTGCATCCTAATGTGACTATGTCAACAGAACAACAATCTTATCACAAGAAAGAATTAATTGGAAAAGGTTGATATTTGCTAAAAGTGTTCTATTATGAAACCTTTACACTGATGGGTATGAAGTCTTTTAATGGTAAGGTTATACTGTTTCTCAAGTGAGTTTTCTTATGTATAGTTGGATTAGTAGGACAGAGACAAATAAAAGATGATTTAGTTACTCTTTCAGCAAGAAGTTGAGCTTTATCAGGAGTTCCAACACCAACAGCAATTAGCTTCACACCAGCTAAGTCAAACTTCTCCTTTACTTCTTTGAGTGCTGCTGCAAGCTCCCAGCTGGAGTATCGAAACAAAAACACACAATGAAAGACAAGTAACATAAGTCATTGAGTTGCATTCGGAGTGAGGGATTTGAAATTGATGGATTTCCAATACATGTTACAGTCCTTTAATCTAGCTAACATCCATGTATTTCAAATCCATCCTCAAATCAATCAATCCAAATGCAACTCTGACAGTATTTTTTAATGCAAAACTCTTAGGGGGGTAAATAATTACCAACAAAAACATCCAAAATGTCTCAAGAGTGCAACAACAGCAATACCCTGGAAGAAAAGGAAAAACAAGTTACTGCTTCTAGAAAGTTAGAAACATTCTTGAACTTCAAGTAAACTTTATAGAAGAGGTTTTTTCAAGTTACATGTTATTAACACAGAATTTATAGCAATCAGTACTAGACAATAAAACAATACAATTGTGTTAAAAAAAAAAAACAATTTTGAAAGAGTAGGAAAATTTAATGCGACTTCAATGTCATATATGAAGAACAAAACTTAGAAATACAAAACAAAGCCAGAGACATGCATGTGTTAGATGGATCATGATGTTTGACTTGATCTCATCAGCTTGGACTTCAGGAAAAAGATTTTATTTAATTAACTCCTCAAATGTAATTTTACTACAGCGAGTTGCAATTTCTGCGAAGAAATGTAATGTGCAATCAAAATATTTAAGAGTTACTGAGTGACCTGAACTTAAAGAACTGCATTCTGCTTTGAAATGATCTATCCTCATTTACTACTACAGAAACTAAGCTCATGCATCCCCTGCAAGTTTACAAACTCCACTGATAAGTTGCACAGATTATCATTTTCAAAAATGTCAAGGCTAACCTTATAAACAATTGCTTTGAGACTTCATTACAGAAAAATCACCAAGGAAAATTGCCTGCATCTTACTTCAACTTTGCACCAAATATTTTAGAGCATGTAGAGCGTGCAATTGGTTGTACATACAACCTTTTTAATTATGGGATGAAAAGATAAATATCGTAGTGCCATGAGTTCATACTACTCCGTAAACTGGAGAATCACACCTCAATTGCATATAATTTATTTTATCTGTTCTGAAACGTTTGACATTTGGAAAATTCCATAAAATAAATTGAGATTAATGAAAATAATGTACTTTTGAATGCTGACCAAGTTCAATTACATATGCATGATGTTCATATTCTTGAGACTGAATTGGATATAATGCTTATATAAGACAAAATGCATTGGCACCAGTTTTCTTGGCATAAACATGGTGATCCAAATTCTTCAATTTTCATTTTTCGGCTTCCGAAACACGAATAAGGTGAATGATCATGGTGACTGGTGTATTGACACAACTGCTATCGGGAGCATTGTTACTAGACACTATACACTAATCTGTTTACTACTAGGTACTAACGCTCTCTCAATTTCTACTATCAAAAAGTTCTCCAGAACCGCCAATCATGAATTCTCAACTCCTAATGCACTTTACTGCTCAAGATGTCCCTCTTTTAAATGATTCCTTCTAAAGCACTGAGTCCGGATGGTTGCAATGCTTTCTTCTTTAAAAAAATCATGGGATATTATTGGTCAGCAGATTGTTTTGGTGGGGCAAAATTGTCCCAGAGCATTTTACTTTATTCAAAATGGTTTCAAAAAAATTTAAAAATTCAGTTTAGTCCCGCACCTTTCAAAACCACATCAGGAAATTGTAATTTTTTCCGGAATGGCAGGAGTGCCAATTTTGAGTGATGAGCCATATGCTATTTCTATGGGTATTGCTATATGAAGGAACAGCCTTGGTTGGACAATTTGCGGATTTATTCAAATTCATTGTCAGTTGTGAATGCAGTCAAGAAACAACAAGGGTCACAAAGGCCTATTCTTGTGGATATCTCTATTTAATCATTTACCCCTTTTGCGTTGGGTGTGAAGCGTGTGCCTCTATTGAAAAAATGGTCTCAGAAAGCTAATCAGGTCTGATAATACAACCTAACTATTTTACTGAGGCAGAGAGCTATTGAATACCCTAAACCCAACCCCATGAATTCTTAGATACAAAAATAAAAAGAGATGAGCATCCACCACCCAAACGCATGTAGGTGTTCCTTCTTCGAAAGAAGGAGTATATATCTTCTAGAATGTCAATTATTAATCTTCAGCATACCGAGTATCCAATTATTCATAAAGAAATTGATAATAAGACATGAAAATTGTAAGTAGGTGAAATGAATGACCTGTTGCTGATCCCAGAGGTCCTTGAATTTGACAGGGTCACCGGCAGCAGTGAAGATGGTGGCTTCAGCGAGCTCGTCGGCGATGTCATCCGGCACGACGGACGCGGCGGTGGAGGACGCTCTCGCCATAACCACTGCTTCGCCGAGTTTTCCTGGAAAATTAGGTTTCACAGAGGGGTTGGTTGAGGGTCGAAAAGGGCGTATTGATTTAGGGGAGAAGGTAGCTGGGAAAAGAAGAAGAGATGTGGATGTGTAGGGAGCAAGAGTCCCTGGACATATCACTTTCGCCATAACAGATGATTTTGCTACTTGAGTAGAATTTATTTAAACTGATGCTAACCAAAACGTCGTTCGAAGTTTGAACCATAACATTGTTACTACTCCCTCCAATCCATTCCGATCAAATGTCAATCGTTTGCTCTTTTTTTTTTTTTTTCAAAAATCTAATGTTAAATTTTATATTTTCTATTTTGGAATAAGTGCATGTTTTCACGTTAAAATCCCATTAGAGTTTGAAGTATAAAAGGACACAATTCACGTTCAAAAAGAACACCACCAATACCCATCAAAAAGGGATCACCCCTTCCATAATCTTCCACATGCATTCATTCATCCATCATTGTAAAAATTCATTTATCAAACAGGGCCGGCTTAAGTATAGTCAAGAAGGGCAACCGCTCAGGGCCCCAAATCTTAGGGGCTCCTAAATTATTACCATCTAATATATATATATATATATATATATATATATATATATATATATATATATATATATATATATATATATATACCACATGCATTCATTCATCCATCATTGTAAAAATTCATTTGTCAAACAGGGCCGGCCTAAGTATAGTCAAGAAGGGCAACCGCTCAGGGCCCCAAATCTTAGGGGCTCCTAAATTATTACCATCTAATATATATATATATATATATATATATATAATAACATATTTTTACAATTATTTTCTTATTAAAATTATTAAATCTTTTTTAATTACTATTTTTTCTTTTAAGTTTTAACCGTTGTAATATTAACATTGTAATCTTAGTTATTACAACTTAATTATTATTATGACACTCAACCTACTTTTGTAACCTTAATTATACTCCGCCTACCTAGCCTATATAAATCTCACTTTTAGTATACATCTTTTCAATTCTCTTTCGTATCAAATATCTATCTCTCTGAATATTCTTTCTTATCGAATTTCATCAACAATTCAATATTCAATAATCTTAATTCTCTGTTTTATTCAATGTTCAATTATTTTAGTATTGTCACAGGACACAGACTTAGAAATTTACTAGCAGCAGTCAGCAGTAGGGTGATGGTGCTCTAATTAATTTCAAATCTAAATCAATCTTCAAATCAGGTTTTATCATTCTTTTATCGTTATTTTATTGATTTTGTTAATTAGATTTGTTATTTATTTTCTTATAATCATCAATCATGTTTTCTAGAAAATATGCATCAGGTAGTTAAAAAAGAAACAAAAGAAAAGAACTTGATAGGAATACAATGGAAGTTGAGAATAAAAATGAGTTAAATAAGAATGATGAAGAGAATTTTATTAGAGTTAACAATATAATTTTAAGAGTTATCAATATAATTTTAAGATATCACAATTTTTAAATTTTTGTTTGATTAATTATATTATATATATAATATTATATTTTTTTTATTGGGACCTATTTTTTATTTCGCCTAGGGCCCCGGAAATCTCAGGGCCGGCCCTGCTGTCGAATTAAGAGGAGAATTGAGAGGAAGACTCAAGACAGAGAAGGAAGCGACGACTCCCACATCTAGGGTTTATTTCATTTCTTAATCTTTTCTTGTGATTTTCCAGACTATGGGTAAGATCTATCCAGTCCCCATGTGTGTTGCTTGTAACACCATGGGCTAGAGCCCTTTTGGTAGTGCTAGGGTTATGAAGGTTTTATGACTTAATTGAATTCTTTTATGTACTCATCCACCAACACTACTTGTGGATTATTTTAATATTTGATTATGCTTTTTAAACCAATATTCACGATCGTTTTGTGCATCTTCAACTGTTATATAGAGTCTGAATATATATCTGGTTGTGGATTGAGTGCGTTCATCGTTGAACAGGGTTGAATGTTATGATTCTAAGAGAGGGGACTCCGAGTCTTCATTAGAACTATCAAATATGAATGTTTGTTAATTGCATAAATTGCGGTCGGTTAATAAGCAGGACTAAGAGTATAGTTTTATATTACCTAAAAAGGGAGATCATATTACCGTCCGAGGAGAAAGAAGTTATACTGATAGTATCTAGAAAGGGGGTGAAATTATATCTCTTGCTCCAAGGTGATTCAGACATACTACACGCTTACTTGCTTGTGCCGATAGAGTGAGTTTGCATGGTTTAGTGATGCGTCCATAGTTCATAAGGCAGAGTTGGTCGGGAGGGAAATTAAGGAATAAAATTGCATTACCCTAGGCTACCTATTCTCATACTTAGTTTACTTCGAATTCTTCTAAGTGTTTTAATTTTAATTGTTATTTAATATTTTTGTTAGTAAATTAATAAATTGATACTTTCAATGTTCTTATTGCTAAACTAGTCTTAATTAATTTAGTTGATAATTAAATTAATAGTATTCCGTTCTTTAGGTTCGATACTTAACTTGGTTACCTGCTGAGCTACAACTGATATCCTTATTACTTGGGGATTATTTTGTGTGCGAAGAAAATACGTAACAGTAACTCTAGTAGTGGTGTCTCCTATGATGAGATATGATGTATGATCTCATTGAATTTTGAGCGGAGGATCTCTTGTTCAGACAGGTAGTTCAGTTTCTTTGGAGGACGAACTCAAGCTATGAGGTGTGTCTTTCAAAGTTTTTTTCAGAATCAATAAAGTTTGATGAAACAACTTCTGTGGATACTTTCTCAACTTCGATTGTTTACACATTTGGTGAAATTCGCACGTTTTTTCCTCAGTCCTTCCTAGGTCATCAAACTCAAAATTGGATGACTCAATTACGATTTAAGTTCTCAGATTTAAGACCCTCTAGGTTCTACTGGAAGATGTATACCCTAAGAATATCCCTTGGTCACTTTTGAGGTCAAACTTTCTAAGACTCTCTTTATCATTCAATATGTAGAATTTGCAACCAAAAAGTGCAGATGACTGAGATTTGGAGTTTATCCTTTCCACAATTTATAGGAAGTTTTACCTGTGTCTGCTCGAAGATACACACAATTCATGATGTAACACGTTGTATTTACTGCCTCAAACCACCATCTTGTGGAAATGTCCTTAGCAAACATCATTGACCTATACATATTCTACAAGGTCCTGTTTTTCCTTTCTACTATCCCATTTTGTTGAGGTGTCTTTGGTGAAGAAAACTCATGGAATACCCTTTTGAATTGCAAAACTCCTCAAATTGGGTATTTTCAAACTCATTTTATGATTCGATCTGATTCAGATAATGTGAACAATTTTCTCCATTTCTATTATGAGACACAGGGTTTTGAAGAACCCATATAATTCTGACTTTTCTTATAGAAAATATGCCCATATATAGCGAGAGAAGTCATCTACACAGTCATAGATATATTTTTTACCACCAAGAGTGGAGATTGGTCCCATGAGGTCCTTATGAATGAGTTCCAACACTTGTGAGATACCCATAGCTTTAACTAGTGGGATAACTTTTCGTTGTCTGTTTTCCCATCTGACATGCCTCACACTTGTTGTGTATTGTGCTTTTTCAAGTTTGGTAGTCTCTAACATATCCCTACTGACTGAGGTTCCCCAATTTCGAATAACTTATATGACCAAGTCATTGGTTCCATAACTCATTCTGATCATATTCAACCTTCAAGCATATTTCATCTTGATTTAGAAGATAATAGTTGTCTAAAGAACTTGATCCTTGGAGAATACATGAGTAAACTGAGTCAAAGATAGAGTGGGTGTCTTTGGTAAACCTGGCATGAATGTCTTGATCACATAACTGATTGATGCTAATCAAATTTGCCTTGAGGTTGTGAACAAGAAGAACATTTTTTAGCTCATGTAAACCCCAAACATTCAAAGTTCCTTCACCAATGACCCAATTTCTCTGTCCATCTCCGACGGTGAGATGACTTCCAACTCCATGGATGTTGTTTTTTTTTAAACTTCTCTGTCCAGTCATGTGTTTAGAGCATCCACTGTCAAAATATCAGGATTCAGAGGTCACAACCTTATTCCCAACAAAAGAGGAGAAGCTTTTCTCAATGTTACCACAAACTTCATAGGAATTTCCAAGTAATTCTAGTCGTATATTTTTGCAGAATGGATGTCATGCATCATTTTGTAGCATCATGGTCTGATATGACCCAATATACCACAATAGGGAGATACAATGAATGGTCTAGTTCCTTCTAAGATAAGAGAATTTTGTTTATCAGATGTTCCTGCAATCTTCTCAGTATAGTGTGATGAAGGCTTTTGTTTGGATGGATCATTTCTTTTTTTTTCCAAATCATCCTAACATAGTTCTCTTCTGGCTTATTTCTTGAATTATCAATCTCAGATGCTGATCCTCAGTTTCTAGAGCTTTTGACAAATACGGTGGGGGCTTCTTCACTATTGGTTTCAACATATCCAAGACCAATCTTCCAATACCCATTGCTTGTTGATAGAACCTCATTCAATTAAGCTTCGCGTGTGTTTAGACGATGGATGGTGGAAGTCAAATGATCCAAGACTTCCTTATTCTTTTCCAATTTCATGTCTATCAATTTTAATTCTAGAAAAATCTTCGGTTCAACAGTTCATTCCTTTAGCAATAAATTTTCTTTTTCCTTTTGAGCAAGAAGATTTTTAGTTTTATTTTCTTTGCTTTTGAAGGCTATTATCTGTTGTTCCTTATTTTTCTTGATCTCTGAAGCTAGTTGAACTTTGGTTTGCATTTCTTCATAGACTCTCACAATGTCTTCTTCATATGGATATCCATCATCTTTCTTCATTGTTACCACGCTTCCTTGAAGAGCAAGAAGAACAATATTACCAAGTAGAGGTTGTTGTGTTTCATTCTTAGATTCATAGTTACTCCAGGTGT
This sequence comes from Pogostemon cablin, assembly GCA_023678885.1. Taxonomy (NCBI): domain Eukaryota; kingdom Viridiplantae; phylum Streptophyta; class Magnoliopsida; order Lamiales; family Lamiaceae; genus Pogostemon; species Pogostemon cablin. The sequence goes on from CM043000.1 coordinate 15,486,052, forward strand.
CTTTGAGAGATTTTTTCTTTTTATGAAAATTTGGACATTCAGCCTGAAATGTTTAAATCCTCGTTATCCTCTTGATGTGAGTGATAATTCACGTATTTTGAGCTTCGATTCATGTGGAAGTTTAGTACGATTTGGTTAATTATTGAGGCAAGTCATGATGTTTATGGAAAAACCACGACTCAGGTGCTACTGAGGCTATTTGAGCATATTTATATAGGAAACAGGTCAGAAGTACTTAGAATTAGAAAATACGGATTTCGGGATGCCGCTCGACCAGGATGTTATGGACGAGTTAGGGTGGAATTGGTCGAGCGGAGGTCTGTACAGAGTTTCAGACTAAAGGAGGTCCGCTCGACATCCGATCGACCTGGACCAGGTCCGCTCGACTTGGCCAATTTTGGTCGAGCGGAGGTCTGTACAGAGTTCAGACAGCAGGAGGTCCGCTCGACATCCGCTCGACCTAGACCAGGTCAGCTCGACCTGGCCAATTTTGGTCGAGTCGATCCACGCGGTTCTATTTTTAGTAATTCCAACGCTCTTGTGCGTGATTTAACTTATTTCCCACGAAAAATCCCAGTAAAGGTCCAGAAGGAGAGTCTACAAGTATAAATAGGGGTGTAAATTACATCAAGAAGTAAGTTAGATTCCACATCCATTTTACACCACATCCAAACCCTAACTCCACCCTATGGAGCTGTAGAGAGAGATTCGTGTAGCAAATCACGTGAGAACCAAGTGAAGATTCAAGACGGAACGAGAAGCGACGACGCCCACATCTAGGGTTTATTTCGCAACTTAATCTTTCTTGTAAATTTCAAGACTATGGGTAAGACCTATCCAAACACCATGAACGTTACTCCAAACGTCATGGGCTAGAACTTTTTTGGTAGTTCTAGGGTTATGAAGGTTTTTATCTAGTTAGTTGAACTTTCGTGTGTATATTCCATACAACACTACTTGTGGTTTATTTTATATAAGACTATGCTTTATTAATTCATACTCAGAGTTATTTTGTGCATCATTAACTGTTATGTAGAGTCTGAATGCATATCTTGGTTATTGATTGAGTGCGTTCACTGCTGAGCAGGATTTCATGTTATGATTCTAAGTGAGGGGACTCCGAATCTTCATTAGAACTATCTTATATAAATACTTATTAATTGAATTGAATTCGGGTTAGTAAGTAGGATAAAGAGGATAATTATATAGTACCTATAAAGGGAGATCATATCGGGTTAGAGTACTTAGTGCATGAGAAATAATTGATATTGATAGTACCTAGAAAGGGGGGTGTGATTATATCTCTTGCTCCGAGGATATTCACACGTGTTACACGCTTATCTTCTTGTGTCTATAGAGTAGATTTTCATGGCTTAGTGATGGGTTCATATTCCACAATGCAGAGTCGGACATTGATACACTGAAGGAAAATTAATTAGTGAAACTGGATGGTCCGAGAACTACGTATCCTCTTACTTGTTTAACTCTTGTTACTCTCTATTGCCTTATTTTACTTGTTATTCTATTATTTATTAAGTATTTAATTAATATTTCTCAAATTAAATTGCCAAAATAGTCTTAGTAAACTTGTTCATTAATAAATTAATAATAATCTGTCCCGTGAGTTCGATAATATAACTTGGTCGCTTATCAAAGCTACAATCACATTCTTCATACTTGGGGATTAATTGTGTGTTGAGAAAACGCTCATCAAGTTTCTGGCGCCGTTGCCGGGGATGACATTAATTATTAGTTTAATATTTCTTGTTTAATTGAGACTATATTATTCTTGTCTTTATTTTCTAACGCTTATTTTTCTTAGGTGTATGCTTACTAGATCAAAGGTAGGAGAATTAGAATCTAATAATCCAGAGATTGGAGCATCGTCAAGGAAGAAGAAGGGAAAGAAGAAGAAGAATAAGAACATAAAACCAACGGAGGCTCTTAATTTAGGAGTTGAAGTTAACGAGATGAATCCACAAGCAACTGAAGCTGAAACCAAAATCAACTTGGAAGTTGAAGCAGTCAACATGGCGGCAAATCCGGATAATCTCGCCATCCGTGAAGTCTTTAAGAACAACAAAGGAGGCAATGCGTGGCTGTTAGGAGTAAGAGGGGACAGAGCTAATTTTGATTTTCACCCTGCTCTTATCAGCATGATTGAAATGAGTCCTTTCTCTGGGGAACCTTTGAGGATCCTCAGCAACATCTGAATAAGTTCCTTGGTTATGCAAGTACACAAAAAGATGCAGGAGCTCATGAAGATGCAAGGAGGATCATCTTGTTTAAGTTCTTGCTGAATGAAAAAGCGAGAGATTGGTATGATAATCTTGATACTGCGGTATGTGATACTTGGGAGAAATTGAAAGTGAAATTCTTGGAGCGATACATGCCACCTTCAAAGGTGTTTAAGATGAAACATTAAATCAATCAATTTGCTATCCATGGTAATGATAAGTTTCATTAGGCTTGAGATAGATTCAAGGACATGCTTAGAAAGTGTCTACATCATGGGCTTTCTAAAGCTCAATACATCAGTATTTTCTATAGCAGATTGGACTGTGATTCAAAAGTGTTACTAAATGCTTCATCAAATGGAGCATTGCTTACAAAGTCATATGTTTGAGGTCGAAAAGCTTTTTGAGGATATTTTAATGAATTCAAGAGACTGGCCGACTGATAGAGTGAGAGGCACATATGTTCTTGAAAAAGTAGCACAGGTTGAGCATACGATGGTGAAGTCAAGTAGAGAGGATGAGATCGTCTCTAGTTTGACTAATATCAACAAGTTACTTGAGTCCCAGCAAAAGCAGATTACTGACATAGCTCAGCGAGTCCAATTATGCAGCAGGATATGTGTAATGAAGGAGCTATCCAAGAGGAGATGGAAGAGGAGAACTATGCCATGAGTCAAAGTATTCAAGGAACGAGGTTCCAAAATCAATAAAACCAGAATTACTAAGGGAACTACAATAATCGTGGCTCCACGGGTAATTATCAACAACCAAGGATGCTGGAGTTGTCATGTAGAGATCCTAATACATCAATAAAACCTCCTGTTAGTGTTGATCCAGGTGCTAAGGTCGAAGATGGAAAACTTAGTTTTGAGGATACTGTGAACATATATATGGCACAAAATGATGCAAGGGTGGATCGTCTTGAGGCGAAACTTGAGTCTAAAATAGATGCTAATCATGAAGATCTTTCTAAGAAGATGAAGGACTTGACACTGTTGATGTGGTAGATGGCCGGAGACGTCAATCAGTTAACACAAACTATAGAGAAAGGGAAGTTCCCATCTCAAAGTATAGAGAACTCGAAGGGGTGTCATGCCATCACATTGAAGTCAGGAATGCAGTATGAGGGGCCAATGTTTCCAATCGGCGAAACAGAGAGAACGAAAGCCTGCTCAACCACTGCTCGATCAAGATTCTTGGATGAGCTACGGTCGAGCGACACCCTGAGGTACTGGAAAATCATGATCAGATTACAAGTGACTCGCTCGACTAGAATATCCTCGCTCGACCAGACCTTCCAGGTCGAGCTGAGGTCGAACAGATGTTTGTACCTCTGAACTGTCAAATTCTAACTTCGGATACCCCGTTCGACCACTTCCAGGCTGCTAGACCATACCTTCCAGGTCGAGCAGAGGTCGAGCAAGGCCCGTCAACTCTGATTTCCGTGCAGAATGCTATACCTGTTGTTCAGAACACTCCAGTGCCATTACAAGAACAGAATACATAACTTATAGCTGAAAAGAAGTGGGAAAGAGCGAAAAGATTAAGAGCCGAGAAGGATAAAGCCGAGAAGGTTGAACGTGATGAATGGGGAATTCCAAAGACTAAGATACCACCTCCGTTTCCTTTCAGGATCGTGAAAAAGGGATTGGAAGAAAAGTTCAAGAGGTTTTCAGATATCATGAACAAAATAAGCCTGAACATCCCTTTCTCTGAAGCAATCTTGGAGATGCCATACTATGCCCATTTTCTGAAGGATATACTTTTGAAGAAGAGAAGCTTGAACGGAGTGAAAACAGTGAATCTCTCTAAGAACTGCAGCTCGATCATACAGAGAAAGCTGCCAGCAAATCTGAAGGATCCGGAAAGCTTCACTATCTTATGTGAAATTAGGAAGGGGCCGGCACGTCGAGCCCTATATGATCTTAGGGCAAGCATCAATTTGATACCATTGTCTATTTTTAAAAGGCTTGGTTTGGGGAGTTAACTCCTATATCGGTTGCTCTACAATTGGTGGATAGGTCTATGAATTTTCCGAAGGGTGTGATTGAAGATGTTCTTGCCAAAGTAGAGAAACTAGTCTTTCCTGTGGACTTTCTAGTACTCGAGATGGAGGATGACAAGAATAATGTCACCCTTATCTTAGGGAGACCATTCCTTTCTACTGCTAAAGCTATGATCGATGTTAAAAATGGTGAGCTAAGATTGTAAATAGATAAAGAAGAGATGCTGTTTAACCTTGATAAAGCAATGAAGATGCCAATGGAGATGTAGTGTCACAGCATTGACGTGGTGGAGGAGATTGTAAAGGAAGATATGTCCTTGATCTTTTGACATGCTTGATGAAGTCTCTTACTTTTCCCACCACAGAGCTAGATGAGCTATCCAATGAGGTATGTATTGATTTTCTTGAAAATTTACTTGTGTTGGGAGATGACAGGTATGAGTCAAAAAGGACCAAGCTTGAAGAGGTGAAGTGCACTAGGAAATACCTGCCATTGGATTGTGAGAGCACATCAAAAGAAGAAAAGAATGAGGAGTTGAAACCGCTACCGGAGCACTTGAAGTATGCCTATCTAGGCGACAATAAAATATATTCGGTAATTGTATATTCTTCTCTAACTGATGATCAACTCAATGAGTTATTATATATGCTTAGGAAGTATAAGTCTACAATTGGTTGGTCTCTTGATGATTTAAAAGGTATTAGTCCATCATATTGCATGCATAGAATAAGATTGTTAGATGAGGCTAAGAGTAGCATTCAGAATCAGTGGAGGGTAAATCCCGCTATTCAAGAAGTGATTAGGAAGCAAATCTTAACATGGCTAGATGCAGGAATTATATATCCAATTAGTGATAGTCCCCATGTGAGTTCATTGTATGTTGTAGCTAAAAAGGGGGCATGACTATTGTGAAAGCCGATGATGGTGAGACTTTAGCCACTAGAATTCCTACGCGATGGCGTGTGTGTATGGATTACAGGAAACTGAATGAAAATACATGTAAAGACCATTTCCCTCTTCCTTTCATGGATCAAATGCTTGATCGTCTTGCGGGGTATGAATTTTATTGTTTCTTGGATGGGTACTCGGGGAATAATTAAATCATGATTGCACCCGAGGACCAGAAAAGACTACTTTCACTTGCCCTTATGGAACTTTTGCCTTTAGAAAGATGCCTTTTGAATTATGTAATACATCTACTACATTTCAGCGTTGCATGATGGCCATATTTGACGGGTTGGTAGAAAAGATCATGGAGGTGTTTATGGATGATTTTTCTATGTTTGGTTCCTCATTTGATATTTGTTTATCTAACTTGTCCATTGTTTTGAAGAGATGCCAAGAAACTAATCTTATCTTGAATTGGGAGAAGTGCCACTTCATGGTGGATAGAGCAAAGGTGGTGGCGATTGAGAAGCTTCTACCACCTACTAATGAAAAAGGAGTGCAATCCTTCCTTGAACACGTAGGATTTTATAAGAGATTCATAAAATACTTCTAGTAATACTCCAAACCCCTCTCTTATTTACTTGAAAAGGATGTGCCTTTTATTTTTGATGAAGAATGCCTAACAGCTTTTCACGTTTTGAAAGAGGAACTTATTACTGCGCCTATCTTGATCACACCAGATTGAACTCAACCGTTTGTACTTATGTGTGATGCAAGTGATCAAGCACTTGGAATGGTGCTTGGGCAGATGAAGGAGAAGAAGTTTTGCGCCATCTACCATGCAAGTAAGACTTTTGATGCTACACAAAAGAACTACACTATCACTGAAAAGGAGTTTCTAGCTGTTGTGTATGCATTCAACAAGTTTCGACAGTATTAGGTTGGCATGAAGACCATTGTGTATACGGATCATTCTACGATCCGATACTTGATGGAGAAGAAAGAAGCAAAGCCAAGGATCATTAGATGGATCCTTCTTCTGCAAGAATTTGATATGGAGATCCGATATAAGAAGGGCACTGAGAATGTTTTGGCAAATCACCTATCAAGGTTGGAGACAAGGGAACATTGTGACGATTCTTTTGATTAGATAGAAGAGATGTTCCCTGATGAGAAGATTATGGCGGTATTTGCTGAAGGAGCGGAGAGAGCTTGTGTGGTGGCTGCTCAAGGAATAGATCCATGGTACGCTGATTATGTTAACTACTGTGCCGTAGGAGAAATTCCAAGAGATCTCAATAGGTAGCAACTTACGAAATTCAAGAGGGATGTTGAGACCTTCATATGGTATGACCTGTTTGTTTACAAGATTTGTGCGGATTCTATCGTCCGTAGGTGTGTGTCTGAAATAGATATGGAGAGTGTTCTTGAATTTTGCCATGCACATCCTAACCGGGGGCACTTCGAAGCTCAAAAGATAGCAGCAAAGGTACTTCAATGTGCTCTCTATTGACCCACTTTATTTAAAGACTGTGAATCTTATGTGGTGACATGCAATAGATGTCAAAGGATGGGGAACATAAATCGAAGGGAAGAGATGCCACTTCAACTAAGCATTGTCGTAGAAATATTCGATGTATGGGGAATCGATTTCATGGGTCCTTTTCCCCCATCTAATGGATTTTTTACATCCTTCTTGATGTGGATTATGTTTCTAAGTGGGTGGAAGCAATTTCTACCCGAATGAATGATGCAAAGGCTCTCCTGTCATTCATTAAGAAACATATTTTTGCCCTCTATGGAGTCCCATGAGCTTTGGTGAGTGACGGAGGTACTCACTTTGTCAACAAGCTTCTCGAAAGAGTGCTCAAGGAATATGGTGTTAAGCATAGGGTTACTACACCCTATCACCCTCAAGCGAATGGGCAAGCTGAAGTCTCCAACCGACAAGTGAAGCAAATTTTGGAGAAGGTAGTCGGAACCAATAGAAAAGATTGGGCTATGAAGCTAGATGATGTTTTATGGGGGGTTCTGGACTTCTTTTAAGACTGTACTGAATATGTTATCGTATTAGATTATGTATGAGAAGTCGTGCCACTTACCCGTAGAGATTCAACATATGGCATTTTGGGCAGTGAGAAGCTTGAACTTGTCTCTTATGGATCAAAATGAGTTAAGGATGACTCATATTTTTGATGAAGAATGCCTAACAGCTTTTCAGGTTTTGAAAGAGGAACTTATTACTGCGCATATCTTGATCACACCGGATTGAACTCAACCGTTTTTACTTATGTGTGATGCAAGTGATCAAGCACTTGGAATGGTGCTTGGGCAGATGAAGGAGAAGAAGTTTTGCGCCATCTACTATGCAAGTAAGACTTTTGATGCTGCACAAAAGAACTACACTATCACTGAAAAATTCTAGCTGTTGTGTATGCATTCAACAAGTTTCGACAGTATTAGGTTGGCATGAAGACCATTGTGTATACGGATCATTCTACGATCCGATACTTGATGGAGAAGAAGGAAGCAAAGCCAATGATCATTAGATGGATCCTTCTTCTGCAAGAATTTGATATGGAGATCCAAGATAAGAAGGGCACTGAGAATGTTTTGGCGGATCACCTATCAAGGTTGGAGACAAGGGAACATTGTGACGATTCTTTTGATTACATAGAAGAGATGTTCCCTGATGAGAAGATTATGGCGGTATTTGCTGAAGGAGCGGAGAGAGCTTGTGTGGTGGCTGCTCAAGGAATAGATCCATGGTACGCTGATTATGTTAACTACAGTGCCATAGGAGAAATTCCAAGAGATCTCAATAGGTAGCAACTTACGAAATTCAAGAGGGATGTTGAGACCTTAATATGGTATGACCCGTTTGTTTACAAGATTTGTACGGATTCTATCGTCCGTAGGTGTGTGCCCGAAATAGAGATGGAGAGTGTTCTTGAATTTTGCCATGCACATCCTAACCGTGGGCACTTCAAAGCTCAAAAGATAGCAGCAAAGGTACTTCAATGTGCTCTCTATTGACCCACTTTATTTAAAGACTGTGAATTCTATGTGGCGACATGCGATAGATGTCAAAGGATGGGGAACATAAATCGTAGGGAAGAGATGCCACTTCAACTAAGCATTGTCGTAGAAATATTCGATATATGGGGAATCGATTTCATGGGTCCTTTTCCCCCATCTAATGGATTTTTTACATCCTTCTTGATGTGGATTATGTTTCTAAGTGGGTGGAAGCAATTTCTACCCGAATGAATGATGCAAAGGCTCTCCTGTCATTCATTAAAAAGCATATTTTTGCCCTCTATGGAGTCCCAAGAGCTTTGGTGAGTGACGGAGGTACTCACTTTGTCAACAAGCTTCTGGAAAGAGTGCTCAAGGAATATGGTGTTAAGCATAGGGTTACTACACCCTATCACCCTCAAGCGAATGGGCAAGCTGAAGTCTCCAACCGACAAGTGAAGCAAATTTTGGAGAAGGTAGTCGGAACCAATATAAAAGATTGGGCTATGAAGCTAGATGATGTTTTATGGGGGGTTCTGGACTTCTTTTAAGACTGTGCTGAATATGTCATCGTATTAGATTGTGTATGGAAAGTCGTGCCACTTACCCGTAGAGATTCAGCATATGGCATTTTGGGCAGTGAGAAGCTTGAACTTGTCTCTTATGGATCAAAAGGAGTTAAGGATGACTCATATCAATCAATTGGATGAGTTCAGGAATCAGGCTTTTAAGAACTTAGAGATCTACAAGGAAAGAATGAAGAAATGGCATGATTCGAAGATCTCCTACAAAGAGTTCAAGCAAGGTGACGAGGTACTTCTTTTTAACTCTCGTTTGAAGCTTTTCGCAGAAAAATTAAAATAAAAGTGGACGGGACCATTCATTATCCATCGAGCCTGCGGGGGGGGGGGGGGGGGAGTTTCTAGATTATAGACAAGGATGGAGACATCATCGCGGCGAATGGGCATAAATTGAAGCATTACAAATCGCCGGATGATGCTTGTGTCGTCTTTGAGGATACTTTGCGTTAAATTGGTACCATCGTGACTCTTCGACGTTAAACATGAGCGCCTGTTGGGGGCTTTCCCTTCTGTTTTATTATTTTATTTATTTCGTGTGAGTGAGAAATTTTAATATTCAAGGTGCTTACTATTCGGCAGTTACATCTCTTTGCAAACTTAGTTTCGACTATAGTTTCTACTAAGTTTGGGGGGTGTGATGTTTTTACCTCATTGAAGCACTAAGAGTATAATTATTTCTTTGTAATGTTTGCTAGGGGAATTGATTTTTTGTGATATATTGAAACTTTAACCAGTTTGGATGTATAGATTTTTTTGCAATTTGCCTAGTGTTCAGTGATGTGTTTATTTTAGTGTGAACAGAGTTACCTATACTTGATTTTTATAGTCTAATTAGTGGTTCTCTAGTTATGGTTTTGGCTTGATATGATGATCAATATTGTTTTAGATTCTGAGTTTTATAGGGGACGAAAGAGTTCGATAAAATTTGAGGGTTGGAGGCCCGCTCGACCATATTTCAAGCCGCTTGACCAAGTGCCGGGTCGAGCGGCGGTCAAGCGGCATACATAGCATCTGATTCAGAGTTTTCAGAGTTCAGGGAGCTCGCTCAATCAAGTTTGAGCCGCTCGACCAAGCACTGAGGTTGAGCGACGGTCGAGCAGATGACTGTGTGGCGGACCTTGAAGTTCCATATTACAAAGGTGCAGCTCGACCAAAGCAGTATGGCCGAGCGGTGGTCGAGCGGATTACAGAAGCGGTTCCATAATATGGAGTGGTCGCTCGACCAAATTAAGGCCGTTCGGCCAAACCTCTCGACCCGAGCGGAGTTGAATTCTCGCAAATATAAGGTCAGTTCTCTACGCGCTTGATCAGTTTTCGCCATCCCTTCTCGAGCCATCGCCCTGAACGGTACAATTTTCATCCCAATTACTCTATAAACCCTTCTCTACTTAAAATCACACACATTCCACTTAAGGTTTGGGAGATTCAAGTCGGATTTTAGGGCTTCCTTCTTAATTTTTGCACTCGTACTTTCCATTACTTCTACGCACCCATGGCAGGAGACAAAGGTATATTTTCTCAACTTATTCCCTTTGAATTTGATTATAATATCTGAAGTTTGGTTGGGCAAGTTGATTAGGCATGATTTTGGTTAGAATTGTGATAAGAATTTGGGTATTGAAATTGAAGTTTTTGCATGAAGTTGCATGAGTTCGATTTGACGTGGGATTAATGGAAATTCATGAAATTGGTGATGCATATATCATGAGCTTGAGTTCAATTGATTAATTTGTGTTTGGGCTTGTTGATTTTGTGTGTTGTTGATGATGAATTTGAAATGTGGAATAGTGTGGATTTGTAGAATTTTTGGTATATGCTTAGGAATTGAGTTGAATATATGTGTTTACATTTTGAATATTCCTATTGAAGCATGATGTTTGATGTGAGTTTAGAATCATTTGTTGTACCTAGGACATAGGGTGTCAATTTTTCCATGATTAAACTTGTTTGAGTTTTAGTGTTGAATTTTGGATACTTGTGAATTGTGAAAAATTGAGTTGAATTGTTGGGCATATGATTTGAAGTCTTGTGTAGAATCTATATTTCTCATAAGTCGTAGGTTGTTCATACTTGTTTCTTTGCCTAGGTTTTGTGTTGAAATATAAATTTTGTAGGTAAAGGGATTTCAGCATGTTCTAAACATAAAGACAGTGGGGTCTCAAAGAAGGGAGGAACGACTAAGAAGTCGAAGCAAACCAAGTGGATGCAGTCCAACTATGGGATTAAAATACCTGATTGGGAGGAGAAAAGAGTGTTATGGGGAGCAATTTAAAGAAAGATTAATCGGACTCGCTATCAGGATGATTAGGCTATGGTGGCGATACACATCATTGTTGAGAGTGAAAATAAGCGTGTTTTAGTGTCCAATTTAACACCTGTTTGATAAGAATTATTGTTATATATTAGCACAAGTGTCTTATATTCAATATATATGAGAAAAGGTGCACTTGAGGTGTTTTATTGTGTTTTAGGTGAAAAAATGATCAAAAGTGCCAAGTTGGAGAAAAGGTGCAAATTGTGCAATGATGCTGAAAAATGCACGTTCAACTTGTGTAATTTTTCTATATTTTTGTAAAGCTCTGAACTAGAAGTGTGATACATGGTTGGAAAGCCACTGAAAAGAGGGTCGTTTAGCGTAAAGAACACCCCAATCGGATTCCAAACGAGAAAGTTATGATCAAAGTGGTGACGTCGCGCGAGCTGTGCTGAATAGAACGACAGTCCACTTTGCGTGACATCTTATACATTCAAATGTTGGAATTTTTGTGAGTTCTGTACATGGATAGAAAGCAAAGGAAGAGAGGATCACGTGAGCGCAAGAATTACTCAAATCGGAGGTCGGATGTGGAAGTTATGCGCGAAGCGGTGAGACTACGCAAGCTTGCTCGACTTGGAGATGTTGCTCGAGCAGTATCATCTTGGTCGAGCAGATGAAGTTTGGTCGAGCAAAATGACTAAAAACTTACAGAGAGCTTGCTCGACCATTTCTCGACTTGGAGGCCTTGCTCGACTTTTGAAGACTTGGTCTAACAAAATGTCGCTGGATGCTATTTTTGGTAGTTTCGGGTTTCTTATACCAAATTTGTCGTATGTCTCAAGAAAAGCCCATCCAAGGTCCATTAGGAGCACTTTACAAGTATAAAAAAGGATGTAGAGCACATCATTATTCATCATAGATTATATTGAATTAGAGAGAGCCACAAATCCATCCTACACCTCGCAAGGGGGGGTCATCCCCCCAACCATCATCCACATCCTTTCCTCCATTCATCCATCACTTTGAAGATTCGTCTGTGGAATCAAGAGGAGAACCAAGAGTAGGATTCAAGATAGAGAAGGCCGCAACGACTCCCACATCTAGGGTTTATTTGTTTCCTAATTTATCTTGTAATTTTTCAGACATCAGGGTAAGATCTATCCAACACCCATAATTTTTCTTTGTAACAACATGGGCTAGAGCCTTTTTGGTAGAACTAGGGTTGTGAAAGTTTTTACGAATTAATTGAACTTTCCTGTGTAAACTCTGTACAACACTACTTGTGGATTTATTTTATATATGATTGTGCTTTCTTAATACATATTCACGGTCATTTTGTGCATCTTCAATTGGTATATAGAGTCTGAATATATATCTTGGTTGTAGATTGAGTGCGTTCACCGTTGAACAGGATTCCATGTTATGATTCTAAGTGAGGAGACTCCAAAACTTCATTAGAACTATCATATATGAATACTTATTAATTGAATTGAATTCGAGTTATTAAGTAGAATAAATAATATAATTTTATATTACCTATAAAGGGAGATCATATCGGGTTAGAGTACTAATTGGCCAGGAAAATAATTGATACTGATAGTATCTAGAAAGGGGGTGGAATTATATCTCTTGCTCCGATGTTATTCACAAGTGTTACACGCAGCTTTACTTGTGTCTATAGAGTAGATATGCATGGTTTTGTGATGCGTCCATATTCCACAAGGCAGAGTCGGATATCAACACATGGAAGGAAATTAATCCGTGAAACTGGATTATCCTAGGGCTACCTATTCTCCTACTTGATCCACTTTTGTATTCTTCGAGTGATATTTTATTTTATTCTCTATTTTAATTACTTGTTTAGTAGTTTAATAATTAAATATCAAATCTTATTGCCATCTTGTCTTAATTAATTTAGTAAATAATTAAATTGATAATACGCCGTCCTTTGGGTTCGATATTCACTTGGTCGCTTGCTTAAGCTGTAACTGATATCCTTAATACTTGGGGATTAATTTTGCGTGCAAAGAAAATGCGCATCAAGTTCTTGGCACCGTTGCCGGGGACAACTGTTATTATTAGTTTATTATTTCTAGTTTGATTACGACTTCTATTTGTGATTATTTATTTCTCTCTAACCTTGAATTTTTCTGAGGTACCTGTGCACTAGGAAAAGAAGAGGAAGGAAAGAAGAAATAACACATTGAATTAAACATGGTCGGAGCAAGGCAGAATCCAGATAATATTGTCATACATGAAATTTTCACGAACTATGGAATTGGTAACATGGGGTTGATAGGAGCAAGGGGGAAAATGACGATTTTGAAATAAATCCCGCTCTTATTAACATGGTATAGAAGAATCCCTTTTCTGGAGGGTGCTTTGAAGATCCATATCAGCATCTCCGAAGATTTCTTGGTTATGCAAACATTCAAAATGGTGCTGGAGCTAATGATAATGCTAGGCGGATCGCTTTATTAAAGTTCTGTTTGATTGATAGGGCAGAAGAATGGTATGAGACTCTTGATGCAGCAGACTGCACTACATGGGACCAATTGCAGCAGAAGTTCTTGGAGAGATATATGCCACCCTCAAAGATCTTAAGAATGAGGCAAGAGATCACCCAATTTGTTATGAATCAGGGTGAGAAATTTCATGAGGTGTGGGACAGGTTTAAAGGCATGCTTAGGAGGTCCCCACAACATAGGATGTCTAAGGCTGAATACATAAGCATCTTCTACTATGGATTGGATTGTGAGTCGCGTGTTTTTATTGATGCATCATCAGGAGGAGCGCTGTTATCTAAGATAGCACTTGAACCAGAAAAGTTGTTTGAAGACATCTCTATAAATTCACGTGACTGGCCTATGGAAAGAGTAAGAGAATCATATGTACTTGACAAGGTAGCGCAGGTTGAACATCAAGTGGAAAAGCTAAATAGGGATGATGAGATCGTCTCTAGTCTAGCTAACATCAACAAGCTACTAGAGTTCCAGCAGAAGCAGATTACAAAGTTGACACAAAGGGGGCCTAGTAGGCAACAACAAGAAGTAAAGAGTGTTGAAGATACCTTCAATTGATATATGGCTGAGAATGATACAAGCATTGATCGTCTTGAGGATACCATAAATGTTGATCATGCAGATTTATCTGAGCAGTTGAAGGACCTTACTTTGATTATGGGGCAGATGATCGTGAACGTGAATCAATTGACACAAAAATTAGAGAATAATGCCATCACTTTGAGGTCCGAGATGCAATATGATGGTCCGATGAAGCCGACAAGTGTGAACGAAGGAAAAAGGGGAGTTGCTCGACCATCCTTAATCAGCTCGAACAGATCTAATGGTTGACCTGAGGTCGAGCAAGCTCCGAAAAAATAGAATCACGACACTCTGTTTTCAGGTTTGCCGCTAGACCAGCACCTTTACACTCGATCAGACCATCCAAGTCGAGCAAAAATCGAGGAGCACCTGGCCACATGTAGCTCTAGATCGAGAGGTTTGCTCGACTTGGACCAGGTTGCTCAACCAGACCACCTAAGTCGAGCAGAAGTCGAGCAACACATGAAGGAGCATAGGTCGCGATCGCCTACATTACTCGACTTGGACCAAGTTTCTCAACCAACTTACCCAAGTTGAGCTGAGGTCGAGCAACACAATTCAGCACCTGTTTCAATACTGAATGTTACACCGGTTGTTCAGAACACCCCAGAGCCATCCCAAGAGCAGAATAACGAGCTTATAGTAGAGAAGAAGTGGGAAAGAGCAAAGAGGTTGAGAGCCGAGAAGCATAGACTGCAGATGGATAATGAAGATGTGGTTTTCTCTCTTGATAAAGCAATGAAGATGCCCATGGAGACTCAATCATGCAAGAGCATAGATGTGGTTTCTAACTTGTTTAATCTTGATTTTTCTAAGACAGATGATTCTGAATTTAAGTGGAAGATTGACAAGGAGGTGTTTAGACAGCCATGTGAGAAAGGTAATTCCAAGGATGATATACTTGTGACCAAGAAAGGTGAGGTGTTGAGTGTAGACAAGAAGAGGGAAAGAAAATACTTGAAGGTAAGGATGCGAGAAGACCGCCCTCTAATCTGGTAGTACAAAGCGGTAATCCGTCGTGACTCTCCGACATTAAATATGAGCGTCTGTTGGGGGCTTGCCCTTCCATTTTAATGCTTTATTTATTTCGTGTGAGTAAGAAGTTTTTGTATTTAAGGTGCTTACTAACCGGCAATTACATCTCTTTTCAAACTTAGTTTCAAATTTTTTTTGCTAAGTTTGGGGGGGTGTGATGTTCTTACCTCAATGAAGCACTAAGAGTATAATCTTTTCTTTGTAATGTTTTCTAGGGGAGTTGATTTTTTCCGGTATGTTGAAACTTTAATCGGTTTTGATGTGTCGATTTTTTGTAATTTGCCTAGTGTTCAGTGGTGTGTCTAGTGTGTGGTGTCGATTGGATAGTCAATTGATTCTTTCTTATAGTTCTCCTAATTTATTATTGATGAATCCTGTGATGATGAGTGTTTCAGCTTTGATGATAGAAAAGGATAACTAGGTGGCAAGCGAGTTCTACATTGAAGCTTTGACTCGCGGAGCTCGTGCGTACGTTGAAAAGAAATCAGGTGCCCTTATTTCCTTTTTCTAATTTTTATGTGTGCTTTTAATTCATAGGAGTGGAAGAATTAAGTTTAAGGTGGTGATCTATGTGAGCTTATATTTTTTAATTGTGCCTAAAATTCATATGCTCTTGAAATTGATGAAGGAATTGTACTTGAATTATATTGTGTTATGAAGTTCTATGTGTACTTGTGGGATATTTCTTACTATGAAAAGTGCTCTGTTACTTGTTAAAAAACCATGTGAGATTTTGTGTCTAGTTGATCATGTACATAATCACATGATATTTCTTTTCTGCTGAGTATCATTCTTGTGTGTGTATACTAGAACTTGTCTCTTGTCTTACTTGAAACTACATATGTGCTAGATGATGAGAGATGATTTTAGGTTATCCTTGAAATTATGAGTCACTTAGCCAAATAATTTCCTACCTAATGATGTTTATCCTTAGTTAACCCTGTTGAGCCTAAAAATCTCATTCTTTGGCGGCCTACGAGAAAGAACCACTTTGAGAATCTGAGTTTTTTGAGCCTTGATTGTCCTTCTAGAAGAGAATTAATGGCTTTTCAAAGTGTGTTGATGGAACTTGATAACAACTTGGGAAGGAATGAAATTGATATTGAAATAGTGATGGATTTTGATAATGCATCTAAGGAGAAGCATGGAGTAGTGCTTAAATCTAGTACTCCATAGAATGAAACACCCTTGGGTAGTGCTTAAATCTAGTACCCTATGAAGGATGCGCGAGGTAGTGCCCAAAACTGGTACCTCAAGGAAAAAAAAGAAAACAGAGAAGAAAAAAGTGTTGTGCTTGAGAAAAGAAAGAAAAAAGTGAAAGAGTTGAGGAGGATATTGTGCTTCATTGAAATGAGTAAGAAGAATAAAAGATCATGATGGAGTGCACGCTTGATTGATCCGAGTTTTGAGTCACTTATCCATATATTTCCTACCTTAACCAAAGAGCCAACATTACATCCAAAAGAAAAGTCCTTTTTGATCCCATTGTCGAATCATACTTTTAGTGGTGAGAGTTTGAGACTTTTGGCAAGCTTATGGTTACACATGCACTTGAATTAAATATGAGCGTAAACACCTTAACCCATAAGTATACATCTTTTACACTTGAGTGTGAGTGATATATACTTCCCGTGAGAACATGTCAATGGAGCATTTGAATTGGTGATGATCGTCTTAACTTGTATGCTATGAATTGATTATTACATGTAATGAGAGTTACATGACCTAAGTTGAGGACAATTGTATTTTGAATATGGTATGAGTCATAATCCTTTTTTCCCTGCTAATTTTCTTACTCTCTTTCTCTTTATCTTTATTTGTTGCCTCGGGACAAGCAACGGGTAAGTTTGGGGGTTTGTTGAGAGTGAAAATAAGTGTGTTTTAGTGTCCAATTTAACACCTGTTTGATAAGAATTGTTGTTATATATTATCACAAGTGTCTTATATTCAATATATGTGAGAAAAAGGTGCACTTGAGGTGTTTTATTGTGTTTTAGGTGGAGAAAGGATCAAAAATGCCAAGTTGGAGAAAAGGTGCAAATTGTGCAATGATGTTGAAAAATGGACGTTCAACTTGTGTAATTTTTCTTTTTTTTGTGGAACTCTGAACTGGAAGTGTGATACATGCTTGGAAAGCCACATAAGAGATGGTCGTTTTGGCGTAAAGAACACGCCAATCGGATTTCAAATGAGAAAGTTATGATCAAAGTGGTGACGTCGCGCGAGCTGTGCCAAATAGAACGACTGTCCACTTTGCATGACTTCTTACACATTCAAATGTTGGAATTTCTATGAGTTCTGTATATGGATAGAAAGCCAAGGAAGAGAGGATCACGTAAGTGCAAGAATTACTAAAGTCGGAGGTCGGATGTGGAAGTTATGTGCGAAACGGTGAGACTGCGCAAGCTTGCTTGACTTGGAGATGTTGCTTGACCAGTATCATCTTGGTCGAGCAGATGAAGTTTGGTCGAGCAAAATGACCAAACACTTACAGAGAGCTTGCTCGACCATTGCTCGACTTGGAGGCCTTGTTCAACTTTTGAAAGCTTGGTCTAACAAAATATCGCTGGATGCTATTTTTAGAAGTTTCGGGTTTTTTTTACCAAATTTGGCGTATGTCTCAAGAAAAGCCCATCCAAGGTCCATTAGGAGCACTTTACAAGTATAAAAAGGGATATAGAGTACATCATTATTCATCATAGATCATATTGAATCGGAGAGAGCCACAAATCCATCCTACACCCCACAAGGGGGATCACACCCCAACCATCATCCACATCCTTCCTCCAACCATCCATTACTTTGAAGATTAGTCTGTGGAATCAAGAGGAGAACCAAGAGGAGGATTCAAGACGGAGAAGGACATGATGACTTCCACATCTAGGATTTTATTAGTTTCCTAATTTATCTTGTAATTTTCCAGACATCCGGGTAAGATCTATCTAACACCCATGATTGTTCTTCGTAACAATATGTGCTAGAGCCTTTTTGGTAGAACTAGGGTTGTGAAAGTTTTTACGAATTAATTGAACTTTCGTGTGTAAACTTCGTACAATACTACTTGTGGATTTATTTTATATATGATTGTGCTTTCTTAATCCAAATTCACGGTCGTTTTGTGCATCTTCAATTGGTATATAGAGTCTGAATATATATCTTGATTATAGATTGAGTGCGTTCACCGCTGAACAGGATTCCATGTTATGATTCTAAGTGAGGGGACTCCGACGCTTCATTAGAACTATCATATATGAATACTTATTAATTGAATTGAATTCAGGTTATTAGATAGGATAAAGAGGATAATTTTATTTTACCTATAAAGGGAGATCATATCGGGTTAGAGTACCAATTGGCCAGGGAAATAATTGATACTGATAGTACTTAGAAAGGGGGGTGGAATTATATCTCTTACTCGAGGTTATTCACACGTGTTACACACAGATTTACTTATGTCTATAGAGTAGATATGCATGGTTTAGTGATGTGTCCATATTCCACAAGGCAGAGTCAGACATCAACATAAGGAAGGGGAATTAATGCGTGAAACTGGATTATCCTAGGGCTACCTATTCTCCTACTTGATCCACTTTCATATTCTTCGAGTGATATTTTATTTTATTTGCCATTTTAGTTACTTGTTTAGTAGTTTAATAATTAAATCTCAAATCTTAGTGCCATCTTGTCTTAATTAATTTAGTAAATAATTAAATTGATAATACGCCGTCCTTTGGGTTCGATATTCACTTGGTCGCTTGCTTAAGCTGCATCTGATATCCTTAATACTTGGGGATTAATTTTGTGTGCAAAGAAAACGCGCATCAATCATTAATGACATAAGATGGATGTTTAATCAGGTTGGAATCAGTGGATTCATGGACTTAAAGAGGGAGACGTATTTCCACATCACGGCTGAGATGTTATGCACATTGAGGGTGATTCGTGGGGATTCGGTGCTTCCTACTTCAGGGTGGTTCCAGCTTGGAGGAGAGCTTAGGTACATGTTCGCCAATGAGTTTAATGAGATGTTTGGATGCCCGAATGTGTCGACTCTAGAGGATGAAGGGTTTGTTGCTGATGATTTCTAGAGGTCAATCACGGGGTTACAAGGAGCTTATGACCCTCAGCGATCAAGGGTTGCTTTCATCCAGTTATTGCATATATGGATAGGATCCTTGGAAACACCATCTTTGCCCGAGCTGAGGGCGGGTGTATTTCAAGAGGTGAGTTATATATCCTTTGGTGTATAATGAATAAGGTTCAGTTCAATCTGGGAAGTGTATGTTCTGCAGCAGCTTTACTAGTTTTCGACTCATATATTTCAGAAAGTGAACATTGAAGGGCTGATCACACCATTGGCAGAGCACTACCATGTGGATTTATCGAGGTATAGGCCAGTCGAAGGTGATCCGAATTTGATTCTTTTGGTCTGCGTGAAGATAAACTTGGCTCATCATGAACAAGGGGTGTGGATGTTTATTCGAGGAAGCAATCCAATTTCTTTCTAGATACCTTTCCATCTCGTTGATCTCACCACTGTTCAAGTTAATGCAAATTTGTTGATGAACACTCCTCCTCACATCGCGATCTTGACTACTTGTTGCGCCAAGGGAGATTGGTGAACTTTAGCAGATATGCACATTCAGGGTGTGTATCTAAATCTAGACAAGATTTTGGTCGGAGATCTGGAGGAGGGTGAGAAGATGGAGCACGAGCTACAACCGCCTGAGCCATTTGAGTATCCAATTCTTGAGGATCGCATGAAGATGCCTCATGACATGCCGGAGATGGGTATTCCTTCGATGCATGCACCGCAGCTACCGCAGCCACCACCACAGCAGCAGTATGATTTCTGGTAGGCTCAGAATCATTTTTATAGAGAGCAGTTCCGAATGATGAACGAGCATTTTGCCACATTGAATACAAATTAGCAAGAGATGAATCGCCAGCTTGCTTTGGTAAACACGAACTATGTTGCGCTCAACCTAAGGTATGATGCGATGGATAGAAGGATGGGAGAGATGGAGGCTAGCCATCGAGAGATTAATAGGAAGCTATATGAGCTACATAGGGATTTAGACCTATGGCACATGGATGTGAGCGATGATGATGATGCTCCGGAGGAGTAGAGTGCGCCAGGTTTTTCTCTTTGTGTTATTCATCTCATCTTCATTCTCTTTTTCACTTTACAGATAGAGTTCTCAAGTGGTGGTTGGGTGTTTGTTTTATGAGATTTATTGCGTGAGTGGGATGTACCATATTGATGTTGTTGTGGAGATGATGGTGTTGATGGTTATTTGTGTATTTGATGATGATTGATGGAGTGATATATACTCTTTGATATGCATGTGCGCTATACTTGTGATATATGTTGATTCTATTGAAAAGAAGCATGTATTGTTTGTCATTACTTGTAGTTGATGCGAGAATTGAGATTGATTGCATGCTTTGAAGAGTGCTTAGGAAATCTATTACCATGTGAGAATTTGAGCCTTTTTATCATGTTACATCAATACATGATAGTTTATTCTTAAGAGAATCGTTCATACGTTTATATTCTAGAACTTGGCTTGGAGTCTTGTTTGAAATTTGTAATTAATAGATACTAGTAAATGATCTTAGGCCATTATTGATAATTGAACCACTTAGCAAAAGTTATCCTACCTTATAATATGTATATCATTGGAAGCCCTGTTGAGCCGTTAAAAGCTTTTTCTTTGGCAAGCCTGTGATAAAAACCTTTATTCTCTTTACTTTAGCCTTGATATACACTATTTACTAGTAGAGAGTTGAGGTGAATAAATTGCTAAGTGATGAATTGAAGAGGAAAAGAAAACTTTATTAAGTGATGAGTAAAAAGATTGTGGTTAAATCTTGTTAGGGGTAGTGCCTAAAACTGGTACCTCGACTGCTTAGAAGGATAGTGCCAAAACTGGTACCCTTGTATAGTGCCAAAACTGGTACCCTTGTACTTTGAAGAAAGAAGATATTGATTCCAAGGAAAAGAAGGAGCCGATGAATCACAAGGATCATGAGAATGATGATGGAGCAAGGAAATTAAACCGTTTGATGAAAAGAAAAATTCCATGATAATTTTCTACTAGTGAATTAGTCACTTTATCTAAATTCTCCTACCTTTACCAAAAAGCTAACATTACAACCTTAAGACAAGTCCTTTGTGATCCTAGTATTGAAGTAATTATGAATTGATTTTTTAGACCTTTGTCAAACTTATGGTTACGCAGACTATATGAATTGATGATGAGCGCATACAGTAACCTTGATGTGTATATCTTTTACACTTGAGTGCGAGAGTAAATACTTATCCAATGAGCTAGATGACTTAGCACTCGTAGAAGTTTGTGATTGATTGATGTTCTTACATAGATGAAAAGTATGATGACTGCATGTTTTGATTTGATAAATTGCATGTGTTATGAAGTTGTGCATATACGAGGATCTGGTGAATGACACTCTATTACCTTTGTTTCGATTTTATTGCCTCGGGATGAGCAACATGTAAGTTTGGGGGTTTGATGAGAGTGATAATTCACGTGTTTTGAGCTTTGATTCATGTGGAAGTTTAGTACGATTTGGTCTATTATTGAGGCAAGTCGTGATGTTTATGGAAAAACCACAAATTAGGTGCTACTGAGGCTATTTGAGCATATTTATATAGGGAAATAGGTCAGAAGTAATAGAATTAGAAAACACAGATTTTGGGATGCCGCTCGACCAGAATGTTTTGGTCGAGCGAGTGTGGAATTGGTCAAGCGGAGGTCTGTACAGAGTTTCAGACTACAGGAGGTCCGCTTGACATCCGCTTGACCTGGACCAGGTCCGCTCGACCTGGCCAGTTTTGGTTGAGCGGAGACCTGTACAGAGTTCAGATAGCAGGAGTTCCGCTCGACATCTACTCGACCTGGACCAGGCCTGCTTGACCTGGCCAGTTTTGGTCGAGTGGGTCCACTCGGTGCTATTTTTGGTAATTCCGACGCTCCTGTGCGTGATTTGACTTATTTCCTACGTAAAAGCCCAGTAAAGGTCCAGAGGGAGAGTTTACAAATATAAATAGAGGTGTATATCACATCAAAAAGGAGAGTTAGATTCCACATCCATCCTACACTACATCCAAACCCTAACTCCACTCTACGGAGCTATAGAGAGAGATTTGTACAGCGAATCAAGTGAGACCCAAGTGAAGATTCAAGATGGAGCGAGAAGCGACGGCACCCACATCTAGGATTTATTTTACAACTTAATCTTTCTTGTAATTTTCAAGACTATGGATAAGACCTATCCAAACACCATGAAGTTCCTCCAAACGTCATGGGCTAGAACTCTTTTGGTAGTTCTAGGGTTATGAAGGTTTTTATCTAGTTAGTTGAGCTTCCGTGTGTATACTCCGTACAACACTACTTGTGGTTTATTTTAAATAATACCATGCTTTATTAATTCATACTCAGAGTCATTTTGTGCATCATTAACTGTTATGTAGAGTGTGAATACATATCTTGGTTATTGATTGAGTGCGTTCACTGCTGAGCAGGATTTCTTGTTATGATTCTAAGTGAGGGGACTCCGAAGCTTCATTAGAACTATCTTATATAAGTACTTATTAATTAAATTGAATTTGGTTTAGTAAGTAGGATAAAGAGGATAATTATATAGTGCCTATAAAGGGAGATCATATTGAGTTAGAGTACTTAGTGCACTGGAAATAATTGATATTGATAGTACCTAGAAAGAGGGGTGTGATTATATCTCTTGCTCCGAGGATATTCACACGTGTTACACGCTTATCTACTTGTGTCTATAGAGTAGATTTGCAT
This sequence comes from Pogostemon cablin, assembly GCA_023678885.1. Taxonomy (NCBI): domain Eukaryota; kingdom Viridiplantae; phylum Streptophyta; class Magnoliopsida; order Lamiales; family Lamiaceae; genus Pogostemon; species Pogostemon cablin. The sequence continues at coordinate 15,509,010 of CM043000.1, forward strand.
GGCTTAGTGATGCGTCTATATTCCACAAGGCAGAGTCGGACATTGATACATGGAAGGAAAATTAATTAGTAAAACTGGATGGTCCGAAGAACTACTTATCCTCTCACTTGTTTAACTCTCATTACTCTCTATTGCCTTATTTTACTTGTTATTCTATTATTTGTTAAGTAGTTAATTAATATTTCTCAAATTAAATTGCCAAAATTGTCTTAGTAAATTAGTACATTAATAAATTAATAATAATCCATCCCGTGGGTTCGACAATATAATTTGGTCGCTTATCAAAACTACAATCATATCCTTCATACTTGGGGATTAATTGTGTATTGAGAAAACGCTCATCACCTCTGCACTGATTTTTCTTTATTTTCCATTTAAGAATTTTACCTTTAGGTCTTTCTTATGCCACCTCTCTCTTGGTGTTTGCATCTTTCCTTCTGAATCTTCTCATCATTTTACCATATTCCTTGGTGAGATGTTGTTCACTGATTTTATTATGGAAAATATAATCTCACCTCAAAGTGTAAGAGATCAATTGTAGTGCGCATGTGACCAAGTCAAATTATCGAACATACATGATAGTTATTAACTGACTAATAAATCTAATTTGTGACAACTAAAGTTTTAGACAAATCTCTGGGGTTTTCATGATGGTGATTAATAAATTACTATGCAATAAAATAAATAAAAAGACTCAAATAAAATATATGGATGAGAAAACGATCAAGTCTTCAAGGAAAAAACTGGTAATGCTAAGGAAATTCAGTTGAACATGTGATTGACTCTCTAGACCTATGATTCAACAGATTTATATAGGAGGATCTCTAAAACAAACTAGACCACTATGATCAGGTACTATCTAGTACTTATCATGAACTGAACATCCTATTATCAATTAGTAATTAATCCCCTCTCACTCTCTAAGTACTTACGCTATTAAGATGTTTCCTATTTAGGTATTAAGAAATTAATTTTGTGTCTCCTTTTCAATTAATAAGTAATGATGTTTTACCTAGTATTTAATATTCCTTATTGATTGTCTAGCAATTACAGACTATATTGATTAATCCCCTATATTTGCCACAAAAAACTTCTACGTTCATGCATAAATAAATATTCCTAATAAAAATTTAATTCGAGTTAATTTTAAAAATTATCACAGAAATAATAATTCAAAACATATTTATAGAAGACTCAAACGTCTCTTCAATAAAGAAATAAATAATCTGAAGTTTTATAAATAAAAGTAAAAAAATATCAAATCACATAGTTCCACAGACTAAATCCCTAACATCATCGATGAAATACTTAGCCCATGGTATTACAGAAGTATATCACAATTAAGCAATAAACCATAACCATGAGTCTAATTAATGCAAAAAGAAAAATTAAAGTAGAAAGAACCCTAGAATTGGACTCCTCTTCTTTAATCGTCATCTCTGTCAAGATCTCCATCTCCTACCAATAGATAACACCGTCTTGATTCCTTTCAAAAAGTATGGTGGATGGAAGGTAGGTGATGGTGAAGATGGAAGATGGGATTATTTTGGTGTGTAAGTATCGGTCATGATTTTGAGCATGTTTTCATCTCTATGTGAGAGTTATGAATGAGGGGCTACTTATATAGCCTGAAGGCGTGTGATGGCATTGTAAGCGGTAGGCCGTGGCATAGTATATTGCATGACACATGTTAGCCTGCATCTTTCCTCACGATATATTGGACTCACGTGACGTAGGTATAACAAAAACATGTCTTAACAAGTAGTGGATTTTCTCATTCCAATGCTACATTCTGCTTTGTCATAGCATGAGTCAACTAGTGGACCCCACTATTAAATTAAATAGCATGAATTACACTCCAATCATGAATTACGTGGCAGTTGATATATCCCCAACTCAATTACAACTTTGCATGAATGGGCCCCACTTGATTAATCTGGCCTTAAAAATTCTTTAAGCAAATCAGTAACGAGCAAAGTGGTGGTGGTCCCAGGATTTGAATCAGATAATAGGCCAAAATTTTGTAAGTTTCGAAAATCACGTGTGCAACTGTGCGACATCACCATTGATCATAACTTCTTCATCCGAATTATGATTGAGGTGATTCTTTTTCCCATGTGATCATCTTTTCTCTGGTTTTCCAACCATATATCACATGACAAGTTTAAACTTCCACAAAAATACAAAAATATTATGCAAATTGGTCATGTGTTTCCTTAACATGTTGCACAAGTTCACCCTTTTTCTATTGTATCGGCTATTGGTGTACCTGTCAAAATTGAGGATCATGCTATTAACGGGTCGATGGAGCATTTTGCTCGCATCCTTGTAGACTTGGATGTGCAAAATTCTTTGCTTGATTGCATATTTCTTGATTTTTCTAGAGTCTCGCTGTGGATTTCGATTGGTTATGAACATGTACTCGAATTTTGTTCCCACTGTCATACGTTGGGTCATGTCTCCTCTGACTGTAGTAAGAAACAGGCTTCTCGTTCTCACCTACACATGCAAGAAGATGAAGATGGTTTTCAACAACAGAAGAAGAGTAGATGGGTCCCAAGCCTCTTGCCTCTACTTCAAGAAACATGTAGAACTTCAACCTGGTAAAACAGTTTCTACCTCTCATAATTTGGTCCACTCTGGTGCTGTTAGTCAGTCTTCTAGGACTGTGGCAGTGGACCATTCTCTCCCACCTTTGGTTCTCTCGAACCCTTTTAATGTTTTGGCTGAAAGGAGCAGTCCTGACCTCTTGAAGTATACGACTGGGTCCTTGAAGAAATCTGCCCAGAATAGGGCTGTAGGGTTCGATACAACAGTTGGCACTTTTGAGCAAGACCATTTTGGCTTTCCTTCTATTAAGGATTTCCCAGCACTTCATAGTAGTAAGATCAAACAGAAAAGGGGACGCAATAATTTCCAACCGGCTACTAAGCCTTATACCCGCTTTCAGGCGAAATTCAATCTTTCAGGATAGATTCGGCTAATGTTATGAACTTACCAGCTACCATGAAATTTAGAGAAGAACATAATGAAGTTGGTCCATATTTTTAGGGCCGCCTGTTTGGCTCTGGTTAAAGCCGCGTGCTTGGCTTATTCAAACATCTTTACTTAATGTATTTTTCCTTTTTCTGTCTCATCCCCCCTTTCTTATTTTCATTTGCTTTTTAATAAAATATTACCTTGTTTGACATTGATTAATGAGAGTGGTAAAATGAGTATATTATTCATCTAGAGTTTCATCCTCTTTTATTTTCATACTATCATTTTCAGTTAAAAGGATTTTCAATTTTGAATCACAAATAGAATCGTTACCTTCAAATTAGAGTTGAAGAATTTTCCAGGCTTCTTTGGCTTCTATGCATTTAACAATCAAACAATGTCTTTGTATGTCAAACCAAGTGAGTATGGAATATAGTGCTCTTCTATTGTCTACCTTAACCTTCACTTTTACTTCAGAGATGTCTGTATTTTTAGCAACTATTTTTCCTGATGAGTCCACTATAGATGGTTGTTTCCATCCATCCTCAACAGCTTTCCAAACTCCATCTCCTTAAGATTGTAAGAACACTGTGGGGTTTATGCATTTTATTTACACACAATTAATCCCCAAGTATTAAGGATATCAATTACATCTTAAGCAAGCGACCATGTTAAATATCGAACCAAAGGACGGAGTACTATCAATTAACTTATTAACTAAATTAATTAAGACGAATTTGGTTATAAGATTTGATGTAACCAATAATTAATCTACTAACTGAATATTAAATAAACAATTAAATAAAAGCATTGGAAGAAAATCGAAGTATTCTCAAGAATTAAGAATATGTGGCTCTAGGAAATTCCAGTTTAAACTCATTAATCTAACTCTCTAAGTATCTGAGTCGAACTCTGCAAAAATGATTAAGACGCATCATAAATATATGCGAACTTAGTCTATAGACACAAATAAATTAGCAAATAAACCTGGTTTGTCACCTCGGAGCAAGAGATCTAATTCGATCCCTCTTTCCCCACCTCTAAGTACTCACAATATTAATTCTTTCCCACGCACGTTTGGTACTCGAATCCGAATGTGTTTTTCTTTTTAAGTACTATAGAATTACCCCCTTAGTCCTGCTTATCAATCCACAATGTGATGTGTAATATAATAAGCATTCATATTCAACAGTTCTAATAAAGCCTCAAAAGTGTTGGTCCCTTACTTAGAATCATAACAGAAAACCTAACCAGTCATGAATACACCAAATCAACAATCAGATATATGTTCAGACATTCATATAACAATAGAAGGTGCACAAAACGACGATGATTACTAGTTAAAAAATGTGCAATTAAATATGAAATAATCCAACTATAGTCATAAGACAAACTTCTCCTTGAGAGTTAAATCAAATACGTTTAAACCTTCATAACCCTAGAACTACCAAAATGATTCCAGCCCATGGTGTGATAGACAACACACTTGTGGGTTGGATCAATTTTACCTAGTCTGGAATATCAGAATTAAGAAGAAAATAATTACGAAAACCCTAAGTGTAACTATCTCCATCGTTCTTTCTTCTGTCTTTTTAAATTCTCTTGATTCAACAGACAAATCTTCACAGTGATTGATGGCATGAAGGAAGGAATGGATGTAGATTGATAGATGATGGATGGTGTGGTGTAGAATGATGTGCTAAGGGATTTTTATTCAACTCTTTTAATGATGTTCTTTTATACTTTTGGCCCTCCAAATTGATGTTTATGGGCTTTTTCACGTCAAAACACACACATACATTCACTAAGGGTGTAAAATACAGATATGGACAAAAGCGCATCCACGTTCAAATCGAACGGGTGGTCGAACAAGGTCACCCTTGGTCGAACGGAGGTCGAATAGAAATTCGGCGATCAAATTCATGTATTGCAACATTTAGGAGGCTTATTCACCAGAGCAGTTTATCGAATTAAAGATGGGAATGGGACGGGTATTTTCGGGTATTTGGTTCACTCAAACCCTAATGGGAAGGGTACAGGTTGTTGTAAACAGGTTTGGAACGGGTACTTGTGAAAAATCCCATTAGGGTTTGAGACGGGTAAGGGCAGTGTCTCAATACCCGCGGGTATCCCGTTTAAATTTATATATATATATATATATATATATATATATATATATATATATATATATATATATATATATATATATATTATTTTTTATTTACAAAATTTAATTTATATTATATAATTTATATATTATGAGATATAATATATATTTAATTAATATTTAAAAAATTTATTTAATCATATTTATTAAATGTTTAATTTAAATAATAAAATTTATATTATATTTATTTTATATTTAATTAATAATAAAGAAATTTTAATTATTATAATTATTTAAAAAATATAAATATATAAAATAAATAAATATTAAACGGATATATGAAGGGTACGAGTACCATAATAAATTTTTAAATGAGATAGGTACGGGTGCGAGTAGTTGTTTTTAAATCAGATATGGGTACGAGTACCCCAAAATAAGCTGATACCCTACCTGTTGCCATCTATAGGTCAAACGGGGTTGAACGGACCTCCGTAAACTCCTCTTTTCAACTCTGAATACTTTTACCATGTTTTCCTGCCAAAATATAACTAATTACAATAATAGCATCTGATTCTTGATTATTTCCTAAATAAGATGATTTATTCCAAATTAAAATCAAACCTGCCCAATTTATTAACAAAATCAAGGCTAAAAATACGTGAATTTTCACTCTCAACTAGTGCCTAGTGGGTGTAAATGTGTTTTTGACAACAATGTTGTTCGAAGTGATGTCGACACTACGTACAATACTGACTTATATCAGAATATAAAACTTGAATAGTATTAGCAAGTTTAAATAAAATAAGACTAAAACATACATATAACTCAAAATTACCACAAACTTTCGTTTATGGCAGCCTCATGGCATAAATATCACTATCTTGAAAAAAGTGATTACAAAAATAAAAATGATTACAAAAATAGATTCAAGAGATGAAAATATTTCTACCACTCTCGAATACAAATTGGATAAAATCTAAACAAGTTCACAAATAGAAAACCTAGGTTGTTAGATCTAAGCCTATATCAAACATGCACTTTCACTGTATGTGAACAGTACACACAAAATGAGCGGGATAATTGTATACACAAAGTGTTGCACAAAGTGTGATAACACTATGGAAAACACTACAATAGAAACCTAAAGATAGAACTTATCTAAGTACAATATTTTTGTATCTTGCAGTTTTATGTCTTCTGACTATCCTACCATTCTATAAATACACGTTGGAATGCAATTGTATTCGAACAGTTGAATGGTCCACTAGAAATGGTTTAACAACCCATGAGTGAGGTAATAACTACCCACTCATCATCGTGAAATTCACCTAGATTTTGTGTGGTTTTTCCGTTTATTTGTTTCGTATTTTTATATCATTCTCGTTCTTATTTTGAGAATTGAGTATTAATGGTGATAATGTATTTTTATGTCTTTAAATAGATGATTATGAAGATAAATGGTGAAGAAAAGTATGGAGAATGGAGAAAGTCGAAGAAAATAAAAAATTAGTGTAACTACGTAAAAACACGCTCGTGTTTACCTGCACTGTCCGCGTTTTTCTGCAGGTGACCAAATTTCAAGGGAGCATGCTAAAATTCTCGACCACTACGTAAAAACACGTCTGTATTTTTATGTACCCCGACGATAAGGCGTGTTTTGAGTTCTAAAAAGCACAAATGCAGAAAAACACGGGCACTACATAAATATACACTCGTGTTTTTATGCAAATCTTCCAAGTATCAAATTCGAAATCAACGTTTTCTCAAGGGGTATAAATATCCCTTCATTCAACATTTGCACCATATAGAGGATTTACTACACACAAACATCACCTAGCAATTTGGGCATTTTTCACTTTCATCTTCCATCCATTCTTCTACCCATCATCCATCCATCCAATTCATCATCCAAGTGAGCAAAGGAAGTAAGGGAGAGGTGGAATTACAAGTAAATGAATAAGATCACCATTGAAGAAGTTCAAGGGAGTTTTCATCCAATTTTTGTATTTGACTTAATAGATCTTGCCATGGATTTTGAAGATACAATTATCTATGTTGTTTTCTTTAGAATTGTGGTAGGTTAATCTCCTTTGTGAGATTAGCAACATGAATGGTGTTGGATAATTTTGGGATTTATGCATTTAAAAATTTATGTGTTGAATGAGCTTGTTGGTTTTCTATCATTGATGTTTAATATCTTGATGTTTATGAATATTTGTGTTGTTTATTGTCTTAAGCGTGTGATTAGGCAAATAATTAGCATTTTATTGAGAAGAAAAAAGAAAAGGAGTGCAAGAGTACAAAGTCCGAAAGATGTTCAGAATATAAGAAAATCACTTAAATCTAGAGTAATCACAATTCATGTCAGTAAATAAAATCATCTCAACTTGGTTGGGCAAAGTATGATGCCAAATTAGCTCACCACCAACCGTAGACAAAGCATCTACTGTAGAATTACCCTCGCAAAATATATGGGATACATGGAAATGCAGCTGAAGGATCATATCTCTCGCAGCCCTCCATCTCCCCAGCCATCTCCATGGTATGATAGGTTTATCCTTAGTAAAGGCATATATCACATACGTCGAGTCAAATTCCAGCCACAGCTGCCTCCACCCCTTAAGATGAGCAAATTCGATGGCCATGCATGCCAAAGCTAGCTCAGCTTCCATTTATAAAACCATACCCAAACCCACACGTAAACCCTCCCATTGGAAAGCATCTGGAGTTGCGAAACAGTCCCCCACCAGAAATCCGACCAGGGGACTCCGCTGCAAGTCCATCTACATTGGCCTTAGTCTAACCCGCATCCGGTGGTGACCATCTAATAGGAGTAACCCCTGTAGCTTTCTTCTCAAGTAACCCGCATCCGGTGGTGACCATCTAAGCGTGCACAAATCCTCTCAACACTATTATTCATTGAACCCTACTTGAATAGGTTACCTTCCCTTATAATAGCAAGAAGCGCCGTCGTAATTCCCGAAACCCTTATGCTTCTGTCATTTATTTCATCACCATAGTACACATCGAGCATCATTCTGTTTCGATCCTGCCAAATAATCCAGATGTAGGAAGTAACAGCCAACATCCATAAAGCAATAATCTGCTTGCTCTCCTGTACATTAATTGATTGCAACAAAAACCCAACAACAGATTGGTCCAAATACATTTATGACCAAATGCAAACCCTGCAAGAATTTTCTGTAGAACCTGAATAGAGACTAGACACCCAAGGAAAAGATGATCCATAGTCTCATATCACTCTCTGCACAAATAGCATCGGGAGGGTTCCATGAAACCCCTCCCGACCAGTACCTCCCATGTGGTGAGCTTCCCATGAATAGCTTTCCATGCAGTGATTGATCACCGAGGGGGTATGAAATCCGATCAAATACACGATCCCCAATTGGTTTTAAGAAAAATAGGTCTCTCATGCATTTATGCAATACTAGAAGTCATCTTACCTTGCAAAGATTCGCTCCAAAATCTACAATCATCAAAGTTAGATGACATGCGAGTGGATAAAATATAATCAATAATGTGAGGAAAGGTATTAGTAAATCTCTCAGTAAAATGCCAATTGCCATCATAAAGGTAATCCCCAATGGTATCATCATAAAGATGTTGATGCTCTTCAGGTATATTCACCAAGTCAGCTATAGGAGTACTTATCCAGTTATCCAACCAAAATCGAGTTATATCCAGTGATTAGCCATTTGTAGTCGAGATGTCTAATTAAAGAATTTATCGAACCACAGGAAAGAAGGTACTAGGGTCTAAGCGATCTCGTGTTTATCATAGTATTATAGAGATGATCAGGAATGACAGATAATCAAGAAATGACAATAAAATAAATGGATAGATGAATGAGAGATGGATGAATGAGCCAAGTAGATAGAGAATGAAACTAGCAATACTTATAGTATGGAGAATCTAGGTATCATGCAACGAATTCATATGTGTCATGGATTAATAACAAAGGGCCACACGAATTCCACCTAAACTCCCTCTCGAGATGGATAGGTTGTAGATCCTCACAAAAGTCTCAAAATAGCTCAAAGGTTGATTTTCAATCAAACAATTCCAACTAGGTACTAAGTTCAATTGGAGTGTCCCCTCACACGATCAATTGACCTCTCGATCTAACTAATCGAATGTTCTATCAAAAGGTTCTAAATCCTAAAGGATTTCTCAATCTCTTTACAATTTATAATGCACATGAAGTGTTTGATGAAATGATTCAATGAACTATCCTAAACATATAATTGATTTCTCAATCTAATCACATGCACATGAAAATTAATCACACAAATCAACAATACAAATCAGGCAATTAACAATCAATGATAGAAAATTACCAAATCCAATCAACATATGAATTCAATTGCATAATACCCAAAATTATCCAACAATTCATATTGCTAATCTCACAAGGGAGATTAGCCTCTCATATTCATAAGAAAATTAACATAGACATTAAAATCCTTACAAAACATGATAAACAATAAGGTTTCAATACAAAGTTTGGATGAAAACTCCCTTGGATGTCTCCAATGGTGATCTTCTTCTTTCCCTTGCAATTCATCTCTTTTCCTTACTTCTCTAACTACTTGGATGAAGGATTTGATGGTGGGATGAAGGTAGATGTTATGGATGAAGAATGGAGGAAATGGATGGTGAAAAATGAAGGAAGATATGTGTGATGTGTGTGCAGGGGTAAAACCCTCGAAAATCTACTCAAATATTGAAGTATGAGGTATTTATACCCCTTGGGAAGCTTCTAGAAGAACTCTGATTTTTTGTAGAAAAAGCACCGACACGGCCCGTGTACGGTACATGGCCAAAGGGGTGGCCGTGTAGGCGTTTCTGGTGTTAGAACTCGCCCAAAACACACATGGCCGTGTTCTATACACGCCCCGTGTAGTTGCTGGCGCTCAGTCTCACCGTTTCGAGCATAACTTCCACATCCGATCTCTAATTTGAGTAATTCTTACGCTCACGTGATCCTCTTTTCCTTGAATTTCTATCCATATAAAGATATGACAAAACTTCCAATATTTGAAGGTGTAACAAGTCATGCAAATTAGCACAACTGTGCTGAGTAGGAACAGCTTGCGCGACGTCACCATTTTAATCATAACTTTCTCCTTTGGGCTTTAATTGAGGTGTTTCTTATGCCAAAACAATCCTCTTTTCTGTGGCTTTCCAATCATTTATCATACTTCTAGTTTTGAGCTCCAAAAGAGTACAGAAAAATTGCACAAATTGAACGTGCGTTTTTCAGCATTTTGCTTTGACTTATTCTCCCTCGTTTCAACTCCGAATTGAGATCTGCTTTTTCCTACGTCTTCCTTGTCGCGCCTAGAATATCTTTTTACCTGGAAATCATACATTTAAGCTCATTCTCATATATTTTCATAAAAATACAAAACACAGCCAAATAGAATACAAATACGGATAAAATAACACGAAAAGACATATAAAAAGATACTAAAATCTAGGTGAAAATATCATTCATCACACCGCCAAACTTAAAGTGTTGTGCATTCCCGAACAACGGAAATGATAAATCAAGGGGTGAGATTTTCACCCAAGAAAAGACAAAACGAACATAAGTAATAACACATCAATAGCAATAATACAAATCATGCTAAGTCATCCTACAACATTAAAATCATAACATGCAAAAAATATTAACAAGTTCAATCGCAAGAGAATGATAGTGTTATATAGTCCCTTTTTGTACAAACCTCACATAGGTTATAAATGTCACTCAACACTCTTTAAGGTAAGGTAAATCAACACTCATTAATCGAATGGCTCGATTCGCTATAAGCTTGCTTGTAGACTATACATAAACCACCAAAGTTTCATTAGTGATCAAAAAGGTCTTTAATTCAGATGTAATGATAGGCTCTTTGGTAGGGTAGGAAGAATATGGGTAATAGTGACTAATCAAGTGTAAGTAATCGAAGAGATGACCAATTTCCTCCATTCTTTCACTTTTCTTTCTTCCTTTCTTATCTTTGGTAATCACAAGCACTATTCATCAACTTTCCTTGGATTGAGCTTCTTTCAATGTATGCTTGCTTCTTCGAACTTTTAAATTCTTGAGCATATTGTTGTTGCTTTGCTTATTTTTCTTGTTTTGAGGTTGCATGTCCATTCTTGTTTGTGCTATTTTCATCATTTTTCTTACTTATTTACCATTTCTTCTTTTTCTTTTGTTATCTCATCAAACCTTACTAGCTACCATCTCCTCAATCACCCACACAAAGGGTATATATAAGGCTTAAGAGAGAAATCTAGGCTTGTAATGTGCTATATTCACAATAAAAAAAAAGCTTATAGGCTCAAAGTGGTTGACTAGGGATGATGTTCATGGTAGGAAAATATTTGGCAATGACTATAAATGACAAGCTTGGCCTTAGATCATTTCACTAATCTCCATTAATGGGGCTCGTTCCTATAGTCCTTGAGCAAGTTCTAGCTTATCAACACTCAATCGATCCACTCATGAAAATAAATACCATGTATGCACGTTTGAGGCTCAAATACTCACAAGCTTGTACTCGAACCTTAAGGAACTTATTACACCACATTCATCTCAAAATTGAACAAATTAAATAGAACATGTCACAATTCGAAAGTATAGAGATTCTTAATCATAATTTGTCATCACTTATCACAACAACATGTCATCACTCACATTCAAAAAATGACTCACGACATCCCTAAAACAAACCACCAAATATCCCTAAACAAGAATAAAAATACACATAATACATAAAAGAAAGACACAACAAACAAGAAATAACCAAAAACACAAAACATGCAAAAACAACAAAACCATCCATCATTAGAAATTTAAGCAAACATTCATATCATCCATGATAATTAAGCTCACAAACATCCCAACCTTGATTAAAAAGGAAATCCTAAATTACGAAAATAAACCTCCCAAAAACATAACAAATGAAGTAGCATGTTAATCACATCAATCCAAATCAAAATTAATTAGAAATGATAGGGTGTAAAGTCAACTCCCTCAATAGGCATTTGGTAGTGGAAGTTGTTAGCTCCAAGCTCCATTCATGCTTCCAATACCCTTCATTCATGCTCAAAGACTCATCAAACACCATTAGTTCAACAATTTCCTTAAAAAATGGACTATCATGCACTTCAACACAACCAAACGGACCAAAAATACGAAAAGTATATGCTTTCAAGACAAAGTATGTCACACCACACCATACCATATCCCCCCAAACTTAAATTGAAACAAGAGTTTCGAGGTAAGTTTGCAAAAAGTGGTGTGACTTACTTTCACACTTCAAATCAAGCACTTATCGTTTCTCCAATACGCATTCTCCTCACGAGCACAATCAACCTACATACCAAAAATGCAAAACAAGCAAATCCATCAACCTTATTGAAAGAATTAAACAAAGCAATAAAGATAATGATGGGTTGCCTCCCATCTAGCGCTAAGTTTAACGTCTTCAAGCCGGACGGGATATGGAGAACTCATCAGAATGGCCACGGATATCTTTCGTCCTTGCCATCAAATTTTAACCGTTGTGCTTCTTCCTCTTTTAGGAATTTATGGCAAGTGACGGTCTCCGTTGCATCCTTCGAGCATGACTTCAAAAATTCGACTCTCTTGAGCTTACACTCCATTGCCCTTTCCATTCTTGAACACCATTTATTCCTCCTTACCAAATAGACCCCCAACATCTCTTCGAGTTCTCTTTTGTTTCTTAGAATATGAGAAGAATCAATGGGTAAGACAAAGTCAATGTAAACAATATTATGAAATTCAAAGCAACTTAAAGAGTTTAAAGGATTAGAAATGCTCATTTCACTCTTCAAGTCATCATCATTTGCTTCTTGACTTTGTTCCTCTTCATCAACATTATTTGTCTCAATATGTTCTTCAACTACCTCATTTGATTCTTCATCTCCCAAAAATCCTTTTTCAACTTTACTCTCCTCTTCAAATATTTCCACTTCTTGAAAATTGGTCAAAGCACTTACAATTTGGCTTACTTGATACTCCAAGGCTTCTAACCTCTTCTAATTTGCCTCATTTCTTGCTTCATCTCTTTTCTTGTCTTCCTCAAGGTTTGCTATCATCATCTCAATCAAGACTTCTAAAGATGATTTTTCTTCCTCAACTTGTTGAAACTCTCCTTCCTCTTTGTTGTCAAATTTCCATCCTTGAATTGGTGGATAATTCTCTTGAAAACTTCTTTCATAGTTGTTTAGAAAATTTCCTTGGAAATCATCCACTACCATGAAAGAAGCATCTCCTACTTGAGAGTAAGGAATCCTCCACTCTTCTTGCTCCAAAGGACTAGGAATCGACACATTTTGCACATTTTGACCACCCCCCAAACTTGAACTAAGTTAGACTTGACCATAAGCACCTTGATTCATCATCCTTATTTGTCTTGTCAATTCCAAGGAAGCGGGTATAATTATCTCGGAGGATTCGTTGAATAATAAACTTGATTGAGAAGTTTGGCCTTCATCACTTCCTTGAGCACTTCTTCTATATAATTCAAGTAAAGCGTAATTTTGGAATGGAGGAGAAGTGTTGGTGTTGGGATTCGGTGGAGAATAAGTGTATGTTTGATACGGGTGGAATGTATTTGCATTGTAAGCTAATTGTCATTCTCCATTTCTTCCTTGATTGTAGTATTGAGAGCTATCTTGATCCATTTGGAAATTATATCCATAGTTGCTCTCATTCATGTAGCCTCTAGATTGTGGAGGTGGAACCCTTGCAATTTGATCCCCAAAGACATTTGTGAATTGGTTCCAACCATCCATTTAAATGTTCTTCTCAAAGCTTACTACAATTCTTCTTCAAACTTTCTATTTTTGGCTTTGATCCCCCTTCCTCTTCTCTCAAGGTAGTTTCCACGTACCTATCAAAATGAACAAGTGAGATAAAAATTTTCCAAAGCAAATAATAAAAGCGATAAAAAATATCTCTAGTAATACTAATCGAAATACTCCTTCATTAAACCACTAGAAACCGTTGCCTCCCCGGCAACAGCGCCATTTGACTAGCCATTTGTAGTCGAGATGACTAATTAAAGAATTTATCGAACCACGGGGAGGAAGGTACTAGGGTCTAAGCGATCTCGTGTTTATCATAGTATTATAGAGATGATTAGGAAGGGGAGATAATCAAGAAATGACAATAAAATAAATGAATAGATGAATGGGAGATGGATGAATGAGCCAAGTAGATAGAGAATGAGACTAGCAATACTTGTAGTATAGAGAATCTAGGTATCATGCAACGAATTCATATGTGTCATGGATTAATAACTAAGGGCCAACACGAATTCCACCTAAACTCCCTCTCGAGATGGATAGGTTGTAGATCCTCACAAAGGTCTCAAAATAGCTCAAAGGTTGGTTTTCAATCAAATAATTCCAACTAGATACTAAGTTCAATTGGAGAGTCCCCTCACAAGATCAATTGACCTCTCGATCTAACCAATCGAATGTTTTATCAAATGGTTCTAAATCCTAAAGGATTTCTCAATCTCTTTACAATTTATAATGCACATGAAATGTTTGATGAAATGATTCAATGAGCTATCCTAAACATATAATTGATTTCTCAATCTAATCATATGCCCATGACAATTAATCACACAAATCAACAATACAAATCAAGCAATTAACAATCAATGATAGAAAATTAGCAAATCCAATCAACATATGAATTCAATTGCATAATACCCAAAATTATCCAACACAATTCATATTGTTAATCTCACAAAGGAGATTAGCCTCTCATATTCATAAGAAAATTAACATAGACATTAAAATCCTTACAAAACATGATAAACAATAAGGTTTCAATACAAAGTTTGGATGAAAACTCTCTTGGATGTCTCCAATGGTGATCTTCTTCTTTCCCCTGCAATTCACCTCTCTTCCTTGCTTCTCTAACTACTTGGATGAAGGATTTGATGGTGGGATGAAGGTAGATGATATGGATGAAGAATGGAGGAAATGGATAGTGAAAAATGAAGGAAAATGTGTGTGATGTGTGTGCAGGGGTGAAACCCTCAAAAATCTACTCAAATATTGAAGTATTGGGTATTTATACCCCTTGAGAAGCTTCTAGAAGAATTCTGATTTTTTTGCAGAAAAAGCACCTACACGGCCCGTGTACGGTACACGGCCAAAGGGGTGGCCGTGTAGGCGTTTCTGGTGTCAGAACTCGCCCAAAACACACATGGCCGTGTTCGGTACACGCCCTGTGTAGTTGCTGGCGAGCAGTTTCACCGTTTCAAGCATAACTTCCACATCCGATCTCCAATTTGAGTAATTCTTGCGATCACGCGATCCTCTTTTCCTTGGCTTTCTATCCATATATAGATCTTACAAACTTCCAACATTTGAAGGTATAAAAACTCATGAAAAGTAGCATAACCATGCTGAGTAGGAACAGCTTGCGCGACGTCACAATTTTAATCATAACTTTCTCGTTTGGGCTTCAATTGAGGTGTTTCTTATGCCAAAACAATCCTCTTTTCTGTGGATTTCCAACCATATATCATAATTCTAGTTTGATCTCCAAAAGAGTACAGAAAAATTGCACAAGTTGGACGTGTATTTTTCAGTATTTTGCTTTGACTCATTCTCCCTCGTTTCAACTCCGAATTGAGATCCGCTTTTTCCTATATCTTCCTTGTCGCGCCTAGAATCTCTTTTACCTGAAAATCATACATTTAAGCTCATTCTCACATATTTTCATAAAAAACAAAATATAACCAAATAGAATACAAATACGGATAAAATAACACGAAAAGACATATAAAAAGCAATAAAATCTAGGTGAAAATATCACTCATCATCCAGCCACTCAAATCTCTTCTTGTATGAGCCGTCTAATATGGACTATACAAGCTGATCTGATAGATGAACAAATGTATATTTCTTTCAGCTTCTCCCCATCAAACCATTTACCTTTAATCATGGCCATAGCACCCTTTCCCTCAATGATATCCCATGCCAGATTTGTAATATAAGAGTCATTAGCAGTCCTAATAGATCGAATTCCCAGTCCACCCTTTGACGTTGGACAACAAACTCTCTTCCATTCCACTGTGAAACTGTGTTGTTTATTTACATCTCCTGTCCAGATAAAATTCCTACAGGCTGCCTCCATCTTTTTCATAAGGTGCTGAGGCCATTTGTCATCATGACATGCATTTTAGAAGCAATTACAACTGAATTAACTAAACAGATTCTACCCTCCATAGAAAGAGTATTACCTTTCCATCTATGAAATTTGCTAAGAATCTTGATTATGTATTTAAGATAATTCATTGAATTATTTTGTCATACATCTCATGTGCATTAATCTAGAATGAGATAGAGATATCCTTCTAGATTTATAACTCTTTAGTAGAATATTTGATTGTCTAGATGGAGAGGTCGGTTGATCGGGGGAGGAAAACCAAACTTAAATAAAACATAGTACCTAGAAAGGAAGAGTATTATATGCATAGTACCTCTTAAGGGGATTGGTGGGACATTAGTACCTATTGGGAGATGTTTATTTAATACTCAATCCTAGGAGCCATTTAAGGATCCTTGTAAGGATCTACATCATATCCATCTCGAGAGGGAGTTTAGGTGGAATTAGAGACTGCCCTTAATCTTAGCCTAAGACATATATAAGTTTAATGAATTAATCCTAGGATTTCCATACTACAAGTGTTGCTAGTCTCACTTTTACTCAACTTGGTTCATCAATTATCTTTAGTTTACTTTATTTGCTTGCTTATTAATTGCTTTACTTGTTTAGAATTTTAATTACTTGTTCAACCAAAATCCAATTATGACTTTTCTCTATTAAATTACGATAAATGCGAGATCGCTTAGACTCTTGCTCGTTTCTCTCGTGGATTAATATAAAACCTGGTCATTCGTGGCTACACGCGACAAAAGTACACTTGCTCTTTGTATACGTGAGAAAATCTCTATCACCCACTACTCGGGTAACCTCCACTCAACTTCCATGACTTTCCAGGTTTGTGTTGATCTTGAATCAACTTCAGACACGTACCAGATTTAACTGCTACAAACCTGAAACAACACTAAACACAACACAAGTCGAACAACATAAAAGTGTTAGTGGTTAACAAAAATTGCTGGAGGATCGGTGTGATTCCAGATGTGACAACACTGGCCTCAACACTTACATCAACAATCTCCCCCAATCACATCTATCTGCAACTACACAACCTGATGCAAAGATAATCAAGTATAACAAGATAACCAACACATTACATCATATGTTAGTTCGAATATTGTGCAAATAACTAAGTACACCAAAGCATAATTATCAAAGTGGTAATAAAGAAAAATAGCAATCTTCAAGTTCATAGCTAAAAACATAAGACAGAAGTCTTAAACAAGTTTGGCAGAAATTAAAAGCAATCAGTGTAACAGACCAACATTTCAAATAGTTAGTTCAAATAATTAGTAAGAACAACAGTATCCAGCATCAGATTTTTTCTCTCCCTAACTTTGTGAACTCCCTCTAAGTGGCAGCATCTCCACTAGTTTCTTCTTCAGCCTCTTCAGCGATATCCTCAATCAAAACTCCCCAGAACTTATGCTTTCCATAGCAGCAGCAGCAACAACATTTGTAGGTCTATCAGGTGCATTTCCTCTTGTAGGTGTGGATAGAAGTCCAGTCTAGAACTTGCCTCTTTATTCCAATATTTCTACTTGTCTGTTCAGAGTTGTGGCTTGGAGTCTGAGATGAGAAACCTGTCGAGCAAGAGCAGCTTTTTGTTCTTCAATGTACCTGCGGTGCACTGTAACATAAATTACCTCCCCAAATTGAGCAAGAGCATCAGTGTCAAGGGTAGTGTTGCCAACATCAAGAAAACTTTTGATAGTTCAGCATCAGGAGCAGGGAATACATAAGGTAGATCTATGACATAGTTTTCTTCAAGAAGAGGTCTAGAAATACCTAAAACCAGAGAGTATGAGTACAAGAAATCACCTCTAGCCTTAGCAGCTCCTTAATTCAACAAATAGATAATGAATCAAGGCAGGATAGGGAAACTTTCCAACCTTTGACACCTTTCCACCATAGATGAGTTACACTTTCGTAGATGAGTTACTCGTATTTTATAACAGTATAACAACCATGTTGTCTGAAAGATCAGCTCCATGTATGATCGACAACAGTTTGGCCGTTGAACCAAACTATTATACCTTCCAATTTTTCAAGTTGAATGAGCATAGTATAAAGTTATGCTAAGGATATAATAGAATGTGCCATCGAGCATCACTACCCCCTATCAATCAAGATTCGTTTCTTCACCATAAATAGCTCCATCGTTTCTTGAAACATTCACACACCGAAAAACGACTGGTTCGTATCACTTTAGGCCTTTATTGCTCTCAATTTCTAAGGAAAATGGTGAAGTTCTCCAAGCAGTTTGAGGGTCAGTTGATTCTTGAATGGAAAGAAGCCTTCGTGGATTATTGGCATTTAAAAAAAGACATCAAGAAACTCCATATAGTAAAGGGCCTTCTTGCCATGACTCACAAGAGAAGGCCTCAATATCTGGCACTATAGAAAGATGCAAATGACAAAAAGATATCAATACCTTTTAGCTGATTTTGTATCATGAGAAATGAATGCTTTCTTTTCTTTGTTTTTTGTTTTGTAATAGATAAGTATACAGCAGTTACAGAGCAGTTACAGAGAATTGGGAAACTCGCCCGCAGAGTTAGACAACATCAATGAGGCGGATGAACTCTCTGTTTTCTTTGGGCCTTCTACTATCTGGGCTTTCTCTATTTATTGGTCTATTACTTGGGCTTTTGTGTATTTAGGCTGTTGATCCAAACTCCCATAACAAACACGACGTAGTGAGAAATCATTACAAAAAAATCTTAAATAAATATAGAAAATGATAAAAAACCGTCTTTATCTAACTTGAATGGACAAGTTTGATTTTGACTAAAAGCCATTTTTTTTAAAATCATCTTTATCGAAGACGATATCATCTTTATTTGTTTGTGACACATTAAACCCCATCGTCTTTATTTTCAAGGGGCCAAATAATACTCTTGTGTCTCACAAAATAATTCATATTTATTATGTTATGTTGTTTAAGAAAAAATATTTTGTTTATTAAAGTGTAAAGTATGTTATATGTGTAAAGTTGAAATAATAAATTTGAAATTTAATCTTTTGGAGGTTATTGAATAAAGACATTATTTACTTTTTTGATGTGTTAATGAGATAAATGAGGAAAATGTGAAAAATTTTATAAAATGAAAGTATATTTCATTTCTACGTATTTTAAATCAAATAAATTAATAAAACATATTTTACTCCATATTATAAAGTATTTATGTATATTATAAATATAGAGTATTTTTATGTAAATTATCAATCAATTTCTTACCATTGATAGTTCATTAGTTACAAAATGATAAGAAAATTATGAAAATTAATAAAGATAAAACATAATCTATATACATATATAAAAACAAACCTAAACTTCCACTTTTGTTTTTAATTTTTATTTCAAAATAATTCATTTTTAATGTTGACCGTCCAATTAATATTTTTGATTTCAATAATAAAATCTAATCTTGACCGTCCAATTAATGTTTTTGATTTCAATAATAAAATCTAATCTAATTATACTAATATAATGGATCTTGGTATTTAAATTTTACTTTTTTATTTAATAATATAAATTTAGTAAATATAAGAGATATTTTTGGCATACTTAACTAATTTTTAATCAAAATATACTTAATTTAAATTAATATATCAATCAATATTCATATATTATAATTTAATTTATTATACATAGGACCTATGATTTTCTTTGATTTCAATTAATCATAAAATTTAATTATACTTATTATTATTTAAATTTTATTTTTTTATTGATTTAATTTAACAATATAAATTTGATTAATTTTTTTTATCAATATATGCTTAATTTCAATTAATATAGTATCAATTTTATTTTTATTAGAATTGTCTCTATAAATATTTGCTTTCAATCACGATAATTTATTTATTAAAATTATTATATATATAAATCTTATCAGCCTAATCAAATTCTTACTTTCTCCCTATTTTTTTTTTCTCTCTCTCTCTCATGCTTTTTCTTTTTATTCTATTTTACAGATTTTACTTTCATATTATTTATAATCAACTCTAATTTGTTTTGTCTTTTATATTTTTATTTGATCTTATTTGCAGGTTCATTCATTCTCCTAAAGATATCATTTTTTAATTTTTTTTATCTTATTCTCTTCGATTTTTGTGTTTTTTTAATAATTCTATAAACTCTATTTTTATAATTTAATTTATTTTATCTTCTTTTATACGTACTTTTATTTGATATTATTTTTAGATTCAATCATTCTCATATTTGATCTTATTCTTTTTTTTTCTCTAATACTTTTTATTTTTCTTCTCTTTTACAGATTCTACTTTCATATTATTTATAATCTACTTTAATTTATTTTGCCTTTTATACTTTTATTTGATCTTATATACAACTTCAATCATTCTCCTAAATGTATCATTATACTTTTTAATTTTTTGTTATCTTATTTTTTTCCTTCGATTTTTGTGTTTTTCAATAATTCTATAAACCCTATTTTTATAATTTAATATATTTTATCTTCTATTATACTTTGATATTATTTTTAGGTTCAATCATTCTCATATTTGATCTTATTTGTAGGTCAAATCATTCTCTTTATGTTTTTTTTATTCTAATGATTCTTCTTTTTCTTCTCTTTTACAGATTCTACGTTCATATTATTTATAATCTATTCTAATTTGTTTTGTCTTTTATACTTTTATCTGATCTTATATGCGGGTTCAATAATTCTCCTTAAAGGTGTCATTATACTTTTTAATTTTTTGTTATCTTTTTTTTTTCTCTTCGATTTTTGTGTTTTTATAATAATTTTATAAACTTTATTTTTATATTTTAATTTATTTTATCTTCTTTTATACTTTTATTCGATATGATTTTTAGGTTCAATCATTCTCATATTTGATCTTATTGGTAAATCCAATCAGGTATGATTTTTTATTTTTTTTTTGTCTATCTTTTTTCTCTTTAATTTTTGTGTTTGCTTTATAATAATTATATGAACCATATTTTTATATTTTAATATTCTATCTTTTGTTCTTCTTATAATCTTTTTTTACATATAATGCTTCTTCTTTTTTTTTCTTTTTTACATATTCTACTTTCATATTATTTATAATTTAGGTTCAATCATTCTCCTTAAATTTAAAGGTTCAATCATCAATCTATCTATACATATATAAACAACCTTAATTTTTATTTTTATCTTCAATTTTAATCTTAACCGTCTATTACTTTTGATCTCAATCATAGATTCTATTTATGCTAATAATAAATTATTTATTTATTTTTAATCAATAATATAAATTTGATAAATATAAAAAATATTATTGCCATATATTCTACTAATTGTCAATCAATATACTAATTTTCTTAATATCAAATCTTTCAATGCTATCTTTGATAATTTTTCACCTTTTTCATACATAGTTGATTGCTTTCAATCACGATCGTTTATTCTTTCAAATAATTCTATATAAACCTTTTCATTACTTAATCAAATTCTTACTCTTTTTTTTCTTCTTAATATTTTTCTCGATTTCACTTTCATACTATTTCTAATCTACTTTAATTTGTTTTATCTTTTATATTTTACTTTGATTTGATCTATTATGCAGGTTCAGTCATTTTGAGGTATCATTCTTCTTTTTTTATTTTTTGTAATCTTTATTTTATCTTTTATACTTTTATTTTATTTTATTTTTATGTTCAATCATTCTCATATTTGATCTTATGTATATTTTACTTTGATTTGATCTAATGTGCATGTTCAATCATTTTGAGGTATCATTCTTCTTTTTTAATTTTTGTTATCTTTATTTTATCTTTTATACTTTTATTTGATCTAATTTTTATGTTCAATCACTCTCATATTTGATCTTATGTGCAGGTTCAATCATCTCATTTGAAGTATCATTCTTCTTTTTTAATTTTTTTTTATCTTATTTTCGTTTCTCTACGATTTTTATTTTCTTTTTAATTCTATAAACCTTATTTATATACTTTAATTTATTTGATCTTTTATACTTTTATTTGATCTTATTTTCAGGTTCTATCATTCTATTTGAGGTATCATTCTTCTTTTATTATGGGCGTGGATGGAATGGGGTGGCGGGGGTTTTGGGGGTAGGTAAGGGTTAGAGTTGAGTGGTAATTCTTTTATCATTTAAATATTAAAATCTAAAATTTTATTTTAAAAAAATTCTTTTGAGTGTGGAGAGTGGGTAAGAGTAGGTTGGGTGGTAGAGTTTCCTCCACGAAAAATTGTTTTTAATAAAATTTTAGATTTTAATATTTAATATAATAAAATTTTATTATTTTTATTTATAATATATAAAATTCTATTTTAAAAATAATTTTTGAATTATGAATTTAAAATCCTTTCAAGGAATTTAAAATCCAATCAAATCAATTAGATTTGAAATGACTCAATTCAAACCCAACTTAAAAGTATATAATTGTAATAAACTTTAATTCTTTCCGTGCAACGCATGGATGTGTAATATCTAGTTATTATTAATAATAAACAATAGGAGTAATAAAAAATTATTCATAATAGAATTGAATATTTTAATATAAATAAATTAAAACAATTCAAATCACTTGTAATTTAGGGTATATTTCACCCCTAGGATTTAGGGTTTATTTGTAATTCCATGCTTGAAGTTTAGGGTCCCTAGGATTTAGGGTATAATTGTAATTTCATTATTGTGCTTTAGGGTATATTTTATTTTTAAGGTTTAGGGTATAATAGTCATTTAAGTATAAAAAATTAAAAAAAAAACATTAATAAAAAAGGAGAAATTAATTAAAAGGGTGGGTTCGTTACTCTCCCTTTTAAATAGTTTTGTAATATTATGAAAGATTTCTGTATAAATATAAATAATAGTATATTAATTAAATTAAATTCTAGAAAATTAAAAAAAAATCATTGTTCACATGTGGAATCGCACGTACAACCATTATCTAAGTCACCATCAAGCTTTAACCATTATGCCATGCTGATGTATTATTCTAGGCAAAGACATGTGTGACCATCTCATAAATTGATCATTTGTGTGAGATTGATAAGAGTTGATATCATTTATTTATAATAAAAATGTTATTTAATTAATAAAAAATGCTAATGGTGTTGTGAACTACTCCCCCTCCATCCCAAATTTATCTTCACGTTTACTGTAGCTACGAAATTTAAGAAAAATCATCTTTTGAATTACTTTTGGGGGTAGTATGATATTTTTGGGTAATAAATAAATGATAAAGTATATTAGGTGAGTTGAAAAGGTGATGACATATTTGAAATTAAAGTATGTTAGAGGGATATTAGTTAGTTGTTTTTTCCTTTTATTAAAGTGTGAAGTTGAATTTGGGTCGGACCAAAACGGAAAGTATGAAGTTGAAGTTGGGACGGATGAAGTATTTTATTAACATCGTATAATATAAATAAAAAGTTATAGCAATTTAAAAGACAAGTGATAAAATCATTATTAAAAAGTAATAATTAATTATGAAAACATAAAATAATTTTATCGTGAGATAGCCTTACACAAAACTGTCATATTATTCTAAATACTCCTTCCGTCAGCCCGAAAGGTGGAGAGTATTATTATTTAATGTATAGTTGGTAGTTGTATTAGTGGAGTGTATAGGTCCCATGTATTTATTGTATTGGTGATGTGTGTGGGTCCCATGTATTTAA
The DNA here is from genome assembly GCA_023678885.1 of Pogostemon cablin. Lineage (NCBI taxonomy): Eukaryota > Viridiplantae > Streptophyta > Magnoliopsida > Lamiales > Lamiaceae > Pogostemon > Pogostemon cablin. Next base: position 15,532,987 of record CM043000.1, read on the forward strand.
AAAGAAAAATGTAGACCTTTGGTGCGGACGCCCAAAATGGCAAAATGTGGACCTATCTAGCGGACGGAGGGAGTACTATATATATACTAATTATGCTATATATATATATATATATAATAATAATAATAATAATAAATATATAAATAAAAAGTAGATAGATTATATATATGAAATTAAAATAAATATAAGACAAATAATCACGTCGCGACACCTCATATTTTTAAAAGTTATTTATAGCTTATACAGTATATACGAATTACGAATACGCTGCTATAAATAATTTTTTAAAAGTATGAGGTGTCGCGACGTGGTTATTACACATTTTTAAAATTTATAATATTTAAATTAAAAAATTAATTAAATGAATAATAAATTTTAAATTATTATATTTTAAATAATAAAAAATATAAATAAAATATGAAAAACATAGAAAAAATATATATACATGTAAAGCTAAATTAGTTCCCTTTCATAATTAATTTTTAAAATTTTTAATTTGTTATAAATTAAACAAGACCCTTTAAATTTATTTAACCCTAATTAGTTTTACTCTATAACTAATTATTTGATTTTCTAATTTCATAACCACCAAACATGACCCTTTAAGATTATTCAATTAGGTTAATGGGTGATCTGTCTCAAATAAAGAGATCCGTGAGACGATTTCACCTAAGTCTTTGCCTTTTTTTTATCATTATAAACAATATATATTGCACACAATTTTAGTAGCATGTGTTTTTTTTAACGGCAAAATAAATATATTATTGATAAAAATGGATAATGAGAATATACCCCAGTACATCAGTTTGGTTGACAAATGAAAACTTATCAAAACTCTCCCATCCCCTATATGTTATTTCTTCAATACACACTAATATCTCCCAGTTAAAACACATCTTAACAACTCTCATGAGTTTATTTCTTAAGTTAGCAGTATCTCCTCTAAATTACACTTCCCTTGTCCTCCTTTCCACCAAGATCGAAAATTAATGTTGATGGAGGGGGTATTTTTACTTCTCTTAAGCCAACTCCATACTCTACACTTCATATCACCAACAATTTCCATAACATCTCATTTTCCTCCTCCAAAGACAACATCATTCCTCTTTTTCGTATTAACCAAATACCATACATCCATACTAATAAGGCAATAGAATTACCAAATTTTGATCGAAACAGTCCCCCCAAACAGCAGAAAATTATTTTTGATTGAGTCATGTATAGGAGTACTTACCCCCCAACCATTTGAAGCATTAGAACCAAAATTTTGAGCTCCAACTGCAATGTAAGAGTAGATGCTCACCAGTTTTCTCGCTATTCTTACAAAGAGGACACATGACTCCAATATTCAAGAAAGACAGTTTCGCTTTTTCAGATTAATCGTAGTGGCAAGTCTTCCTTTAATTGCTCTCCATGCCATGAGTTGTACTTTGGGGATTGCATGTGTTATTACTTATAGGATTATTATTGTGAATTTTAGTGGTTATATCTACAAATAAATTCGTAATTTTTTTTTGACAAAAAATAATTAAAATTCACAAGTAAATACTATTAAGTGGAGATATAAATAAAATAAGGTATTCCATTTGTTATATAAAACCTTTTATATTTTCTTAATTTTTTTGTTACTATATAAAATTATCATACCTATATTCTTATAGATATATATAGTACATATTCATCAAAAATGAAGTTTAAAAATATGTTACTAATTGGTTATATTAAATTTTGATAAATACTTGCACGAGACCGAGAACGTCCCAATGATGGATCTCAAAATATCCATTAAGAGACCCAACAATCGTTGTAATTATACGTCCATGAAGTTATTAATAAAAAAATCATTCATTCTATTTATACGTGAAACAATAAACATCGATCATATTGTGGGGTGATCCAGATGGAGGGAGTATATTTATTTTTTAAAAAAAATATTCCTATATTTATCAATAACTTAACTCCTATTGGAAATTAATCATTTTGAAAAATTACAGAAAAAAACTCATTTTTAAACATTATTGCAAAACACACCCAACGAGTAGAAGATGTTTGCCCGACTGCTGACTTGATATTTTAATTCCACATCATGACATCAATCCTCCAAGTCATACTAAAACTTTGGGTGCATTTCGGAACAATACTTAAAGATGTAATCCCTTCGTCCCAAATTCATTTTCACGTTTACTGTAAATACGGAGTTTAAGAAAAATTATTTTTTGACTTACTTTTGGGGATAATATGATATTTTTAGGTAATAAATAAAGTATAAAGTATGTTATGTGTGTTAAAAAGATGATGACAATTTTGAAATTAAAGTATGGTAGAGGAATATCAGTTAATTGTTTTTTCCTTTTATGGAAGTGTGAAGTTGAATTTTGAACGGATCAAAACGAAAATTGTGAAGTTGAAGTTGGGATGAAGGGAGTAATTTTTTTCTTTATAATTTCTTAAAGATAGAATTAATTTACAATAAAAATAAAGTTTATAATTTTTTCTTGCAATTAACCTTAATATTTTTTAAGTTTTACTTATTTATATGAATTTATTACTATAAGGTACACATTTTAGAACCTAATTATTTTTAGATACAACTGAAATAAGGGAACAATATCAACCACACAAATTCTTAGCAAATAAACAAAATTTCTCCTAGGCTGTTGCACTTTTTTTTGCACATTTTTTTCTGCATATTAATTTTTGCACAAATTTTCTGCAGATCTTTTTGCACATTTTTCTACACAATTTTTCTGTACATATTTTTTTCGAACATTGATTGTTGTACATCAATAATTATAGATGTTTCTTTATTTATTATATAAATAAATTATTACTATACGTAACATAAAATTGTGTAGAAAAAATGTGAAAAAAATGTATAGAAAAAATGTGCAAGTGCAAACAAAATGTGCAATATAAATTGTGCAAACACATAGGAGTAATTAATTATGATATATTATATTATATTATAATTATGTAGTTGACAGTAATAATATTTTATGCTTGTACCTTAGAGTAATTATGAATTATTTTATGTACCTGACAATAATCAGGTTTTATATATCTTAATTATTCAATTATGACATATAAATTATTAAATTTGTTATTTTTTTATTGTTTATAAATTTCAAAACTAATAAATTAAGTTAAAAAATAAAAATAATAAATTCATTACAAAATTATAATATTTATGAAGATATTATATTATACTTTAAATATTATCTACATTTTACATTATTTTTTAAAGATAAAAGTTAATTAAAATATAATTACTATAATTTATAAATAAATAAAAGATACTTAACGTTAAATATAATTAATATGACCGAAAGTATTGAAGTAATCATTATCAGCATGTCGTTGAAAACCTCTAGAATGAGCCAAGCTTTATGCCTAACAATAGTACTTTTCTTACAAATTACAATGCTGAAGCGTGAACACCCATTTAGTCAATATAAGATTCATATTAATATAAAAATGAACTAATTAAACTCCAATTACCATTAATGAAGGCATCATAATCAATGTTGCATATCAGTCTTCTAATTTTGAATTGAGAGCTTCTAAACTTTGGAGGGATTAGAAATATGTGAAAAAGCAGATCATGAAAGACCTTAGGTTTAAAAATACGAGATTTTATTCTAGTATTATGAGTGTTTTGTGGGGTTGAAATTAGGATAACAACGGCAGAGGTATTTTCGGATATCCGATCTATACGAATTCTAATGAGATGAATATGAGTAGCTCAAAATGGGTTTAGGACGAGTACGAGGTGTAAGAAAACCCCATTAGGATTTGGAACGTCCTGGGTACTTGTGGATACCCATTTATATTAAAATTATGAAAAATATTTAATATATATTATATAATTTTTATATTATAAGATATATTATATAGTTAATTAATAGTTTTAAGTTTTATTTAATTATCTTTATTTAATAATAATAAAATTTATATATGATTTATTTTATAATTAAATAATACTATTTTTTTTATTAAAATATAAAATTAAACACCAAAATTATAAATATATAAAAATTTAATTGATACATCATTTTAAACTCTAAAAAATATAAATACGTTATATAGTTAATTAATACTTATAATCTTTATTTAATCATATTTATTTCATAATTAATTATTCGTAATATAGTTTTTATTAAAATTTTAATTTAAACATTAAAAAATATAAATATAGTATATTAAAATTAATGAGTATTAAATGTGTATGGATAACTTGTGGTATTAATAAATGAATGAATTTGGGACATGTATGGGTATCATGATAGATTTTTTAAATGAGACATATACGGATACGAGTAGTTGATATTTAAACAAATACGGGTACGGATTGGGTACCCTACCTACTGCCATCCCTAGTTGGAATAGGAAGAAGAGGATCCGGTACAGTAATAGTAGGTAATGAGGTATCTACAGAGTGCATGAAGAAAGAGTTTTGACCGTATGAGAAATGTGTGTTCACCTTTTTTCTTCACTCAAAAGAATGAATTACCCTCAAGTGTAAGAGATCAATTGTAGCACACGCGTGACCAAGTTAAATTATCGAACCCACTGAATTAGCATTAAACAGATTACTATATAAATATAATTTGCAACACTAATAATTAAGACAAGTGGCTTTCTCAATTGTTGGTAACTTATTAAACTAAAATTTCAGACAAATAAATATTAAAGAAAATAAATATACAAGTGAAAACTAACACGAGTGTTTCAAGAGATAATACAAGATAACTCTAAGAAATCCAGTTTAAATCAGTCAAATCAAATAACTAGACAGTTGGTTAAAACCCTTGCAGAAATTATGATAGCAATCACTTAAATATGCTAAGCCTCTATGTCAAGCAGTACTTAAGACGTACATCTGGTTCAAAATCTCAGATGCAGAAGAATATTCGTACTCTCTTTCTAGGTACTTCATGCTAAATTTCATCAAAGGCAGGGCTAGAGCACTAGACTTCCCTATATAGGTACTTAAGATCAAAACTTCAATTATCCATCTAATCATCTAAGAAACCTAATCATATAGACCGGTAATTAATAGACATATTAGATGTCCGTGTTGGCACTTCTAATGAATATAAAAGTTATATTGGTCATTCCCTTTTACTCATAACAGATAGACAAATATAATTCCCTGATGACACAAGCAACAATCATAAATATGCATAGGTCAATGACATAAATATGACTGAGGGCAAATCAACAGAAAAGAAAGATATAAGTCTAAAAATCAAAATATCAATAAAATAATAAATATTCTGCAGAAATTCGTAACCTAGTCTAAATCATCAATTCAACATCATTCAAACCTTCAAAACTCCTAGAACTATCTAAAAAACTAGCTCATGGTGTTACAAGCAACAACAATGTCTATGGAATGAAACTTACCCATGAGTCTATAAATCAACAATAAGAAAATAAAGAAAGAAGAAAAACCTCTATCTTGCGTTATTCTTCATCTTCTCTTTCCGTCTTGATGATCCTCCTCTATTTTCTTTTCTCAAGTAGCAAACATTGTAAATAAGTATGAGGGATGAATGTTTGTAAGATTGTGTAGCTCAAAGTGCATGGTGGAGAGTTTCTTCTGAAACTCCCAAAACTGCTCCTTTTATAGCTTAGGGCTCATAAGACTTGGATTCTACCTAAAAAGAGGGTTTTTTCAAGTCAAAACATACGTTGGGCACAAAATTAGGTTGCTGGAAAGTGGCATGAGTCATGTCGGCCATGCCGTGCTGCCTGTCAGCAACATATGTGATGCGCGTTTTCTTTGCACGCAAAATTAATCTCCAATTATTAAGGATATCAATTGCAGTTTAAGCAAGCGATCAAGTTAAATATCGAACCCAAAGGACGGTGTATTATCAATTTAATTATTTACTAATTAATTAAGACGAATGGCAATAAAAGTTGGGATTTTAATTATCAACTACTAAACAATTAATTTAAATAATATATAAAATAAATAAGAAACTAGAAAAATACGAAAGTGAATCAAGTAGGAGAATATGTAGCTCTAGAATAATCCAGTTTCATTCACTAATCTTCCTTTCGTGTATCAATGTCCGACTCTCCCTTGTGGAATATGGACGCATCACTAAATCATGCAAATCTACTCTATAGACACAAGTAAATATGCATGTAACACGTGTGAATGACCTTGGAGCAAGAGATATAATTTTACCCCATTTCTAGGTACTATTAATATCAATTATTTTCCTGGCCAATTTGTACTCTAACTCGATATGATCTCCCTTTATAGGTATTATAAAATTATCCTCTTTATCCTACTTACTAACCCAAATTCAAATCAATTAATAAGTATTCATATAAGATAATTCTAATGAAGCTTCGGAGTCCCCTCACTTAGAATCATAACATGGAATCCTGCTCAACAGTGAATGCACTCAATCAATAACCAAGATATGTATTCAGACTCTACATAACAGTTAATGATGCACAAAACAACTCTGAGTATGAATTAAAAATGCATAGTCTTATATAAAATAAATCCACAAGTAGTGTTAAATGGGGTATATATACACACGAAAGTTCAATTAATTCATAAAAACCTTCAAAAACCCTAAATCTACCAAAAAGGTTCTAGCCCATGATGTTATGAAGAACAATCATGGGGTTGGATAGATCTTACTCATATGTTTGGAAAATACTAGGAAACGAATAAAACCCTAGATGTGGGCGTCGTCGCGTCCTTCTCCATCTTGAATCCTCCTCTTGGTTCTCCTCTTGATTCCACAGACGAATCTTCAAAGTGATGGATGGATGGAGGAAAGGATGTGGATGATGGTTGGGGGTGATCCCCCTTGTGGGGTGTAGGATAATTGTGTTGCTCTCCTTCTTGGTATGATCTACATCCCCTTTTATACTTATAAGCTCTCCTTATGTACTTTAGATGGGTTTTTTCTAGGAAAACACGAAAATCAGGCATTTGGTTCGACCATGGTTCGACCTTTATGGATGGTCGAACCATGTCATTGAGGTTGAACCACACTGTAACAAACTTTCAGGTTCCTGGTTCGACCCGAACCAGTGGTCGAACCAGATCAGTGAGGTCGAACCAGCTTGCGTAGTCTCATAGTTTCTCGTATAACTTTCACATTCAAACTCCGATTTGAGTTATTCTTATGCTCACACGATTTTCTCTTCCTTGGCTTTCTATCCATATAAAGAACTTACAAAAAATCTAACATTTAAATATATAAAAAGTCATACAAAGTGACAAAATCGTGCTGAGCAGGAACAGCATGCGCGACGTCACCATTTTGATCATAATTTTCTCGTTTGGATTCCAATTGAGGTGTTTCTTATGCTAAAATGACTCTCTCTTATGTGGCTTTCCAACCATATATAACGCTTCTAGTTTTGAGCTCCACAAAAATACAGAAAATTACATAAGTTGGACATACATTTTCCAGCATTCTTGCACAAGTTACACCTTTTCTCCAACTTTGCACTTTTGATCCTTTTTTCACCTAAAACACAATAAAACACCCCAAACGCACCTTTTTCTCACATATATCAAATATAAAATACTTGTGCTAATATATAACAATAATTCCTATAAAAAGGTGTTAAATTGGATACTAAAACACGCTTATTTTCACTCTCATCAATGTGCGATCTCACGGTTTTGACCATAACTTCTTCATCCCAACTCTGATTGATATGATTATTACGTCCATGCAATCCCCTTTTCCTTGAATTTCTATCCATATAAAGAAGTTATGAAAATTCCACAAATTGAGAGTGGCATGAGTCGTGCTGGTTCGGCACAAATTGCGCGATCTCACCGTTTTGATCATAACTTCCTCATCTAAATTTCGATTGAGGTGTTTCTTGTGCCAAAATGATCTTCTCTTTTGTGGTTTTCCAAATATAAATCACATGACTGGTTTTGAATTCCAAAAAATACAGAAAAATAATGTAAAATGGATATGCGTTTTTCAACATTCTTTCACGATTTCACTCTTTATTCCAACTTTACACTTTTGATCCTTTTTTCTGCTAAAAACACCTAATAATACCTCAAATGCACCAATATCTCAAATATATGAAAATTAACCATATAGTGCTATAATACGAACATAAATTCTACAAAACTATCGGACCCTAAAACATGCAAATTTTTACACTGATCAGTGTGTGATGAAAAATTCTACAGAACAAGATAAAGTAAATTGAGGAGATATATGAGCATGAATAAGAATAAGTGGGGGTGAAGCAATATAGGTGAACATTGTAAAGGATCAGAAAAAAAGAATTGATTGCATATGTAAATACTAAGGAAATATGTTCTCATTAAAATCAACATTGTTTGAAACTTATAGCTTGCTAGAAGGATGGGGATAGGTGTGGGCTCTGTGGGAGGAGTACTTGTAACAAGGAAAATACACTTTCAAGATCTGTATTGCACTTTGAAGTGTTATATGGTAGGAAAAATAGAAAATATCCACAACCAAACTCCCTTAAATGGGAATAACTTGGATGATTTTGAAATAAAGAAAAAAAAAGAAGTAAAGTTTTATAGGACCAGAGTAGGAAGATTATTAATTAGATACATAACAATTTGAATGGAGAACCACCAAAAGGATAATGGAACACCTCTCTTTACCAACAAGACAATGTCAACTTAAGTAATGCGCTGAATTTTCCTCTCATAGCCAGACCATTTTGAGAATGTGTATGAGAATAGGAGTATTTCACTTTAATTCCAAAATGTTTACAAGTAAGAACCAATTGAAGTTGTAAACTCGTCTCCCATATCACTTTCAATAGCTTTGACTTTGTGAGAGAGGTGTATATCAACAACATTGATAAACTAAATAACCAATATATTATGCATCTTAGATTTCAATTCCATAAGAAAAATCAAGGAATATCTAATAAAACCATCAACAATGACAAGAAAATATTTAAACCCTTCAATAGAATTAAGAGAGGCAGGTCCCCAAATGTTCCTAAGTATTATTCACTCTGCCTCATTACACTCTTCACTCTTTTCTTATTCGTTTGTTTGATTGCACTATTCACTCTCCAAAAATAGTGAAAGTTCCAAAAATAAATAAATTTTCAATACATCATATTTTTGAAAATGTCACTCTCACCTAACACACATAACTTAATTTATCTTCTATTTATTATTAAAAAATATCACATTATCCTCAAAAGTCAATAAAGTTGGACAAAAAACAAGATTCTTAAACTCTGTATGTACAGTACAGATGAACACTTTATTAGGACAGATGAAGTATTTCTAATGGTGATTAGTATTATGAGTTATTGAAGAAAAATGTTGCAAATGCATTTTTCCTAATACAAGATTCACAAACCTCCAATGAAATAACAATGTAAGGTATCTTTAAGGTCCTAAACAATTTGGATGGGGCAGCAGAACATGGATGTTTAAGTCTATTATGTCAAAGTACAAGGTGATTTTTCAAAACACTAGAAGTAAAAATGACAACAGGATTAGTAACAAATATACTAATGTCATGAATATTCCCCTAATCCAACTAAAAAACTACATCTCAAAGAATTCCTTTTAATAAGACCTTATTGGAGCTCAAATATTACAAGACAAAAATAAATATTTAATTCAATAACTAAATTATTATTTTTTAAAAATTATGAAATGGAAATCAAATTATTTGTGATATCTAGAACATAAAGGATACTTCTAAAGCCACGTTGAAAAACTCGAGAGTGGGGAGAAACATAGAACTTGTATGTTGAATAGTTACTTAACATCAATTTCCACGTGGAAGATGTAAAGCACCTTGATAAAGAGTTTGAAACTAAAGATTTCCATGTTGTGAAGTAATATGATGTGTGGCCCCACTGTCCATAACTCGTCCTGAATCTGTAGCACACTTAGAAGGGCTAATATTCTCAGTAGTGAGAAAATCAATTGATGGAACAAAAATTGAGTGACAAATCCCATGAATATGATGCACTAAGTTTGCTTGATAAGATGGTGAAGAATGAGAATGTGAAAGTAAAGGATTTTGAGGGAGCCTAATCATATGAAGATTGAGTTCTCTCAAGTCCTTGACGCTTTGCATCAAATCGATTGTACAATTTAGCGCATTATGATTTAGCTTGATGCAAATCTGGCATTGACTTGTTCTTGTTGAATTTAGGATTTCCTTTGAATTTTCCAACCTGTTGAGATTCTTTTAACGCAAAATGTGATGTAGGATTAGATATAATAATGATATTATTGCTCTAAAATTTTCAGTGCTTGAGGTTTGAGCTATCCGCATCTGATGAGTTTGAAGAATATATATCTTGAAATTCAGATAAATGAGAAACATCGCCTATAAAAGTTAAATTAACTACAACCACATCAAATTCAATACCAAAATCATGAATTATGTGAAGAACTAGATCATCATCACTAATTGAATAACCAGCACACTCCAAAGCAAAAACCACATATTTCATCTAGAGAAAATAATCTTCAATAGAGATGTTCTTTTCTTTAATGTCTGAAGCTGAAAGCGTAAGCTCATAGCACACGCGCCTTAGATTGAGATATGAAGAGATCATCAATTACATTCCACAACATATATGCAGTGCAATGACTCACATAACCTAACATAGATTCTGAAATTGAACTTAGTAACCAATTAAGCAAAAATTTATCATGTTTTCATGAAATGTTAGAAGCTTCAGATGTATCATCCAAAGGTGGAATAGTTCGTCAGAAAATAATAACAACATCAAAATTATTCCCTCTCAGAGTGACAAGCACTTGTGATATATCTCAAGAGTTGTAGTTCATGCAATTCCAATGAATATGTAAATTAATGAAGTTGACATATTCATGATGAAGATATGGTATGAAGAATTGAAGATTTAAAGATAGGAATAATCAAAGATGAAGCGATGAAAAACAAATTTGGAGATTTGAGGAATCAAAATTGAAAAGATGAAAATCAGTTAGAAGATTTGAAATTTTGAGGAATAAGAAAAGATGAATCGAGAAGAATAAAACCAACAACACTCATTGGATTCACCAGCTCATCATACCATTTCAATTTTTAAAATTGATAAAGGAAATCAATTATGTTTACAGATCATATATAAAAGTATTCTTTACCCCCCATCTAATTCAATTACAATCTTTTAATTAACTCTAACTAACTAATTATATAATTTCTGCATTCTAACCAACTATCCTAACTAACTAATTCTTTATTTAATAACCTTACTAATTAATTTCATTAGAAATATTACTCTAAAACTGCAAATCCTATTAATCATCAACCCACATACATTTTCTATATTCTATCTCCTCAATTAATATTCTTTTTCTCTATTCTCTCATCTCTTTTCTCACATCAATTCATACTCTATTACACATATCACCACCCATATCTTATACATCAATTTGACATAACGTTAAAACATATCATACCAAAAATCAAAACACACATAAATTATAGTTTTCAAAACTTATATAAACCTCAAACAAACATAGCTAGTGTGCATATAAAATTTTCCTTTTAAATACCCTATTTAATTGGAATGAATGGAATTTAAATTAAAGAGACATATTATATAGAAATATATAAATTTGAACTTTTTTTATGCAGATGGTCTCTCATTGCTGGCAGGTTTCCTAGCAGAACATCAAACGACGTTAAGAACTTTTGGAACACTCATATCTAGAAGAAGCAATTTTTAGAAGAAATGATTTTGGGCCGGGTCAATGTGACCCAGAAATGTATCACGTACAACAACATCGAGCGACCCAAGCCTCGGACCATCAACCCACATCTGGGTCAACCCGACAACCCGATTTTAATGTTACCGAAGATCCGAATAAGATCCCATCTTCCTCAGATGAGTGAATAATTTTGTGGAGCAACTTGCTCCAAATGTCCACGGGTGTGGGTCCCAGTACTTCAGGTGTTGAGGGAGTAGTTGATGCTGATCATAATTCTAACCCGATTGTACAAGAGGATCCGAATGTGGAGAATGAGTTCATGGCTGATTTTTCCATTGGAATCAATGTTTGGAAACTTTTGAATTTTGAAGATATTTAATTATCAAATTTTAGGATGCTTAAATGCCTTCAAATTATTAGGTTAATTTATTAATTTATAGCAGTTTTGATTTTTTTTCTAATGAAATATTGTAGTTGCATGGCTTGTTAATGTATTAAGTGGAAGCGCCACTTGTAGTGGCACCTGCTGTCAGGTATAGTGAAAGCGCCCTTCCTAATGGCGTCTTTTGGGATACTTAAATTAAAATAATAAAAAAATTCTGTGTTATTTAAAAGTGCCAGAGAAACTGGTACCTCTTCTTGGCATGTGAATATATATAGAGTAGTGCACAACTATGAAAGTAATTTTGGGTAAGTTATGGGTTGTGGTAATCAGTGGAAAGCAACTTTGACCACTGGTGGTCAACAAAAGTATTGTGAGTTGTTTGTTAAAGTGGACTGAAATGTGTGTTGTCATATCAATTTATTTATTTATATTTTTTTTTTAACTGTCACGCTGTCATGTGAATTTATTATTATTTTACCTCATTTATCTCCCTTATATATTAGCTTCATAGTTTCATATTCACCACCTTCAGACTTATTTTCATCATTTTCCTCCACCTCAGTTTCATTCCACTTAGTAAAATTTCTTCCACCTCTGTTTCATTTCATAACTCTACAAACTTTGTTTTCCTTGTACAACCAACATGTGAATAAAGTGTAAGGGAAGTGTTTAATTAGTGTTTTTGTTACTCTCTATTTTTTTAGTATTTTTAATTTTAACATTTTCAGTTATTATTGTTCTTGTAATAGTCTGATGGTTGAATTTCTTTTGAAAATGTGATACAAATGTAATGTTATTAAGGTTGTGATTCAACTTGTAATTAGTATTCCACGTGGTGTTCTAAAGGACAATTATCAACTTTGAACTTGATAATTTTAAAGTGTGCACTTTCTTTATACCTTTAAATTTGAATATTCTTATATGTTTTATTATTTGATACATTATGTTGTTATTTATTATGTTGTTTTTGAATGACCACTCTATATATTTTATGCTATTTATATGTGTTAATGTTGGAATAATTATAATAATGTCACTACTAGAAAAAAGCTTTAATAAGAAAATTTTATTTTAAATAGAAATATATTATTTCATTTGTCATTTTTATGGTTCATCTACACAACTTGAAAGTATCAATTTTACTTTTTAGAAAGAAAAGTTTCACATATGACACACTATTTATTTTTAATATAACTAATAACTTCATATAAATTAACTAGTATAAAGCCCATGCATTGAATCGAATATTAATTAGTTATATATTTTCAAATAAAATTTAAATATTGACACATTATAATAGAATTTTTTTAATATTATTTTCTTATAATTAATATATACTCCCTTCATCCCGAGTTAACGTTTACGTTTATTTTTTGCATGTAGATAAAGAAATTTAATATTAATTAGTGTTTTGTGTGGATTGTACATGGAATAATTAATTGTTTTGTGTTATTTTTAAAAGAGTTACAATTTTGAAATTAAAGTGTGTTGTAATTGTTAGATTGTGTATTATTTTCTTATTAGGAGGTGTAAAGTTTTTTATACAGACAAAAAAAAAGTAATTATGAATTTATTATTAAAATTTAGTTTCAAATAGTAAAATTTAAAATTTTTTATGTAAACGAAAGTTAGATTTTTTTTTTGTGTGTGTCATTCTCAACTAACATAAATTCTATTGTGTACACATCACTTAAATTCTATTGTGTATGAACACCATTATTAAAATTAAGTTCTATTGTGTTTGATTTTAAAATTTATTATTAAATTAATAATTTATTTATATAATTGAGTAATTATTACCATCACAGTTAGTTATTAATAATAAAAAAAAATCATTACTTCATGATTGTCAAAATTGAATCACGCTAAATGTTGTATTGTAATTAATGAGAGGGTGAAGTCACAATTAGTTATGAGCATTAATTGTTGTGTTATAATAAATGATGTGTGTTGTAATTAATGAGGGTGATGTCGCCACTAAGAGTGGCGCTTCTTCTTACATCATGCACCCTATCTCTTCCACGATGGAAAGATGCCAGTAGTAATGACGCTTCCACTTAATACGTTAAATATTCATGCAACTCCTATATTTAATTAAAAAAATTTCAAATCTACTGTATTTTAATAAATTAGCCAAATTATTATGATTAATTACTAAAAAAAAATCAAAACCTTGCAAATTATTCACAATTTGTTTAAGTTTTGTAGATAAAAATACTATTTTATTTGATTTCTATTTTGTACACATGATAAGAGTTGTAGTACAAATTAATTTAAAGATTTATAACCTCTTAATTTATTTTTACATATGAAAATATCATATTATACGCTCTGTTTGAGTTTAACATATATATTGATAAAAATAGTTAAAAAAAAGAAAGAAAAGATAATTTCCACAATTAAAATTTATATGCATTGAAAAGAAAAAAAGAAATTATTGATGCTAAAATTGTTAAGTTCATAAAATCCAAGTGCATTCATATGTATACAACAAATTAATCTTTTGGGAACACAAATCCAAAGTTTAAATATTAGCTTTTCACATATATACACATTACAATGTTACATTTATTGATTATGAAAATGCATATGGAATATGAAAATTGTTTATCATCTTCATAATTGAACATTTTATATATATATATATGAACATATTTGGATCTTCCCCATTTACAAGAATAGTAAATTTAATGTAATTCTTTTATCTGAATCATTTATTACTTCACCGCTAAATAACATACAACATCACCCATTTTTTAAAATGATAAATTTTAATCCTAAAAGTGCAAGGTTAAAAGGTTATGTTGCTTTTATGTTTATGTGTTTTCGAAAATTTTAACTCTATATCAAATCAATAATGTATAAGAAGTAGATGGTAATATGTGCAAGAGAGCTTTAATGGATAGGAAAGAAGAAATGAGATATAAAAGAATAAGAGAGAAACGGTATCAATTGAGAGATATGTGAATTGAGTATTAATAAGGTTAATTTGTAGTTGTATAAGATGGTTTTTATACGCAAGTGTGAGTTTGAAAAACAAGTTTTGATTTTCGAAATGCGGAGAAAAAAATATAGTCTTTTTTCTGCGGATTTCCTATTACGTTTTGGTGTTACGTACATGTTGTGAAGGATGAATAACTTTCACATGGGAAAGAAATAAATCTATACTCTAAGTGGTAAATTTAAACCGTTAAGAGAAAATGTTAAGATATTTTCTCCCTTGCTTTGAGGAGTGTTTTCTTTAAGTTTGCGAATAATCAATTTTACTTATCAATTAACTGGAACTGAGCTACTAGAGTTTAATTAGGTGATCTTTTGTTTATCATAATTTATAAGGATAATAGATTAAAGGTTTGATTGATTGTCATTGCTTGTTCACCTTTTTGCGTCTCCCCAAGTGTAGGGAATCAGTTGCAGATAAGCGTGTGACCAAGTCTATTATCGAACTCAAAGGATAATTCTAGACTTACTATTCAAACCTATTTATGATTATTCTAATATAAGACAAATCTGGGTATTTTAAGTATGGATTAATTAAACTAAATATGCAGAAAATAATTACTAAAAATAATAAAATAGCAACTAAAATAAATATGAAAGTGTTCAAGAGAGAAGATAGATAGCACTAGGCAATCCAGTTAAATTGGTCAAATCAAATCACTAGACAATCGATTAGAATTTATGCAGTTCTTATGAAAGCAATCACTTAATTATGCTAAACCCCTCTTTTAAAGTAAACTTAACACATAAATCTGGTTTAAACTCTCAGATACAGAAGAATAATCCCTACTCCCTTTCTAGGTACTTCATGCAAAATTTCACTAAAGGCTATAGCACTAGACTTCCCCTTATAGGTACTTAAGAATTAATCTTCAATTCCCACCTAACAATCTAAGAAACCAAATCCTCTATAATGGTAATTAATAGATATATTAAGTGCCCAATATTAATTATTCTAATGAATAAAGGTTATATGGTTAGATCTCATTTACCCATAACAGGTTGATAAATATAATCACTTTATGGCACAAGCAACAAGCATAAATATGCATAAGACAATGACCAGACTATATAAGATAAAAATATAAGTTTAAATTCAAAGCATTAATAAGGGAATAAATATATTGCAGGTATCCAACCTATTCTAGATCATCAATTCAAACCAATTCAACCTTCAAAACCAAGCACTATCCAAGAAGTACTAGCTCATGGTGTTACATGCAACACACATGGTTAGGTTTGAAAGCATAGCCATAGGTCTATAATTCAAAAGTTTAAAAGAAAGAATAAGAAAAACCCTAGATATGGTGTGATTCTCCATTCTCTCTTCCGTGATTCTGAACCTTCTTGTTCTCCTTCTCAAGTAAGGAACACTGATGAACTCCCCGGGATGGGTGGATGAGACGGTGCGGTGAAAGGGGATGGAAAAGTATGTATGGATGTGGAGAGTTATGGAGAGTTAGGGTTTGGAACACCCCAAGGGATCCTTTTATAGTTGAATACTGATAATTCCCGAATTATGACTCAAAAGTGGGCTTTTTCACTTCAAAAATATGAACGGGCCAAAAAATGACAAAACGGGCTCGCTGGGCGTCAGCACGAGTTGTGCCAGGTGTGGCACGAGTCGTGCCAGACACAGACGTGCAGCATCTCTCGGCAGCATGGGCTGGCTGGACACTCGGCACGGGTTGTGCCAAATGTGGCACGGGTCATGCCACCCGTTGGTTGCCTACGCGACCTCATGGTTTTGCTCATTACTTCTTCATCCGGTGTCTGATTGAGGTGATTTTTGTGCTTTCACGATCCTCTCTTTCTTGGCTTTCCAACCAAAACTCCTAAAATTCTATCATTTGAGTATGGCACGAGTCGTACAAAGTGAGGCACGAGTGCTGCTCTTCCGGGGCGTGCAGGGCGGTCGTGTGGACGCCTCTCGGTGGCATGTGCGGCACGAGCTGGTGAAATTGTACGACACAAGTCTCCTCCCTGGCCGGCACGAATCATGCCGGCCCTTCTTCATCCGTCTTCGCTCCCGAATTTGTTTCCGACTTTCATTTTTGCTCTTTTTACCTCATTTTCCACCTAAAAATACAAAATAACACCTCACAAACATCTGTAACACAAATATAAGCGATTCAACCAAAAGATGATAAAATACGGATATAAATATCACACAACGGTGCTAAATCGGACTCTAAAACACGCAGATTTTCACACTAAACAGTCACAAATACTTTGAAAGTAAAAGAATAATTAACAATTGAAAGAAATAAATGAAAGCAATAACAAACAGTAATGACATGCAACAAGTATTACTAAAAGTATACGTCCACTCAAAAGATATGCATTCCCTTTTTAATAACGGGGGTCCCAAAATTGAATAGCAAATATTCCAACAATTTCTTAACAATACACAAATTTTCATCCTTTGAATAAACTAAAGTCAAAGGACAAAATAATAAATATACCTAAAGGATTACCCACTATCCAATTAACATTATACTTCTTAAACGACGTCCAATGAACAAAGTATAATATCCAGCAGACAGAGGGAGTATAATTGAATTCGCATTCTAGTTACATGCATGCAATAAGCAATTAATCACACAAATTAAATATATATATTAAGCAATTATTCAATATCCTTGATAGAATTTACACAAAACCCAATTAAATTACTGAAACAATTACACGAGTCTAAAATTATCAAGTATCAATCATGTAATAGTTCCCCAAAGAAGACTAGTCTAACATAGTTTTGAGGGAAATAGTAGGAATTGTTATACAAAAATTTATGAAAAGTAATTTAAAAGAGAAAGTACAAAATTAGAACAAATCTTCCCTTTGAATCTTCAAAGTGAGTCGCTTCTTATCTTGTAAATCTATTTTTCTTTCCATCTCTAACTCCAATGGATGTGTGAATTATGGATAAAATGTGTGGAAGAATGTTAAGAAATGAAAGGGAAATTCTTTAGAACTAGTGTGTGATGTGTGTGTTTTAGAATAAAAAAATGAAAACTACCCTTGAATGTTCAAATGAAGCTTATTTATACTCTTTAGAAAATTCTCATCTTAAATTTCGTTGAGTTGGAGGAAAATCGTGCCAAACTTAACATGAATCGAGAAGAACTAAGGGCAAGTTCATAAAGTGCATCTGTAAAAGTGCAAATTCTAGGCGGACATCGAAATAAGTTGCTGAACTCGACCAACCAGGAATCGAGTTTCCAAAAGTAGTGTTTAAATAAGCAAATCGGAGATCTAATCAGTGGAGGCAGAGGTTCGAGGTTCAAACGGTCGGATGATCGGTTCAACCAAAAATTAAATTTTATTCATTTTCAATTATACTTTATAGAATCACCATTTATAGAAAATATATAAACACCAAAATTATTTACAAAGTTAAAATTTAATTTAAATAATAATATAATTAAATAAAATATACATAGTTCATAATTCGTATTTCATACATAGTTTATAACATGTTCACTCAATACTATAATTCATAATTTAATCCAATTTAAATGTTATGTTCTAAAATATATAAAAGTAAAAGGAAAACATTATAAAAATATAAACATAAAAAATTGAAAAAAAATTGAAAAAAAAATAGTAACTCGTTGGACCGGTTCAATCGGTTATTTCAGTTTTAACCGGTTATATCTTAAAATCTGATTTTTTTTGTGTTTCAGATCGGTTTCGACTTTGATTCCCAGTTCAACAGGTTAAACTATTCGGTCCAATCTGGTTTTGACAACATTGCCCAAAATATTCTATATAATTTCATACTCGACCTCCGCATAGGCAAGCGTTGGCCCTCGCTTGAGTTGAAAACTTGGGGCGAGTACTTACCGAACTTGAGTTAAGTACGACCCTTTTAGCAATTATGATTTCTTGCTTCCCGACTCTCACTTCCTCGTACGCTTTAGCTTTTCCTCAATTATTTCTTCATTTAATCAATATCACTACTTCATAATAGCTAAGCAACATTTTAAAAGCTATAAAAATGAGATTAAATCACTAAAACCAACACAAAACACAAGATAAATTTTGGATAATATGACAATAATCAAAACCTCTAAACTTACCCGTTTTTCATCCCTGAACAACAAGAAATAAAAATACGAGTATGAAGATTCACCAAGAGACCCACATTTATGAAAATAAGAGCAACAACATGTCCACTAGTTACAAAATAAAATATATCAAATTAAGACTTATTACTTCAAAGAAATTTACAAATCAAGATTATAATATGCTCAAAGTCAAGAAAATATCAAATAATTATATGTACCTTCAATCCTAAGCCTTATACGGAATGTATTTATACTCTACTCTCTCAAATTGTTTGGGATATATCCCCTCCTCAATCGATCAAGTTCTAATTGTTATAGGCTTGCAAAGATCAAAATGAACTTTACATTTGGATGTAATGAAGGCTATTTGGTAGGGTAAGATTTTATATGAATGAATGTTACTCAAATAAGTGTGGATGATCAAAAGAGAAAGTTTCTCTTCATGTCACATGTTGATGGTCGTTTTTAGCGGGTTAAATTAAGATTAATTAAGCTTGAAGTAGCGATTAACC
Source organism: Pogostemon cablin (assembly GCA_023678885.1). Taxonomy (NCBI): domain Eukaryota; kingdom Viridiplantae; phylum Streptophyta; class Magnoliopsida; order Lamiales; family Lamiaceae; genus Pogostemon; species Pogostemon cablin. Next base: position 15,552,661 of record CM043000.1, read on the forward strand.
GGACACTAAAACAGACTCATCAAACACAGTAATTTTCCCCGTCGCCCTGTTAATTTGGTGCCCTTTCCATATTATTCATAATTGTATTTGAGAGTTCCATGAAGGAACATTACATTTTTAGAGAGAGAAATACATGTGGGTGTTGAGTTGGAGAAGAAGAAGTGATAAACAAAAACCCAAATTGAAGTAAAGTTTGAATCCCCCCTATATGGTGCAGATGCGTTGTCTTATAATGGAGATATTTTAGGTGGATGGTCCCCTTTGATATTGAAATGTCTTGCCACGTGTCCCTCCAATGAATCTTATCTGTAGAAGGTACGATGAGATCCTGACATATTATCTTTATGCAGAATACGTGTCGTCTATGGTCGGCTAGCACTTATGATGATTCTGTGATTGTGATGGGCTCTGATTATAATAGGACAATGGCGAGACCGAGGGCTGACCTTATCCTCGTGTCGGCATTTAATTCTGCCTCCTCGGTGTCGTCCCCTGCCACCTTCCTTCTTCTTATGCCCAGTCAACATGTTGGTCGGCTTCTTCTGCTTCCATTCATTCTTGGGCGTATGTTCATATCTCACTTTATCCTTAGCCTCAACTTTGTTATATTGTATACTAAAAGTCTTGCTTTTTGTATGAACAATGTTTAGATAATATTTGAAATGAAAATCATGTGATCAAACATTTGCAATTAAGTTATTGTAAAAGTCCATTTACTTTATTCTGTAGATAATGTGGTGTGCGGTGTCACACGGAAGATCATATTATCGGGTCCTTATAAAGTATAGATATATATTCACAACCGAGATAGAAGGGGACTATCTATCGGTATGGTTGTAGTGTGATTTGGCATTAGTCGGTCTTAATTATAAAATTGCACTAGTACGCTTTGTGTGTATTGAATAGGACCGATGTTGAGATCGTTCGATTTATACTAACTATATAATAGAACTTGATCTCTGTTATTATGGAAGTTCGTACTCTTAATCCCTATACAATAACTTCGACACGTAAGCCAGTATTCATTTCTCTAATTCATCAATGGGTGAGATTTAATAGTTAAATCAATATGCTCGGTGAGTTGGGAGATGATGTTGTATCTATGGTGTGTTGTTGATTGTAGAAGGAATCCATGTCCTATCGGAATTAGTTGATGATGTCCCCTTGAGGAGCTCATAATGATTATCATGTAAACCTTGCAGGTGGATTTATTCTGTCATGATAATAAGATTGAGTGGTACTACTCTTGGTAATTATATTAATTAATGGAGTTGTCAGTAACTTAATTAATTAATGGTCATTGAATCTTAAACACGGGGAGATTAACGAGCTCATAATAAGAAGGAGCTCATAAACGTAATTTGGGATTAGGGTGGCAGTGCAATAATATTTCTTTAGTGGAATGATTTATTATTATTGGACTTAAGTATAAGTTTTGGACTAAACTTGGATGCTTAAGCCTAATGGGAGGCCCAAACCCTAATTTCTCCTCCTAGTCCCTGTTGTAGCCTATATAATAGCAAATCTCATCAATCCGGATATCTATATCACACACCTAAATACATGAAAGATAGATTAGGGTTGTAGACTGAGTTCATCTTGTAGACCGTTGTCCACACCAACGTCAAGATGTGGCTTAGGAATACAACAGAAGACCGGAAGGTCGTTTGCTGTTTCTGTCAGTTAACTTACATGATTTTTATAAAATCGTACGTAAGTCCAAACTGAACATGTGATATACTAATAGAAAGCCACGGAAGAGAGGATCGTTTTGGCACATAGATCACTCAAATCAGAGATTGGATGAGGAAGTTATGCACAAAGTCGTGAGACTGAGCAGGCTTCCAGCGAGAATTCAACCTCTACATCAACCCTGGTGAAAGGTAATTCGATTCTACACTTATGCTTCCGCTATTGTAGAATTGCATAGAACCCTAAGGGTTCACATGAACCAAATGATTCAAACGCCAATAATTGGTATCAGAGCGTATGTTCTATGGCTAAACGTGACACGTTAGGCTAGGGTTTATGTGTTTATACATGGAATAGAATCACATGAATATATTATGGTTTTGGTTTATTGAGTAATCGATGGATATCCTATGAAAACCCTACGTGTAATTGATGAAAAATCCTAAATTCAGTCATACGACAAATCTTGTAGGTGATGATCGACGCTTCACGGTATCATGATTCGTGGCGATGGATGAATTTGATCATTGTTGCACCGCGCTGGTGAAAGTGTTTTGTTGGCGGATGATCCGTGATGAAAGACAACATGTTAAACGATGAGGCACGACACTGCTAGATGTATAAACTTCTCGCACGTCTTGATCATGGCGACTTGGTCGACGGCTGCAGAGGCTATGCTGGGGGTGCGGAGAACTCCCGCTGGACTAGGTGTGTTGTCGGCTGCTGGTTGGAAGGAGGCTGTGCCGTTTAACGGGACTGGTGTGGGCGGCAGACGAGTGACACTGGCAGTGAAACCGTTGACGAATGGTGCAAGTCATACGCACGGATGTTTGGTCAGAGATTGGCAGGCGCGTGATGCATGGTTGGAGCCTGGCGTGCACGATAGTCACCTGGTGCGTGACACGTCTCAGTCGCGCCAGTTCCAGGCAATTCATATCAAGGTTCCAAGTGAGTCTGCATGAGTTTTCCAATCGGGTCACATCGAGTCTTGTCGCAAGGCTTGAATTCTGGGCCTGTCGGACGAAGAGTGGACAATGACGTCGTGATGGATGCAGGGGCTGGATCACGTCGCGACAATGGCCGGCGATGCCATGAACGACGGTGACATGCTGCTGATCAGTGGACTGGTGAAAGGTGACCTCACGGCGGTTGCAGTGAATGGCGATGCTAGTTAAATATGCAGACAAGCGACGAGGGTGGTTGGCTTTTATCGCCGATCAGCAAACCTCGGTAGCGTTGGCTGGCTGACAGAAAGCATTAGGCGATGTCGAAGCGACTGTGCTGATCGTGTCTGCAGCTTCTCCGAGTGTGTCTGATGCAATAGCCGATCGGGACTGTCAAGATTCTGGGCGAGTCCAGGTAGGATTCCGATCGAGTCCCACTCATTTTTCGACCAGGTCTGGAGGAGTTTCGTCTTGGTTCGCGGCAGCCTGATGGCAGATCGCGACAGCAAGCCTGGACACGTGCGACGGTGGTTTTTTGCTGTTCGTAGGGAAGCGTGGTAGCGGCGGTTGCTATGTGACTTTACCGTATTAATTCTCATGGGTAGCAGCTGAACGCTGGAAATTTGCTGGACACGGCATTAAGCGTGAGCTGAAAACGTCGCCGGTGGGAGTTCTGCTGGGCTAGTACGGAGGCTGTATGCAGTTGATAGGGAGAAGTTCCGGCGTTGATGGCATAGTATTGACGGGCATGTTGACGTGCGCCAGACTTCTCCTGATCGCGAGCATGGAGCATGCGGTTTCCGGCGATGGTGTATCTCCCGCATTGGGTATTTCTGGGTGCAGCTGACGTGGATCACCGGGGAGTAAAGGGATGAGCATTTTCCGGCGAACCATGTTCGTTCCTAGCGGGCAGAGGCTGAGATGGCACCGGTACAGGAGGCTGTTTTGGTTGGCAGTGTGTCCGTGCTTTCTTACTTCTTGTGCAAGTTTTAATTGCTTGATTAGTTGACCAAGTCATCCCCTTTATATTTGGCAATTTTTTTATAATTATTTTATTTGATAATTATTGTTATATATTTGGAAATATGTGCTATTTGATTTACTGTCTTATTTGCCCTAATAATAGCATGTTTATTTGCATAATTATATATGTTATATTGTAAGCATACAAAAACCCTCTTGTTAAATATTTAAGTGGGAGATGGATTGGTCATGATCCCACTGTTGGCGTTCGATCGTTTGGTTAACGTAAACTATTAGGGTTCCATACGTTTCTAACAAGCAGCGTAAGCAAGTAAACTAGAAACGTATTACCTTTCAACAGGGTATGTTGAAGACGATGAATTCTTGCCACCAGCCTGCGCAGCCTCACCGTTTTGGGCATAACTCTCTTATCCGATGTCGGATTTGAGTGATCTATACGCCAAAACGATCCTCTCTTCCGTGGATTTCCGTTAGTATATTACATATCCTGTTCCGATGTCTGTAAGATTTTATAAAAATTGTAGAATGTGGCGGACAACAGCAGCAAACAACCTTCCAGTCTTCTGCTGTATTCCCAAGTCCAATCTCGATGTCGTGTGGGCGAAGATCTTCGAGATCTTCTCATTCTGCTGTTTCCTCACCATCCTCACAGTGTTAGGCATGATTAATCTCATAGATTAGGGTTTCTGGACAGTTGAGATGACTTATATATGGGATACAGTAGGGACTATGAGGAGAAATTAGAGTTGGGCATCCATTGGGCTTAAGTATTCAAGCTTAGCCCAAAGCTTATACTTAAGTCCAATAATAATAATATATACCACTAAAATATTATTACTGCACTACCGTTCTAATCCCATAATTACGTTATGGGCTCCTTCTTATTATGAGCCCGTTAGTCTCCCCATGTTTAAGATATACAATGTCCATTAATTAATTAAGTTACTGACAACTCCATTAATTAATATCTCATCCGAGAGTAGTACCACTCAATCTCATTATCATGCCGGAATAAATCCACCTACAGGGTTTACATGATAATCCTTATGAGCTCCTCAAGGGAACATCATCAACCTATAACGGACACGGATTCCTTCTACAATCAACAGCACACCATAGAGACATCACTATTTCCCAACTCACCGAGTTTATTGATTTAATTACATGTAAATCTCACCCATTGATGATTCAAAGAAATACATACTGCCTTACGTGTCGAGGTTATTGTATAGGGATTTAGAGCACGAACATTCATAATAACTGAGATCAAGTTCTCCTATAAGTCAGTATAAGTCAAACGATCTCAAGCGGTCCTGCTCAATACACACAATGTGCACTAATGTGATTCTATAGCCAAGACAAGCTAATACCAAACCACACTACAATCATCCCGATAGAGAGTCCCCGTCTATCTCGGTTGTGAGCATATGTTTATACTTTATAAGGAAACCGATAATATGATCTTCCGATTGTTGTCGCACAACATATTATCTACAGTATAAAGTAAGTGAACTATTACATCATTCATATAAATAAATTACAAGACGCAATCATTTGATCATATAATTCTCATTTCAAATTAATTGTTATAACATTGTTCATACCAAAACTAGACTTTTAGTATACAATCCAACACCCACAGCCTCCATAGTTGATTTATTAAGTGATGCAAGTAAGCTTATAAGTCAGTTTTAGTGCCTTCCTCCCAAACGGATGAGTTTTATTTGTGGATCACTAGAATAAATTTCATTAAATAATTATTATTTGTAATGTGATGCAAGTGAGTTTATGAGCCGGCTATAGTGCCTTCCTCCCCAACGGATGAGTTTTATTTGCGGATCACTTGTACAACTTAATAATTGATGATTATAGGAAATTATTTGAGGGCGTGTGGGCTTCTCCAACTGTAAGACACACAAACTTGGGTAACGTACTTAATATCAAATAATGGTATACACTTAGGTGCAATTAATATGTATCCTCCCCAACGGAGTCACTGCCATTAAATTGCATGGCTAAAGGACAATCGACTATTAATCATTGAATCATAAGGTTAATTATGACGTATGGAATTAATGGGTAAAACCTTGTCTTGCGAATGTTCGGGTTTGTATACGTCCAAACTAACGTGGCATGAAAATTCACGGTGCTTGAGATGTCGGTGAATTTATTTTATATTGTTTATTGAGGGAATCAATATAAAATTTAAATTCGAAAAGTTTGATCGTCGTATTTATTTACTTGATTCTCTGAATTTTTGAATAGTTTATTCCACTTATTGTTAACTGAAAGAAATAAAATTTACTGGTAAAAAAAATTAAATGATTAGAAAATAATCTTGAATTTAATTCTTACTGCCTAAGATAATTAAAACATGTGTTCTCACAAAGGATGCCTTCTGATGCCTGTTTAAATCTTTAGTGAATAGGTGAGAGGTTTATAGAAATATGATGGTCTCATGAAACTCTTCGAATACTTGAGGAAGTTAGAAAGGAAAGAGGTCATGGTAAACTTGATGAAGGAATTGGAAATACTTGGAGTAGAAATTGAAGGGGTAACCATAGTCAATTTTATTCTTGCCTAGATATTTTGAGCGAGTTCTACCTGAAATATAAAGGGTTGTATATTGTGGGGAATTCCTGACAAAACATGTGGCGAAGGAAAACCAATTTCATCAAAGGAGTGAACAAGCTAAGTATCTTATTTACTTGTTGTTGAAACATGATTAGTGATGGCGTTTACTGACACGTTGTGTGTAGATACCAAAATCATTAAATGTTTTAAACATAGTGATGATAAGATAAATTAAGTACATGGGTAAACTACGAAAGTAGTGGCTGTTGCAGTGGGAGTTGTTTATTTATCTTATGATAGAAATAAACATTTGATTTTGAGAAATTGTCTTTATGTACGTTTTTCATAGAAAGAATTTCATTTCGATTTCTATGCATTTACGGATGGATACTCTATTTTATTTAAATGGCATGATCATTATAATGAAGGATGGAGCTATAATCTGTTATTGTACATTGGTGGACAATTTATAAACTCTTAAATCATGTTTATCCCACGGTGCAACGAATAATAATTAATAAGTCTTCTAATCCTTATAAAAGAAAAGAACATTCGGAGATGAACTAAACATACTTTTGGCATCCATACAAGGCAAAGGGGTATAGAGCCATGAAAAGATATGTTAGAAATGATTCATTCTGATTTATGAGATCCTAAGATTATCCTAGCGAGAGGTGGTTATGAATATTTGACGATTATTCTAGAAACAAGATATATTTATTTGATGCACTGCAAGTCTGAATACTATGATTAATATCAACAAGTATATGGCTGATGCGGTGAAGCTCAGGGAAAATATATCAAGTCACTGTGATCTTATCGTAGTGGCAAATACCTCTTAGGATAGTTAGGAGCTATTTATCAGAGGTTGAGATTGAATCTCAAGTAGTCTACACCGGGCAAACCCCAGCTGAATGGTGTGTCGCAAAGAAGGAATAAGACTCTTATGGAAATGGTTAGATAGATGAGGAATTATTTGGACATTACTAAATTTATTTTATGGGTCAAGAACTTGATCGCTATTTTCTTTCAGCCTCAAGTGTAAGGGATCGATTGTAGTGCACGTGCCCAAGTGAAATATCATTCCCACGAGATAGTTATAAATTTAATAAGTAATTCTATATGATAATTCCAATGTAAGACAAATCTGGGGTTTTTTAAGGAATAAAACTGAATTAAAATAATTAAACTAAGCAAATAAAATAAATCACGCAGAGAAAACGATTTAGAATTCAAGAATGGAGAATTGGTAATGCTCGGGCAAACAGCTCAACTATGTGACTAATTTATCTAGACCCAAATTAATTACCTGCAAACGTTTATAAGAGGATCATTAAGCCTAGTTAAATCACCTTGATCGGGTATGATCTAACACTTATAATGAGCTGAAAATCCTAGGATCAATAAGAAATTAACTCTCTCTCCCTCTATAGGTACTTCATGCTAAATTCCATCAAAGGCTAGAGCACTAAACTTCCTTTTCTAGGTATACGATTATTAACCCCTTTTGTCTCCTTACCAATTACCTAATAATGATGTTTTACCAAGTAATTAATATTCCAAATTGATTGTCTAACACTCTTAGGTATTATAGGACAATCCCCTAAGCTGTCACATGAAACAATAATTATTATGCAGAAATAGAGAATCCTATTAACTATCAATCAGTGATACCGTCAAGAATAATTAAAAGAATCAAAATCCAAAAACACAATAATATGAAGTCTCAAAATATCATCTTCAATAAGGAAATAAACAATCTGTAGTATAAGAAATCCAAGTCTAGGGCAATCAAATCACATAGTCAAAACTGTTTAAAGCCTAAACATTACCAACAAAGAAGCTTATCCCATGGATTTACGAGGGCAAATCACAAAGAAGCAATAAAATCTAACCATTGTTCTAAAATAACAAAGAAAAATAATTAAAGATAAAGAATCCTTTTTGGAGGACTCTGTCTCTTCAATTACGATCTCCGTCGGAATCTCCGTCTCCGATCCAAGTAGCAACTCCGATCGTCTCTTCGGTGGATGGATGGAAGGTGGTGAGTAATGGAGGCAGGGTTCTGCCTCTGTAGGCGTGAATATGAAGCTCTGTATGCCTGGGGGCGTGTATGGGTTCTGTCTTTCGTGAAGGTCAGGATTGGAGTATTTATAGGATGGACAAATAATTGACGTGGCATGTAAGGATTGGGTCACACGGCGTCGTGCGCCCTTCACACAGCTCTCACGCGGCTGCATGTAATTTCGCACGGCTTTGTGTCTTCGCACGGCAGCAACCGTGTGACAAGATCCCACGCATGGCTGCTAAAGGTCTCACACGGCTCTTCGTGAGATCTCACACGGCTGGAAGTATGTTTTCACAGGGTGGAAAACATGCAACATCTTGTTCACGCACGCTCCTGCCCGCGCGTACCTCGCGCGCTACCGCAAGCGCTGTCCACAGCTGCGCGACTCCACAGTTTTAAACATAACTTCTTCATCCGACCTCCAATTTGAGTGATTCTTGCACTCAAACGATCCTCTATTCCTTGGATTTCTATTACTATAAATAACACACAGAAACTCTAATATTTGAGAGTAGAAATAGTGTCACCACCGTGCTAAGCAGAAGCAGCTTGCGCGACGTCACCTTTTTATCATAACTTTCTCATCTGAAATCGGATTGAGGAGTTTCTTGAGCCAAAATGATCTTATCTTCCGTAGTTTTCCAACCATATATCACCTGACCAATTTGGATCTCCACACTAACACAGAAAAATTATGAAAATTAGACATATGTTTATTGCAAAGAGCATGAATCCATCCTTCATTCCAACTTCGCGTTCTTGATCCCTTTTCCTATCAAAACACGACAAAATACCTCTCATGCACCTTTTAGTCAATAATAATCTAAAGTATAAAGATTTGTGTAAATAATAGTAATTAAACACTCTAATAGGTATCAAACTAGACCCAAAAGTACTTGAATTTCCACTCTCATCAAACCCCCAAACTTAAGTTGTTGTTAGTCTTCGAACAACAAAACGACAAACCAAAAGAATAATATGATGGAAAGTCATGTTCAAAAGTAAAGATCATAACATCAACAAAGCCTCTATAGATGTAATTAATCTTAACTCAGTTCACATAACTTCAAATTCAAAAGAATCAATTCATTCAAAATATGCAAGTTAATATTTTTACTTCACCAATTCAAGTGCTCAATCCACCTATGCTCACAGGATATATATTATTTAAGTCTCACGCTCATTGTGTATAAAGTGTACACCTTTCGGGTTATATATACGTGCACTCAAATTCAATTCAAGTGCATGCGTAACCATAAGCTTGCCTATTATCTCTACTCTCCTTTTACTTGTAGCTAGCAAATCATGAATCAAAAAGGACTTTTATTTGGTTGTAACATAGGCTCTTTGGATCAGATAGGAAATATATGGATAAGTGACTCAAAACTCGGATCAATCAAGCGCGCTTTCTCTCTTGATCTTTCATTCTTCCTCATCACTTTCATTGCAGCACAACTCCTCCTCAACTCCGAAATTTTCAATTCTTTCTTAAACCGCAATAATGAGAGAGTATTTTTCTTCTTTTCTTTCAGCATCAAGGTTATGTGCACTAACCTACAAATATATTTTTTCTTCTCTCTCTTTATTTATTTTCTCGAGATACCAGTTTTGGGCTCTACCTCTCACATCCACCATAGGGTACTAGATTTAAGCACTACCCTAGGGTATTTGATTCCATGAAGTACTAGACTTAAACACTGCTCCATGACTCTCCTTTAGATGCATTTTCAAGCTCAATCACTATTTCAACCCAATTTCATTCCTTCCCAAGCTGTTATCAAGCTCTATCAACACACTTTGAAAAACCATTAATTCTCCTTTATGACGGACAATCAAGGCTCAAAAAAATCATTAAGATACTCAAGGTGGTTATTTCTTGTAGGTTGCCAAAGAATGAGGTTTTTAGGCTCAATGGGCTAACTACGGATAAACAATCATATGGTAGGGAATTATTTGGCTAAGTGACTTATAATAATCAAAGATGACCTTAAATCATTTTCATAATCCGCTAGACTAATCTTGAATATTCAAGGAGACTCAAGGCAAGTTCTAGAATACATACACAAGAAAGACACGCTCAAGAATAAAAATATCATGCATCAATGTAACATGATTTAAATGCTCAAATCTCACTTGGCTTTTTTATAGAATGAACGAGCACTCTTCAAGGCTAAGCATACATCATAACAAGCATATCAAGAACTTCAAGTACTTAAGAATTAAAGCATGTTCCCCTTATCAATCATAATCAACATCATAGGCATGATAAAAGCATAGATCCCCATGAAATTCAGGTCATAGAATTTAAAGCTCATGTACCTTACTCATAAGAATTCAAAACTCATAGAAAATTTTAGAATAAGGAAAGAAGTAACCTGATTTTAATCTCCTTCACATCTTGCAAGTTCCTCGAATTATCCAACTCGATCAGGCGTAGGCCTCAGATAGAACACATTTTGCCACTCCATTACTCTTCTCAAACAATAAAGCTCAACACAAAACTCATCATCACAAGATTCATATGAGAGAAAAATATCAGAGACATCAAAAAATCAAGGATCGAAAATATCAAAAAGACAAAAATCAACGACCGAACATCACGGGACACACAAAAATAAACAAAAAAACACAAGACACCTGGATAGTCGCAAAAAAATTCGAAAGATTGAATAAAATTTGAAAATTCTAAAAAATCGACTTCCAAGCACACAGACACTAAAACAATACAGAGTAAACATACCTGGGTGCGGATGGAACAAGGGAAGAATATCACACCCCCCTAAACTTAATTGGAAATGTGAGTTGAATCTAAGTTTAAAAGGATGTTATTACCTTAAGTGTAAGTAAGCACCTTGAGTATAATTCACCTAGCACAAGACACAATAAACAAAACAAATAAAAGCAATAAAACGGTGGGTTGCCTCCCACCAAGTGCTCTTGTTTAACGTCGAGGAGCTCGACGGAATGCAGACTCGGAGATGTTCGGACTCATGCATCAACACTTCTTCATCTTTCATCTTCACCTTGAAGTGTTGTTTCGCCCTCTTTCGATCCATCCAAACCAACTCTCCCTTCTCACTCTCAAGGATCAACTTATCTGGATCTCTATCTTTATATGCTTCTTTCCTATCAACATCAAGATCAGACAAACGAGAGCCACATATATCCGAAAGGGCTGGTGGAATTTGAGTCCATGTTTCTTCTTCAATCCATGATACCTCTTTTTTCTCCTTCCTGCAAGCATTAACATCACTTAAAAACCTGTTTGTTCATTAGATAAAATATCAAATTCAACATCAGTAGCAGGAGTAGATAAAGAAGAAATGCTGCTGATGCAGGTTTTGAATTGATCCTTAGATGGAATCAATGGCAGCTTCTCCTCTACACTCTCATCAACATCAATGGACTTGCAGCTGGCCTTTTCAGAATGACTTTTCAAACCATCAAGTAAGAACATGATCTCCTCATCTCCCACTCTAAGCTTCAGTTTCCATCTTCAACATCAATCAAAGCTCTAGCAGTAGCTAAAAACGGCCTTCTCAAAATCAGAGGCACATTGTCACCCTCTTCCATATCAAGCACCAGGAAATCAACAGGGAAGAAGAACTTATCCACCTTCACAATTACATCCTCAATAACTCCTCTAGGAGTGCATAATAGACCTGTCAGCTAGATGCAATGTAACTGAAGTAGGCTTCAACTCCCTAAAACCAAGACTCTTGAACATACTTAGGGGCATAAGATTTATGCTAGCTCCCAAGTCACACAAAGCTCTGTAATTTGCATTCTTTCCAATTTGAATTGGGATGGTGAACTTACCCGGATCTTTCACTTTGGCTGGTAACTTTCTCTGAATTATGGCACTACACTCTTCAGTCAAATTCACTGTCTCATTGTCCACTAAACTCTGCTTCTTAGACATGATATCCTTCAGAAACTTTATATAGTGCGGCATCTGCTCAAGTGCTTCAGCAAAGGGCATGTTGATCAGGATCTGCTTGAGGATATTTACGAACTTCTGAAACTTCTCATCAAGACCCTTCTTCAACTGCATGGTAGGAAAAAGAATGGGATATTTTATCTTCGGAATCCCTAGACTGTCTCTTTCAAGTTCATCCTTTTTGTTCCTTTCTCTCTTAGCTGTTTCCCACTTCTTCTCAATGACAACAGGGTGCTCAGTATCCTTGTGGAAGACCACAGTATCACGATGTTGAGAAACAGAGTCAATTGGAGCAGAATCAGGATCACACGGCAGTGAACGCTCAAGGTCCCTCGTTACACGCATGGAGCCGTGCAAGTTGCAGTGTGTGGCGCTCGGTTCGGGTGTTGTGCTGTGCATACCACCGTGTGACACGTTTGGTGCTGGCTCGCCATAGTGTGAGCTCACATGGAAGTCGTCGTGTGATGCAGCACGGTTCGTGCCATGTTCCCGGATAATTCTCTACCAAGCTCGACGTCGTGCGAGAGATCGTGTATTGATGATGGAACTCGGTTGCCATCGTGCGTCTCATTCCAGCGCTCGGTATTAGGTGTCTTTGCACGGTGCTGACTGGGCTTGCTTCCTTTATCAAAGTCTTCTTGCCCGGCAGCGTGTCTGCTCGCACGGTGATGGCCGAGCGCCCATTCAGAGGTGTGCAGATGTGCAAGGTTGTACTCGTGTGTGCCCCCAGACCTTTCTCCACTGTATTATGTATCCGGCATCCCTGATCCCTCGTATTGTGTACCACTCCTCAAAGTAATAGCATAGCATTGATGTTCTTTTGAATTCAACTCAGTCTGAGCAGGAAATTTTCCTTGTTGTTGCAACTTACCCACTGCAGCATTCAATTGACTGATAGCAAGATCTGTTTCTTTCTGCTATCTCTTGATTTGTGACCAACATTTTAAGCATGAAATCCATCTTATCTTCAATTGATGACATCCCTTCAGTAGGTTTCTGAGCTGGATCAATTCCAGGAGGTGGTGCAACTGCATTGTTAGGATTAGAATAAGATAAATTTTCACTCCTTTTCTGATTGTTGAAATTTGAATTTCCTTGGTTCCAACCCTGCTGATACTGACGGCTATTCCCTTGGTCACTCATTCCCCCAAACTGATTGCTCGATCTGAAATTCTATCTGTTTCTATTATCTCTTCCTTGGAACATAGCATAATATGCCTCATCGAATTCCTCCTCATCTCCAGCTTTTGCTACCTCCTCTCTGTTTCCTTTTGTGAGGCGATCCATCTTGTTATTAAATTCATCTAAGCGATCATGTAGAGCAGACACTTCACTATTTCTAGCTTGTATTTCTATTTTTGCTACTTTATCAAAAGAAGCGTCTCCATCTACTCTTTCTGTCGGCCAATCATAAGTGTTTGCAGCCATCTCCTCGAAGATCTCTTCAGCTGCCTCTGTAGACTGCTTAAATATGGATCCACCTGTTGTCGCGTCCACCAACACTCTTGAATCTCTTCTTAGGCTTTGATAGAAGAATCCTAAATAAGTATCCTTTGAAAATCCGTGTTTAGGACAGCTCCGCAACAACTCTTTGAACCTCTCCCATGCCTCATAGAAACTCTCCAATGATCCTTGTTTGAATTGTGTGATCCTTTTCTTTATCAAGAAACTCTTGGATGGAGGGAAGTATTTGTTCAGGAATTTATCTGCAAGTTGCTCCCAATTAGTACAACATCCTTGAGGGAGGTTGTTGTACTACTCCTTGGCTTTCCCCGTAAGTGAGAACGGGAAAAGTCACATCCTGATAGCATCCTCTGGAACATTCCTGTGCTTCTGCGTCCTAGCATATTCATCAAATAACTGCAGATGCTCACTAGGATTCTCCAAAGGTGTCCCACTAAACTGTTGTCTCTCCACCATCCGAATCAGTCCGGAAGGCAGCTCAAAATTTTCTGTGGTGATCGCAGGTCCATTCAAACCTGCATTAGTAGTGTGGTTCAGTTTATACTGGTCCCGCGTAGGAGTCAGGGCCTGATCGTCAGCCATCTTTCTATTCTCAGTCTCCTCAGGTAAATCAACTACGTCGAATTTCTGTGTAAGCTTTTCAACCTCCTCTTCTTCTGACGAATAAAAACTATCCGAATTTGAGCTAGGAATAGGTGTAGCTGGCTGCTTTCTTTTTCTTCTGTTCTCTCTAACAAGTGCTTCAAGTTCTAGGTTTAATGGTTCGATTGCTCGTCCACTTGACCTAGTGATCATACACATGTTCTCACTCAAAAGATCAAAATTGTTTGGATCTAAAATAAAATAAAATAAAATAAAACAGGTAAAATTTAACGTCCTACAAGAAAATAAATCACAATAAAATTAAATTTAAATCTATTAACTATCCCCGGCAGGTGGTGCCAAGAACTTGATCGCTATTTTCTTTCCCTCAAAGGTAAGGGATCGATTGCAGTGCGTGTGACCAAGTGAAATATCATTCCCACGAGATAGTTATAAATTTAATAAGTAATTCTATATGATAATTCCAATGTAAGACAAATCCGGGGGTTTTTGAAGGAATGATTAATTAAACTAATAAAACTGAATTAAAATAATTAAACTAAGCAAATAAAATAAACCACACAGAGAAAACGATTTAGAATTCAAGAATGGAGAATTGGTAATGCTCGGGCAAACAGCTCAACTATGTGACTAATTTATCTAGACCCAAATTAATTACCTACAGACGTTTATAAGAGGATCACTAAGCCTAGTTAAATCACCTTGATCGGGTAGGATCTAACACTTATAATGAGCTGAAAATCCTAGGATCAATAAGAAATTAACTCTCTCTCCCTCTATAGGTATTTCATGCTAAATTCTATCAAATGCTAGGGCACTAGACTTCCCTTTCTAGGTACGCGATTATTAACCCCTTTTGTCTCCTTACCAATTACTAAATAATGATGTTTTACCAAGTAATTAATATTTCAAATTGATTGTCTAACACTCTTAGGTATTATAGGTCAATTCCCTAAGACTGTCACAGGAAACAACAATTATTATGCAGAAATAGAGAATTCTATTAACTATTAATCAGTGATACCTCAAGAATAATTAAAGGAATCGAAACCCAAAAACACAATAACATGAAGTCTCAAAATATCCTCTTTAATAAGGAAATAAACAATCTGCAGTATAAGAATCTAAGTCTAGGCAATCAAATCACATAGTAAAAACTGTTTAAAGCCCTAACATTACCAACAAATAAGCTTAGCCCATGGATTTACGAGGGCAAATCACAAAGATGCAATAAACCCTAACCATTGTTCTAAAATAACAAAGAAAAATAATTAAAGATAAAGAACCCTTTTTGGAGGATTCCGCCTCTTCAATTACGATCTCCATCGGAATCTCTGTCTCCGATCTAAGTAGCAACACCGATCGTTTCTCCGGTGGATGGATGGAAAGTGGTGAGTAAGGGAGGCAGGGTTCTGCCTCTGTAGGCGTGAATATGAGGCTTTGTACGCCTGGGGACGTGTATGGGGTCTGTCTCTCGTGAAGGTCAGGATTGGAGTATTTATAGGATGGAATGGGCCTGGGCCAAAATAATTGACGTGGCGTGCAAGATTGGGCCACAGGCATCGTGCGCCCTTCACACGGCTCTCACACGGCTGCATGTAATCTCGTACAGCTTCGTGTCTTCGCACGGCAGCAACCGTGCACGAATTCGCCTCGCTCGGCCTCGTGTGTTGTCACACGGTAGCAACCGTGTGACAAGATCCCACACACGACTGCTAAAGGTCTCACACGGCTCTTAGTGGGCTCTCACATGGCTGGAAGTATGTTTTCACAGGGTGGAAAACGTGCATCTTGTTCACGCACGCCCCTGCCCGCGCGTACCTCGCGCGCCTCCGCGCGCGCTGTCGACAGCTGCGCGACTCCACGATTTTGAATATAACTTCTTCATCCGACCTCCAATTTGAGTGATTCTTACACTCACACGATCCTCTCTTCCTTGAATTTCTACTAATATAAAGAACACATAGAAAATCTAAGATTTGAGGGTAGAAAAAGTCCTGAAAATTGGCACCATCATGCTGAGCAGGAGCAGCTTGCGCGACGTCACCGTTTTGATCATAACTTTCTCATCTGAAATTGGATTGAAGTGTTTCTAGAGCCAAAATGATATTATCTTCCGTAGCTTTCCAATCATATATTACATGACCAATTTGGATCTCCACACCAATACATAAAAATTATGGAAGTTAGACGTCTGTTTGATTGCAAAGAGCACGAATTCATCCTTCATTCCAACTTCTTGTTCTTGATCCTTTTTCCTATCAAAACACAACAAAATACCTCTCATGCACCTTTTAGTTAATAATAATCCAAGGTATAAAGATTTGTGCAAATAATAGTAATTAAACACTCAAAGAGGTATCAAACTAGACCCAAAAGTGTATGAATTTCCACTCTCGTTAGTAATCCCTAGAAACAACATGATGTATGCATGTTTGTCTGTTTGTGGGATATCCTAGAAAAATGAAGGGTGTTTATTTAATAGTCCAAAAGATCAGAAGATGATTATTAACACGAACACTAGATTTTTGGAAAGGACTATGTAATAAATTACAAATCCATGTATAAAATGTTCTAAAAATGTGTGAGAAGGGAAACACAAATTTTAGTACCAAGAATGCAAGAGGATATACCACAAGTAAACTGCATCGCATGTCACGTCTAATGCACAATTGCATGTAGTGCATTGTCATAGTGGTTACAACCTGAAAGATATATGTTTTGGTCCCCAGTAAACATGAAATTGGCTCATGGACACGACGAAGTACTAGAAGATCGAAATGCAGCATCTTAGCAAGTTGCAATGTTTTTCTGAAATTAAATCTGGGAGCTTGTAGGACAACTAAATGGTGTAAAAACCATTGGAAGTAGGTCTACAAAATTAAAAAAGGATCGATCACATAATGTCGATCCAGATTCTTTTATTGTTGCTCATATTAATTATGAGTTAAGCAAATAGATGTCAAGATAGTTTTCCTGATTGGAAGTCTTGAGAAAAACATCTATGTGGAGCAACCAAAGTGATTCACTGTAAATGGCTAAGATCATTTTGAGTTCAAGCTTAAAAGTGTCCATCGATGGACTAAAGTAAGTTTCAAGATCATCGAACATCCGTTTTGATAAGGAAACCCAGTCATATGGATTTAATCAATGTTCGAATGGATCTCGTGTATTAAAAAGAGTGACGGAAATATGGTGGTATTTCTTTTATGTATGTAGATGGTATCTTGCTCATTGGAGACAATGAAAGAGTATTGTCGGGCATATGGGTATGGTTAATAAAGCAGTAAGATATGAAGGACTTAAGAGAAGCAAAATATATTCTTGCAATCAATGGTTACAATGATCACAAGAAAGGATGTTGTGCTTATCTCAAGCTTCATGAAGTGATACAATCCTTACTCGTTTTAGCATGTGACTTTATCTAAGGACTTGTGTCTTAAGACACGAAAGTAGATAAAATAGATAAAGGCGAATCCTCATACTCTGACAATAAAGAAGTTTAATCTATGGAATGCTATGCACGAGATTGGATATTTATTTTGCCAATGGCATAGTCAGTGGGTATCAAGGTAACCCGGAACAAGAATATTAAATTGTGGTAAGATATATTTGAAGTGCCTGAGAAGGACTCGAAATTATATGTAGGCTTACCGGACATATTCATTACTTCTTGATGGTTACATAGATTCAGTTTTTCAAATCATGGGGACGACAGTAAATCCACCTCAAGGTTATGTGTTTAAATTTGAAGTAGATCCATAGTATGGAGGAGTGTCATATAGAAATATATTTCGGACTCCACCATGAAAAAGAAAGATAATATTGGAGCCTTGTGGCGGCTAAAGTATATGTATGGTTCTGAAAACTTCGTAATGAACTTAGATGTGATTCTGAGTTTGCCCAAGGTTATCACAATTATTGTGATAATAATGATGCAGTTGCAAACTTGAAAAAATCACGAGTCCATAAGAAAATTAAACACATTGATAGCTAGTACTACCTGATACGAGAAATCGTATGATGAGGGGAAGGTTGTTGTTACCTAGATTGCATCGGATGATAACCTAGTAATCCTTTTACAAGGACTATAAGGCGAAAACTTTTAATGGTCAAGTAGTGGGAGTGGTTATCAGATGTATGACAGCAGATATGTCAGCATAGTCTTTTAGTATAAGTAGGAGATTGTTGGATTGTATACTAAAAGTCTTGCTTTTTGTATGAACAATGTTTTGATAATATTTGAAATGAGAATCATGTGATCAAACGTTTGCAATTAAGTTATTGCAAAAGTCCATTTACTTTATTTTGTATATAATGTGGTGTGTGGCGTCACACGGAAGATCATATTATCGGCTCCTTATAAAGTATAAACAGAT
Source organism: Pogostemon cablin (assembly GCA_023678885.1). Taxonomy (NCBI): domain Eukaryota; kingdom Viridiplantae; phylum Streptophyta; class Magnoliopsida; order Lamiales; family Lamiaceae; genus Pogostemon; species Pogostemon cablin. The sequence continues at coordinate 15,571,309 of CM043000.1, forward strand.
ATTCACAACCGAGATAGAAGGGGACTATCTATCGGTATGGTTGTAGTGTGATTTGGCATTAGTCGGTCTTGACTATAAAATTGCACTAGTGCGCTTTGTGTGCATTGAATAGGATCGATGTTGAGATCTTTCGGTTTATACTAACTATATAATATAACTTGATCTCTGTTATTATGGAAGTTCGTACTCTTAATCCCTATACAATAACCTCGACACGTAAGCCATTATTCATTTCTCTAATTCATCAAAAGGTGAGATTTAATAGTTAAATCAATATGCTCGGTGAGTTGGGAGATGATGTTGTCTCTATAGTGTGTTGTTGACTATAGAAGGAATCCGTGTCCTAACGGAATTGGTTGATGATGTCCCCTTGAGGAGCTCATAATGATTATCATGTGAACCCTGCAGGTGGATTTATTCTGGCATGATAATAAGATTGAGTGGTACTACTCTTGGTAATTATATTAATTAATTTAGTTATCAGTAACTTAATTAATTAATGGGCATTGAATCTTAAACACGGGGAGATTAACGGGCTCATAATAAGAAGGAGCCCATAAACATAATTTAGGATTGGGTGGCAGTGCAATAATATTTCTTTAGTGGAATGATTTATTATTATTGGACTTAAGTATAAGTTTTGGGCTATACTTAGATGCTTAAGCCCAATGGGAGGCCCAAACCCTAATTTCTCCTCTTGGTCCCTGTTGTAGCCTATATAATAACAAATATCATCAATCCGGATATCTGAATCACACACTTAAATACGTGAAAGACAGATTAGGGTTGTAGACTGAGTTTGTCTTGTAGATCGTTGCCCACACCAATGTCAAGACGTGACTCAGGAATACAACAGAAGATCGGAAGGTCGTTTGCTATTTCTGTCAGTCAACTTCCATGATTTTTATAAAATTGTACGTAAGTCCAAACTGAACGTGTGATATACTGACGAAAAGCCACCAAAGAGATGATCATTTTGGCGCATAGATCACTCAAATCGGAGATCGGATGAGGAAGTTATGCCAAAGTCGTGAGGCTGCGCAGGCTACTGGAGAGAATTCAACCTCTACACCAACTCTGGTGAAAGGTAATTCGATTCTACACTTATGCTTCCGCTGCTGTAGAATTGCATGGAACCCTAATGGTTCACGTTAACCAAAAGATCCAAATGCCAACAAGCTTATCTTCCGAGTTGGACCGCGTGTATAAGTAACGCCTTATACAGGCGTATGAACACCCATAACATCACACATTCTTTCTTGCTCTTGTACACAGGTCGTCATCCCATCATTTTCAACTCAAACACTTTCTTTTGTTAGAGATTTTTTCTTTTTGTTTCTATACAAGTTTTTGTTGGAGCTCCACTTTAATGTAACTTTTGTAGCTTTTACTCATTCTTGTAGAGTTTCATTTCTTTTTTCTTTTCACTATTTGTTTCTTTGCCTTCAACTTTAACAAATTATGCATTAGCTCTTAATGAACTCAAAATTCCTTGACTTCCCTTTTAACATCTTCAAGCAAACATTCTCCAGTAATTACCCTCACAAAATATTCTATATAATTTTTAAGTGGGTTTTCTTGGCTTGTCTTGTACTTTTCTCAAAGAATAGACTTTTAGGTTTAAAATAGCTTGCTTGGAAACAATGTTATGGTAGGTAGTGTTGTTATACGAGCCAAGAAACTCAGAGTTATGCTTACTCGAGCTTGGCTCGATTAATTAACAAGCCTAAAACCGAACTCGACTCAACTCGAAAATTACTCAAGCAAGTTCGAGTTGGGCTCAGCTCATTAAACAAATTGAGTCAAGCTTTTCGAGCCTTATTAAATCTATTTTTAAATTTACTAATTATTATATTAATATATCATTATCGTTAAAATTATACTCCATATTTTTTATTATTAATTATAATTATTATGGTCAAGCTTTAACGAGCATTAGACGAGCTCGAACTCTAGATCGAATAGTCACGAGTTGATTCGAGCTCGAGCCTTAATGAGCCAAGCTACCGATCAACTCATTTAATTTAACACCTCGAATGGTAGGGAATACATTTTTCTTAGTGACTTAATTCTTTAAGGATTACCTTTGTGTTAAAAAGAGATGTTAATTTTATAATCAAAATTGTTAGTATATTAATTAAGTTTAATTATCTTTTATGGAAATGTAAAGTTAAATTTGGAACGAATCAAAATGAAAAGTGTGAAGTTAAAACTGAAATGAAGGGAATATAGTTGATGAATTCAAAATACTTAAAATAATGACTACATGATCATCTTCTTCATTTCACTATCTACTCATTCTTTATTCATGACTCAGGACATGTTGTAACAATAAATTTTATGTATTTATGATGAAATAAATACAAATTAAGTACAAAGATAATTCAGACGGATTTAATTTGAAAGATATGTAAACGGGTTACAATCTCTAATCAATCCTCTGATTCTTCTCTCGAACCAAGTTGGCTTTGACTTTGACTTGTTGTTGACTTGCTGACTGTGTTGACTGTGTGTTGAGTTAGAGTGTGTGTTGAGTCGGATCTTCAGTTGAAGCTTGTCCGAACTCGGATTTAAAGTCTTATGACGTTAATCCGGAGGCGTCGAGCCTTTGTTCGAATTAAATGTTGACTTGAGAACTTTCCGTGAAGAACACCGTTGAATTTGTAGAACGCTGTTGACTCCGGGAAGAATGCTGGATGAACTTGAGTTGAATAACGCCAGATCGGAGGGGTGTGGAACCTTGATCTTTGAGAGGAGGCTGTTGAATTGAAGAACATCAGATCGGAGGGGTGTAGAAACTTGATCTTTAATCGGAGGCTGTTGACTTGAAGAATGAAGGATCGGAGGGCAGTAGAATTTTGATCTCCGATCAGAGGTTGTTAACTTGAAGAAAGCCGGATCGGAGGGGTTTATCACCTTGATTGGAGGGGTTTAGCACCTTGATCTCTGGTTCGAGGCTGTTGACTTGAAGAACGCCGGATCGGAGGGGTTTAGCACCTTGATCTCTGATCGGAGACTGTTCTTGACTTGAAGATCTTGAAGGGAGGCTGGACTTTCGTCTTTGCTCGTGTTCTTTGAATCTCTTCAAGTGTGTGAGTGTGTTTGGAATGAATGGAGGAGGACTCCTTATATAAGTGAAGGGTGAGGAAATCACATATATAACTCGAAGTTTGATTGGTCCAAGGCTGATTTGACCTAATTCTGCAGGCTTGGGTCTTCGCATCTATAACGCAGTTTGATTGGTCAATACTTGATTTAACCTAATTCTGTGGGCTTGAGCCTCCAACCTGATTGGACTTTTAATCAGGCTTTATTTGACTTGGATCTCATTTAAGTTATTTGGGCATGTTTGACTTAGGTCAGACCACTTTTGAATTTGGCTTATTTGACTAGATCTTGCTCAATTATCAATTCTTCACTAATTTATTTTAGGAATTTATTTATTTAAATTTCTTAAGAAAAAAATAATTAATTAATAATTATTGCATTAATTCTTCACATATTTTCCTTTAATAGGTAATAAAATTCAAGTGTTTACCCATATATTCCAGTGGTAGAAGATGGGATGAAATGACATTGCAAGATGACAGCTGAGAATTAATCCTGCCTTTAATTAGCATGGAGTTGGAACTCAATTGTAAGCAATAAAAGTAAGTTGTCTCTATAATCTAGTTAAGCCACATCTTATTATTCATAATGTTAATTTTTTTTATGTTATACTTCTTCTATTCTACTTATAAATGTTTCACTGCTACAGACACATGGTTTCAGGAATATTGGTGTTTTTAAGTTAACTTTTTTACTTTTTAATGGTACTGTAGAATTTTTAATAGTAATAAATAATGTAAAGATATAGTATATATTATTCTTTTAGTCTCGCCTTATAAATAATTATTTTGGATATTCCACTTAAAAGTTTAAGTTTCATTTTCTGGTAATTGCTTGCACCTATACATTAAAAAGCTAAAAATTAATTTCATAATATAACTCAATAAGTTAGTCTCCAATTATTTAGGTTGAATTTGAACCATCTTTATTTATGATTGATTGATCCTCATATATGGGTTGGAATTACAATTATACTTTTAAATTTTTAAACCCTAACAATATTAAACATTAAACCCCAATACGACATAAATTGAGTGCAAGGTTAACTCGATTCATGAAATACTTTATCTAGCTTATACAATCTCTACATACTATATATACATTAAAATATTATATTTTTTAATATTCATGAAAAAAAAAAGAAAAAGAAAAAGTATAGATGATATGAAGTGAGATGTGCTTATAGGGAACATATTTAATACACATTAAATTTTCAATACATCTTAACTAATTCCTTGAATCCTTTCATTTTTTTCGTCAAATCTATATATGTATAAAAGTAAATGTGGTCAATCTCTTTTTCCCGCTTAAAAATTTTAGTCAAAATCTCTTCCCTATTTCTCATATCTCTCAATTTCTCTTTAATTTCTCGCATTCACGTTAGATATTGAGTTTCCTATTTTATATGAGTGACATATATGGTAATATTTTTCAAGAGTAAATTGAGACATGAATCAATTTCTTTATTTCTTTTTATAAGATGATAATATTTCAACAGATTGTCTAATATTGTGTATATATATATGAATCGTCTTGAAATGTATATGTATATTTTCCATTATTTAGGTGTAGAGTGATTGCTATTTTTAATTTAGATAACAATATTAATTTTTATTTTTTTATTTTTTATTTAAATACTAAAGAGAAGCAATGTGATTTTATCGCCATTGATTTCATTCTGTTGGTCAGTGAAAAAATATAATTTTCTTATTTATCTTTGATTTTGATTTATTTTTGTATGCTTATTTTTTTTATCAATTAACATGTTTAAATTTGTTTCAATTTAGTTATTACAACAACATTGATTTCCGTCTATTTCTCTATAGTTCATTTGGGTAGAATAATTTCAAATTGCATCTATATATGTATAAAAGCACATGTGGTCAATCTATTTTCTCCGCTCAAAGTTTTAGTCAAAATCTCTTCCTTATTTCTCATATCTCTCAATTTCTCTTTAATTTCTCGTATTCACGTTAGATATTGAGTTTCCTATTTTATATGAGTGACATATATGGTAATATTTTTCAAGAGTAAATTGTGGCATGAATCAATTTCTTTATTTCTTTTTATAAGATGATGATAATATTTCAACAGATTGTCTAATATTGTGTATATATATGAATCGTCTTGAAATGTATGTGTAAATTTTCCACAGATTGTCTAATATTGTGTATATATATGAATCGTCTTTAAATGTATGTGTATATTTTCCATTATTTAGGTGTAGAGTGATTTCTATTTTTAATTTAGGTAACAATATTAATTTTTATTTTTTTATTTTTTATTTAAATGCTAAAGAGAAGTAATGTGATTTTATCGCCATTGATTTCATTCTGTTGGTCAGTGAAAAAACATAATTTTCTTATTTATCTTGATTTTGATTTTATTTTTGTATGCCTAGTTTTTTATCAATTAACATGTTTAAATTTGTATCAATTTAGTTATCACAACAACATTGATTTCCGTCTATTTCTCCATAGTTCATTTGGGTAGAATAATTTCAAATTGCATCTATATCTATCTATATATGTATAAAAGCACATGTGATCAACCTCTTTTTCCCGCTCAAAAGTTTTAGTCAAAATATCTTCCCTATTTCTCATATCTCTCAATTTCTCGCATTAACGTTAGATATTGAGTTTCCTATTTTATATGAGTGACATGTCTTAGTACATTTAAATAGCAGTTTGCTATTGATGCCGTGGGATGTCTAAGTTTTTAGCTTGGTGACATGGCACCACCATATTTTTCCAAGCACCTTCCTTTTTAATTTTCGTTTTCTTTATTTTCTTTGTTATCTTTTTATTTTACACTTTATTTTTTCTTTGATTTTTAGGTTTGCCCTTATTTCTCTTTCTTCACTTCATTTGTTCCTCACCCTCTTAAAACGCACTCTCTCAAAACGCTTCCTCCCTCCGCATGTGTTGAGATCAATCGAAAATCATGGGAATGTGATTTTATTTGTCGAAATTCATTGATCGTCCGATTTTTAGGTTTGCCCTTATTTATCTTTCTTCACTTCATCTGTTCCTCACTCTCTCAAAATGCTTCTGTCCTCTGTATATGTTGAGATCAATCGGAGATCGTGGGAATGTGATTTTGTTTGTTGAAATTTGTTGATCGGCGATCTGGGATAGTATCGGAATACTGAAATGAGGCGAAGACCAGGAATCGGAGGCCTGTAGAACGCCGCCGCTGCTAGGGTTTTCACTGCTGTTCCGGATCAGTGAAGAATTCTAAGTGGATCAGTGAAGAATCGTTTTGGCTCCACAGGTGAGGTATTTCATGGCTTGCATCATGAAATCTTAAACTTTCAGCCCTGCTTTTTTACTTTTGAGTTTATTATATTAAATTCTAATTCAAGTTAATTGTGAATATCAGAGAATCCTACACCATCCAAAATGTGGAGAATCAAATAGAATATGCCCAATTAATTCAAGTTAATTGTGAATATTAGAGAATCCTACACCATCTAAAATTTGGAGAATCAAATAGAATATGCCCAATTAAGTCCTGTAAGTAAGTAAACATGATTAACCCATGTGGTTAAGGATACAGCTGTGGTCGACGTGGATTATCTTATCAATTACTGCAACATATGTACTAATTTATATGCATGTTTTTTTTATTTATCTACGAGTTTATTCTAATTGGGAATTGAATGGATTAGTGCTTTAGTTTATTAAGAATACAGCTAGCTGCACTTGATCGAAAGCATCACATAGTATGTTGGAAAGTGCTTTAGTTTTTTTACTTCTATAAAATCAGATTTAATTTCTTGATTTAATGGTTCATTTGATGACATCATAATAGAACAAGTCTAATATTGTTTGTCTCTATTGTATTTTTTACCACATGCATTAGCTTATTGATTGATGATATGCATAGTTGAAGTGGAATTCGAGAGAAAAATGAAGAATATTCTGATGCTTATGCATTTATAGAGTTTGTCACTCTGTCATCATCCAGGTAATTAGTTGTGTGCTTATTCCTTTATAGAGTTTGTCACTCTAATGTGTAATGCTTAGGGGTAGTTTATGTATATATAAAGTGGCCAAAATATATGTTAAATATAGAGGTAGTCAAAAAGATGTATTTTTTCTAACATTCTGCAATTTGGGTTGTCCCTAAAAATAAATAAATGAAAAAGGAGCGATTTCTGATGAAAAAGAAGAATGAAGAATATGTTATTAAGGTGATTGGAGTTTCTAATTCTTCAAGCATGATAACTGTGTAATGTTTGGTACAAGAATTTTCTGTGAATTTGATTCTGCAAGAAACAGCTAGACCTTATAGTTTTTGATGCCATAGTTATAATAGTGTTGTAAATACTATGTCTTGACTTTGGAATATTAATTTTATTTCAGCTTGGGGTTTTCAAAATGTCACAGTCAGGATTGCAAGCACTTCTAAATCCCAGTGAGATATATTCAGCTGAGCAGCACTCTAATTCAGACTATCTAGCAGGGTTGGATGTAACGGTGATTATTGATGGATCTCGAGCATTTCTAATTGAATTTCAGGTACATATTGTTTGTTTGACGTTTTATACATAGTTTAGTTAATCTAGAACATGATTATAACCTAATTAGAGGACTTCAAACTAAAAATATTGTTTCTGAATCAAACTACTTCTGAGAGGAATTTCAAAGTAGCTACCAGTTCTAGCACTAGATAAAGTGTATATTTTAGAATATGCCAAGGCTGTGAAATCAGCAGCTTTACGAAAGATAATGTCATATATTTGGACAAATAATTCTTATAGAAAAGATAATTATGCTAATTCTAAAATGAAATCCCAAAAATTTAACATACCAAATGACAAAAAAAGTTAAGTCGAGAGAGAGAGATGTTGATCTTTCCTCATGTGGCAATAAATAATTTTAGGTTGGTTGGCCATCAATTTTAGGGCCTACATAGGTGCCCAAACAGATTTGTTTGAATTTCAAACTATTACAATCCCAAATTTTATATATATTTATAATGGAGTAAATAATTTAGGATCATGTATTATTGTTCACTTACATATCATGTCATTAAAAAAAAATTGCTATAGTTTATTAATTTATATATCAAATATGCTTTATGAATAATGCATGCATTTTTTTTTTCTACTCAAAAAGCCATTCATGTAAAAATTGTTTTAAAAAACCCAAGTTATGCAAAATCAGTTAATTGACACCATCAATAATTAATTATACTCCATATTTAATAGTCTCTCATGTATTGTGGCAAAGCTTAAAGCTCCAAAAGCCAAAGTGAAGTTGATTAAGACATTTTTCATTCCTTGATTAGAAAATAATTATTTCTAATTGCTAATTATCTTACATTAGAATTACTTTTTTCACTCCTTGATTTGAAAATAATTATTACTTATCAATTATAACTAACATAATTCAAGCTAATAATATTTAATTGCCACTTATTACATTTCCTAATTAAAGATGATAATCTACTTATTACCATAGTACGTGATTAATAATTATCTTTAATTATGATTGCGTTTTTCACTCCTTGCATTTTAAAATAACTATTGCTAATTGCTAATTATCTTACATTAGAATTACTTTTTCCACTCCTTGATTTGGATATAATTATTACTTATCAGTTACAACTCTCTTAATTTAAGCTAAAATTATTTAATTGCCACTCATTAAATTCCCTAATCCTAATATCTCACCACACCTTTATAATCTTGCTTATGTTTCTATAGCATCACCTAATCAATAATAATTCAGTAATACAAATTCAATATTTCATTTTCAAGTCATGTCAAACTTAGTTTCCACTATAGCCGAAATCACCCCAAAGAGAGAATTGTGGAAAATTAATGAAAGGGTCATACGCTTTTGGACAGTGGCTGATAAGAAAAAGCCAAATGATGTCTCAATTGTAGGAATGGTGCTAATGGATAATGAGGTATTCTTTACCTTTACGTGAAACAATAATTGGTTCTATTTTGATTTTGTATATACATAATAATGTTTCAAATTATATGTTATTCTTTTCAACAAAGGAGTTTAGTATTTGATTATCTTCGTGCTTTTTTCATAGTGCTCGAAAATAGAGTGCACGTTAAGTACAAGCCCGCTGTGATGAGGTGTATTCAACGGATCAAAGAAGGAAACGTTTACACCTTCTCAAATTACGCTGTTGAGGAGAATCTTGGTCCAATTTATACAACTGGTCATCAATATAAGCTCCAATTTCATCAGTACACAGTAATCAGGCTCCCTAACCTTGAATTAAATATTCCAAAGCATGGTTTCCAGTTTGTTGAGATATCAAGTATCCTCAACAATGCAGTTGAGAAATCTATTCTAATTTGTAATCATCTTCCTAGTTAGTCTTACATATTGACTGCTATATACAATGTATATCTGAATTTTTTTTTTACATTCTATTCGCATATAGATTTAATTAGAGTTGTTGGGAAGATTGACGGTATTAACTACACCAAGAGCACCCCACCAAAAAAATACATCGTCGTGGATATTTTAGATCTCAAGTAAGTTATTTTACTAAGTTCTTACAGAAAATTATTAGTATAACTAATATTTTTTTTGTCTTATTTTGAATGAATATTTGCTAATACATTCTTTATTTTTCAGTGGTAACATGATTTCATGTACTTTGTGGGATAAGTAAGCTGATGAAGTTATAGAATATTGGAAATAAAAACCGGTTGGGTGTACTGTGTTGATTGTTCAGTTTGCTAGAATAACTGAATGGCAAGGTATTCTACATTTAGAATTATCAGTTTCGTATATATAAATATTATTTAAAATTAATTTTAATACTTTGTTTATTTATATAATTTAGGTGCTGCTAGGCTTTAGAATTCGTTTTACACGAGTAAGCTCTTTATAGGCTCTGATATTGATGAAATCAACACTTTCAAAGCAAGGTATTATATTTGTATAAAAACTTTGACTTCATTTTTTATAAATTAATCAAACATTTCACTATATTATATTAATTAATTTATCTCATGTCTATACACTTCCTAATGTAGCATACTTATTGGAAATTATAGTTCTTCGAATTGTTTCACTGGATTAGACAGTGATGAGCTACAGTTGGGTGGTAATAATGAATTCAAAGTAAAACAACATATGAAGGTTGTTGCTGACTTGCGAAATTATGAGAAGGTATTAATTGTAATTTTGTGTGTTTTATATAATATTCATTATTCTTGGATTGCTATATATTATTTTTGTTATTGTTGTACAGCATAAGTGAAACTTCTTTGTTTATACATGTGTAGGATTCCTATTGCATTGTGTGTGCCAAGATAACACAGTTAGAAACAAAGTATAATTGGTATTACTTAGCATGCAAGAAATGCAACAGAAAGGTGGTGTATGAGGAAGGACAACTTTTCAATTGCAAGCACTGTAAATCTTATATGAATGATGTTTATCCAAGGTATTTAATCTTTTAATTTCATTTTAATTTGCTTAATATACTGTGTTTAAATTTAATTTAAGTTAGGTTGTCATAATATATGTAAACACTGAAATATTATATATGTAACTTTAGATATTGAGTTAATTTCTAATTTTTTTTAAACCGATCCAGTTTCAAGGTACATCTACTCATCATGGATGACACGGGTTCAGATTCAATCATTTTTTTAGAAGCCTGAATTTGAAATATTGGGTAAATCAGCAGCCGGACTAAAATCTGCTTTGGATAAGGTTTGTGATTTTATTTTTAACTTATAATAATATCATCTTTAAATACATTATGTAACTTATTTTCAATTTATTTTCTTACTTCAATCTTTTGTTGTTATATAGGATGGGGATGAAGACTTATTTCCTGAAGAGCTTAATAATTTTTTGGATTTGGAATTGCTATTTAAACTACATATAACTAAATATTCATTGGGTGCGAGTGATAGGAGTTTTTCTGTTGTGAAGACAACTGCTGATCCAGATTTGATTGCCAACTATTTGAAGCATGTTACTGCTCATGAGGTAATACTTTTATTATTATTATTATTATTATTATTATTATTATTATAATAAGTTATTTTCTATTACAATCTATTAGAAATGCATCTTTTATGTGTGTGTGTCTGTTACGTAGATTCAATTAGTTATAAAAATCTTTTGGCAATACCCAAGTAATACTGAATATTTCTATCTCAGGTTGTTGAATCTTATGCACATGTTGATAGACTTACTGATTTGACAGTAGAAAAAGAGGTTTATTAGTATTTTATTCTAAAATTTATTATTTGAACATGTAGAATTGAGTTTTGACTTTTATATCTTATTTTAGTTATCTTGATATAAAATATCTTCAACTGCTGATGTTGATAATTGTGAAGTAACACCTGAATTTCCAAAAGTTCGTTCTATGACTAATCTAATATTTGTCAATGAAATTGTAATACATGTATTGGATTATATATTGAATTATCACGTTTTGCCATTTTGTTATAAGTTTTAAAAATTGGATAAAAAAGAACCACATGAATAAAAAGGACTTTCTCATTCTTTAGTTTTCTTTTTATCTAGGCATCCTCATTGTCTTTTCTTGATAACATCCATGGAGGGAAAATCGAAGGTAAATCTGCTAAGCGTTCGTTATCATTGAACACACCGATTGACGTTGACGAAGACAATGGATTCCTCCAAGAAGCAGGTTCCTCAACAGCCAAAAAAACTAAAGATTGTGAAAGTTAAGATTGAGAAGGATGAGTGAAACAATTTACTTTTCATTATTTTTGTTTTCATTTATGCACTTTCAATAAAAATGCATTAATAATTATAATGCACTTCTTTTGTCATTAATGTTGATTATACATTATTATTAATTCAACATTTATTATAAATTCACCCATTGTTGATTGATTAAATTTTGCAAAATTTTGAGTTAATTTTCTTTTACATAAGTTTTATATAAAGAATTATGAATTTCCTTTAAAAGTTTTAATCACCACTAAAACACATGATTAGATCTAACCGGCCATTGCACCTTTGCAATATGTAAGTTTTAATTTAGAATCAACTGAATTAAAAAATATGCATAAATATAATAATATTATTATGTATAGAAGACAAGAAATAAAAAATAAAAAAATGGCCCTGTAATAGTAGTTCTTAATAATGTAATACTGATTACGACTCAATATTAATTATTACATAAATAGTGCTCCAAATTTTTTAGCTTATTTTAAGGAAGATTGACTAATATGATTTAAAGAAATTAAATATTTATTGTAGGTTGATTGATTATTAATTATAGAATTTCTAATTGATTGATTACTGCAATCGATTATCAATTTTTTATGCAATCACCCTTTAATAATTTATATTAAAATGGATATGTAATAATATTATATTTTATGAATTATTACCATTTCTCAAATTATGAAAACTTATATTAATAAAAATATGATGTATATATGTTGGCATAATAAAAAAGTTAAATTATATTATAAAAACATTAATCTTAAAAATTGAATAATTATTTTATATAAAAATATAGGAAAAATCACTAATAGATACATATTTTTAACCTAAATTACTATTAGATACAAGGAATTTAAATATTTACTCTCACATACAAAATATTAAAGTAAAATATCAAATATTATAACCTTATAATCTCATACACTTTTAAACCACTAATCCTACCCCTAACCCACCCACCCGCGGGACCGGCGTTGACCGCTGTTGACCGCCGTTGATTGACGTTGACCGGCGACCGGACCGGCGTTGACCGATCGGAGTTGACAGCCGGTCGGACAGCCGTTGACCAGTGTTGCTCGAAGTTGACCAGCGCCGCCTGCTGCCGAAATTTAAAATGTGCGAACAAAATGTGCAAAACAAAATTGTACAAAGCAATTGTGCAAAACCAAATTGTGCAAATATATAGGGGTATTTATGGTATCACAATCATAATTATGTAGTTATGAGTAATAATACTTTGAGTCATGTAGTTTACAGCAATTATACATTATTTTATGTACATCCTAATAAGTGACCCAAAAATATAAATAAATTAACTATTATTTATCTTCAATAAAATAATATATATTGAAGGATGTAGTCAAATAAGGAAAGCGAAAGCGACGCTCAGTGGTCATTATTGATTTCATTAAATTGCATTTTTTACACGTATATGAATTGAGTGGGAGCAAGACTTAGAAAATAACAGAAAGCGTCCCTATATCTATATCTATATATATATATATACTAATACAGTTTCTGTGTGTGATGCGGGTAATTGTATTCTATTATTTATTTATTACTTTAAAATTTATTTATTTTAATAGAAATCAAACATATTAATTTATGATAATGAAAGTTTTTTTAAATTTTTGTAAAAGAGCATTAGAATATCTATTATTTATTAGAATCACAACTTATCGTGATTAGAATATATAAAACTCTTAATTGAGTAATTCATTGTACTAATAAGAATAAATTAAGTATTGGTATAATAATAATAATAATAATAACAATAATAATAATAATAATTAAAAAAATAATTAAAAAACTATTTTTTTAATTTTGTTTTTGGTTGATTCAATGCTTTATTGATCATGTTTTTTTATTTAATTTAATAGTACGTATTAAGTTATTGTAATTTGATTATAATAAAATTAATAACGATTTATATGTAAAGAAAAATAGAAAATTAAGTGTCCAACCAATTCACCGATTAACATTAGAAAGATCTAAAATATCTAATACTATTATTCTTTTAAATTTTAGTTAGTACCTTTCAATCTGTTATAGTTACTTGAAATTAAATTAATTGTTTATATGAAAAGAAAAAAAGAAAAGAAAATGGCCCAACTAATTAAAGTAAAATAAATTATAGAAATTATTAATATTCATATGATTAATTTTATTATGAGTGAGGCTTGCGTGCGCCCGGGCGCACGGGAACACATTCCATGCGTCTTTAGAAATTTAGTATTATGGGTAAGGGTACATTGCTTTGATCTAAAGGGTATACACTTTAATTAATAAAAGGTACATCATTTTGTTGTAAAGGGTATACACTTTTCATTAATATTTTTTTTCTTTAGAAAATAAAGGGTACACATTTTTATACTAAAGGGTATACAATTTAACACAAAATTCTAAAGGCGCACGGACTGTTGTTCATGCGCCCAGATACACACAATAATTTTCTTTAGAAAATAAAGGGTACACATTTGTATACTAAAGGGTATATAATTTAACAAAAAATTCTAAAGGCGCACGGAATGTGGTTCGTGCGCCCGGGTGCACAGGAGTTTTTTCCTTTTATTATTATATAGAATATCTATTATTATATATTAAATTCATAATTATCTGTGATTATAATGGATAAAACCCCTTTTTATTAATATAATTTATTGCACTAATAAAATGAATGAGAATAATTTATTGCACTCAATCTATTAATTTGTCATAAAATAAAAAATAAAAAAATAAACTTGTAATCTACGTAACTATTTATCTTTTAAAACTTACTAAAAATGTTGATTAATTTGAGAATGATATGTGTAAACTTAAAAATAAAAGTTAATCATAATTTAACAAATTGTAACATAAAATATATTTATTGTTTGATGTTTCAAATAAATCATGAATATGCACTATTAAATTTGAATAAATGCAAAGTTTAGATTTATATTGACATTAAAAAAAAGTACATCTCTTATTTAAGATTTCAACCCAATTCATTTTGTAATTATAAAAATTAGGCTAATGTTAACTTTTTTTTAAAAAAAAAAATAAGTTCATTTATTATTATGTTCTTTAATTAAATTTTCAGTTCAATCCATTATACAATCATAGTCCACTTTAAAATACATAAATAAATACTTTAAAATAAATGTATTCATAGAGGTTTGAACCAGCGACCTCCTCAAAACTATCCAACAAATCACACTATGTCACCTCACAATTTTATAAAAATTATAAATGATAACTCACCATAATTTGACACCTCACACTCTATAAAATTTAAATTGGTAAAGTTATTTTCTTTTAATATATAAGAAGATATATATATATATATATATATATATATATATATATATATATATATATATATATATATATTATTTTGTACATACATTAATTAATTTGCAATAGTTAACTTTGAGTATTAATTTGAATTTTATATTTTATTAAATATGTAATAACTATATAGTTATATTATTAAATAATTCAATTTAATATATTTTATTTACGTCAAATTAAAAATGATAATTCAATTTTACTATTACATTAATGAGAATTTAATTATTTATTCAATTTCTATAAATATTTATAATTATTTAGCAATTTTATTATAATAATAATTATTATATAATTACATTTATATTTTTCACATACAATAAATAATGAATCATATTTCAATGTTTATAAATAAAATAATTAATAATTACAAATTAATATTATAAGATAATAAATAAAATTAAAATGATAGCATAATATGGTAATATTTTTCAAGAGTAAATTGAGGCATGAATCAATTTCTTTATTTCTTTTTATAAAATGATAATATTTTTACAGATTGTCTAATATTGTGTATATATATGAATAGTCTTGAGATGTATGTGTATATTTTTCATTATTTAGGTGTAGAGTGATTGCTATTTTTAATTTAGGTAACAATATTAATTTTTATTTTTTTATTTTTTATTTAAATACTAAAGAGAAGCAATGTGATTTTATCGCCATTGATTTCATTCTGTTGGTCAGTGAAAAACATAATTTTCTTATTTATCTTTGATTTTGATTTTATTTTTGTATGCTTATTTTTTTTTATCAATTAACATGTTTAAATTTGTTTCAATTTAGTTATCACAACAACATTGATTTCCGTCTATTTCTCCATAGTTCATTTGGGTAGAATAATTTCAAATTGCATAGGATATAGATTAGCAACAAAATACCAAAATACTTTGGCTTATTTTTTCTTATGCAATGACGATTAATGAAAGTAAGAGTTAATTATTTGAAAATTTGGGGTTGTATTTGAAAATAAGGTTAAGTAATTAAGACATTATTTGGAATTGTTTATAACATATGATTACGTACTGAAATATAAATATTAATAAAAATTTTAAAATTGTTGATTTTTTATAATTACATTAATTTATTATACATGAAAAACGAATATGGGTCGTATAATATCGATTCAACTAAAATTACATTAATTAATTCATTACACATAAAGAACTAAACTAAATATACACAATATAAAACCTCATACATATGTATTCCCTTCGTTCCATTCTAATAGTTATATTTGCTTTTTGCACGGGGATTAAAAAATTTAATATTTTAATGTATATTGAGGTAAGTGAAATAATATTTTAATGTATAGTAGATAGTTGTATTAATGTGGCAGATATGTCCCATTGAGATATTTTAATTATTTAATTGTGTGGGTCACATACACAAAAAGAAAATGTAACCATTAGAATGAAATACACAATTTAAAAATATATAATTATTAAAACAAGGCGAAGGGAGTATGTAATTATATGAGTGTTTATGTGTCCACGACACACACACATATATATATAAAAATTTATTATTACAAAAGATCTATATTTATATAATTTTATTTTTTTAAAATCTATCCCCATTGCAACGCACGGGTTAAAATGCTTGTAAGTAATTATGAAACGATCTCCAACGAATAAAGTAACGGAGAAAGTGCATATATATATATATAATCAATAAATTAAACACAAAGCATGAAACCTTTATATTGATGCACACAATACCATATATAAGATGAAAAATAACACACACAACAGATACATTAATGTTTACAAAGGCAGAATGCCATTATTGTATGCATGCATGCGTACAGTACTAGGTTCATATCACCATACTATAACGTAGTAATACTATTGCAGAGGGTCCTAACGATGGGGTACACCGTTATCATCCTCGTAAGTAGTAATATTCGTTAATGGTTGAGGAAGTAAAGATCCATGCCTTTCGTAACCTGAACCACGAGCTTAGCGTAGTTGTCGGGATTGGGGGCCGACTCGTTGTTCTTCTCGAACTCTAAACACCACTTCACGCACCCATCTTCCATACTAACTTGGGCCACAAAGCTCGAGTACGACTGCATTATCTCTCCCTCAATTGCCCTCATCCTTAACATTCTCTCCCCGTCATTTACTTCTTCGGTTTTAACCTTTGCACTCATGGGCTTACCTATTATGTAAATGAATATAAATATCCAGAGTTAGTCTCCTGTGAATCGGGTTTACGATGTAAACCTCGTGGTCCCCCAACCAGGTAGGCTAGCCCATCTGGCCACTGAGCTCCTCACTTAAGTGGGAGACCCAGGTTCGATTCTCATTGGAAACGAATTAGGAGGGGAGTTATCAGGAGCATTGGAGAAAGGGGAAGTAAGGGTGCTTGGTGACTAACTACTAACTATACTAACAACTAACATTTACCGAAAAAATAAAATAAACTTTGTGGTTCCCCTTTAATGGTGACTAACTACTAACTATACTAACAACTAACATTACCGATAAAAAAAAACTTCAATGGTGACTAACTACTAACTATACTAACAACTAACATTACCGATAAAAAAAAACTTCGTGATTCCCCTTTAATGGTGACTAACTACTAACTATACTAACAACTAACATTACCGATAAAAAAAAACTTCAATGGTGACTAACTACTAACTTTACTAACAACTAACATTACCGATAAAAAAAAACTTCGTGATTCCCCTTTAATGGTGACTCGATAAAAAAAAACTTCGTGATTCCCCTTTAATTTAAACCATAACAATACATATGGTATAATAAGATTGGAAGGAGACCATATAATTTACACACAGGAAATCTGATTTATACAAATGTTTGCCAAATATCCAGGCACTAACATGTTAGAATTCGCAAAAGAAGTCGTAGAAAATAGTTGAGACAGTATCACTAATGCTTCACATATATTGACTTTATAAGGATAATTTAATTATTTGGTTTGTGTAATAAACAAGTCTAAGTTAAGATCGTCTCACGATCAGACCATTTTACGTTTTTATAATTGGATATTATATATTATATCTATCAATTCACTATACATTAACGCAACTCTTTAAATGGGACGGAGGGAGTATTAGAGTATAAAATCAAATTCGTTCCATACAAATTTATTTTATTCAAAATAGTTACAAAAAATTTAATTTTTCTTAAATAATCACATAACTTTTAAATTATCACGAAAATTGTACTATTTTCACTTTAAAATGTCCAATTTTTCTGATTCCATGTGATGGGATTGAATCGATGCTTTTATAAAATTATGGGATGAAATTAATATAAAAAAAATTAATTTGAAACGAAATCGGGGCAAAAGGTAAAAGTTTGGGACAAAATTAAAAGCCATAATTAATTTGGGACTTTTTTTAATAAAGTAAAAAGATATGATACGGTTTATAAACTCAGTATATAAGATCTTATATACCACAAGAGTTATTATAAAATAAGTAATAAATAATTATAATATCCCACACTTACCAAGCACATATTCAAGGGAGATGATATTTCCAACATGGCCTTCGTGTCCTTCAATATTTTGAACGCTTTTGAATATCTGGGGGAACATGTTTACAAACTGGCTCTTGTTATTTTTGAAGAAATCATACATCTTTGCTGGATCAGATTTTATCTCTGCTTTAGCTTCTACCTTACATATCTGAGCCATTTTTTGTCTTTTACAGACACACCACAAGATATTAATGTGTGTGTATATGTATGTATCAACCTAATACATTGGTTGGGCTCTATTTATAGTAGAGATCTGAGGGTATTGGGGTTTGAGAATGCAAAAACTTTGTCCACATATGTAAAGTGGTTTATTCTCATCTTTTGAGTATCCCATGTGAATGGCACGTGCTTCACCATGCATAAAGTGAAATTACTTCTACATTGCGCCTAACATAGCCGAGGTGCTTATCGGCTTGATGGTGAAGTCTTTCGTCAAGAATGAGATCGCGTGTTTTGAGAAAAAGCTCGACTTCCTCCTAACATAGCCGAGGTGCTCATTGCTCGAATTTTGGATTTTTATACTGTTTGGTACTAAATTGAAAAGGCTAACTTTTTTGGAACTAAAAGTGGATTCGAGATAAGTTATGGGACGAAAATAGGTTTTAATCCTGATTCAGTCTAGTTTATTTATTCTCTTATGGATAACTAATTTATTCAAATATCCTACATTAGTTTTTGTAAGTATATTAGAAAGTTATTGTTTAGGAGCTCCTCATCAGTTTATTTTTTGTTTCTATTATGTTCCTTAGCGTGTTTCTTTAAGCACGAAAGAACACATCCTTATAGCATAGATTATGGGAGAGATTTCGATCAATCAGTTCGAGAGATCTTATCACTGTCTTGGAGAGAGTTAATACAGTGCTATCAGTTTCACGCAGAGAACTAAGATTTGTAGGGTATTATCAACGAATCATGAAATGGGTTCGTATGTGTTGAATTGAAATACTTAGACCTTCCTAATAAAAGAGATCTCAAAATTTTAAATTATGTATTTTTAAAATCTTCCGTTGAATCCTTACGTTTATTTAGTGTTATTACTTTTAAGAGAAAACATATTCATGGTGGAATCAAGTGCAAATCATTTCGGCAATTTATTTCTTAATAATTAAATTATTGGGTTACATCTGATTAAATTAATACTCCCTCCGTTTCGAAGGAAGTCGTTTCTTTTTTTGGACACGGAAATTAAAGAGTATAATAATTTAATATATATAATGAAGTGTGAGAAATAATATTTAATGTATAATGAATAATTGTATTAGAAATGTATGTGGACCCTATGAGTATAAATTAATTATTTTTAGTGGTCTCATATATTGAAAAAAAAATGTGTATCTTCAATGAGATAAACCAAAAAGCAAAGTATATATATTAACTAAAGGAGGGAGTAATTAATATTCAAATGATTGTCAACATGAAAAGTTATTGTTTCAAAAGTTTTCACTTGAGCAACCTAACGCACACACTCAATTACAATAACAATGGTATAAAACAATCGTAGAGTTAATATACTCTCATAATAACAATGAAAAAAATAATTTGTATTATTTTTTGGAATTCCTGGTATAATACCTTAAAAAAAAAAGTTATTGATGGATTTTATTAATGGATAAATTTTCATTAATAAATATCAATGAATCACCAATAAAAATTAAATTTATTTTGTTAGCTAGCAAGGCGATATCAACAATTTTATAATGTGTTGGTCTTGTGTCCCCTGGCACACCGTGCGCCCATACTCTTTAGTATTAAATTGTATAATTTAATACTAAAGAGTATGGGAGCACGATGTACCGGAGGACACACAAGTTTTTGCTTTTTATAATACTACCAATGCGAATAATATTTTGTGTTATTTATCAACAAATTACAACACAATTTATATATGAATATGAACAATAAAATTGCAACTGATTACATTAAAAATAATTACAAAAGAAATATTACTTTAGATTTAGTAAAATATGGGTAGGTCTTGGGTGAGACTGTCTTACGGATTCTCTTATGTGAGATTGATCATCCATTAACCAAAATAAATATATTTTATATTAAATAAAAAGAGAATTAAAGTAAAGAAAGGGTCTTGTTACTTCAATTAAAATATCTTTTTTACTAAGCAAGTAAATTTTGGCAATCTACATGTTAATTTCGGCAATCTCAAGCCAAGCATTAACGATGGATTAATTAAATTAAAAAATTTCACTTTTAATAAAATAATATTATATATTATATATTATTATTATTATTATTATTATTATTATTATTATTATTATTATTATTATTATTATTATTAGATAGTTCAACAGTCTCATTATCACCTTATTATAATTAGGTATCACTTTATATTACAAATATCATCAGTTTTTATTCAAAATATGAATTGTTTATAAAATAATTAAATTAAATGATTATCACTTTTTCTTTATTATGTAGAACTTTTTATTAAGCATGTTATCACTTTTTATGTCAATGAATTGTTTATGAAATAATTGAATTAGATGGATATCACTTTTATTTGATTAAGAATCACTTCCTATTAAAAATATTATCATTTTTTATTATTTCAGTAAATTGTTCGTGAAATACACATTTTTAATTAGTTTTCACTTTTTTTAAGAAAAATGTTATCATTTTTCTTTTAAAATATTATCACTTTTCATTTATATTATAAATTATTCATGAAACATAACTCACAACTAACTTATCACTTTTCATCACTTGATTATCACATTGTATAAATTTATAATTTTTAATCAAAAAATAAATTAAATGAATAACAAATTTTAAATTAAAAAAAATTTAAATAAAAAAATATAGTATAAATTAAAAAAACGTAATACTCCCTCCGTCCCATAATAAATGTCTTACTTTCCGTTTTCGTCCGTCTCACAATAAATGTCACACCCCAAAAATGGAAATTTCACATTAACTAACAACCTCAAAAGTTATCTTTATTTTTAAAATACTACTCCCACCTAACACACATAACATACTTTATAATTTATTTATTACTTTAAAATACCACAATACCCCTAAAAAGTCAATAAAGTTGGTCAAAAAACAAATTTTCTTAAACTCCGTGTCTACAGTAACTACGACAACAGTTATGGGACGGAGGGAGTAAATATTATACTCCCTCCGTCCGCCCCAAAGGTGGATATTTGCTTTTTGCATGTGGATTAAGGAGTATTATTATTTAATGTGTTGTTGGTAGTTCTATTAATGGGGTGTATGAGTCCCATAAATTTATTGTATTAGTGATGTGTGTGGGTCTCATGTGTTTAAAAAGGAAAATGTGGACCTTTAGTGCAGACGTTCAAAATGGCAAAATGTCCACCTTTCGGGCGGACGGATGGAGTATAAAAGACCTAATTAATTTAATTTTATGATTAATTTTTTAATTTTCTTAATTTGTTTACAACCCCTTTAAAATATATTTAATGAGCTAATGGATGATCATCTCACATAATAGAGTTATGAGAAAATGAGAAAATATTATCCATCATCACTTCACCGATTAAAATATTTATTTATTGTTAATTGATTAGTAAATCAATTTAGCAATAGAATTTGGAATTTACCAAACACAATATTCATGTAGAGTGAGGCTTGCGTGCACCCGTCCCGTGCGCCTTTAGAATTTAGTATTATGGGTAAGAGTATATTATTTTGTTCTAAAAGGTATACACTTTAATTAGTAATAGTACACCATTTTGTTTTAAAGGGTATACACTTTTTATTAATATTTTTTTATTTTTCTTCAGAAAATAAAGAGTACACATCTTTATTGTAAAGAGTATACAATTTAACACAAAATTTTAAAGGCGCACGGAGTGTGCCCGTACGCCGGGGTGCACACAAGTTTTTGTCATTCATGTAAACATTTAATTTAATATTCCATATTTTTCTCCGCAACTCGATGTTCGGTATGATTCAAAATCCACATGTCATTTTTTTTAATCAAGATAAACGCTTATGTAAATAGTGCTCAAACATGTATTATGATTTACTGATTATTTTTTAGTATATGAAAATTAGAGTTTGAAATCAAAATCATCTCATACAAATTTACTTTATTCAAAATAGTTTTAATAATTTCTCCGAAATAATACCTTAACTTTTTACTTGTCACTAAATGATCATTTTACTTAAAAATGTCAAAATTTTCTAATTTCAAGTGATGAGATTTAATCGGTGTTTTTACGAAGTTATGAGATGAAATTGGTAAAAAATATTGTTATGGGACGAAATCAAAACAAAACTGAAAAGTTTGGATGAAAATGAATATCCTAACCATTTTGGGACCTTTTTGAATTAAGTAAAAAGATATGGGATAGTTTATGTTTTAAACTCATGAAAATATTACTCTTAAAATTCTGATATTTTGTGATTTTTTATATTTTTGTTGAGAAGTATTTGAACAGTAATACTCCCTCCGTCCCACCACAAGGGTTGCATTTCTTTTCTGCACGTAGATTAAAAGATATAATATTTAATGGGTAGATGAGGAGAGAGAAAAAATATTTTAATGTATAGTGGGTAGGTGTATTAGTGTGGTGTATGAGTCTCATAGACATATATTAATTGTTTTGTGTGAATCTCATTTGATAAAAAGATAAATGCACATCTTGTATTGGGAAGGACGAAAATGACATAATGCACTCCTTGTTGCAGGACGGAGGGAGTAATTTTTATTCAGAAGAATATTAATTAATCTCTTTAAAGAGTAACTTTTTTATGCACTAAATAGTAATTTTGCAAAAATATGGTGGATAGTAAATCGGGTTCACACCAGATTCACTCTTTTTATTATTAGGGGCAGACTTGTCACTAAAAAAACTACCAATGAATCTATTTGCATTCTGTTGCTAAAAGATGTATTTTTTTTCAATCTGTTGATAATTACCAACAAATTAAATTTGATAAATTCCGTTGCTAAAAATGAATTTTTTTTAGTGTGGAGACTGTCTCACAGTGAGACCATCGTATGTTGTCGTAATAAGTGAGGGATGCAGTTTTATCCCATAACTTTGTTCTTATACAATTTTTATCCTAAAAATATAATTTTTTTTATTTTTATCCCACTTTCTTTCAGATTACACCAATATTTCCTGGTTTTGGCTGAAAATGGAAGAAATTGTTAGAATCGAGCACGTAAATCATGTGACTAAGAATTGGGGACTTTGACCCCTAAGAATTGGGCCTTTTCGACGAAGTTACTGACTTGACGCATACTCTCTATGTCCCGCATTAATGTTTATATTTTTCATTTTGTTTAGTTCTAAGTTAAGGCTGTAAATGGAGCATCATTGGTGAAATCTGGAAGATAGTGGGATAAAAACTTAAAAATGATTTTTTTAGGATAAAATTTGTACATGACCAATGTTACAGGATAAAAATGTTTTTTTATCCAGCCAAAAAAACCCCAATTCTGAGTCTCGTGACATTCACGTGCTCAATTCCAGCGATTTCTTTAATTTATAGCGAAAATGGGGCAACATTGATTCAATTTCGAAGATAGTGGGATAAAAATCCAAACGTTATATTTTTTGGGACAAAAATTGTACATGAATAAAGTTATGAGACAAAATTATTTTTTTTATCCCTAATTAGTTATCTCTTTTTATTAAAAAAATTTCACTTTACATTTACATTGTAAATTGTTCATGAAATAGTTCACAGCACCATAATTATTTTTCATTAATTGGAGATTACTTTATACTCCCTCCGTCCCTATGTAAGAGTCTCATTTTACCATTTTGGTTGTCTCACCCAAAGGATTCCATTTCCTTTTTTGGACATATGAGACCCACCCACACCCACTAATACAATTAAAACATGGGGTCCACACACCCACTAATACAACTACCCATTACACATTAAATAATAATACTCCTTAATACACGTGTCCAAAAGCAAATGAGACTCTTACCAAGGGACGGAGGGAGTATTATAAAGGTTATCATTTTTTATTTGTCTTGTAGAAATTATTATGTGACATGATCTCACATATACTCCCTCCGTCCGCTCGAAAGAGGGTTTTTTTCCAATTTGGTCGTCCACTCTAAAGAAGGTCATTTCCTTTTTTCATATATGGAACTCTTACACACCCACTAATACAACTAAAATATGGGTCCACACTCCCACTAATACAACTACCCACTATATATTAAATAATACTCCTTAATCAACGTGCACAAAAGTAAAAGACCCTCTTTCGAGCGGACGGATGGAGTATAAGTCTTTACCTTTATTAATTAATTTAAGATATTTAAGACATCCATTTTTTTTAATTTATCAAGATATATTTAAATTAAGGGCAATTCTAAAATGCTCTTAGGGTTTATATTCTAAAAGTTAGAGTATAGTAGGTATGTATTGAATTTATTTTTAATTATTATTTTTATTTAGTGATAGGATTAAATTAAAATCTAATTTAATTATTTTTATATTGTTCAAAGTGTACGGTACTCTGGTTGCACCCTCTCTTAAATTAAATATGGAAATACAAAAGAGAACGTAAATATGGAAAGTGATGCAAATAAAAAATCTTCCTACTGTTGCTTTAACTAGTGAATAATTCTATGCAACCAACTAGTCATTCGTCATTACATAATATTCGAGCTTATCCATCCATGATCCAAAGGTGTTGATAGAGAAAGAGGTATCTAGCTTAAAGTGCCTACTGCTTAACCATATAACATAGCTTCACAAAAGAGGAAAGATGAATATGTTGAAAAAAAAAAAGGAAAGATGAATATATGAATATACTTGAGTGGCATGCATGGTTCCACAAAATAATGTACGCAAAATGGATTTGAAATATACTCGTATCCCTCAATTTCGCTTTATATCTGTTTTTATATATTTCTTATACTCCCTTCATCCCATGTATTTTTACCCACTTTTCATTTTTGGGATGTCCCACGTATTTTTATTCATTCTGTTAATGGAAAAAATACATAATATTTTATTATCTACTTTTTACAAAATCTCAACAACTTTAATTACTTTTTTATACTTTATTCATCATTTCCAACAATTTTATTTACTTTTTCTTTTCAAATTACTAATTTATCCCTACTTTTTCTTACATTAAATATTAAAAAATAACACGTCTTAATTTTCGTGCCCGTACAAATGGATAAAAATACCCGAGACAGAGGGAGTACATAGATAAAAAAATATAATATTTTAATGTATTGTAAGTTGGTGAATATAATATTTTAATTGTAATAATATGTAGTTTTATTAGTATTGTGTGTGCGTCTCATAAAGATATACTCCCTCCATTCCGCAGAAAGAGTTACACTTCCTTTGTTTTTTCTGCGGGACGGAGGGAGTACTTTTTCTAAAAAAGAAAAAAGAAATGTAAATCTTATCTTAAGACAAATAAAAATGAAAAATGTAAATCTTGTTGGATAGAGTGAATGTTTTTTTTAAGTATTTCATGTAATCAGTATTTTATGTGGAATTTTTTTTTAACTTTTTTTGCTTTTAATTATAAATGTACCTTTAAAATTAGGGTCATTATGATGTGCACCGGTAACTAGTGGGTTAAAAATAGGGAGAGTGGGTAGTTTTTTTAAAAAAAAATAATTAATTATTTTATTTTATTTAATGATAGAGATTGAATTAAAATATAATCTAACGATAAAAATCGTCCAGTGCACAACAGTCGGACTCTATACATTAAATTTAAGGTATTGTTTCTTTCGCATTAAATTAATATTTGGGTTAATAAAACCTGAGCATGTAACTAATAAAGCGTGAACATGAAAATTTCCATAATGTTTAATAAGTTTCAAAGATATTGTAATCCATCTCCCCCAATGTTGCCACACTAAATTTTCTGCACCATATTCGTACATCATTTCCTGTATCATGCGTTGTATGATTGACGCGTTAAAGGTGAAAGAAATCCAACCATAACCCCTAGGGTTTAAGCTTTCCATTTTAGGGTATAGTTCCCTTTTTCTCCTACGTGTCATCCAGCCTAGCAAAAGAGATGATGTGTCAAAATAATACAGAGAATTTGAACTGTAATGTTGTATTGCATCGAACCCCTTGCTTTTTATTAATGAGCTTAGAAATAATTTAAGTCATAAAAACGTAATTAGTCTGCAAAATCCTTTATTATTAATATTTTTTTAAGGTCCATGAAACAATATTAATTCAATGTGAGTCAAACACTCTATAAGGATAAATATTAAACATAATGGGCAAAGTAGGTCATAAAACTACAGAAATAATAAAAATAAATAAATAAGAATAGAGAGCCACATAATTGGTGGAATCTTTTCCACTAAATCATTTGGTTGAACATATGTTCCTCACTCTTCTCTAATTAATTAACACGTGATACCCTCTTCAATTAATGTTATTTTTTGTTTTTGTTTCTTTTAATTTTATTATATTTAAAGCACTATATGCAGTTTCTACCCTCGGGAGAAAAATAACCCTTTACATATTAGTGTGATGCTATTCTTAACCAAATTGGAATCAAAATTTGACGTCGTTCTTATTAAGAGCAAGCATTTATACGGGTCACATCCTGAAGAAAAAAAAAAACTTTTCTTGTCACATATGTGTGGTGTATTTTTAATCTAAATCAAGTAAAAATTACTCACTTATTATACTATCTTAACATTAGAAATATTAATTTTTAAATAAATCAATTATTCAAAAGGCATAATTACATGAAGCCATGGCATGGCATGACATGCTTTTCGTGATACAAATTATGATCATAAAATCTTCAAAATTATTATTATATATAAAGACCAAAAATATTAAGAATAATAAATAAACAAAACCAAATAATCATCTTATTTAGCATTGAAATTAAATTAAGAGCATCACAGAAAAAGAGAAACTCCATTTCCAAATTGATTAAAGAATAATTATTTACAATAATTGAAAATTTTAATTATATTGTGCCCTTTGTACTATTTTATATATAATAATGTAGAGATTAAATCTTAAACACCACCTTTCTTACTTTTATCATGATTTAAGTCGAGCTCTATTTCTTCACCACTTTTCGTACTTTTATCATTTTTTTTTCTTGAACCACTTGTTTGAACTCTTTTTGACAATCCGCTTGTTTGGTTAGTTTCTTTATTTTGTTTTTTCATTTTTTCCTTTTTTTCTTGTTCCCCTCTTATTTTCATTTGCCTTTTTTTTATGATATTGTCTAGTTTAATTAAATCTTAAACAAAATCATGAATTGCCACAGTATAGCACTCGCATTAAAGGGTATATATATATATATATATATATATATATATATATATATATATATATATATATATATATATATATATATATATAACCCTAATCTTAATACATCTAATTCACAGTTTTTTATGCTGACTTGGAGTGTCTCTCTTTCTCCCTTAATGACATGATATGAGGAGAGATTTTGTAGTACTTTCCATTATATTTTTTTTTTATTATTTTTATTTTCATACTTTATTTTTTTTGTTTTGCTTGCTGCTTTCCTTTTTAATTTTTAATTTAGAGACATTTATTAAATCTATTTTTAGTCCTTATTTTCATTAATTTTTTATTAATGAATTTAAATGTTGCAATCATTATATGTTAATTTCAATTCATGAGCATATTTTGATGGAAATTTTTGCATTAAACACAAAAATGAATTTTTGCATTAATCTTAGAGTGAGGCTTGCGTGCGTCAGGCCGTACGCCGTGCGCTTTTAGAGTATAGTATTATGGATAAGGGTACATTATTTTGTTCTAAATGATATATACTTTGATTAATAAGGGTACAACATTTTGTTCTAAAGGGTATACACTTTTAATTATATTTTTTATTTTTCTTCAGAAAATAAAGGGTACACATATTTATACTAAAGGGGTATACAATTTAACACAAAATTCTAAAGGCATTCGGAGTGTGCTTCCGTGCGCCCGGGCACACACAAGTTTTTGCCTTGTAAAATAAATGGTACACATCTTTATACTAAAGGGTATACAATTTAGCAAAAAATTCTAAAGGCACACGGAATGTGCTCCCGTGTGCCGGGGCACACACAAGCTTTTACCTTAATCTTAATGGACTCCTTCTATGGCCTCCTTGGTGACGGTGTAATTTTTGTATTAATCTTAATGTTTGATTTTTTAAGCATTCTTTTTTTATGTGTAATTTCAGTTTTTATTTATTTAATTATGAATTTAAATACTCAACCATCATTCTATTTTATTAATTCCTCTTTCAAATTGCAATTCTCACTCACACTACTATTTTTTTTAATTTCACATTTTTATATTTGTTTTCGTGTATCCTCCATTTTTATAATTCATTGGATAATTATGTTTTTTTTCTTAATAGGTTGTGCTAAATGATTTACTGATTTGCATAGTATTCCGATCTTGCAAGATAAAGGTTAATTACATAATGATATTTCTCACAAATACCTTTAACTTGAAATTGAATATGATATCACATTTCTGACTATAGAGTTGAACTCCTCTCTATTTAGGGGTATTGTATAGAATGTAATTTAAAGTGTAGTGATTATAAGTGAAAAGATTTTGATGTGTACAATACTTATATCATATTTACATGATTAGCATTAGATTATTTGTTATGATTCTTTTTTAAAGACTTCTATTCATAATCTATTCTAGATATTCTTATTAATATTCTTATGTAAGATATTATTATAATATTAAGAGTATATTAAATTGGTTTCAAACATCAATATTATGCAATCATTTCATTTAATACAATTATTATGGTATGTCAGAAGTTTTGTTTTCAATGTAATGAGATATTAAATTTAATTATTATTATTATTTATTATTATAATAGTTTAAATTAAATTGTTATTTGTATATATTATTTGTTCATATATATATATATATATATATATATATATATATATATATATATATATATATATATTATAAATTGTATATATCAATATGTAATGCGTAAATTATTTTTTAAAAGTATAATTTAATTGGATGCATTTAAATATTGGATTAATAATAATGCAATTGTTCCTAATGGATATCACTCTTATTGACAAATTATAAATTTAAAATTTGAAACCATTTATATTAAATTTGATTATGTGTTAAATGTCAACTAAAAAAACATTAAATATTGATCTAATTTTATTAAACTTCAAACTTTACTATGATTAGATGTTGACCCATAATTTATAATTTATATAAAAAATATACGAGATATATTTTTTAAATTAAGATACTTTATTAATATATAATTAAAAAATTATATAAATAAATATTAATTGAATCATTTTAAATTTATATTACTTGAGATTTTAACCATAAACACATATTAAAAGTTATTGTGATAAACAATAATTTAAATTTATTTATTATTTGGCTCTATAAAGGTTTTTGACTCTATAAAAATTAAGAATTTGATAAATTAATTCCTAATTTTCTTAATTAATTATTATTTTTTTATCGGTCTTTCTTAATTAATTATTAACTAATAGTATATACTATGTTTGATTGATTATTTCACTCAATTATCAATTTATTGACAAAATAAATGAAAATTTTATTATATATTTATTGAGTACATTATGAAATAAAAATTATTTACAATAAACTCATTCAAAATAATAATACAAAAAATCATATCTATTTATTCGTAAATTATTGTATTTCATTTCTTCTTAATTAATGTCATACATTTATGTACTTCATTAATGATATATACGCAATTTTAGTTTATTTTCTAATATTAGATGAATAAATGTAATTATTAATCAAATATCTATTCGAATATCTAACCTATATATATTCTAATATGAATTATTCATAAAATCTTAAAAGAAAAAATTTATTATATACATTTTACTATTAAAAAATCATTATTTAAAAATTTAAGATATTTGTGATTTTTTTTACTTACTTCATATGTGTCTCCATCATGTCATATAAAAGTGTTTGAAGCACTTTCTATAATTTAATTTTTCCCCTTTCCTTTATTAAAAGTATTTTTATAACGTATCCATGTTGTAGATTTTGGGATTTCATTTTCTCTCTTCCCTTTATTTCTTACAATTTCCTAATGGTCTTTTTTTTTTTAATGGTCTTTTTTTTTTTTCATTTTTCTATAATTAAACTTTTCTTATTTTTTTAAAATTATTTATTATTGAATTTAAATACTAATCAATGTATATGCTAATTTAAATTCATAAAAGTTTAAATATTACTAACCTATCCTTATTTACTCACTTTCAGTTTCTTTTTTATTTTAAGTACCTATTAATAAATACTCCTATTAAATAAATCAATTTCTATGTTAATTTTTATCCATTAGAAGTTAATTTTAATCAAATTTATAGAATCATAATCTCCTCTATTAATTTATTCAAACTATATATATATATATATATATATATATATATATATATATATATATATATATATATATATATATATATATATATAAACATGTTTTTTTATTTATTGCATTCCCATCATAAACAACATTTATTTATTTATTTTGTTTTTTATTTATTTATTTTATTTTATTTCTTTCTTCTTTTTTTTTTATTTTTTTTAATTTTTAAGGGTGTTGTGGTATACTTGAAAGCCCTTATTGATGATATAAAATTTTATTAATTTTATTTATGATTTATTTTTTTTTAATTTACTTATTCAAGAAGATTTTTTCTTTAATATGGTCAATCAATTCAATTAAAAAATAGCTAATTTCAAGAGGGTTGATTTTCATTTAAATTTAATGCTATTTTATTGTAATTTAGTATCATTGATATTTCATATTTGTGTGTATAATATATTGGAATCAAATATGAGGTAAATAGCACTTTCATGTTTCATTTCTCATCTTTTATCTCCCTCTTTATAGATTACCATTACAATTTTATACATGTTTTTATTTTATTTTTGAATATTTATGTAGTGATATAGTTCTACTATACACTAATTTTTAAAATAATAATTTTTATATACTTCATCCGATAATCTTCGCATTTTTATATAATTTTTATATTTAATTTAGTAAATATATATCACAGCTGAAGATATTTTTTTTTTTATGAAAGAAAATTCTTTTATTTTTTTTTAAATTTTCCTGAATTAATGAAGATATTTTCATAAATTATCATTTGAATTTAATATTTATTCATTTATTGTAATTTAATAGCATTAAATTTTTGTGTGTATATATATGTTGGAATCAAAAGTGAGGTCAAATTACAATTACATGTTTCATTTCTCCTCTCTCTCTTTATAGATCACTGTTACAATTTTTTTTTACATTTATATAATGAATATAATTCTATTATACATCTTTTTAGAGAATTATTTTATATATGCTTCACTTGATTATCTATATATATATATATATATATATATATATTATACCTAATTTAATAAAATATGTATGGTTGTTTTAGATAATGCTTTCATATATGAAAGTAAAAGTACAAATAAACAAGAGAAAACGGAGAAGAACGTAAAAAAAAAAAATCAAAGTCAAACCCAAAATGTTAGTCTTTTAACTCATATTGTTGGTTCTAAAATGATCTTTATATTATAATTATATGTATTTTTTTTTATTTTTTGGTTAATAGTTATTAATGTACTTCTATTCTTATTTTTTATTATTTTTAAATTAATTTTTAATATATATATATATTATGCACATTTATCTTTTTATCTTAAATATATGAATTTTTTTTACAAATGATCTATTATTGTCTTTTATATATTTATATTTATTATGTATAATTGCACTAAAGTTAATTACATGTAGAATTAGTTTAATATTTTTAATTCAATTATATATATATATATATATATATATATATATATATATATATATATATATATATATATATATATATATATATTGAGTAAAATTATATTTATTTTTACATTTGTATTTATTTATATATCTATCAACAAGTTTTTGTCTAAAAAAATTGTTCCAATCGAGTTGATTTTTCTTACTAAAAATATAGTGTTTGTAAGTAATTATTGTCATTTTTTTAAAAGATTTATTTTAGAGTTTTAAAAGGAAATTTCACCCCTATAAAATATTAAAACTATTAAAACTTTAAATTTAAAAAAGGTTTAGGGTAAAATATTAAAACTATTAAAACTTTAAATTTAAAAAAGGTTTAGGGTTTAGGGTTTAGTAAAAAAGGTGATTACAAATTGATAAAATTTTAAAATTAGAAATGATGGAAGCAATTTATTTTATTATAATATAAGAAGTATCATCTTTAATATAAAACAGTTAATCTTACATTATTAGACCATCTACCAAATAAAGAATAGTTAATATTTTAAATAAAATATAATATATAATCAACAAAAATAATAATTATTTAATTAAACTAATTTTATATTAAAGTTGTGTTATCTTATTTAGCAGATGATTTGTTTATAGTAAATTGATTTTAATTTTAGAGTTTCAACACGTGAACCTAAATTTGTTATGGGTTACTATGTGCATGTCAACTTTTTTTATAATCATCTGTTGTATTATGTATTTATGGGTCGTGTTGTTATTTGTTCAATGTATATTGTTCTATACTATTTGTTTTAATTAGTTCTACACTGATGTTTTTTTTTCGAACTTATATACATAACAATAATTTTTATCTAGAATTGATGACGTATTTTTTCCATGAAGCCTTATTAGCTTGGCTTTTCGTGTTGGTGATATTTTGGGCTTTGAATTTTAGCATGTGACCTTAATTAATTTATAATAATAATTAACATCCCGTATAATTAATTAGATATTAGCTCATTTAATAGGTGGTTAAAATCATGAATTTAAATTAACATTATTATCTCTTTTATCTCTCATTGAAATAAATTCTTATGAGTTTATGATTTTTTAATCTCTCACAATTTGTAATTATTTTACTTTTAGAAGTCAATGATTTTTTTTGTCACTTAAATAAGAAACACAATTTCAAATTTCAAATTTGAGTCATTATATATGGAGTAGTCCTTTTACCAATAACCAACTTTTTAATTATGTTCACATGACACTATAATCATTACATACTTTTTCAATAATATGACTGATTTTACCATTAGGATTTCTCATTGAAGCTTGCACAAATCAGCATCGAAAACACTTTATAAAATTATGTGTTTTTATCCTAAATAAGAGTAATATAATTTTAATTTTAATTTAAATTTTTTAATCATGTTATTATTTTTATTACTTAAATATCAATTCCATTTAAAATATCAATTTATTATGATTTAGAGTGGAATTTTTCAATATCGAATTGAGAGTTTACTTATTACTTATTTCATTATGGTCAAGCTAAATGCAACTGTTGACGATTGTAAATAACTAAAAAGTATCGTACAATATAAAGCTTATAAAAAAATAATTAATTACATGTAATATAATTTATGAAAATTAATAAATAAATTAAACTTTAAATATAAATATTCATAAAATAAATTATGATGCAAATTTAATATTAAAATATTAATTTAGTCATCCCGTACATCGCACGGGCTCAATACTAATAGTTAATAAATTAGAGCAGTAAAAAAAACAAACTAATACAAAAACCATTCCTAAATAATGATAACAAAACAACGTCTATCTTAAATTCATTTAAATGCAGATTTGCTTACGGTAAAATTATTAAAAGAAAATGCTACACCCTCTGAAAAATCCTTTTTTTTTTTTCATTTTGATCATCTACTCCAAAGAATCATATTTTTTTTAACACATATGAAATCCTCACACATCTACTAATACAATTAAAGTATGAAGCACACACTCACTAATATAACTACTCACTACACATTAAATAATAATACTCTTTAATCCTTGTGCAAAAAGCAAAGAGAACTCTTATAACCGGACAGAGGAGTATTTTAGATACTACATAAGGCCTTAATTTACACATTAAAAATAACATAACATTCCCCCAATGTGATATTTAGGGTAAATTATCAATACCCCTTGAGTTTGTCCAAACTACAAAATCAATATTGTGGTTTGAAAAACTATTAGTTACTCCCTTTAACTAGTATTTGATTTGAACGTTGATAAAAATACCCTTTTTTAAAAAAATAAAGAGAGATGAAACTGACATCAATACTCATATATCTAACATTTTATTTTTAAATTTTACTATTTTATTATTATAATTATTTTTAAATGTAGAATACTGGATCTTGCAGAAGTACTTAACTGTAATTATAAGGTTATGAAAATAGTGTCTAGTTGTTGTTATTATTACTTTATTTATTTTTTGGGTTTAAATTAAGATAATTAATTAATCAGTAATAGGCCTGGTCGATCTTTTAAAAATGTAGTTTGATCAATTTAAATATTTTGAATAATAAATAATTATATATATATATATTACAGGCAACCATAGTTCGAGTGATGGATTTTAATACAATTAATCTTACTTTGTACATATATAAATTCGTATTTCATTATAAGAAATGCGTTAGATTATTAAAAAATAAATATATATGTGTAATTGTAAATAGTAGTAAAAAAAGTGGGAACCAATTTTCCACTTGTTCTAGCAATAACCCTCTATAATTATTAAGGTTAAATCTTTAATTCACACGTTAAATAAACGAGTACTGATGTCATTTTCATCCATTTAAAATTAAAAAAAATTGATACTTTTATCAATATTCAAATCAATTACAAGGATAATTGGTAGTTTTTCAGACTACGAGATTTATTTGGTAATTTGAACAAACCTCGATGGGGTATTGATACTTTACCCTAATATGTAGCAATACCTAGTTCAATAATCTTCATTGCCAAGATCAAGATCTTTCATGTATATATAATGTATATTATCTTCATGCGCATAGAATTGGATTTAGCGTATGCAAATCTACCACAAGGACCTCTAATTATGGATCTGGAGATGTATTAGAGAAATATTTTGTATGTTCTTCTTTTTGATCCAAAACATCAGATCTTTATCATTCAGTTGAATAAGATGTGTCGTCCCATAAGAGTGAGAGAAATGTCGCTATAACATGCACTAAATCGTTCTGAAAGATCAATCTCGGAAGAAAAGAGAAAAACGATTAAAAATACGATGAGATCTGAAATGAGAGCATCTGATTCTTTTAGATGCATGTCCCAGAAAGTTTGCGGGAATAAATTTGTTGGTCACACTATGCAGGATCACATGAATTTTATGAATCGTTGGAAAATGAACGAGCTCGGGTCTGGGGACATCAATCAATTTCAAGATATTATGGACATCATAATATACAGCCCTTAAAATTTTTCTTACCCTGATAATTTTGAGATATTATGACATCCAACAATGATATAAGGGTGAGCATATATTGTGGATTTAATTACGCCGTAAGTTAAAAAGAACTTTATCACCATTATTATAGAGAAGGAAAATATCATTAATATCATCAATATAGTAATGAAAACATTTACCTTTTCATTGATGGTGAGCATATAAACTTTGACAATTGAAATGACTAACTAAGTATCTCATATCACTCATAGACAGCCTAAAAATACGGACTTCCAACATATCACTAAACCCTGTCCTCTTTATATTATCCTTTTATTTGTCATTCAACTTTACAGCAACTTTAGAAATACCATTTGGTCTAAAATGTGAAATGAAATCTTTTAAAAATAATAATAATAAAAGGATTTCATTAAAAGTATATTGTAAATTACACACACCCCAATACGAAACAACACCCCATCACAAAAAAAAATAATATTATACCTTTGTGTTTTGCCCATCTTATCCTGTATTGTGCACTTTGTCACTTCGTCTTTCTTAACACAATTTTAAACGAGCTATTAAACACTGCAGATCAACTGTGCCATGAACATGTCAGCTTTTTCATCATTTTATCGTGCACAATTAATTGATAATACTATTGAACAAAAACTATAGATCAAGGAAGTGATATCTAATGTTTAAAACACAATTTACTGGTTGGTTGGTGATTTGGATTGTTTTTCTCGTGTTGTGCCAAGAGTTTAAACATCTAATGTCTATGACATAGTCTAATGTATAAAACTTTACTAAGATTTGACTGATTTTGACTTCTGAAACCTTTTTTTCTTGCAAGCGCAGCTCCACTAGGGTGTTTATATAGTGTTAATTTAGAGTAGCTATCTTGAAAGTGTCTACAATACTATACAAACTCGACTGGAAAATTAAATTTACAACTTGAGCCGTAAGAGTTGAGGAAATAAACACTTACAAGAAATCAGCTACACCAACAATTCAAATCTCATACTCTCTCCATCCCGGATTTATGTTCGCCGACACTGTAGATATAGAGTTTAAGAAAAGTTGATTTGTAACCAACTTTATTGACTTTTTAGGGGTATTTTTAGGTAATAAATAAATTATAAAGTATGTTATGTGGGTTAGGTGTGAGTGATATTTTTTAAATTAAGATAATTTTTGAGGTTGTTGATTAATGTGAAGTTTCTTTTTTTGGGTAGTGAAGATAAGTGTGGGACGAACGAGAACGGAAAGTGTGAACATAAGTGTGGGACGGAGGGAGTATTATCTCATGAAGAAAAACATTAGTAAAATCCATTGCATAATCAAATGTTCCCTAGTCTTTCCATTTGTCATTCTAAAGGCATATTTTCGTATACAGATTCAACAATAAGAAATGAAGAACAGGGTCAATTGTCTTACACTAATTTTAATAAAGCAATAAAGTTACAAACTAATCTTGCAAGCATCAAAGGGATTATCTGAGCTACTTTATAGAATAAAAATTCTAATTATTTATTTTATTACAGATTTCAACCTCCTGGTCTGAAGAACATTCCTATAACAACTTCTTATAGATTTCAATCACTTTTTAATGATTAAGTAGTCTTGTGAATGAGAAGCATATATAAATGGTAAATTAAAAGAGAACATACCTCTAAATGGTTGCAAGAAAAAGCATTAAAAGTTGGAGTATATTGCAACAAATCATGAACCATTTAGTAGTCCTTTACTACTATTAAAAATAGCTAGCTAGCCTCTTTCTTATGATTAATTGAAGGTTGTGTCTTACGTGGACTATGGAAAATGTCCAATCAGACTAAGAATATAAAAAGGCAAGTAACACCAACAAAAAGAAACAATCCATGGGACATTCAAGAACCACATTCAACATACACTATAATTTCTTTCAGAGGCTATCCATTTGCAACATACTGACGAAACATACAAATAGTCGAAGTAGTAATAGTAATTTCCAAATGAAACCAAGCAAAAAATCAACCCATCTCTCTCTAAAGGTGTGGGATATCTTAGGGGAAGTGAATAAACATTACACACAATAATACATTCAAGAAATTAAATGGGAGCAACATTACCAATGATATTGGTGATTCCTTCCCAAGCGAATGGAGAAATTAATAGACAGCGCAGAGACGGTGGGTTTTTGGTATACACAATGGTAGAAACATGGTTACCTTTCAGATTAGAAGGGAGGATCAAAGAGTTTACACCGTGAACCCGGTTTACATAAGTATTTTTTATAATTATTATATTAGCTATGATTTAATAAAAAATTAAGGAGTTTTTTTTAAAACTATATTTGAAAAAAAATTATCAAGTAATCGCTAGAAGGATGACTCGATTTTAAAAATAATTAAGAGTTTTTTTACTAGATAAAGTATCTTGTGAGACGACGATAGCGTGAAACAGTTTGTGATATGTGTTAAAATATGACTATGATATAGGTTGAGTATATTTATTGGTAATTAAAATATGCTTTCTAAAATATGATGAATTATGCATTAAAGTATGATTTTAGGGTATTATAATATGTGTGATTCGCTACTAACATACTTTAAGTATCAATAATCATATTTTACCTATATAATAAGTAGGGATGATTGAAAAAACACCCAAAATTTACACTTCAATATATTACCAACAATAAATTGATGATGATCGGATCTTATGGTCTACGTAATCCGTTCGGATTCCGTGCACATCTAACACAGCAGAATTACAGAAAGTAATACCTTTCACCGAAGACTGGCGGAGAAGTCTGAACTGCTGCAGAAATGACCTTTTGATCTTCTATTGTATTCTCATGCCTTGTCTAGACGTCGTGTGGGTGACGATCCTCTAGGCAATTCCAATCCACAGTCTCTCTAGGCAATTCCAATCCACAGTCTCTCTCTATTTCTCACGTTCTCTCTTATCTGATGAGAAATCTGATTTCTCATCTAAAGAAGCTTATTAGGCGTGTAAAAATAGGGATCTAAAACTCCTAAGATGACTTATTTATAGGCTACAACAGGGACCAGGAGGAAAAATTAGAGTTGGGCCTCCCATTGGACTTAAGCATCCAAGTTTAGCCCAAAACTTATACTTAAGCCCAATAATAATAATTCAGTCCACTAAAGAATTGTTATTGCACTGTCACACTAATCCCAAATTACATTATGAGCTCCTTATTATGAGCCCATTTAACTCCTCGTGTTTAAGATATACAATATCCATTAATTAAATAAGTTACTGACAACTCAATTAATTAATCTCTTATCCAAGAGTAGTGTCACTCAACCTTATTCTCATGTTAGAATAAATCCACCTGCAGGGTTTACAATATGATAATCCTTATGAGCTCCTCAAGGGGACATCATCAGCGTAATTCATTAAGACACAGATTCCTTCTATAATCAACAACACACCATACAGACAATATCATCTCCCAACTCACTGAGCATATTGATTTAATAATTAAATCGCATCCTTTGGTGAATCAAAGAAATAAATACTGAATTACGTGTCGAGGTACTGTATAGGGATTAAGAGTACGAACATCCATAATAACTGCGGTCTAGTTCTCTTATATGTTCAGTATAAATCGAACAACTTCACGCGGTCCTGCTCAATACACATGCACTAGTGTAATTTTATAATCAAGACAACTAACACCAAATCACACCACAACCATCCCGATTGATTGCCCCCGTCTATCTCGGTTGTGAACATCTGTTTATAATTTATAAGGAACTGATAATATGATATTTCGTGCGACGCCACACACCATATTATCTACAATATAAAGTAAATGTACTATTGCATCGATATATAAACAAATTATAAGATGCAATCATTTGATCAATGATTCTCATTTCAAATATTGTTAAAATATTGTTCATACTAAAGTTAGCTTTTAGTATACAATACAACACAAATAACTTTTATGTCAATTTTAACCAAATATTACTTTTTTTACTCTAATATCCCCACTATTAAAATTCTAATACTCAATGTGTCCTTTTGGGGTGAGTGTGTAGATTTCGATGTCGGAGCGAATCCCGTATTGATTTTGATGTAGGTACAGATGTAGGTTCCGATGTAGGTACGGATGTTGGTTTTGATGTAGGTACGAATCTCGTATTGGTTCCGATGTAGGTACAGATGTCAGTTTCTATGTAGGTACAAATGTGGGTTCGAGGTTTCGATGTAGGTACGTATCCCATATAGGTTCCGATGTAGGTTTAGATGTAGGTTCCGCCCAACGAGGCGGCCGGCGACTGGCGAGGCTATGGTGGCGGCGACAGTTCGGCGGTGGTGGTGGGTGGTGATGATTTGCTCCTTATATCCAATTTTTCCCGTTTAAGGATATTTTGGTCCTTATGAGTATTATTTGGTTAAAAATAAATAAAATATAAAAATTTTTGACAATTGAATTTTGGTTACTTTTGCCTATTGGTACTAATGGATATACTTCAATAATGAGTCAACTCATCTCACATATATTCGTCTCACAAATATCAATTTCATAAGAGATTGTCCATTTACTAATATTAGAAGAAAAAAAATAAAATGTATTAAAAAATAAAGAACACAAATTGAAAGTGTATTAACAAAAAAGAAGAGAGATTGAAAACAAGGGATTTGTGAGACTTGTTAAAATATGATTGTCATATAGATCGAATATACTCCCTCCGTTCCATTTCAATATTTACATATTTCTAATTTGGGCGTCCAATTTCAATCTATACATTTCCCTTTTTAATAAATGAGACTCATACAAATTAATTATTTCTCTCTCCATGGGCCCACACATCACACTAATACACATATCCACTCTACATTAAAATATTATTTCTCTCACCTCATTACATATTAAAATACTACATTTCTTAATTTACGTGAAAAAAACAAACATAAAGTTTGAAACGGGATGAAGGGAGTATTTATTTATTGGTAATTAAATTATACTTTTCTAAAACATGATAAATTATGCATTAAAATGTGATTTTAGGATGTTATAGTACGATTCAATGCAAACATAGTTTAAATACCAATAAACATACTTTACCTATATAATAATTATACTTTACCCCGTCAAAAAAATAATTATTATACTTTAATAATGGATCCATCCATCTCACAAGAAATTGTAAGAGTGCCCCTTCTATTAATATTAGAAAAAAATAAAAAATATATTAACGAAAAAGAAGAAAAATCGAAAGTGTTTTAACGAAAAAGACTACCTTATAATTAGCCTTTACAAAACTATATAATCAACATATTTTAATAATTAATCGACCTATCTTACAAGAGAGTTCCTTTTACTAATGATAGAAAAAAATTCAAAATATATTAATAAAAAGAGAAAAATTGCAAGTGTATTAACCAAAAAAAAAAAAACAACTTTACTATATAATAAGCACACTTAAATAATTGATCGATTTTTTTCATATATCCACCTTATAAAATGCCCATTTTACTAAAATTTTAAAGTGTCATATATTCTTTGACGTGAACATCCAACATTGACTCCTCTGACAGTCATACTTTGTGTTTCCACCATTCACTCATCAGCTTTCTCATCTTCTTCTGCGACGTCGTCGTTTCCTTATGCATCTTCATCTCCATATCTTACCAATTCAGCCTCTGCGATACTCAATTCCTCAACCCCGCAGCAAGCACTAAGGATTTTCAACTAGGCGTAGGAACATAAACCCAGCAAAATCTCTGAAACTCCATCAAGCTATCGCTCATTATCTAATTCGGGCGAAATTGTACGTGAATGCCAGGTGTTTAATAGAAGATCTAATCGAAATTTTGGGGGAAAAACCCAGAAGCCACACAATGTTTGTTCCTAGATTTTCAATGTGCTTAATGAAGTTGAGACATTAGGATGTAATCCCAACGTGTTTAGTGTGCTTATTGGTGCTATATGCAAGAAGAGTTTGGCTGATGAGGGGTATTGGGTGTATAAAAATATGGGGACATTGCCATCAGTGCAAGCCTGCAATGCGCTTCTGAATGATATCTTGAATTGACGCTGAACAATGTCTCTCTGTTTACAAGATGTGGCAAAAGAGGCGTTGGATTTTGACTTCGAAGAAGAGGTGTTGTATTAAGGCGAAGAAGAAGAGGCGTTGGAGTTGGGGTACGTTTGGAAATTTAATTGAGGTGCATTTAGAAATTTAAGTGGGGTTGGTGTAACAATTTGTTATAATTAATCTTATTTTATTATTTAGAGGGTATTTACGTCTTCTCACATAAACATATTTTAAATATATAAATTAATGAGGTTTGTTTAGTAGATTTGAGAGTGCAAATAACCATATTTAATGTAAAGTGGGTAGTTGTATTACTGTGTGTGTGCTATATGGAATAATTAATTGTTTTCTGTGGGCCTAACTTGACAAAAAAAGAAATATAAATCTTAACTTGGGACAACCCAAAATGAAAATTATAAACCTTAATGCGGGACGGAGGGAGTATTTACAGAAATAAAAAAATCCTGAAATTTCTAAAAATTACACAAAAATATAGAAATTACAAAAAAAAAATTATAGGCAACAGAAATTTAAAAAAACATTCCAAGAAATTAAAAAAATAAACATAAATTACATAGATCATATAAAAAATCAGTTGCGAAATAATTTTATGGACTTTTTTTCACTTTGCTCTCAGAAAAAACTTCATCACAGAGCATGGTCTCCTAAAAGGTTTCTTAAACCTATTAGTGACAATTTACATATCAAAGATATATTCATAGTCTCCTAAATAGGTAAGAATACCTAATGGTGACTCCAAACACCTAATATTGGGGACAAGAACAAGTTCATCTAAGTTTTTAGTATCAAGAGGTGTACTAAAAGGCTTCAATGAACACTTAACCCTCATAAGAACATCGTCATTGGGTCATGGTCTCCTAACTAGGCAAGAAAATCTATTGGTGACTCAATGTACTTATTCATACGAACATGTTCATCAAGCATGATCATCCGTGTACAACAACAACAATGAAGCCTTAGTCCTCGGCAGGGCGGTCCATTGATTGAGGGGCCCGGTGCAAAATATTTTTTAGGCCTTTTATTTCCATACAACATATAAAATAATAATAAAATCTACTCTCTCCATTCGTTACGGTAATAAACATTTGTTTTGCTTTTTTAGATTATAAAGTATTAAGATTGGTAGTTGTATTAGTAATGAGTGGTGAAACATATGTGGATCATTTTGCTAAAAAGAAAAAATGAATATCTTTAGAATGGACGACAAAATGGCAAAATAAACTTATCAGTAGACGGGGAGTAATAAATATATTTGGCATATAATAATAAAATATGTCACATCATTATTGGTAATCAACTATTAAGAATATAATAATAAAATATGTCACATCATTATTGGTAATTAACTATTAAGAATAATTTACACAATAAAATTATTTCGATAGAATTATAAAGAAAATTTATAAAGAAAATTACGTATTATAGAATAAAATTAAAATATGAATGTGTAATGTAAAATTAAAATACATTGTTCAAAAAATGACAATACAAAATTCTTCTAAAAAATATCACCAAAATTTATATTGAATAAATATTTTAGAGGACGAATTGAGAAAAAAATTAAAAAAGATCAGAAAAAAATTTAAATGATTGAAGACGATATATAAAGAAAATTATGTTATTCTTATTTAGATATTCTGAATAAAAAGGAAAGATCAATAAAAAAAAGTTATGATCACAAAAAATATTTATTATATAACATATAATGTTATATGATATTTATTAACATTAATATGAATTTGATATAATTGGGGAAAAACTTAAACTTCTCTATACAATAGTATTAAAATATAATCATATTATTTTATATGATATTATTAATATGAATTTGGTATAAAAGGGAAAAAATATGTATATAATATTAAATTATTAATTAATATATTTGAAGCATATTAGAAGATTACCGCAGATTAATGATGTAGGTTAATAGCGTAAGAATAAAAAATATATAAAAAAACTCCACAGCACACAAAAGAGTCGAACCTGTGTGAGATTGGCAAAATGGATAGGAGGGAAGTTAAGTTTCAAACTAAGCTAGCGCGAAGTAGTGTTTATTTTTCATGTTTAAAATATATATTAATACATATATATAAATATATAATAAAAAAATGGGGGCCCTCGCCGGAGTGGGGCCCTGTGCAGCGGCACCTCGGCACCGCCCTAGAGCCGCCCCTTGCCCTCGGAATAGATTCATCACAGGGCTAATTTAACCCTGCATATAACCCACAGTGGTTTAACATCACCAATACAATCATAAAGTCAAGCATCATTAGCCACCAAATGCATTATAGGGCCACATATATGCCCCACAGGGCAACATGAACACATGTATCATAAATTCAATGCATCACAAGACCAAGTAAAGACCAAATCGAGCATCACCAGCCACCAAATACCTTTGAGGGCCATATAAATGCCTCAGAGCCACATAAACAGATGTATCATCATTTCAGTACATCACATGTCCAAGTAAAGACAAAAAAATCGAGCATAATTAGCCACCAAATGCCTCACATGGCCACATAAATACCTCACAGGGCTGCATACCAACCATAGCAGTTTATAAGAGCATGAGTTAGGGATGTACCAACAAGCAAGTTCCGATGAGCTCTCCTTCAAACACCATGTCGAATGTGGATCTGGCCAGATCTAGAGAGTTGGCAAACAATATCTTGAAGGTGGTTTTGGAGCGCTCCCCTTCAAACTCGTGATAGTCAACCACGTAATCC
The DNA here is from genome assembly GCA_023678885.1 of Pogostemon cablin. NCBI lineage: Eukaryota > Viridiplantae > Streptophyta > Magnoliopsida > Lamiales > Lamiaceae > Pogostemon > Pogostemon cablin. Next base: position 15,616,031 of record CM043000.1, read on the forward strand.
AACAATGGGGCATTGGGAACCACCGTGTCAAAGGTGGATCTGGCTAGATCTAGCTCTCGAACCGATTTCTGGCAACATAGCGCATATAGTGAACCCCAACCCCAACTCGCCCCAACTCTTCTCGGATCGAACACATAAAATCAATTTTAAGTTTAGAATCAAGATTTGGTTGAAATGGGTGTGAATCGAACAAATATAAAGCATTTAGATTCAAAAGAAATATCGTAGTTATAAGAGAAAAAGAAATCGAAAGGGCTAGATCGACGAAAAATAGGAGCGAAAAAAGGTGGCTAGGGTCACCTTTTTAATCAGAGAAGTGATCGGCGACCATGGGTGAAGAACTAGGATTTGTTCTTTAGAAGTAGTAGAGAGGCCCGAGAGAGATATGAATGAGGTAGGTTTGGTTTGAACGAAATGGGTTAGGAGGTGTAGTGGATTAGGTTTAGTAAGTTAAATGTTTAAATGTGAAATTGGATTATTTGGCCCAAATCTAAACCATTGGTGTTAATTGTTGTGTTTAGGGATAATAAACTTAAATGAAAATTTTGAAATTATTTAGTACGTAGAGGATATATTGGTAAAATAATTTTACTAATTTTTGGGTGGAGGGTATTGTGAGATGTTCAAATGTAGAAAGTGTAAAGGGTATTGTGGGGTAGTTAATTTTATATAGGAGATTAATAGTAATATTATGTATGGGAACTCCTAATACCTAAGTATGATTTAATGATAAAAATATTTTTTGCCGTTAAAAAAAAGTAATAGTAGGAAAAAAAATGAAAATGTATTTTAAAAAAATTGAAAACAGAAAATAATAATAAAAGTATTTTGTTGCAAAAAAAGAAAAAACTAATATTAGAAAAAAAAACTTAGATGTATTTAAAAAGCAAAAAAGTAAAATTGAAAAAAGAAAGTAATATTAGAAAAAATTAAAAAGTATTTAAAAAGAAAATAAATTGAAAACAGAAAATAATAATAAAAGTATTTTTTTCTGTTATAAAAAAGAAAAAAACTAATGTTAGAAAAAAATTGAAAATGTACTTAAAAAGAAAAAGAAAAGAAAAACTAATATTAGAAAAAAATTGAAAATGCATTTAAAATGAAAAAAGTAAAATTGAGGTAAAAAAAAAGAGGTAATATTAGAAAAAAATTGCAAAAATAAAAGTATTTTGTTGTAAAAAAAATAAAAAACTAATATTAGAAAAAAAAACTTAGATGTATTTAAAAAGCAAAAAAGTAAAATTGAAAAAAGAAAATAATATTAGAAAAAAAATGAAAAAGTATTTAAAAATAAAAAAATTGAAAACAGAAAATAATAATAAAAGTATTTTTTCTGTTATAAAAAAGAAAAAACTAATGTTAGAAAAAAATTGAAAATGTACTTAAAAAGAAAAAGAAAAGAAAACTAATATTAGAAAAAATTGAAAATGTATTTAACATGAAAATAGTAAAATTGAGGTAAAAAAGAAAAGAGCAAAAGTATTTAAAAAGAAAAAAAAAAAGAAAACAGAAAATAAACTAATGAAAATATATTTAGTTAAAAAGAAAAAGTAAAATTGTAAACAAAAAATCGCTAGAAGGAGGGCTTGAACCTCCGACCTTGTGGTTAACAGCCACACGCTCTAACCAACTGAGCTATTCCAGCAGTTATAAATATTTAGACTGATAATATTTAAGTATTATAAAAAATAGTAAAAAAATCTAAAAATTCACCGATTAACATTATGATATTTTATGAAATTAAATTAAAATAGTCATGAATATGTTGCCACATGAGGGATAGGTCAGTCAAATCTTCAGTCACAGCAGTAAAGCTGATAAATAATCTGCTCCAAAAAAGAAAAAAATCCCCAAATTGGGTGTTCATAATGTCTTTGATTGAGCGACCACCGCCTGGTAATACTCCTTTACCTCTTCTTGCTGTATATTTGTGCGTGTTTTCGCTTTACAATAGATCTGTTTCATTATTCAATTTGTAATTGGTTTCTTCCTTCATTTTTTACTGCTTTAAGTAAGTTTAATCGGTCAATTCGATAGCCTGTTTGTTTATCTTTCTAAATACTTCTGTAACATCTTGTTTGTGATTAGGGTTTATCCTTATCCTTCATATATATATTTATTATGGCCTTATTTAATCTATGTGCTTTATAAAGAGTTTGGATTAACTGTTCATTTGAGACATCTAACAATAAAAAAGAAGGAATTATTAATTGCTGTTATGTGAATATGTTATTGAATGCAATGCTAAAGTGGTTCTCTATCTCTGATACACATTTGCAAATTATACTCATTCTCTAAAATTGGCATATTGTAGAAACAGTGGCATCACTTTGCTGCTGATTTGTAATTTATATAGCAATGTGGACTTCTACCGAGTGTTGTGGAGTTGAATTGTCACTTATTGGGAATTGTATATCATGATAAAAGGTGTCTCTTTCATCTGATTTTGGGCTTAGTTGTCAAATCTCATTAAATTCAGTTTATGGTATATCAATTATGCAATAGCTAGTGGGAGTTTTTCTTTAACATATTTAGGGGCTGCTTGGTTGGGGGTAGTGGGAGGGGTTAATGAGAATAGATGTATATTGATTCCCATTGTTGTTGCTTGGTTGGTGCAGTGGGAATCAAAATTCCTCAATCACTCCCATTGATTCAATAACTACTCCCCACCCTTCATTTCCATTACCATGGACTCCTGAATGATACTCATTGCTATTCTGATCGAGGAATTCGTACCAAGCGGCTCCTTAATCTTATGGTATCATGTAAACCTAAGTATGTTTTCCAAAATTTCTACTGTTTGAAATTTTATACTAGATTCTTTCCTGGCATCGATGATTTGATGTAAGGTATGCCTGTCAGTTTTATTTTACCTTTTCTTGCTCCTCTAACTAAAATATATATCGCACGATTCTCATTGTCATACTGCGGGATAATTTTTTTTTTTGCCCCATAAGTTTGGCCATGTACAGTTTTTGCCTCATAAAAGATAAGATTTGAGCATTTGTCCCAAAATCTTTATAATTGCGCCAATGTTGCCCCGTTTTCGTCGGAATTTGACATTTTTGCCAAAATCGATTACGTGCATGTCACATGATCATCGTATTTGGCATTTCCCATTGACCTGGTGATAAGGATGGCAATGGGCGAAGGCGGGCCGGGTACCTAGGTGGCCCGCCCGCCCCGTGCATCGCTACGGGTCGGCTATTGAGAACCCATGCCCGGCCCCGCCCCTCCCCATTTTTTTTAAAAATCATTTTTTGATAAATTATAATACATTCAAATAGAAAATTTTAAATTAAAATAAAATGGAGTAAATTTAAATTTTAAATTAAATAATTAAACTTTATTTTCATTTTTAAAATTTTTTTATTACATTATATATTTAATGATATATATAATATTTTAATAAAGTATTTTGTAATAGTTACATATAATTACCAGACATGATTTATTTTATTTAAATTAAATAAAAATGTATGTATAATATTTAATATATATCAATAAATTATATTATATAATAAATATAATAAATATTTTAAATAAAAAATTAATACGGGGCGGGGCGGCCCGGTGCGAGGACCCAGACCCGGACTGGCCCGTGCACGGGGTGGGGCGGACCTGCCCCATTCTCTGTGCGGGGCGGGTCAGGGCGGGTCGAGTATGTACCGGGCCAAATTGTCATCCCTACCTGGCGACACAATGGCATCCCTGTCAACAATAATGATAATTTAATATAAAAAAAGAACCTTCAATTGATGAACTCAGTTCTCATGTGCCCTCCACGTCCTTCCACCAAGCAAACTCCCTCTTCTACTCAATTAGGGGATCCCCGTGTACCCTCTCACCACCATGGGCCTCAGCCGTCGGATCTTCCGCCCGTACCACCCCACTCCCGCCGCCAAGCTTCCCCTCATTATCAACTTTCCGGGAGGAGGATTTGTGTTCTTGAGCGCCACCTTGTCTTCTTCCACGAGTCCTGCAACCGTGTGGCTGCTCACTTCCCTGCCGTCATTGCTTCCGTCGAGTACTACCTAGCTCCGGAGAATCGTCTTCCGGCATTGTACGATGATGTCATGGACGCAGTGCAGTGGGCTAAAACCCAAACACTCGCCGGCCGCGGTGCCGACCCTTGGATCAAAGAATTCGCCGACTTCTCTAGGGTTTTACTAATGGAAAGCAACGCCGGCAGCAACATGGTCTTCCATGTAAGGATGCGCGCAGTGGATATCGATCTCCAGCCAATCAGAATCGAGGACTGATAATGAACCAGTCGTTCTTCAGTGGGGTGCGAAGGACTGAATCAGAGTTCAAAAACGCCAATGACACGATCCTTCCCCTGCATGGCTCCGATATCCTGTGGACGCTCGCACTATTGGAGGTGCGAATTGGGGCCACGTGTATTGTGATCTATTCGTTGGTAGTGTGGGCACCCGGAGGAAAAGAACCGACGGCTTCCTGATTAGTCATTTGTAGTCGGGATGACTAATTAAAGAATTTATCGAACCACAGGGAGGAAGGTACTAGGGTTCAAGCGATCTCGTGTTTTTCATAGTATTATAGAGATGATCATCAAGGAATATGATTAAACAAGAAATGAAGATTAAATAAATGGATAGATGAATGGAAGATGGATGAATGGGCCAAGTAGATAGAGATGAGACTAGCAATACTTAAAGTATGGAAAATCTAGGTATCATGCAATGAATTCATATGTATCATGGGAATGAGACTAAGGGCAAACACTAAGTTCACCTAAACTCCCTCTCGAGATGGATATGATGTAGATCCGTTTTCGAATCCCAAAATAGCTCAATGGATTGGTTCTCACTCAAACAATTCCAACTACTAAGCTTGAAATGAGAGTCCCTTCACACGATTAATCAACCTCTCGATCAAACCAATCGGATGTCCTATCAAAGGGTTCTAAATTCCAAAGGATTTATCAATCTCTTTACAGTTAATAATGCACATGAAGTGTTTGATGAAATGATTCACTCAAATGTCCTAATCACATAATTGATTTCTCAATCTAATCATATATTTAGAGCATCTAAACACACAAATCATCAAAAACCTCAAGATTTAAAGCATCAATGATAGGAAATCAATTAACCCAATCAACATAATCTTTCATTTGCAAATACCCAAAATTATCCAACACAATTCATATTGCTAATCTCACAAAGGAGATTAGCTTCTCATAGTCACAAGGAATTCAACATAGACATTAAAATCCTTACAAAACATGATAAACAACAAGGTTTCAATACAAAGATTAGATGAAAACTCCCTTGGATAACTCCAATGGTGATCTTCTTCTTCCCTTTGCAATTCTCCTCTCTCCCTTACTTCTCTAGCTAAATGGATAAAGGATTTATGGAGAGATGATGTAGAATCAAAGTATGGATGAAGGGGATGAAGAATATGGTGTAAAATCAAAGGATTGGTGTGTGAGCAGCTGAAATTTCGTGTATATCATTTCAAAGGTTGAATGGATGGGTATTTATACTCATTGGGGGCCTTCTAGAAGAAATCTGATTTTTTTTACTGATCAGGCACCTACACGACTAATGTGCTGCAACACGCCTCGAGTCGTGTCAGGGTTTCTGGGTCAACGCGAACTTACGACGGCACACGAGTCGTGTGCCACAACACGGCCAAGGGATGGTCGTGTTGTGCATTCTGATGTCGTCGCACGGCCATCTCTTACAGGCCCGTTTGCAGTACACGACTCGTGTACTTGAAACGGCTGGCAGTGTTCTTGCTGCCCTGTTTTCTTCTTCCTTCTTTCGTCTCCCTTCTCCATTTTCGCTCTGATTTCACCTGTTTTACATACGATTAAGTTCATTCACACTCAATTCCATAAAACACATAACTCCACCAAATAGCACATAAATACGGATAAAAATATACAAAAACACACATAAAAAGACACTAAAATCTAGGTGAAAATATCACTCATCACTGCCGCCCATGCTGGTGAAAGGGTACACGAGGGATCCCCTGATTGACAAGAAAAGTGAGTTTGCGAAGATGGTGGAAGCACATGGAGGGCACGTGAGGACTGAGGTCATCGATGGAGGGTATTTTTTTTTATTAAATTATCATTAAAAATTATTATTATTGTTAACAGGGATGCCACTGTGTCATCTAGTCTGCAAATTCACTGGGAAATGCCAAATTCGATGATCACGTGACATGTATTTTATCAATTTCGGGAAAAACTGGGCAACATTAGCGCAATTATAAAGATATTGAGATAAATGCCTAAATCTTATCTTTTTTGGGGAAAAAATTGTACATGAAAAAGTTTACAGGACAAAAGAATATTTTATCCCTCATATTGCCAATATCTACTCGATATTTTATCTTTCTTCATTATACCCAATATTGATGAGGAGATAACTAGACCTCCAAGATGCTTATAAATAAATGGGCATGATCAAGTCTTGTGAGGGACCATTTCATATTTTCTTGACTAATTATCATTTTTCATAAAGATGTTATCACTACTCATCAATTTTATGAATTGTTCATGAAATGGTTCAATTGGACAACTATCACTTTACATCAATTTTTAGGTATAATTCTTTATTGAAAAATTTATCACATATTTGGATTTTGGAATGGAATCTAGGAGATAGTCTTATACAACTTTTTGCCATTAGGCATATATCTATGTCAATTTTGATATAATTTAGTTGCAACACAAATTTGGATTAATCGAGCAATATCGAAAATAATTTAAACTTTTATATATAGAACTTGATATGCATAAATAATTTATAATAAAAAGTCATAGTTAAAATATTTATGAAAATCTAATGTATTCCTTAAATGCATCAAATGAGGCTCTTTAGGTAGCATCATACAATGAGTTTCCCTGTATTTTCATGTTATTACATAAAAATAAATAAATTAAAAAATAACTATGATCATTACAATTATTTTTTTTAAACTGTCATCTTTCAATTTTATTGATGTTGTTATATGCATAGTTGTTACAGGCTTGCCTTAGGTGAGGCGAAGCCCTGATCACCTGGGTTTCTTGGTTTCTTGGGGTTTCGGTTGATGTTCAAAAAACCTCGCCTTTTGCGCCTTTTTTGATGAAAAAGGCGCGCCTGAGTATTTTTCCAATTTTTTTTCCTGCTTTCCTATGTTTTTCATGAAGAGTAAGAATTTAATGAATACAATGATCAATTTGATGGTGAAGAAGAGAATGAAGATTATAAGGACCATAGACCATAATAATTAAGATTTTTATCTCATTGGTAATCATTTGTGTTACTGACATTTGATATTTTCTTAAAATTGAAGGATTCTGCTTATTTGCTTTTTGTGATTGTCTATTTGTGTTTAGAACTTGAATTGTGAAGTTCATTATGACATTGTGCACGGGTTTTTTAATTGTGATTATGTTATTTATGAGTTATTATGTATTATTATGTGATATTATTTTATTTTACCTTTATTTAGTTGGAAAATTATGTGTTGAGTTGGATATATTAATGTATATATGTTCTAAAGTATCTTGTACCAAGGCGCCTCAGGCTCCAACAAGGCCTTTGCGCCTTTTTGCGCCTTTCGCCTTTAACAACTATGGTTATATGGAATGATACCTTTATTGGGAAAATCTTATCAATTGTACTTGTATTAATTGTATTGCGTTGTCTTCTATTGTGAAGGTGTCCACGAAGAGATTTCTTCAAAGAACCGCTTGCAACAATACACACAAAGAGCTTCATTGCCACTTCCAATCTATTATACTGAGTCTGAAGGGAGTCCACATGCACCCACCTTTAGAAGCCGGGTGTCAGTTGACGGAACATGCTTCTCATCGCAAAATTCATTTTCGACTAGGAAGATGGCGGAACAAGATGCTGCCAAGCTTGCACTGATTGGCATTCAAGATAAAGTTAAGAATGAGGGATCTTTACTTGTACTTCAGGTTTGTCCAAATCCAATATAGCATTTCCTTTTTGAACTAGCAATTTTAATAGGCAGTTTTTATTTCATTTTAAACTTTAATAAAGTATAAGCCATCAAGTTTATTTTTCTTGAAGTGTTAGTTTAAACTGTGTACATACTTTACCTGCATCTATCCAAATTTTGATTGAGCAAAGCTGTAAAATTGGTTCGGCAATAAGTGGATGCTAAAAGTCTTCATAGTGGGTTTTGGATCTATTAAAGTCTTGTTTAGTCCTAATTTTGCTGTAAGTACCGACATTCATTTGCTGCTAACATTACCAAAAAAGATTAAGGATACCTAAAATCAGGTGTATGTCGATCAAGTGCACATTCAAAATCCCACATGAATACATAAGTTAATTGATAATATCATAATAACATTGACAACTAATAAGACTTCATTTAAAAACATGAATAGTTGAACTTATTATGTACAATATCGTTTTGGAATCAAACGTGGAAGGTTGGAGCTTGGGTTGAGAATCTGGTTTCTACTATCTAAAGATTTAAGAGATCTGGATCAGCTTTCGGGAAATAGGGGGAAATGTTGTACTGGAATAGGCAAATAGAGGTTGGACCTCTGATTTGCAATTCTAGTGGAGTTTGCTTTCTTGGAGAAGAAAGAGAGGGCGTAGAAGGATTGCACCATCTTTGAATCTCCAAAGACCTTGTATCTTTGCATGTTCTTGAGTTCTTTTCTTATTTTCCATTCATTCTTACATATATTCATTATATAAGAAAACCCTAGTTCTTATTGCAGAGGTGAAATCATAGTTGTTAAAGGTGAGAGGCACAAAAAGGCGCAAAGGCGTTATTGGAGCCTGAGGCGTGCGCCTGAGGTACAAACTACTCTAGAACATATATACATTAATATATCTTACTCAACACATAATTGCCCTCTTAAATAAAGGTCAAATTCAAAAAACACCAAATAATAATACATAATAACTCATAAATAACATAATGACAAATTAAAAACCTATGCATAACGTCATAATAAACTTCACAATTCAAGTAGTCAACACAAATAGACAATCACATTAAGCAAATAAGTAGAATCCTTCAAGTTTAAGAAAATATCAAATGTCAAAGACTCGAATGATTAGCAATGAGCTAAAAATCAAAATTATCATGATCTGTTTGTGGAGAAGAGTGAAAGTGTAAAAATGAGACTCAAACCCTAGTCCATATTTATAAATAAAAGTTAATATTTTACTAATAAAAGTGTGTTTACTATGTAAAAAACATGTTTACAATGTGAAAATATTGAAAAAATGACCATATTTGGAATTGTACATGAGGCGCGCCTTTGACTTCCAAAAAGGCGCAAAAGGCACACAAAGGCGAGGGGTTTTTGAACATCAACCTAAACCCCAAAAAACCAAGAACGCCTGGCGTGGAACCTATGCAGTACTGCATGTTCTATCACGTTGTTTCCACTGTCCACCTTACTGCTGTGGTTGAACCTACGCAGTAAATGTCAAAGAGTTTTCTTTACCACACAAAACACAGACATATTAGTTAATAGTACACAGGCTTCAAGAGTTTATACAATTGAATAAAAAATAAATGGGATGAGAATTGGACCTATTGATACCCTTGAGGAAAAAAATTGATGAAGAGAAGATCATAATGACTATAATTGGCCCAATAATCTACCATCTACCGTGAATTTAATAATGTAAAGCTTAACGATGATGAGTAGTTATCTAATGGAGCATGCTTTAGGAATTACTAATTTATTTAGTAGGGCACTTCTATATTATGATGTATGTCTATACATGTCTCCTATTAGATTTACTGTAATGATTTTAAAAATATGCCAAGCTAATTTATACTTGTCATTCTGAATGCATTTTATCTTTGATCTCATTTATAAAAAAAAATATCAATCTCTATAATATGACTTTTTTGCATGTATATTTAATGAGCCTTGCTAACTCTTAACAACTGAAATAGATTTTTTTTGATAATATGTATACACACACCCATATGTTTTTTTTTAACCTCTATTCATTAAGACACATGTTACGTTTATTTTGAGATTATATTATCCAGATTTTGAAATCTTGGTAGTTGAAAATCTTGATGAATGTTTGCTATGGGTTTACATAGGGTACTATTGAGGAGAAGTTGATTTATATTGTTATGAATTGTGTTGGAGTGTGTTGGAAGGAAATTGTGAAAAGGTAATTACATATGGGGGTGGTGTGTAGGGTTGGATTTTATGGGATTTCAAAATCCTTACTTTGAGTCTTGTAACAAATGGGGATTGAGATCATAAGGTCCAAAGCCTTGCTGGGCTATTCTCAAACATATATACCGTTAATAAGAAAGTCTGTTTACTGATATTGCTTATTTTCCATAGGACACAATCTTCTGCAAGTCGATTATTTATGAGTACGCTGTGAAGGTGAATCTCAGTCCTAATTATGTAACAAATCAATCGGCAGCAACACTTCCTCTATTTGTGTCATCACTGATTTTAAATGGTGTTACTTACGTTGGAGAAGCTCGGCAGAATAAGAGAGAGGCTGAACAATTTGCAGCACGTTCAGCTATTTTATCAATTTTAGGTGACGTAACAATCCTAAGCAGTATAATGACATCCTTTCCAAGTAGAAGTTTATCCTGCTTGGGTATACTAACCTAACTATTGTTGCAGGTTCTGATTCTAGTCTTACAATGTCGGAGATAGTTAGGTCAAAATTCAGGTTTTATGATGCATTGAAGAAAGCCAAAGAACTTAGTGTTATGTCTACTGAAACAAACTCATTGAAGGACATCAATGACTCTTCTGAAGTCCTGGGTATTAATATTCCATCTGACGTTTCTGCAATGGAGGCACCTTTTTCAGTTAATAAGAGGAAAGAAGTCAATGATAGTGGTGACCACGTTACAGGTGTTTCTACTGCTGTTACACCACCCAGTGTAATTAAAATACCGCTGTTGCATACTACTCAAATGAAGCCACCGGAGTCCACTTTAGACCAACCTTCTAATACCCGAGTCGCTAGTCAGTCCCTCCATGAGAGCAAAAAGCCTAAGTTGACAGCTTCATTAACAGAGGATCCTCGCAACGAAACTCTGCAAGCAATTTCAGGACAAGAAATTCCAAAATCTAGCCCATCAATAATACCTCATTTACTTGGTCCTCGAGCAGAGCTTCCTGAGTCTACCTTGGGCCAAACTTTCAACAACCAAGTCAGGGGTCAGTCCATCCACGAGTTAAGAAAGCCTCCATTGACATCTTCAACTGCAACAACTCTTCCAAATGAATTTTTACATCCACCTTCAAAAGAAGCTTTGAGATGTTCAGTTAGTACTCCACAACCTTGCTTATTAATTACATTACCTTCTACTGAGGTCGAGCTTCCAAAATCTACCTCGGAACACCCTTCCAACACCCTGGTCGTTGGCCAGTTCGTCCATGAGTTCACCAACAAAAACACTAAGTTGACAACTTCATCAGCAACAATAGCTCCTCTAATTGAATTTGTGCCTCCAGCTTCAGGACAAGCTACGACAGGCTCAACTAAAAGAAAGAAGCGTCGTAGAAACAAGAAGGTCAAAAAAGAAATGGTACATCAATCTGTGTAAGTGTTTTAAATTTTATTAGTTGGAGTACATAATCTATTAATGCCATTGCTCCATATGGGCTGATTTTACTCCAGGGTGGTAGAATGCAAGTATTCCCTCCATTGATTTGACTATTTTACTGCATGAGTTTTCTATGAAAGGCTATAAATATAAATTTCAAAAGGAACAGAATTTTCTAAATCTTACATTCTTCTTTCATGTAAAAGAATGACATAAAATTTGGCTACTGCAAAATGTTGCTTAACTCTTCAATGACTGAAACCACGATACTCGTCTAAAGCTTTCTGATAGCAATCAATTATGGAACCTCAATTCTGAGTAAACACTCATATGATATTCTTGCTGTGATCTATTTGCCTCATTTTGTGGTGTTATGAAGGCCATTTATGATACTTCATACATTTCCTTCCAGATTTACAGTTTATATGAGGTTCATTTTTCTTTCTTTAAATGATATAAACCATTGCATTTCATTGCTTCTGTTATCTTTGATACGAGATGTGAACTGTTTAAAAAAAAAAAGAATGTCTCATCACATATATGCATTTCATATATTGCCTCGAGGCATTTTGATCCACATTAAATGTTGATTCAAAATCGCAGATCACCGAATGTCGTGGTTCCTCAAAGTTCTTACTCGGTGGCCCAATGAGCAGCTTCAGCTTGGTAAATATACTCGATTTATTTATTTATTATTATTATTATTATTATTTTTATTGTATTTAATTACAGATTTTCTTGTTATGCATCATGGTCACATATTGCTATGCTTACTGCTGGCGTTATAAACCCATAATAGGGTATTCACGTAATCATCATGATTTCATCTTAACTCGCTTGCGGTGGTGGACACACTAAGTGGTCGCCTCAGCCTTTCTCGTTTTTTGTTTGAATTAATTTTTGACAAACAATTGATATCTTTTCTAGAGTTTAATAGAAGAATGTTTTCTTTCATTTCCAAATGCCAGATGCAGGTTACGCTGCTCACGTAACAGATGAACTTAATAATTGTTATGAAGTTTTTACCATGTATGAAGATAGATTGGTGGTTTTCCAGTTCTGAAGTATTATATGTTTCAAGTTCCACCATGTTCCAAATGACAATAAAACTGTGTTGGAACTTGTTTGCTTTAATGTTTATCGAGTTCACGCCATGCATCTCGTGAGCAATATGTGCTGTAAACTTATGCACTCACTTCTGCTTGTGTAAAATTTAGAACTATTATGTATTGTAAGTGTTGGAATACTTGCATTCTAAACTCTTCTATCATATTCTTTATGGAAGCTAATGTTCTTTCAGGTTTCCACGCTTTCTTCTTCTACTGTAATATCTGAGTAATTCTTTTCAATGCTGAGAATGTGGGAGATATTGTGTTTGTTTGATGGGGGCTTATAGTGGAATTTAAAAATCGTTAGTCAAAATATACTAAGGGACCGCTTGGTACAAATTCTTCAATGGAATGACAATAGGTATGAGTAAGAAGTCAATCACAATGAGAATGAAGGGTGGGAAGTAGTTATTGAAACAATAGGAGTGATTGAGAAATTTTAATTCTCACTACACCAACTAAGTATCAATAATGAGAATCAATATATCTCTATTCCCTTTATCCTCTTTCACTTTCCCAACCAAGCAGCTCCTAAATTTTGAATTTCAGTTATTTTGTGATTTGTAATTTTGGTATGGTGTATTTATATTTTATGTCAAACTAACGCATTAGATGGTAGTCTATTATTAAATTATTCCTGAAGTTATTGATGATGATGTTTGTGACAATTAGATGCATTGAAAATTTTAAAATCAAATTGCGAAAAATCTAAGTACAACATAGGGTTTCAAATTTTCTATAAGTTTGTTTTGAAAACCAAAAAAAATTAAAAGTTGAACCAAGGTTTTCAAAATTTTCAATTGGTTAAAAACAAGAACCAACCACGGATCTCCTATGTTATTTTTATGATTATTTTTGTCACTTGATATATTATTGCCACAGAAAAGGAAAATGAATTTCAACAATTGCTTTTAGGGTTTATTATACTTTCCTTTTAAGGTTACAATTTTCCTCTATTTCATACTTATATCTATTCAACATAATGACATAAAAAATGTCATATCAAATGACATAAGGAATCCAGACTCAGAACCAAACATGTCATCGTAACGACCATGTTTAACGACAAAACACTATTGGGTTCAATGGTTGCTCTATTATTTTTTAGACACTATTGGGTTCAGTGGTTGCTCTATTACTATGTTAGTTTGAATTGTAACTTTTGTTGAACCATCATATAATTGTCTTTGACTTTATTCGCTTTATACATATTGGTTTAATCGATGATTTAATTGTTGGAGATATTCTATGCATATACCATATATAGTTATCAGCGAGTCACTATTGAGTCACAATTAGAGGATCTACGTATATTTGAATTGTGAAGTTTATTTGCCTAAAAAATAATCATGAATGATGAAGTGAATTTAGCATGTGTTCTAGTTTATAAAACTCCAAACTTAGGAATATGTTTATCCCTAGAACTATTTGTTACTATAATATTATATATGTGTTTCTAGTTCATTGCATACTTCTCTAATCTTGCATAATCAGTTTAGTACGTATTTAATTTCCTACAGTAAATAACTAGATTTATTTCCTATTTCACACTAATAGAAAACAGTTTGCAACAATTCCATTTCTTTAGATTCGAATCCCGTAATCACTATACTACGCCTACACGGTCTTTCCGGTAGTGGAAATGGCACTTGGAGTAGTATCTTGACCGGCTTATTTATTACCGGTTCATTCGTGCCGCGTATATGGTTGAATAGTTGATCATATAAGGTATGTAAGGAGGTGTTTGGTTGGAGTTAATGAGAATGTAGATATATTAATTGACATTATTGATGTTTGTTTGATTTAATGAGAATCGAAATTCCTCTATCATTACCGTTAATTGAATAACTACTCCACACCCTTCAATAATTTTCAATTTCATTGTGATTGGCCTCTTTAATGATATCCATTATCATTATGATTGAAAAATTCGAACCAAGCAATCTCTAAAATTAATTCATACTGCTATGATAAATCCTGCAGACTGCTGCTGAAGCTCTACCAACTCATAAACTTGAGTTGTGTATGCTATGTGTTTTAAGAACTGAAGCTGGTCTTGGGGTTCATATGAGTGTATTTTCGTATATCACACAAGTGTGCCACTTATCACTTATATTATTGAAAAAGAGCAAAATTTTGTTTACACCCAGGTGCACGGACACTGGTTCATATTCCCATAGGATTTAGTGTTAATTATATAATTATAATTTCATATTTTAGGATATATTTTTATCCTAAGGTTTAAGGTTATTTCTTAAGATATACTCCCTCCTCCCTCCGTCCCTTGGTAAGAGTCTCGTTTGCTTTTGGGCATGTGAATTAAGGAGTATTATTATTTAATGTGTAGTGGGTAGTTGTATTAGTGGGTGTGTCAGTCCCATATTTTAATTGTATTAGTGGGTGTGGGTGGATCTCATATGTCCAAAAAATGAAATGGGATCCTTTGGGTGGGACAACCAAAATGATAAAATAAGACTCTTACCTAGGGACGGAGGGAGTAATTGTAATTTCACCTTTGTAATTTAGAGCATATTTTACTCTTGAGATTTTGAGTTAATTTTAAGGGTATAATTGTAATTTCGTTCCTATGATTTATGACATTCGGTATTCATATGATTTAGGGCTAATCCTAAGGATATAATTATAATTTCACATTTGTAGTTTATAGCATATTTTACAGCTAATGCACCATATTTTTGCAAAATTATTTTTTAGTATGTAAAATATTACCTTCAAGAGAAATAAACTATTACTCTTTTGAATAAAAAATATTATTCATCCCTATAAAAATATAAAAAATTACATATCAAAAATTAAAGAATACTCTGTAATATTTTTTTCCGCTCATTTCTATAAAAAGTAAATTTTCATGTAATTGATAAATCATGATACAAGGATTTTAGGAGTAATTTTTTTTCATTTAAAAGAGTAAAGTTAATCTCTATAAAATGTAAATTTTCATGTAACAAAGTGTAATTCGTAATTAGAATGCATGTGTAAATCTGTTTCATAGCCTAAAAAATTTATACTACAGTTTATTAGTGAAAATTTAGTGAATTTCCTTTTAGTGTTTTAATAAACAATTAAATACAAAAAATTAATACATTCTTTAAAAAATATGTATACATTACTGAATAAAATAGATTAGTGTCGGTCCTAACATTTTCTAAGCTCGAGCGAACAAAGAAATAGCCCTCATATATATATATATATATATATATATATATATATATATATATATATTATCTTTTAAATTAATTCTTCTAGTTGAAAATTTAGAGTATTTTTTTCAATATATAAAACTGTTAATCCGTTTAATTTTTCTTGCAACATAGTTGAACGCAAGTAAGCTTTTAATAACTTCAATTTAGAAAAATTTCTTTAGTAACTACAGTAACACTTTTAATTTAGAAAATAAATAATTTTGATCAATATCTAAAGTATTGGCCTGCTTTAAAATGTTTCCATGGTTCTGAATATTTTTTTTTCAATTTATTATCTAAAGAATTTAATTTCTCAGAAACAAGTAAAAATAAAAAATATCATTATATATGTATTTGTAGTTGTTCAAATCTTACTTTTTAATGCACCAATATCTACATCTACTAAGGCATTAAAATAATTAATTCAAAAAAATCTTCAATAGTTAGTGTATCCTCAAATTTTCTTTCTTTTCAGGTCCAACTAATTGATGGACAGTTTTATAAAAACCTTAATGGGTCTACCACTATTTATATTATTTTTTAATATTTATATATTTATGTATTTTATTAAAAAGTGATTATATTAAGCATTTATATATTCCCTCGTCTGCTTAAAATGTCTTTTTTTTTTTTAATTTTAGGCGTCCGCTCTAAGAAATCAATTTTCTTTTTTTTTATATACATGGATCCACACACTCATTATATAATTAAAATATGAGATTCACACTTCCACTAATACAAATACCAATACACATTAAATAATAATACTCCTTAATTCACGTATAAAAAATAAAACACCATCTTTCAACCAGTGGAGGGAGTATATATTCTAGGGTCATAGAGCGATCCTCTTCACTCTTCTTCAGTCCATCTTTGATAGTGTGCACAAGGCAATGGAAGGTCATTCCATCGCTCTCCATGCTGCTTTCTCTACTGTTAGGGATGGCACTCACTCATCACACTCACAGCCCCATGGTAACTCTCAGCAATCACAGCCCCGTGGTTATTCGCAGCAACATGGTGGTTCATCCAAAGGGCCATCTCACGGAGGTTTTAATCAACAAGGTGGTCGTCGTCCCCCTCACTGTCAAATATGTTGTGGTCCTCACTATGTCGATAAATGCCCACGGTTTCTCAATGCTCGGAATGATGTCTCCTCAGCAAATTTAGCCCAGGCTTTCTCCTCTTAGTGTAATGTTTCTGCAACAACTCCTGACTGGTACTTAGATTCAGGTGCTTCTTCTTACATGACAAATCAGACCTCTGCTTTGGACTCATTTGAGCCTTATTCTGGTAACGGTTCAGTAATTGTTGGTAATGGTAATTCTTTACACATTTCACATATTGGCAGTACTTTGATTTCTGATGATGTTAAATTACTAGATGTGTTGAAGAACCTTTTATCTATAAGCAAACTGACTTCTGATTATCCAGTTGATGTTATTTTCTCTGATAAATTCTTTGTCATTCAGAATCGGATGACAAAGAAAATTCTGGCTTAGGGAAGGTGTGACAGGGGATTGTACTTACTTGATTGGGGTGTTCCAGCTTTGGTGGTAGCAATTAAGTCAAATAATTTGAAGGCTAGTTTTCACTTATGGCATTTATGCTTGGGGCATGTCCCGTTTTCTGTTATTTCACAATTAAATAAATCAGGACATTTATCTGTCAATTCTAATTTAAAGAATCCTTCTATATGTGAACCTTTCAGTTGAATGAAAAACTTTCTACTTATGTGCTCGAATTGATTCATTGTGACTTGTGGGGTCCTGAACCCGTCTCTACTTCTGATGGCTTTTATTTTTATGTTGTATTTGTGGATGACTACTCACGATTTTCTTGGATTTTTCCATTACGTGCTAAGTCTAATTTCTATGATGTTTTGGTACGATTCCACAAATTTGTCTGCAATTAGTTCTCTAGTACTATTAAAATTTTCCAGAGTGATGGGGGTATAGAATTTATTAATACTAGAGTTCTTGATTTTATGCATCTTCACGACATTCATCATCGTATGTCTTGTCCATATACACCACAGCAAAAAGGCAGGGCTGAAAGAAAGCATCGTCATATTACAGAGACAGGTCTTTCTATGCTTTTTCATGCACATGCACCAACTTCTTTTTGGTTCGACTCTTTTGCCACGGTCGTCTATATTATTAATAGGTTACCATCATGAATTATATCTGCATGTCTCCATTTGAGCTTCTTTATGGCATTGCTCCGAATTATGGGAACTTCAAGCCTTTCAGTTGTCAGGTTTACCCTTTCTTGAGAGATTATGTGGCCAACAAATTGGCACCTCGAAGTCGTCCTTGTGTTTTTCTGGGATACAGCAACTCGCACAAGAGTTTTCGATGTTTGGATCTGGCATCTTCTCGGGTTTTTCTTACTCGGCATGCTTTATTTGATGAGTTCTTTTTTCCATACTCCCGAGCTCCTTCATCATCCCGACTGGATGATCTTAAGATTACGTCATTTCTTGATGCTTCAGACCTGAAACAAGCATTCTATCCTCTGAGATTCCCATGCACTTACCTTCACCCGCGTCAGTTTTCCAGCCAGAGTGTCCGGTTTTACCTGATGATGAACATGACCCTGCTTCTACTGTTATTCCTCTCACTGAGCCTGTTATCCATGACTCGCCAGCTCCTGCAGGACCTCAACCGAATCATGCTGAAACACTGTCTGCTCCTGTGCCAACTCACCCGATGATTACACGTTCCAGGGCTGGGGGTTTCAAACCCCATTACCCATTTGATCTTGCTTCTACAGCTCTCCTTACTGCTCTTGTAGCTTCTTCTGAACCTCGTGGTTTCAAAACCGTAGCCAAATTCCCCGAGTGGTTAGCTGCTATGCAAGAGGAGATTGATGCTCTTTAGGCAAATCAGACTTGGGAGTTGGTTCCTCCTCCTCCAGATACCAACATAGTTGGATCGAAATGGGTCTACAGAATGATGTTTCGTGCAGATGGAACTATTGAGCGCCATAAGGCTCGACTGGTTGCTCAGGGCTTCACCCAGGTTCCTAGAACTGATTTTCATCATACGTTCAGTCCGGTTGTTAAGGCTACCACAGTTCATCTTATCTTGGCTCTATCAGTTCAACACAACTGGCATCTCCAACGCGCAAGTTCATATGCATCACATTACAAACATAATTATTTAATGAAGTCTGTTCCAGCAATCTATGAATAAACTCATCCGATGAGGAGGAAGGCTCTAATACCGACGCGCAAGTTTATTCACATTACTAACAAACCAATAATGGAGGCCGCGGGAATTTATTACCAATCCCCTCTCCCACTTAGTTATTTAAGACCGAAGGATTTTACATGCATATAATATTCAAAAATAAAATACTCAACCTAGCATGCTCCTATTACGGCAAATAAGACAGTAAATCAAGAGTATCATGCATAGCATATATAACAATAATTAAATAATTAAATCAAATTATAACAGTTATATATCGGCGAATTCGATTGTTTGTCACCAAGCAAGAATATGGGCAACGCACATGGGGATCGACCTCCCCGCAGAGGTCGTAGGGATCGACCTGCCTGGTCAGGTTGCGGAGTGTGGGGCAGCGCCCCGAAGAAAAATTTATCCGCTGGGCACACGACACGAATTTTCCTTGTCCGCCAACCTGCTCCACCATTCCGGCACCCTGCTCGACATCCACACGCCAAGCTGTCCATCCATCGCGTTCTAATGCACATGCAATCCAAATATACAATAATAATAGACAAATAAAATAATTATATCAATTATATATAAAGATTAAAAGAAATTGCCTAATATAGAATTGACTAGGTCAACCCATAAAAACAATTATGGAAATAGCTTACCCAACAAGTTGGAAAACAAAACTTGGGCCCCAAGCTGTCAAACCCAATCCACACGGCCCAACAGCAACAACAAAACCGCTGCGTGAAATAGCCCACTCCAGCCACGTTAATGCCCGCCGGAACGTCAGCCCATCGCCGGAAACCATCACACAACCTTGCACAGCCACACACGCCCTCTCCTGCCGTGAACACGCTGCCAGCCTGAAGCTGTCGTGATTATCAGCCACTTCCAGCCATTGATACCAGCGATTGCCCGTGAACTGTCACACGCTGGCACTCCGTCGATCAGCCACCTGATGACCTATCGGAAAACTGCTGTCCGCCGAAGAATTGTCGCCCAGCGTGAATCTGTCACCAATCCTCCTGCAGCTAATCCACGATTTAACATCTGCCGACCTGCTACTAACCAAGTTCCGGCGACTCACTGGCCAAGCTGTGGAGCAGCACGCTTCCCAGCAGTGCCGGAGCTAAGAAGTCGTCGCCATGCGAAGCTGCTGCCAGCCACGCAACCGTCAGTCATGCTTCCCCACCGCCGGTACCACATGACATCTCGCCATGCCAACGCCGGAGGAACCATTGCTGTCTCCCAGCCTTGGCATTCGCTAGTCGAAATCGCAGACCTGGTGGGAAATCATCCAGCCTCGATTAGAATTTCATGAGGACTCGCCCAAAATACTAACAGACCCGATCCTAAAGTGTGCAGGCTCGATCGGAAACAACCGCTGACTAACTCAAAAAAATAATGCTAGTCGCTCGGAACCTTTCACGAAAAGCCCCAGCGCCCACCGATGCCGCCATCGCCGGTTGATTTATGGCCAAAATTTATCTTGCCATACAGCTCATGGCCATCGGAAACATAAGCCTTTGCCACTGCTGTTTCTCTATTTCGTCGCTGACCTAACACGTTAGCCGGCTTGCTTGCGCCAGCCACCGTACAGCCGCGCCAACTTCTGTCATTGCAATTGAGTTTTCGCCCGCTAGGCCTGCCAATCGAAAATCACGCTGATATCTCGTCCCCAGCGATGAGCAAACCCGCTCGGAGAACTTCGCTATTCTGATCGAAATAACACCTGGGCCTTCGATCGTGACTTCACCTGGCCCGTCGTGAAAACCCTGCAGGAAATGCGCTAACAGCGAGAGCAGCCTGCTCGCAAGTGTCTGCGATGCCCGCCAGTGATGCCGGCGTTAGCTGGAGCCGTCCAGCCACACTATCGCCGCAACCAGGCCTCTTCGCATTCTATTAGCAGCAGCCCAACCACCATCCGACACCACCAAGTCTCTTTTTCTTTCACTATCACCGTACAGTTCAGGTTACATCAACTGCCAGCCCCTTTCTGTACATGGTTTGCTCAACCATTCCACGCTTATCCATCGTCGTGTGGTGATTTTGGGTGATGGAGTGGAGCAATTAAGGTTTGGCAGCCGTGAGAATAACTTAGGGAACAACTTAGGATTTTGCAGCCGTGAATATAAAACAAAGGGTATATACAGATTGTTCAAAACATCACAACCCTATCATGCAATCATTATTCAAAAATAATCACATAATTCATAATAAACCCTTTACCCCTAAATGCTAGCACCACATTATCCACTCAAACCCTAGCCTAACGTGTCACGTTTAGCCTTAGAACCTACGCTCTGATACCAATTGTTGGCACTTGGATCGTTTGGTTAACATGACCCGTTAGGGTTCCATGCGTTTTTATCATAGTAGAAGCAATAAATCATAGAAACGATTACCGTTCACCAGGGTGGTATGTAGAAGATGAAGGATTCTCGCTGGCAGACTGTACAGTCCTACGAGAATGGCCATAACTTCCTCGTCTGATATCGGAACTGAATGATCTTTGTGTTCAGACGATCCTCTCTTCAACGGCTTTCCGACTGTATATTGATCATCGAATTTTGAGTACTGTACGATTTTATATAAATTTCATAAGGTGGCAGACAGCAGCAGCAAACTACCTTCTGATCTTCTACCGTATATCCCAAGTTTGATCTCGACGTCGTGTGGGCGACGATCTACGAGACCTCCTCAATCTGCTCTCAACCCTCATCACACGTGAATAATAAAACAAATTAGGGTTCCAGATAAGGTAAGGTGACTTATATACATGGGCTACAGCAAGGATCAGGAGGAGAAATTGGGTTGGGCCTCCATTGGGCTTAAGTATCCAAGCTTAGCCCAAAGCTTATACTTAAGTTCAATAATAATAATATATTCCACTAAAATATTATTACTGCACTGCCTTTCCAATCCCAAAATTACGTTTTGGGCTCCTTCTTATTATGAGCCCATTAGTCTCCCCATGTTTAAGATATACAATGTCCATTAATTAATTTAAGTTACTGACAACTCAATTAATTAATATCTCATCCAAGAGTAGTACCACTCAACCTCATTATCATGCCGGAATAAATTTCACCTGCAGGGTTTACATGATATTCCTTATGAGCTCCTCAAGGGGATATCATCAACCTATGACGGACACGGATTCCTTCTACAATCAACAGCACACCATAGAGACAACACTACTTCCCAACTCATCGAGTTTGCTGATTTAATTACATGTAAATCTCACCCATTGATGAATCAAAGAAATACATACCGCCCTACGTGTCGAGGTTATTGTATAGGGATTAAGAGCATGAACTTCCATAATAACTGAGATCAAGTTCTCCTATAAGTCAGTATAAGTCGTACGATCTCAAGCGGTCCTGTTCAATACACACAAGTGCACTAATGTGATTCTATAGCCAAGACAAGCTAATACCAAACCACACTACAACCATCCCGATAGTGAGTCTCCGTCTATCTCGGTTGTGAGCATCTGTTTATGCTTTATAAGGAAACTGATAATATGATCTTTCGCGTGTTGTCGCACAACATATTATCTACAGTATAAAGTAAGTGGACTATTGCATCGAACATATAAATAAATTATAAGATGCAATCATTTGATCATATGATTCTCATTTCAAATAAATTGTTATAAGATTGTTCATACAAAAAAGCTAGACTTTTAGTATACAATCCAACAGTAAATTAGTATTTAATTTCCGTATATCTCTCCTCTTAATTAAGGGATGTTATTGTAATCCTTGTAACCTCAATTCCTATTAATACCAGTTTTCCCAAATCACCAATTATCGGTGATTCTCTAATCACATTTACAGTATGAGATATTAACTTTTGAAAATGTTAATATATTATGAATTATTTACTATATCATTAATATTTTTTTGTTAATCCTATATCACTTTTTTATTAAAATATTATTATTTTTTATTTGTCTTACGAGACTCTTTTTGTGAGATGATCAAAAATATCTAAAAACTGATAATTTTTGTATGCACTGAGCGCACGGAGTTAGGTTCATGAGCCCATATTCAATTTTATACCCTTTAATAAGGCAAAAATTCTTGTGCGCCCGAGCGCACGGACTTAAACCCGTGCGCCCAATCTCGACCCTACCCGCTGACCCGAAATATTTAAAAAAGAAAATAACCCTAATTTCCATTCCAAATCAAACTCATCTGCATATTCTCTCTCTAGAAGACTCTCTCTCTCTAAATTCTCTCTTTCATCTCGTCGGTTGCTCCTCTCTGTTGTGCTCTTCGGCTACTCCTCTCCGACGTCTCAATCTGCTAATTTGCCTCCTGCCGTGTGTCCTCCACATACTCTTTCTTCGATTTGATTAGTACTTTTACTCGTCTAAATGTCAGCTGCAGAAGCACTAAAAAATATTTCATTCTTCTCTACAATCCAGATTTTAGTTTAATACCTAAACAAACAATCTAGATTTTTAGTGTAATACCTAAACAAATATTATGTTCAATTAGGATTAATAAATCTTTTCATGTTGTTCAAGTTAGAGAGTTTAATTGATAGTTTCTGTATTTTTTCTATAATGTACTTAGACTAATTTAGGCATCCTGTTGATAAATTCAAGTCGTTCAATGGCATCCATAATTTTGAAGATGTGTATTAAACAAATATTGAATTTCGTCACATATATTTTAAGTTAATTGGGAAAAAGTGGAAATTCATCAATTGTTTGAATTAGAGGCCACTAAAAGTGCATTCTAAATGTAATCCAGTTTGCATTTTTCTCATTGGTCATATCTACATGTACAATGGATCCAAGTGTTTAAAAGATACTCTCTTTCTACATATGACCTTTCAGGGGCAGACTAGGACAATTTTATTTCCATGACATGTATAAACAGTCTTTTTGTATCTTTTGGAATTAATCCTCAATCAATATTTTTTTCTATGATAGTTTCTCATTCTCAGTCCCAATAGAATAGCAGTGAGGCACTCACTTGTAATTATATCTGAATTAGCTTCTAAAGATCCTTATGTAGTTGCAACATTTCTATGTACTATGATCACGTTAAAGTTTGCTGCTTCTTATTCATTATTAGTTATGTTTTGTTGTGTGACTGTAACAGCTGAATGCTAACATGATTATATTTCCTCTTTCTTTTTCAGGTTTTATTATAACGAGTTAAAACATTGCAATTCTAAGGAGAAAAAGAAAAAACCATTAAAGCCTGTAGAAGAGAAGAAAATAGTTGTTAAGTAGAAATCGAAAGATTTGGATAAGGTTACATTGAGAAATAGGCATATTATATAGTGTTTGTTTGTGCTACAATTTTTGGATTCATTGTTAATGTATATGAAGATAGTTATAATCAAGTTAGAGCTATGGGTATTAGTAAATGATCAACTTTTGCTATGATATATGAACAATATATAATTCGAATTAGTACAGGAAGACAATTTTTTTTGTATGCAAAGGAAATGTCGTACTTTCTTGGCCTTTCATTTACACTTTGCTAACTTGTATATGAATTTAATTGGTGTGATTGTTTGCTGCAACCGGTATATTGTTCTCATGTATAGGGTATATTATTATCATTTAAAGTGCATAAGTTACATAGGGTATATTATTGAAAAGTAAAGGTATATTGTTGATGAATAAAGGGTATATTGTTGTTACGTAAAAAGTATGGAGTTCAATGCACCTATTCTTGACATTATTTGAAATTTATGTTATAAAGTTTAAATAGAATGGTGCGAAGGTATATTATTCACATGTGAAGGGTAACATGTAAAGCATATGGAGTTTCAAATGCTATATTATTGATGAGTAAAAGGTATATTGTTTATGAGTAAAGGGTATATCATTGTCATGTAAAATGTCTGGAGTTTAGTGCACTTGTTGTTCACTATTATAAGTTTATGTTGTTAAGGTATAGTGACGTGGTGCAAAGGGTATATTGTTATTATGTAAAGGGTATATTGTTGTCATCTTAAAGGTGTGTTATTGTCAGTAAAAAGGATATGGAGATTAGTGCACATATTGACAATGTTTTAGTTTTATGTTGCTAGGTATAGTGGCTGCATGGTGCAAAGGGTATGTTGTATTCATGTAAAGAATATATTATGGTCGTGTAAAGGGTATGGAGTTACAAAGAGTATATTATTGATTAGTAAAGGGCATATTGCTGTCATAGAAAGAGTATAGTGCACTTATTATGATGGTATTTTAAACTTATGTTGTTAAGGTTTATGCCATGATGCAAAAGATATGGCACTCAATATAAATGGTATAACATGCAATTAAATATTTTATTTAATAATGCTATATATTTATTAAATATTCCAGGGGAAGATATTTTTTTTTTCATTTTCATAATTAGATTATAATTTACTCCTTCAAAATCTAAAAAATTGTAATAATTCATCAAAATATGTCACAATGTTTAATTTGTTACAATACTAAATTAAATGATCATTTGGAGTTTTAGATCCAAATTGCTTTACTAACTCTAAAGTTTGCTCCTTATTTTTTCATTGATTCTTAATTCCTCAAAAGTTTCTTCATGACTTGTGTCAATATTGTCTTCAAACGGGCATGATAAATTACGAATGTGATCTTGAAATAATGAGAGTAGAACAAGATCTGCATAAGAACAATTATTTTATTAATCTAAGTGCAAAATAGTAGGAATACTAAAAAAATATAATTAACTGCAAAGTTAATGAATAAAAAATAAAAACGTAGAGCGCAGGTACAGTCACTACGGCTAAAGGATATAATCGTTGTTGTTAAAGAGTATAATATAATAACATAAAGTAATACCCGTCTAAAGCAAATAAATTAGTATTTTATTTTGTTCACTGCAAAGGGTATATTGTTGATAAGTAAAAGGTATATTGTTGATATAGTAAAAGGTACATTGTGGTCATGTAAAGTGCATGGAGTTTACAATGTTTTGAGTTTATGTTTGTAAGATATTATGGCACGGTGTAAAAGGTATATTGTTGATGAGTAAATGATACATTGTGGTCATGCAAAGTGTATGGAGTTTACAATTTTTCGAGTTTATGTTTTTAAGGTATTATGGCACGATGCAAACAGTATATTGTTGATGAGTAAAGAGTATATTGTGGTCATATAAAGGGTATATATTGTGGTCATGTAAATTGTATGAAATTGCAAAGGGTGTACTCCCTCCGTCCCGCGTTAATGTTGACGTTTTCTTTTTGCACGGAGATTAAGAGATATAATATTCTAATGTAGTGATGTGAGAGAAATAATATTTAATATAAAGTGGGGAGTAAACATCAATATTGTATGAGGGTCCTACATGAAATAATTAATTATTTTGTGTGGGTCCAACTTGATAAAAAAGAAAATGTAAACATTAACTTGAGACAACCCAAAATGAAAAGCATAAACCTTTACGTGCGAGTATTATTCATGAGTAAAGGGTATATCATTGATGAGCAAATGATATATTGTTGCCATATAAAGAGTATCTAGTTTAGAGTGCTTTAAGTTTATGTTGTTAAGGTATAATGGCATGGTGGAAAAGGATATATTGTTAATGAGTAAAGGGTATATTTTCCAATACTACATGTTGTGTCATGTATCATATACTGATTACTGTCTAATGCCACAAACAAGTATGACACATTCAAATTTCTTGAGTTCGTATCTTAAGGGAAAAAAATCATAATTAGGACATATCTTAATCATAAGAATTATTGCAGATGGTAGTGTGAATTCATCTTCCCAAAGGCTTTGCAGAAACGATCAAGTTCTTCATGAAGCTAACAATTATGCAAACATTGAGCAGGTAAAAACTACTATAAATCATCTGCAATTTATAGTTTTTTTTTTTTTTTGAATAAGCTGAAATACATAGTTGTTTTAACCTAAATTGGATTTCACTTGAAAATACCTTTTATGTTTAGAGAGATATGGCTCATGATGTATGCCTCTTGCTATCAATATGAACTCAAGCATAGATTCAGGGTAAAATTGAACTCAAACCTCAATTCCTTCGAGATTTGCTCTTTCTGCAATCCACTCGTGTTCTTATTCTCCTCCAATAATCCAATCGCGTTCTTCTTCTTCTTCTTCTTATGCAATCGTTCTTCTTCTTCTTCTGCAATCAATCGCGCTAGTGAATGCAGTCAATATTTGAATTTAATAGTGATATAATTATGGTAGATTGAATCAAGGACAAATTTTGTTGAATAATGAAGAAATCTCAAATATCGCATTCAAAGGAGGAGAAAGAAAATACGAGAGAAGAAAATGAGCCCTAATGTTTTCCTTCTTTATATATGACCCGTTTTCTTACGGGTCGATCCGGGCACACATAATTAGATCTGTGTGTCCGGACACACAAGAGTCTTACTCCTTTAATAATTGAACGTTATACAATCATATATATATATATATATATATATATATATATATATATATATATATATATATTACAAGTGATTTTTAATGAAAAAATAATATCGTTACTAAGTAAAGAGGGGTATACCCTTCAAAATGAATATTACTAAATACTTCATTCACCAGGTAGTACTAGAGACCAACAATTCTTGAGAATTTTGTGTTTTTTTTTTTTTAAAAAAAAAAGCCAGTAATGGTGGGCCCAGGGAGCGGGGTGGGATGTGTGTGATGGAACCGCGGACGGTACCAGAATTCCAACTGCCAAATTTTAAAATTGCCAAACCACAAAAGGTCGTTAAATAGGCCCCTTCCCCTTCCTTCACTGCCCAACCCCACCCATTTCCCTCTCAATCATCTCACAACTCAAACTCTCTCTCTCTCTCTGTCTATACTCTGAAATTGGAGAACAAAATGGGCATGGAAGACAACCACTGCAATCTCAATTCCGATGCCGATGATGCTTCCCCTTCCTCATCTTCCTCCACCGTCCACCACACGCTCATGCTTCTGCACTCCGAAGATCCCAATTCCGCATTACAGGCGGCCAAGGACATCCGCCGCCTCACCAAGACCTCTCTGCGCTACCGACACCATTTCTCCTCCGCCGTCTTACCTCTCGTCAACATGCTCACCTCCGCCTGCGCCGACGCCAATGAGGCCGCGCTCGCAGCACTCCTTAATCTCGCTGTCAAAGATGAACAGTGAGCTTTCCCAATCTCTCTTTTCTCAGCATTTGCTTCTATGGTTGTCGTTAATTCCATTTTGGTAAAACCTAATTTCTAATCCTGAATTTTAGGGTAGAAAATGGTTTACTACAATTCTTTTGTCAGTCATTTTCTCTGTTATAGTACACCCATTATTGAATTTCCGTTTATATTATATGGGTAATGGGGTTAATGTATAACTTTTGTAAGAATTTCTGTTCTTCAGATAAACTATCATAGATGCAGAACTTAACAATATATTCATGAAATGAAAGACATATGACCTATTGTCCTGCACTATTAGGTAGCTATTAGGAAGAAGTAAAAGTAGTACTCCCTCCGTCTCCAACCACCCTTCCCGTTTATTGTATCACGTTGTTTAAAAAAAAAGTTGCTCTTTTAGGTAAAAAAAATATATAAGTAATAAAAATGAGTGGTAAATTTGAAATTAAAGTAATTTTTTAGGTTGTTGGACAAAGTGATATTTCCCTTTTTGGAGTGTGAAGAGTAGTGTGAGATGGACAAATAAGGAAATTGCGAAGGGTGGTGTGACACGAATGGAGTATATAGTAATTGAATACGTTGCAGAAATGACTGTGTTTCTTTATATCTAAATATACTACATAAAATCTATATAGAGTCGTGTATGAACTAAGCCAAATAGGCTGAAATAGCCAACCAGGTTACTTGAATTCTCCGTAAGCGAATAGAATGTCTTTCTCTTCTGAATTGGGTAGGTCTAATGATAGGTTCATCTTCTTTTTCACGTGCTGCTTTCTCTTTTCCTTTTCTTTCTCCTCCTGTCTTTTCTTTTTTATCCACGTTGCTAATGTCATATAATCCTTTTTCTTGAATCTTGCTTCTTAAGCTATCACATGAGTAGGTTCTGTTTTCTTTTCAGAGGAGAAATTCTCCTCTTTATCACTGCTGGTTTGGTTCAGGCCATAGTTTAATATTGATTGAGGATAAAGCTATTTCACCTTTTGATTCACTTTAAAGAATTGTTTCTTTAATTATTCTTCTGGCGTGAAAATTGCAATGTAGTAGTATTTTTTAATCCAAAGAACAAAAAGCGTTGTGGTTGAACATTTCTTGGATACTAAAACATCTCCCAAAATATAACTAATGACAAAAATGTAAAACTTCCCTTGTTTGCTTGTTTCATATTCTGATTATTGACAGCAAAATTTCTAATATAAATACCAAATGTATGTGCATATTCACAAGGTGCTACCTACTAATTTTCTTCTCATTGGTAGATTTTCTTTCGATGACATTATATAGCATGCCTCTTAAACACATCGCAGTTTCAATATCCATCATTTTTATTATGGTTGTTTTCCAATTTAGATTAAAGTTTGTCAGATTTTCATTTTTATTCGAACCAAAGTTTCCCTCTGAATTATGGATTATATTATTACACCTACATACTTGATCGTGGATTTAGAGATGCGTAAGGTGGGTGGGCCAAAAGCTATTAACATGAGAGAATGCAAAAGAAAGAATAAAATCAAGAATTCCACCAACTTTTCTCTAATCTGTGACTATAACCAAAAGTATAGTAAAACCAATACTTTGAAGTTTTGTAGTCTTGCTCATTTGATTTTTGCTGCTGGAGTTTGATGTAATATTTTAGTAATTTATCTAAAGATTGTTTCGATCTTTACCAAAGTAATTAATTTAGTCTGTGATCACAACTTATGTAATAGTTGAAACTTAAAAATCTCATGGGGTTCTATTTATTTGCAGAAACAAGACAAATATAATCCAGGCTGGTGCCTTGAAACCGATTGTTGGTTTTCTTCAATCAGACAACGTATCCCTACAAGAGCATGCAGCTGCAGCTTTGATCACTTTATCCGCAACTTCAATCAATAAACCAATCATTGCTTCTTCTGGTGCTATCCCTTTCCTTGTAAATATTATGAGATTCGGGAGCTCACAAGCTAAAGTCGATGCTGCAATGGCTCTTTACAACTTATCCACCCATGATGACAACATTGTCCTGATTCTTCAAGCAGAACCTATTCCTCCCTTAATTAGTCTACTTCAAGTCTGCAAAAAGTCTTCAAGAACTGTTGAAAAATGCTGCGCTCTGATAGAATCTTTGGTGGCTTATGATGAGGGAAGAACTACACTTACATCAGAGGAGGGTGGAATACTAGCAGTGGTAGAAGTAGTAGAGTGCGGGTCCCTTCAAAGCCGGGAGCATGCAGTTGGAGCACTTTTGAAGATGTGTCAAAGCGACCGTTCCAAATATAGAGAACCAATTCTCAGAGAAGGTGTGATCCCGGGGCTTCTTGAGCTCACAATTCAAGGAACGACCAAGTGTCAAGTTAAAGCACAAATTCTTCTAAGGCTATTGAGAGACACTCCTTATCCGAGGTCTGAAATCCAACCCGACACGATAGAGAATATTGTGTGCAATATTATATCTCAGATTGATGGGGATGAAGAAGATCAAACAGGAAAAGCAAAGCAAACGCTTTCTGAGATGGTGCAGATTAGCATGGAACAAAGTTTGAAAAACTTGCAACAGAGAGCTGTGGTTTGCACTCCACCTCATCTTTCCATGAATACTTGCTCTACTGGATTTCCATCTAAGTGATACCTCAATTTTATCTGATTCTTGAAAAATGCCTTTTTTTTTTGTGAGATAAGATTTTAAAAATGTAAAAAGGATAGAAAGTGAAAATGAATAATATGAAAAATGAATTAACAATGTTAGTCCAGGCCCTGGGAAGGGGGTACCATGTGACTGGTAAGAGTGAATAAATAGATACAGGTGTTAGAGGAGCCTATAATGAATTGTTTGCTTAGTAATTACTCAAGAGTGTTCAAAGATCTGTTTACAGGGTCTCATTGTTGCTGTTGAGCTTTTCATTTGTAACTTAATATGTTTACATATGTATTAATTCCCATTTTTAATGGGTGAATGTAATCATGTATTTGATCAGTAAAAGTAATAGTATAATGATTTGATTCTGTATATGTTGTGTTATCGTTGGTTCCACACACAAGTTTGGAAAGGCCTATAAGTGGGGGGTCAGCCATTCACTTTCACTGATGGTTATGGGTGAAGTTGGGGGGCTCCCTACTTATATGCCTAAAAATTTGGTTCGACTTGCAGGATCTGGACGGGCTGGGGGAAGGGGCTACCCAATGGTTGGCCCAGGGTTGCATCCCAGATGTGGGCCCGAAGGAGGTTGCCACCTAGGAAGAGCTGTAACAAACGAACAACATTTTTGTAGTGTATTGGATTCAAGAATTTAAATTCATATTTTATTTTAGAGTTGAACTAGGGCGCATTAGGTGCACCGGTGCTCCTAGTTAATATTATCTGTTAGATTAAGAAACTACTTAATAATAACCCAAAATTAAAATAAAATAATTAAAATTTTGAAAAATAAAAATAATAATATCCTAAAAAATAGCCTAAAAACTCTAGGTGCTCCGGTGTACACGGTGCACCACAGAATAACTATTTATATTATTTATTTACTGATTTATTTTTATTTTTTATTTTTAATCTAACCATTTTCATTTTTTAATTACTTTTAAAAATGATATAATAATAATAATAACAAAAATAATAATAATAAATAAAATAAAATAAAATAAAATGTTAATTTAAATTTTTGAGATCAATAGTGTAATTGAATGAGACTAAATTAATATGTAAGGTTGAAGTTTTTTGGACCAAGTTTGCAAAGAAAAAATCGTTTGAGACTAAAATAAAAGATATTGGGACTAATTTTGAAAAGGAGATATGTCCTATGCTAAATTCTCTATTTTTTAATCAAAAGTAATACTTGATTAAAAAAAGTGATGCATATCCAATTAAAATATAATGCAAAAATTATAGGACGGATAAAAAGTGATAACATTTTTAATAAAAAGTTATATCTAATCAAATAAAAGTGATAAATGTGCAATTAAATTATTTAAGGATCACTTACTATGAGATACATAAAATAATGCATAATTGTTATAAACTATCTGACTCAAAAAACTAATACTCATAACTACACAATTATAGATTGTGATACCATAAATACTCCTAGGTGTTTGCACATTTTTGTTTTGCACTTTTTTTTTTTGCACAATTTTATTTTGAACAATTTTGTTTTGCATATTTTATTTTGCAATTTTTTTTACATTTTGTTTGTACATTTTGTTTTTTCAATTTTTTTTGCACATTTTTTTTCTACGTATTTTGCTTTCTATTTAATTTGCCGGAGTTCCTGCAATAGCGGTACTGACTTCACCGAAAATGAAAAATCATTTCACCTATGGAGAAGATTCGTCTAAACCAAAGTACTAATGGACGTGTTTCTTCTTGTGAAAAGTCCTTTGAAGATTGAAGATTCTACAAAAGGTATTAGAAGATTATCACTTCTACTCCTTGTCACCCAAGAGGCAAATCCCAGACACAATCCCCACTACAGCTAATTAATCCAACCTCACAAGTTCCTTTAAATATGTTGATGAGCTAGCTCGATTCCTCGAGTTCTCTCACCCTAATATGGCAGGACAGTACGAATCTAATTTATATGCGACAGTAGGATTAAAAGAGAATGAAATCTACCGAACCCATGAGCTATGGTTTCATCAAATCCCGTAATCACCTCCACAAAGTGTCTAGTAGGGCTGAATCTCAGCCTCTCTCACATAAGCAGAGAAAACTTCACTTCGTCGATTCCGGAACCAACATCCAAATTGCCGCAGAGAGAATTTCGCTTCGTCGATTCCGGAGCCAATATCCAAATTGCCTCGGGGAGAAAGATTTTCCGAAGCCGTCAAGTCTTCGCACAACTTGCTTCTAACACCTCTTGCAGAATCTTCAATCTACAAAAAACTTTCCACAAGAAGAAACACACCTACTAGTGCTCTGGTCTAGACGAATCTTCCAAAGGTGAAATGATTTCTCGTTTTCGATGAAGGCAGTACCGCTATTGCAGGAACTCTAATGAATTAAATAGAAAACAAAATGCGTACAAAAAAATATGCAAAAAAATTTTGCAAAACAAAATGTGCAAAAAGAAAATGTGAAAAAAAGTGCAAAAACAAAATATATAGAAAAAAATGTGCCAAAAAAATTTGCAAAACAAAATGTGCAAACAAAATGTGAAAAAAAATTGCAAAATAAAATGTACAAATAAAATTGTGTAAAACAAAATGTGAAAAACAAAATTGTACAAAACAAAATGTAAAAATAAAATTGTGCAAAACAAAATGTGCAAAAACATAGGGGTATTTATGGTATCACATTCTATAATGATGTAGTTATGAGTATTAGTTATTTGAGTCATGTAGTTTATAGCAATTATACATTATTATATATATCCTATAATAAGTGACCAAAAAAATTATATTATAATAAAATTTTAAAAGGGAAAAATTATTTCTAAAAATACGAAATGCTAATTAATACCTAATTATGTTACAAAATCACTTATATTATTATAAATATAAACTATAATTAATGAAAATAAAATATAAATAAATAAATAAATATAAGTAACCACACAAATTATCTATATTATATTATTAAGAGATAATTGAATTAGTTATGTTATATCACCACGTTAAAACTCTCAATTAAATGATTAATATCAATTGATAAATTAAAAACGATTTTAGTATTTATAAATGCAATAATCTCTGTTTGAGCACATTGTAAAAAGTATCCAAAATCAAATGCAAAAAATTATTGTCATCCATCAAATGCATTCATTGATTTCCATACCCAATTGACAAAAATTAGACCAAAATATCCCGCCAAAAAAAGAAAGAAAATGGTATTAAATAACCACTCATCCCCTATCCCTTCTTATTCATCGACTTCTCTATTAAGTTTGACTATGTCAACTTCTTCTTCTTTATTAATTTTGACGGCGGTGATGGTGATTCACTGGGTGGGGACGGGCAGCGACGGGTCGCTAGGTGAAGGTGAAGGTGAAGGCGGCAGGGGCAGTGACAGTGCGGTGGTGGTGGTTCGTTAGGTTCGGAAGAGGGTTGAGAGGTGGAGAGGAAGGGGGGCGGTGGCGGTTCGCTGGGTTTGGGAGGTGGTTGAGAGAGGAAGAGGGAGAAGGGGGGTCGCTGAGTTGGGGACAACGACATCGGTGGTTCTCGTTGGGTGGGGGCAGCATGGTGGTGGTTCGCTCAGTTGGGAGGTCGCTGGGTGGGGGACGGCGGCGGCGGTTGTGGTGGGTTGTTGGGTGGTGTGGGGGCGGCGGCGGTAGTAGTTCGCTGGGTGGGGGCGGCGGCGGCGGTGGTGGGTTGTTGGGTGGCGGAGGAGCGACGGTGGTGGTGGTACGTTGTGTGGGGACGGCGGCGGCGGCGGTTCGCTGGGTGGCGAAGGGGCAGCGATGGTGGTGGCTCGGTTAGGGGGTGGGCGTGGTTTATTTTTTAAAAATAGGGGTGGTGGGGATGGGGGTATTTATGTTTAAAATTGAGCGATTGGATATGCTTGTTATAAATTAATTAAAGTTCATGGTTGGCAATGATTTTGAAGGAAAAAAATGGGTTATTTTGGTCAGTCTCTCGTAATGTTTTTTATCAAAAAATAAAATGAAATAATATTTAATACAATACGTCATATTATTAATTTGTAGATAAATAATAATAATTTTTTTAATAATACAATTTTTAAAAATAATGTTTTTATAATCCTAACATATATTACATTTCATTTTATAACTTCATATTTATTGGGAAATTTTAATATATGAATAATTAAATGAAAACCTTATGATAGTTTAAGAATATAAAAGAACATCATATATGAATTATATAAATTGAAATTAATAAAATAAGATAATATAATTTGTATGAATATTAAAAAATATGACATTTAAAGATTTTGAGCAAAAAATATAATAATCTAAAATAAATCAGAGAATAAGAATCAAAATATTTGATTTGTAACATTTTCTTAGTCCACTATTTTCTAAATGAAAAAAATAATAATTACTATAAAATAATAAATCTGTTAGCAGCACCCATTTTAATGTTTGTAGCAGGTGAAAGACATGACTAAGCTAATTCTAATCCAAGCTAATTCTAATAGTCTTGAACCACCAGGTAGTAGGATGGTCATTATTGTTACATCTTCAATTCTTTGTTTCCTCCACATTCTTATTTTCTTTTATCTTTAATAATCACCTATTGGTCTCTTTTCTAAATATATAATGTTAAAAGTTCTATCATTTAATCACAAATTCCTCTATTATTAAATATACATGACTATTTTATTTAATAAAAATTTAAGATACTTACGTAAACATTAAAAATATAATATGTAAATCTAAATATTAAAATATATATATATAGAACAATTCGTAAAATGTCATTCTCGTTTAAAATTAAAGTAACTCCATTATATTTTCATAATTATTTTGATTTTTAAATCAATATTTCTACATCACAAGTTCATGGAGTGTTCAATTATTTAATTTTAAATAAATTCACAATAAATATTAGAAGGATATTGAATTTAAAAAATTAAAAATTTAACAAACGGTAATAATTGGTTTAAGATTGTTTTATATAATTAAATAAATAGCGTATGAGTAACGAGAAAATAAAATTTCAATGATTTTTTTAATTAATAAAATGTAGTTTATGTATTATATAGTAACACAAAAAGATCATGTATTAAAAAAGAAAATTTTGTAATAAAATTGTGAAAAATAAAATAAATTGGTGTATTTAATTGATAAAAAAAAAGTTTATGATTAAATTGAGAAAATATGTAAAAGTCATGTATTTTTCGATTAAAAAAATAATTCGTGATTAAATTGAAAAAAGAGAAAAAGTTTATGTATTATAATGCAATAAACCTTTAATTAAACTATTTTATTAATAATTCGGTGAATAAATAGTTATAACATTTTAAACATAAAATGATAACCAAAGTATTGAATTATCTAATGAACAATAATAATTAATAATAATAATAATAATAAATAAATAAATAAAAGAATAGGATTAAAACATTAAAAACAAAAAGGAAAGAAATTCCAGGACAAAAGAGGCAGTGAATACTGAATAGGAAGGAATCAACGTAAAGTATTAGAGCCTAAATTTCATTAGAAATTTAGGTGAATATTAGTTATAATTTAAAAAAGGGTTAATTACAATTAAAAGTTCATATTTTTACTTAAATTTTAAATTAGTCTAAACATTTAAAAATTTACAAAAAAAAAATAGTATTCGTTTTTTTTTCCTGCCAACTCACATTACTTACCTCGTTGTCAAATTTTCTCCATTGATCCTCTCTATCCAACCCAACTCCTCCACCACTCACTGCCACAGGCACCACCGCAGAAACCGACGCAGCTAAGCTCATGCTGCCACCACCTCTACCCATTGCACAGGTGCACCTTCAACCTCCACTTTCATCACCAACCAAGCAAACACAAACAAAATCAAATAAACCCAAATTGGGCTTCGAATCCACCACCCCAACCGACGAACCGTCCGTTGACATCGCCGAAAGCACGACCCGACACCCACTCCTTGTCAGATTACCATAATAGTAAAAAACGTTCCCTTGTCCGTTTCGAGTAGCACCCAATACCACTTATTCCACCGCAATCGAGGATCCCGAAGTGGGCCTCCACCATCGCTGTCGGAATGAAGCACTCGTTGCTCTGGTTTTCGCAGTTCCGGAGGAGGATGGCGTTCTCAAAAGTTGGTGCGAAGTCTCCCGTGAAGAGGCAGCGGAGCGCCTCCACGGGCCGACTGCACGTGGCTGGGAGGTTGAACAGGATTGTGTCGCCGGTGAGATTGTGCCGTTAAGGTGCAGTTTAGCCGGATTTTGCAGCCGGCGGAGAATCCGAAGGGAAATGGAGATTTTGATTGCCACGTGTGATTGCAGGAGGAGGCTGGCGGATGTTGTGAGGTGGTAATGTTTGTGTGAATTTGCTAGTGGGTAATGTTTAATTTTTTTTTAAAAAACGTTTTATTATTATTTTTTTTTAACATGTGGCATGTGCTGTGGCAAGGGGAAGGACACGTCAGCAATCGGCAGGTCTCTAGCTGCCTGGTGGCAAAACGAACTTAAGGTTGAAAATTTATTTGTAAATATTAAAAAGTTTAGACTAATTTGCAATTCGCAAAAAAGTTAGGACTTTTAATTTAATTAACCCATTAAAAAATAGGGTCTCAAGAACCAAACAATAATTTTTTTAAAAATAGTTTTCAAGATGCACTTCATATCATGCAATGTGACTTTTTTGTGGTTTTTTCTTTTCTTTGCTAATTTTTCAATTAGAAAATTTTAATTTTCAATATAATCATTTAGCAAAATGCATTTTTTTTAAATAAAATTTTAAAATGCATGGTATCAAACATTTGAATAATTTAGTATTTATAGGATATTAAAATATATAATCCCTCCGTCCCACGTTAAGGTTTACGTTTTCCATTTTGAATTGTCCCACATTAAAATTTACAATTTTTTTTGTCAATTTATTAAGTAATTCTTATTTTTACAATTTTATTGTAGTATGAGAAAGTATTTTGTGAAACGTTCATGTCATCTTATAGACAAAATTAGGACTTAATCTTATTTGCTTATTTAATTCATTATTTGGTTTATTTAATTAACAAAATTATTTCCAATGCCACGAACACTCAAACTTTTCTTTAAATTGGGTTTAGGTGTAAAATATTAATTTGCATTTGCACCGAAAATATGAAACTCAATTGGGCACAAAAGCAAGTGGCAGGCAGTTGGAAAAGAAAGCAACGTTTCTAATCCTACCAACCCACATAATAGCCAATGCAATTCCAAAAAAAACTATCACAGACAACGTCATTTCCGACATCAGGGCTGTAGGTATCCCACATCCAGTCATCATTATTTGTCAAACATACATCTGACGCCATACTGCTTTGTTTTCATATTTAATTTCTCATGAGTCATAGATCTCCCAAGATCCGATGTTTGACAAATATTAATGATGACATCATAGTTGGTGATTCAAGTATATTAAACAGGGCGGCTACTATGATTTAGATGGAAAAATCCCCACAACAAGCATGATCTTCCAGTTGATGTGTGTTGGTAATTCAGAAAAGACATAACATGGAGATGTAGCCAAGAAGGATGCCTAAATTTATGAAGTTCTCAGGGAAGGATGTAAATAAACCTATTGAAACAGTGTGCAAGATTTCTGAAGCTGATCTAACTTAAGAGTTCAAATCATTCAAATTATGGTAATTTCATAATAGATGCAGTTAATCATATATTTTTTTGAAGTTTTTGGTTCAATTTCGAAGAGTATCATTTGAATAGCTCAAGGGTAAAAGTCTTTGTGATCAGAATGGACTTTCTGGCAAAACAACAAATTCCGACTTCAGCTTCTAGAATAGTTGTAATTTATATCATGTATTCATCAATACAGAAACCTTAGAATTTATTTCTCAATATCAAGCTGCTGGTTGCCGACCCACCATAATCCGCCAAAAGAAAGAGTGGCCACCATAGTAAGGCAATCGCCATAGAGAGAGTGTAGGTGGTGGGGAGATGGAGTCCACTTTTTATATGGGTTACAAAAAAAAAACCACGAAATTTACTCATATTGCAAATTAATCCTCATTTTTAAGAAATTGCAAAAAAAACCACCACCTTTAAGTATTGTTGCAAAAAAACTCCAAAAAAACACTACTCTTAGTCACAAATTGGATTTTTTTTTGCAACAATACTTGAAGGTAGTGAGTTTTTTTTGCAATTTCTCAAAAGTGATGATTAATTTGCAATAAGAGTAAAGTTCGTGGTTTTTTTTTGCAATTAACTATTTTTATATTAAAGATGGAAGTTAAAGGTATTTAGAAATATAAGAATATCAAATAAATGTTGTCTTCAAGGTGTCCAAGAGTTTACAGAGATTAATATATAATTAATAAAAATTAAACTTATAAGTTAAAATAATAATTTATTAAATTAAAATAGGTAATAAGGTGGTAAAAGTAAATAAAGAAGTAATATAAGGATAAAATGGAAAGAAAATATTTCTCAAACTCTTTGCACTTTTAATATATTATGACATGTCATGATATGATATATTTTTTACAAAAGATTACATGTTTACTTTTTGTGAAGAGATAATCTCTTGTGAGACGGGTTCTTGTGAGACGGTTCATGAGACATGTCAACTCATCACTAAAGTATGCTATTGTATAGATAAAGTATGCTTATTTGTATTTAAAATATGTTAATATTGAATCATATTAATTATAACAAGCTAAAATCATACTGTAATGCATAATCCACCATACTTTAAAAATCATACTTTAACGATCGTATAATAGGTATACATTAACACTTCTCATAAGCCATTTCACGCAAGTCACGTCTCAGAAGAGACCTCGTTTTTTGTGAATGGTTCACATTCTATTCAAATAAAAAATGTAGTTTGGATAAAAAGGAGGCAAAGGGTCATTACGCCCTTTAAATGATAAAACTGAACATCCATGCTTAACATTCATGAACTTCTGCATAAATATTCACATTTCTCGAGTTTGTCATCTATAATTTCAGATTTTAGATATGATGTTAATAGATGTATATTATTTGTGTCATGATTCGTTAGAAAATTTTTACAATTAATTTAAGTTTATTACAAATTGATTTTCAACCATTCTAACAGTTAAAATTACAAACTTTATGTCAAAACTAACCTCTTCTTATGAGATATATTCATCTATGATTTCGAATTTTAAATTCAATATCAATAGAATGAATATTTTTGTGTCAATAGTTAGTATGTCGCAAAAAGTTTTTTAAAATTGTTTTTCCAATGAACTTGTCGTGTGTATATATATATATATATTACTCCCTCCCTCCGTCCCAACGTAAAGTTTACGCATTTCAATTTTGGGAATCACATCATAAAGTTTACATTTTCATTTATAATAAAAGTGACCATGCAAAATATTTAATGTATCACTATTAGGCTTACACAAAATACGAATACAACTCCATTATACTCCCTCCGTCCCACAGCAAGGGTCTCTTTTTTCCATTTTGGTCGTTCCACCCAAAGGGTCCTCTTTCCTTTTTTACACACATGGGACTCACTCATCCTCTCTAATACAATTAAAACATGGGCCTCATACTCCCACTAATACAACTACCCACTTCACATTAAATAATAATACTCCTTAATCCACGTGCCAAAAAGCAAAAACTACCCTTGCCGTGGGACGGAGGGAGTATATTAAAATAACGGTTCGGATTCTCTGTGCCATTTTGGTACATCATTTCCTGTGTCAAACCGTTAGATGGACAACACGTAGGAGAGAGGAAACTATACCCTAAACCTTAAACCCTAGGAGCAATGGTTGGATTTATTTCTCATCTTACGTGTCAATCATTTAACGCGTGACACATAAGATGATGCACGAAAATGAAGCAGAATATCCGGTGTGTTAAAATATTATATCTCATACTCTACTACACATTTTAAAATATTACCTTAACACCCTGCAAAGAGTAAATGTAAATTTTCGGACGAGACGAAGGGAATATCTTTTACTCCCTCCGTCCATCCCAAATCTATCTGTTTGTTTTTTGCGCGTGGATTAAGGAGTATTATTATTTAATGTGTAGTGGGTAGTTATATTAGTGGGGTGTGTATGTCTTATATTTTAATTGTATTGGTTAGTGTGTCCTATATTTTAATTGTATTAGTTAGTGAGTGGGTTCCATGTGTCTAAAAGTGAAAATTGATAGATTAAGAATGGATGATCCAAAATGGTAAAATTGATAGATTGACAGTGGACGGGGGAGTACTACTTTTAGTAAAAATAAAATGTGAAATACTTTCTAGGACTGGAAAAAATTGAAAGTGTGAAATATTTTTGTGATGGAAGGAATAATTATTAATAAATTTAAAATCTAAAAATATAGAGAAAATTTTTGAAGAAAGAGATTCGCTCAATTTTTTTATAAAAATGCTTTAAAATAATTATGAAAGAAGGGCATAATTGTTCTACTGTGTAAATATAAAAAAATAATAATAATAAAGAACTCATTTGATCCTAGGACAATAGTTCAAAGGCAAATATATATATATATATATATATATATATATATATATATATATATATATATATATGTGTGTGTGTGTGTGTGTGAGAGAGGGGCTTATTAGATCTAAGGAAGTTCGATGACTTAATAGCAGTGTTGTTGAAAAGGACCGGACCGTTCGGTTCAACCGGTTGGACCGAGAACCGGCCTGGTAGCTGGTCCGAAAACACACACAGAAACGTATTTGCTGTTAGACCGGGAATAACCGGCTCAAACCGGTAAGAACCGGAAACCGCCGGTTATGTATGAAAAAAAAAAATTTTAAGTGAGACCAACTGTCCACAACAAGCGTCTATTCTATAATTGAAAATTTTCACAGAAAATTCAATTTGAAACCTCCTGTTAGTCCAGTATTTAGAAATTATTGAAGTATTACACTCAATTTTCCACTGTTGCAGAAGAGAGAAATAGAAAATAATAATAATAATAATAAAAGATTTCTCTTCAAGGAAAACGTCGAGCCGTCAGACTCCAAATCTTTAAATTACCGCCGTGACAAACTCCTCAACTAATATTGACAGGTTTTTTTGTTAAGGGAAGAGAGATAGAGAGAGCCACATAGAGAGTAAGAGAGAAAGAAACTGGGGAGGGAGTATAACCCTACTTACCTACTTCTATTCCTTCTCTTAATTTGAATGGGCCCTTAAAAAAATATATTTTGAATGGCCCTAAAAAATAGTTTGCTAGCATAAGTGTGGGCTTTGACCTTTTATGTTTATTAAAAAGAAATTATTATATTTCGGTTGAACCGCCAGTTGAACCGGTCGAATCGTTGCCTTCACCGGTTCGACGTCCGATCCGGTTATAAAAACACTGCTTAATAGAACTTAATAAGGGCAAAAGGTAAAGATGTATAATGACTTAGTTTGATCTAGAAGGATAACACGGAGGCCAAATTGGTGATACGAGTACAGTGTTTCAAACAGCGACTGCTGAATGGGCAGCAGCGGTTCTTCTCCGGCGAAGTCTGGCGGCAATCCGACGGAGGCTCAATGGACAAGGCCAGATCTGGCGATATCGTGGTGAAATTAGCAGCGAATAGTTGCAAGAGGCGGCAGCACGATGGCGATCATGCGGCGGTCGGCCTGGCGATTTTCGACGACAGCGGCTGACGGGAGATCCGGGAGCCTTGTGCGTCGTCACGGAGAGTAGATGGCTTTATCATGGTCCAGCAGAACTTGAACAAATGAGGAGAGGGAGTATTGTCTGCAAAAACATGAATTATATATTTTTTTATTTTCTTTTACGGGTGGACATGATGATTAATAAAAAAAATGCCACGTCACCTCCGGCAGGCCTCCCGCGGTGACTTGATTTTAAAAACAAATTAAAGATCGTGTACTTATTTGTAAATATTGAAAAGTTTGGACTAATTTAAAATTCGCGAAAAGGTCAGGACTTTTGGCGCAATTAACCCAAGAATTAAATAAAAAAAACTTAAGGTTACAAGAAAGAGAGAAGCATGCAAAAATAAAATCTTCATTCTTTGTGACATTTTAAGCAGTCTACATGTATTTTATATGAGATACGTACATATTCTTATAACCATCATATACAATAAATAATTCGATGCTAACCTCAAATTATTTTCTCCTTTTTGTCTAAACAAATTCGGCAGCTATAAATACTGCAAGGCGTTAACTAATAATGAACCAAATTCACAAGCCAAGACTAGTCTTCCATTCTATAAAACCCCAACGAACCACGATCACGCAGCCCTACAGTCTAGTGTTTTGATCGTCCTTCGACGCCACATGGAAGTTTCCGGATCAAACCTCAGCTCCCAAGAAGGCCAATAGTGGAAATCTTGCTTCAGTGTAAGTACTCGAGGCTTCCCATTCAAGTGAATGGTTTTCACGCGAACAAACTCCTCATGCTCTATTTCCTAAAGGATAGGAATTTAAACGATTCAGTGTTGGCGTGTTGCAACATTTATGGTGAAATCACAAAGCCTCGTGCAGAGTAAGCAACGATATTACATGAAATGTATTATCAAAGAGCATATAAATCATTGGTTGTATTATTGAAGGGAAGGAGGTGTACCTTTGTCACAGCAACAAATGCATCTAAATCAGGAGTTGGTTTCCCGTTTACTTCTACAATCCATTGAAGAGCATA
Source organism: Pogostemon cablin (assembly GCA_023678885.1). Lineage (NCBI taxonomy): Eukaryota > Viridiplantae > Streptophyta > Magnoliopsida > Lamiales > Lamiaceae > Pogostemon > Pogostemon cablin. The sequence goes on from CM043000.1 coordinate 15,659,457, forward strand.
TAAACCATATCGATGTACTGGACTTCCATGACACCACCTGTAAATTTAAAAACAATATTATAACCAGTTAAAAGAATGTATCTTCAAAACTTTGGCCTGGCTTAGAGGCTGTCAATGAAGACAGAACGAGGAAAGAATGCAGTTCAAATTCCAAACAATTTTAAAATGTTTAGGAGTGCAGAGGCATTGTCCATGGTTTGGTTTTCAGATAAGCCACCATGGAATAAGATTAATAAGCTTGTGATTAGAAGCCTGATTACCTTGCCACATATACCCCATGACCTTCATCAGGCAGAAACCCAAGAGCGCGTACGGCTGAATGAGGATCTTGGACTATACAACCGCACCAATTAACAACGCGCGCTGTCCCATTTCCATCCCTGACATCAGTTCCCACCAGCAATTCAATTTCACGGCCCTGCGAACAGACATTATAATAAGATATCTTGATTCATGCTGCAAAAAGTATATATTATGATCTAGAAAGATTGATTTAGCTGTATTAGTTCAAGAAATTCCTTATTCTATGTTGTTGTGAGGAAGTATCAAAAAGAACAAATTGAATTACACACGTACATGTATGAAAATAACAAGATAAAGAAAACCTGGCGGAAAATTGTCATTTTGAGTTTTCCATCAGTGTCATTGCACCGGTCCAGTTCTTGGCAAGCATCTTCAATGTCGCGAAAACATGTAACTGGTTGTTTATTGATTGCCAAAACCATGTCACCTTGTTCAAGCAAATTTTCAGCTTGGGATCCTGCTAAGCACCCTTTAACCCTTAAAACCTGACGCCTTATAGGATCTTTCTTCACCAGTGCCTGCAACAGAGAATTAAAACCAGAGACTTGAATTCAACACTCAATACATCCTTAACTACGTGAAAGACATTATTTTAAACATTAACTCCACTATATATATATAAGTAACCTTTTTTTCATTTACCAGAGTAAAACTGGTTATGAGCGTTAAATAAAGTTACAAAAGACATACACAACTTAAGAAAAAATGTATTTTAACATTTTAAACTTAATTTCTCATGCTTAATGTAACTTTACTAAAATCTACATGCATTTCATTTTATTTTAACAAAAGAATATTCTAAATTAAATTGAAACAGAAAATATAACTTCAACTTCAAATTTACTCCGAGTACCACAAAGTGACTAGATTTATTGGAATAAAATGAAATATGAATCAAGTGATGATATGAAAGAAACTATTGTACAATATGCCGTGCTTGTCTGTTGAATGAACCATGAGTAAGGGAAGTGAAGCTGGATCCCACACTAAAGGAATTTAGAATTCTATAGAAATGGTAAATCCCAACCCTAAAACCAACCAAACACGAGATCCAGAAAATACTTGGGATTAATCAAAATATCAACCCATATAAATCATGCCGTTTGATAGATTGAAGACGAGGAATCAACGAATATGAGCAATCCTCAATTGTGGCCCCGGAGAAGTATCCTCTGCCCAACAGAAGTTGAATAGTTACGAATGTCTACATGCCCCCATACACAAGTAGGGTTGTAAAATAATCAAATAATTCAAATTCGATTCGGTATTCGAACAATTATTTTGGTTTGAATAATATTCAAATCAATTAGGATTTATAAGGTATTCGATTTGAATTTTTACGAATATGTTCGAATAATAATTTATAACATATATCAAATATATATTAATTATATATTAATAATATTAAATTTTATATATATATATTTGAATTCAAAATATTCAGAATAAGAATTTAATTACAAATACTATTAATTAAATTTATATATATATGCCAATAGGAAAATCTAGAAAACCCTACAAATCAAATATCAATACCAACAACTCAAATACATTCTTTTTTTTTTAACCAAATTCCACAGATAGGTCCATTATACCCCTCCCACCAAAATTAAAATATTTCTAAATACCCATCCACTCACCCCACTGCCGCCGGAAACCACCGCCGGCGAGCGGCCGCCAGCAGTGTGGGTGACCCACACCGTGACCCAAACCCACCGCGGGCCATGTGGGTGACCCACACCCACCGCCGGCCGTGTGGATGACCCACTCTATGACACCCACCCACTGCTGGCAACCGCAAGCCTTCTATTTTTAACCAAATTCCCCAAATAGGTCCATTATACCACTCCCACCAAAAATAAAATATTTCTAAAGTACCCACCCACAAACCCCACTGCCAACGGAAACCACCGCCGGCGGCCGCCAGTTGTGTGGGTGACCCACTCCGTGACCCAAACCCACTGCCACTGCCGCCACCGGCCGTGTGGGTGACCCACTCCGTGATCCACACCCACCGCCGGCCGTCGCCGGCTGTGTGGGTGAACCACTCCGTGACCCACAACCACCGCCGGCCTTCTTTTTTTTCTAACCAAATTCACCAAATAGGTCCATTATACCCCTCCCACCAAAATTAAAATATTTCTAAGTACCCACCCACACACCCCACTGCCGCCGGAAACAACCGCCAACGGCCGCCAGCCGTGTGGGTGACCCACACCCACCGGCGGCCATGTGGGTAACCAACTCCATTACCCACACCCATCGCCAACCGTGTGGGTGACCCACTCTGTGACACACACCCACCGCCGGCAGCAGCCGGTCTTCTATTATTTTTAACCAAATTCCCCAAATAGGTCCATTATGCCCCTCCAACCAAAATTAAAATATTTCTAAAGTACCCACCAACTCACCTCACTGCCGCTAGAAACCACTGCAGGCGGCCGCCAGCCGTGTGGGTGACCCACTCCGTGACCAAAACCCACTGCCGCCGCCGCCGGCCGTGTGGGTGACCCACTCCGTGACCCACACCCACCACCGGCGGCTGCCAGCCTTCTTTTTCTTTAATCAAATTCCCCAAATATGTCCATTATACCCCTCCCACCAAAATTAAAATATTTCTAAGGACCCAACCACTCACCCACACACCCTACTGCCACCGCCGGCCGCCAGCCGTGTGGGTGACCCACACCCACCGCCGGCCTTTTTTTTTAACCAAATTCCCCAAATAGGTCCAATATACCCCTCCCACCAAAATTAAAATATTTCCAAGTACCCACCCACTTACCCACACCCCCTGCCGCTGGAAACCATCGCTGGCGGCCGACAGTCGTGTGGGTGACCCACACCCACCGGCGGCCATGTGGGTGACCCACTCTGTGACCCACACCCACCGCCGGCCGTATGGGTGACACACACCCATCGCCAGTCGCCGCCGGCCTCTTATTTTTAACCAAATTACCCAAATAAGTCCATTATACCCCTCCCACCAAAATTAAAATATTTCTAATTACCCACCCACTCACCCAACTGGCCGCCAGCCGTGTGGGTGACCCACTCCGTGACCCACACCCACCGCAGGCGGCTGCCGACCTTTTTATTTTAACCAAATTCCCCAAATAGGTCCTTTATACCCCTCCCACCAAAATTAAAATATTTCTAAGTACCCACCCACACACCCCACTGCCGCCGGAAACCGCCGCCGGCGACCGCCGACCGTGTGGGCGATCCACACCGCGACCCACACCCACAGTCGGCCACCGCCGGCCGTGTGGGTGACCCACTCCATGATCCACACCCACCGCCTGCCCCGTCACCCACACCCACTGCCGGCCGTGTGGGTAACTCATACTGTGACCTTCATCGGAACCGAATGTTGGTGGACCCGTGTCGGTGACCTACACTGGAGACACATTTGGTATTGATTTTGAATAGCAAGGGTAATGAAGTCCCAAAAGGAACAATTGTGTAAAAAAGAAAACAAACAAAACAAAGTGTTCGTAAAGATTTTGGCACGATGAATTTTGTGTACTATTTCCTCCCATTATATTACTCCATCCGTCCCATAAAAGTTGACACACTTTCCTTTTTGGTTTGTCCCATTAAAGTTGACACATTTCATTTTTAATATATTGGACCCACACAAAAACCATTCATTTATTCTTATGGGGTCCACATACCACCTCTAATACAACTATCCACTACACATTAAATATTATTTTTCTCACTTCACTTTACATTAAATTATTATACTCCTTAATCTCCGTGCTAAAATAAAATGCGTCAACTTCTCAGGGACGGAGGGAGTATATAATTTATTATACTCCCTCCGTCCCATTTCAATGTTTACGTTTCCTTTTTTGGAATATGGGACCCACCTAAAACAATTAATATATCACCATGGTCCCCACATCCAACACTAATACACATACCCACTTTAAATTAAATATTATATCTTTCGACCCACTATCTATTAAAATACTATACTCCTTAATCAACGTGCAAAAAGCAAACGTAAACATTGAAGCGGGACAGAGGGAGTACTGTCTTAGGAATAAAGAGGAGTAAAGGATACGTTTTTTAATTTTTTTTTTTTATATGTATCATATAAATTATTTAATTATAATTTTTAATAGTTTGATGGTAGATTTTTTTAATTAAAACTAATTAATGATACAAGAAATAAATAAAAAAAAGGTTACAGAATAAATTTTCTTATTCTTAAAAATGAAATTAAATATAATTTTTAAAAAATATATATATAAGAATTTACAATTTCGAATCGAATACGAATCTAATTTCAAATTCCATTAATAATCGAATATGAATATTCAAATATTTAATTAAATAACATTCAAATACCTTAGTATTCGATTCGATTTGATTACAACACAAGGCCAGTTACTAATTAATCCATAATTAATTAAAGTCATATACCTAACTTAAGTTCAGTCCGAAAACTCCATCAGCCCTGCTTTCTTTAAGGCCCCACGCCTATAAACATGGACAACAGGTGGCACTCTATCACAGTAAGGCTATTATTTAAGTTTTAAAGAATAATTTAACTGGTGAGAATAATTATTTAAGTTTAAGGCTATCACACTAAAAAAAAATTTAAGGGTAAACATCACAACCAGAAAGAGAACAAAGAGAGAGATTTCTCTCTGCAATTGACTCCCCCCAAAGGAAAAACAATGATACACAAAGGTCTCCTCCAGATCTTCACTACCCCACAAACGACCAAGAATGATTGCACAAGTTGACAAGAGAAAAAATTTACATCCTTTCACCAGGTTGACAAGGAGAAACAAATCTGATCCACTAAACCCAGAAAAATAACTTATGACAAAAAACAAGTGCACAAACATACCAAAAAAGGTATTCTATGACGAAAATCAGGTTGACAAGTAGTAACAAATCTGATCCACACTAAACCCAGAAAAAGAACTTATGAAAAAAACTATACACACACACAAACATACCAAAAAAGGTAGACTATGATGAAATGAATATCCAATATTGCATAATTAGTCTTCTTAAATAATGCAACGTACTGTAGTAGATAATAAAGTAAAGAAAATGGAGCTATAATGAAGTAAATAAAGCAATTAGAGAACATATTACCTGGATCCAAGAGTCACTCAGGCCAAAACTACGAGCTTTTGAAAGTAGAGTGGGATAAAGTTCGACCTCTAATATTCTTAGAAGTGGCATGGGCCTCTTAATTCCGTTAATGAAAGGTGAAGGATTATCAGCACCAGATATGATTTTATCAAGTGTCTGACTAAGTGTGTAAATTGGAATGCCTCGAACAAATTGATGGTCTTCGGAGGAACTACAGCTATATTTAAGCTGGAATTTCGAGTATGAAACATCAATTTGAAAATGTTTTTGCAAGTAGCTTGAATGAAATTAAAGCGCATAAAAGAGGTATAAACCTGTGTTGAAAAGCTTCCCCAAATGGCTTGAACCCTTCCTAGGTCATCTGTGAGAACACCAGAAAATGTACTGCCAAAGTCTGAAAAACAATGCAAGTATACTCAGCCTGAGCACAAGCCACGAAAAAAGTACATATTATAATATCAGGTATCAACATAGATTCTAACACACCAGTATCAAGCTCAATCACTTCCATATTGGTTGCTCTGTATCTTGGACAGTCCGCGGAGCCAATATTCAGAGCAGCAGAAGGATTGGTGACAATAGATTTCCTAGAAGTTGCTTGTAGACTCCTACTCAACCCAACAAGGCACACAGAATCTCCACGACGCAGTGCAGGTTCTATGCCACATGAACAGTCACATATAGTTCATATGCAAGACAGAGAAAGAGAGAAACATAGACACGAACAACAGCACTTCAGGAAATAGGCATCATAGAGAATTTCAAAAGAAATTAATTTCGGCCATGAACAATCATTAGTCAACTTGCTACCAGCATGAAAAAATATATATATAAGAATTTCATACCAAAGTGATTCTATTCTCTTCACAAAGCCACATTGTATGCATGCAGTCATGTACAACAATAAACCAGACAATGCAAGACCAGGGACGTTACCCGATATTGCTTTGAGATAAATTGTCAGCTACACAGTTATGAGCATCATAGTTAATAGGAGAAACTCAAATCAAGGGTCATTCCTTAAATAAAAAATATAGGCAGATAAGTGCAAGAATTCATTTCCTAGGGTGTCACAATTAGAGTGTATCAAATAATCAGGAAAAGCAAGAGATAAGTTATCTTCAAGCACAACTGCCATAAAAAAATGCTAGGAATGAAACGTCTATAGGCCTGAATTATTCTCACATCATTAATTCTATGTCCTGATCACTCGTTAATCTTGCTATCATTTTCATCAATCATAAGCATGCACTCATAGAAAAAATTATCCACCAAAAAAATAAAATAAAAGAAATAAAAGGCAATTTCATCTGCCACACAATGTTAGTGAGTTGGTATACAATAATTTAATCAGTGTACTACTTTAACTTCCGTTAGTTTTGAAAAATATAGCAGACCAAGTGTAACATCCCATATTTTCACCCGTGTATTCTATTGTGGCCCAATTCTTAAAAGTCCATAAAGGAGTCTATTATCCCAGCTCAACTCATTCAACCCTATCGGCTGTACGTGAAAGAATAAGAAGCAGAAATATGATTTCTTACTCCCCAAGAATCATATCGTCATCTTTATTATCCATTAAGGAAAAGATCTTTCCCTCTTATCAATTCCCCTATTTGAGGAAGTTTGCTAAATCCTGCAACAAGGTATCTATTAAGATTGCACAGCCGCAGTAAATAAATAAATTAGCAGCCTTGTTCTTCAATTTTTTCACACCAAATAATTGCTTCACACGGCTGCAGAAGGAAAGAGGTTTCGAAGGTGACTTGGATCGTGACGTTTGATATTCGAAACTTAGACTTCACGTGGTAAAGGTGGGGTTTTTCTCATCTTATATGTGTTGAATTATTTCATATGTGATAGTTGATATTAATTGGAAAATTGTTATCACGTTGTGATCGTATTTGAAGTATATGAAATAGTAAATGTATTACAAGTTTGGACCATAATGGTGCCTTACTCTTATCATAAGTTTGGACTGTAATGGTGCCTTACTCTTATCACAAGTTTGGACCGTAATGGTGCCTTACTCTTATCACAAGTTTGGGCCGTAATGGTGCCTCACTCTTATCACAAGTTTGGACCATAATGGTGCCTTACTCTTATTACAAGTTTGGACCATAATGGTGTCATACTCTTATCACAAGTTTGGACTGTAATGGTGCCTTACTCTTATCACAAAACGAATCGTGATGTCGCATCTTTATATGAATAATGGACCGAAAGGTGCCTTATTGACATGACAAGATTGTATTGTATATTGACATGACAAGATTGTATTGTATATTGGAATGACAAGATTGTATTGTAAGTGATTTAAATTATTACACATGAAATATTTGACTTCTATAAGCATGATTTAGTCTTCACTGAGCTTGTGGTTGCTCATCCCTATATTTACCCCCCTTTCAGGTTAGTGTGGCGGTAGCGTACGAGCGGGGATGCGTTGGCGAGGAGACTTAATAAAACGTTTCAATAAACTGCAGTTTGCATGCTGCGTACTTACATGATTTTTATCAAAAATATTTATGTTTAAATTCGTGGTACTACATATGCATTATGAGTTTCGTATTTGATTTTGAATAATGAAAATTTGTGATCGTTTAGCATTATGTGCAATAGAATTTTTGGTATTACATATTGTCAAATTTTATATTTTTAAATATTGTTGGAGTTGTCAGAAGAGGTGCAATTAAGTTTTTGCTACTAATTCCCACTTTTTAATTGGATTTGAAGGTATGCGTTTAGTATATTTATGTCAGTCTATTCACATGGGATAATTATTGGACTATTTTATTATGTGTTAGCAAAATTTGTGGGTGGCCATGTACCGTGGATTCGTACCACTTTCTTCCAAAATTATTAATTTGTGTAGTTAGCTTTTCAAAATGAATAGTGGGATCTTAATTCTTTTTTTCCTATTATTTGGTTAGTGGAATTGTAATGTTCTGTATGTTTTACTTTATGAAAATTTGGGAGAGTTTGCAGTTCAGGTAGTACATTTGTTAGGTGCGAACTTGAAGTACAATTTATGCTTGGAAAGTCAAATAGATTGTTTTGCAAAATTTATCAGAAAGTCTTTATTTAATTAATTATATCTGTGTGGTAGTTTGTATTTATAAAATTCTACTTTAGTTTTACTTTTATAAATTTTGTCAAGTCCTGTATGTTTGTGGGTTATGAATTTTCAAAATAAACTTGTAGTCCTTATTTTTTTAAGAAGCTTCTGCAGTAAATACTCTTATTCAAATAAAGTTGCAGAAACTTAAAGGACCTAATCCTTATTTAACTTCTTTTATCTTTGCATTATTACTTATTTGATTATTTTAAATTATTTGGTCATACCCTTTTTGAAGGACTTTCTTTAAAGAATTTTACGAATAAACTATATTTATAATTTTGGGGTGTGACACCAAGCAATTGCATTCCACAATATCCTATCTCATAACTAGGCTCCAAAAATCTTTAGCAACTACTCATAAGCAAAAAGCTCAGGCTGCAAGTGGCAGCTGGGTGCTCACTTTCACAAGCTGAAAACTATAGTGGAAATTTCCATATTGAGAATAACTTCACAGGTAGAAAAGTAATACTTCCAATTCTGAAGTCCATCAAGAGAGAACACCCCAATGGATCGGGTAAACCCATACGAGGCAAAGATCAATTAGCTGGGTAGGGCAGTGCATGAGAGTAACAAGGTCGGCCAAGAAAAGTCCCGCCCGACCCCGCACATTCATGTTCAATATTGCAGGATGTATGCATAGTTGCGCTTGAGCCCTTGGTGTCTCAAGAGCATATGCAAATGCATATGTCCTCATGAAGTCCACTGAGGAACAGCCCAAGCACATTCGATTTGGAAAGAGATGGGACTACAGTGAGACAAGAGATGAAAGATAGAAACACATCCCCTTTTCCGCATCACGCCCAAAGCCTCACAAGGTTGGTGCCATTGACCACTGAAGCCCCCATAACCTTGTACCAACTCCAGGGTGAATATCTTCCAACTCAACACGGGTGAGTCAGTCATTGACCACTGAAGCCAATATAGGGTTGCACCCTCCATAGCCATCAAGGTAAATTAAAGCTTCAAATGTTCTGAGGTGTTATCAATATGGAAGAACTATTCTGCACTGGCAATCCAAGCAGACGGATTTTCTCCGTTGAATCCAGCGAATTCAAGTTTCACCAATTTAGGTTTCAATTGAAGTAAAATAATTAACAAAGCTAATAAACTAGAATGAATAACTCAATCATTTCTCATTCTCTTAGGGCGACTCTAAAAATAAAAGGAGCATCAGAGTCCAAGAAGTCTTCCTTATACAATTGACGACCCTGATGATTTAATCCCAAAACTGACTCCCCATTCCAAAGGCATTTCAATCTAATTGAGACAAATGGTTGATGTTTCATGGACCAAAGAAAGAACAACTTGAAAATTACAGGTGATTATAGTTCAAACAATAAGCTGTTATAAATTGTAGATTCATAATAAAATTATTGTTGATGATTTGTATACGTAATATCACCTAGAAGGAAATATTCTCCTTTGTTTTGGTTTTCAAAAGTATCATGATAAAGAATTTTCTTAAAGCAAAATGTGAGTTGTGGATGTTCACCAAAGCTTAATTGCATTCAACAAAACATTAGTCATCATGAAGGAGAAATCAATCAGCCAATGGAAAAGACTATGCACTAGGCCCCTAGTTTGTCCACATCATTCTACACTCCATCCATTTTTCTAAGAAACAGTAGGTGAAGATCTAGTGGCAATGCAAGAATAAACTCAACAAATCATTTTTAAGAGCATATACAGCAGAAACTGTTGAATTACAGAAAAAGAAGATGCATGTACAGAAAAGTAATTCATGAATTAGATAACCTACCAGGAAGAAGTTCTGCAGATCGAACTACAGAAGCACCAGCCCCAAGTGAAGATGGATCATATGCAACAAGTGCAAAATTATGCACAGGGTGGAGAAAAACCACCTGAGAAATATTACAAGATGGCTTAGCATTACATAATAAAAGCCTCCAGAATGAGTAGATGCAGTATTACCTCGCCCGGAATTTCAATTGGATAAGCTGCAAACGACAGCATCACATCAGAAACGGAAACTGCAACAGTATTTTTATCTACAGCAACCAATCCCATGGTTTGGGAATGATAAATTATAACACCGGTTCCAAAGAAATGCTGCGAGTGCACGCCATCGATCATACAAGACGATGGTACATGAACCTGCAATGTTGGAGAACAGAAAAAACTCTACTTAGGTGACTCAATGGATGATTACAGACAACAAAAATATGCCACTACTATAGCTGTGACACCAATGTTTAGATGTATACTCAGTTCAGCTTTCTTCATTATGTTTGTGGGAGAGTCATCCATTTATGTGACCAGATATATTGCAAGGAAGCCTCATGTGCAAATACAATGCAAGTAGATAATCCAACTAAATATAAATAGCTCAAAATTAAGATATAAGACAAATTGTCGCCAAGAAAAACAGAAAAATAAACAATGCCAAAGATCAAGGTTACAATCAATCAACACTTTATCCTGTGCTAACATCCAACTAAATCTAGTCCCCCTGTACTGCTGATCGTACAGTCTCACTACTTCCATGAACCTACTAGTTCCATTTCATACAGCAGATCCTATAGATTTCATTAAAATTATAATGAGAAATAAAGAAAAAACTAATATAAGTTGATCATTTTACCTCTAACATCACTAGGGTAGGCTCAATCACACGTTCAGCTACTGATGCATTAGTTGCTGCAGCTGCTGCACCTTGATAATCTCTCAAAACTGCCTCAGGTTCAGCCCCAGTGCCCTCCAATCTTTCTTCGCGAGGTTCATGTAATGAACAGTCAGGTGACAAAACACCATCTGCAGACACATCCTCCTCCACCCTCCTTTTCTTGCTTCCAGAATCTGATTCATCTAAAGAATGGGCTCCATTGTCAATTTGTTCACAACTAGTTTCCATACTAGCCACACCGTCAGTTGGCTCTTGGCTTAAACACTGGTGCGATTGTTCCATTGGAGTAACCTCAGCAGAACATGATGAAACTCTATTGCTTTCTAGACCTTGCTCAATAGGATTAACCAATGATGATATGGGTGGAGAATCCAGTGGTAAAACAGGTTTGACGGTCCATAAGCCAGAACTGTCATTACGAGTGTATATTTGAGGAGGTGCATACCACTCATTTCGATCAATTGTGACCAGGACAGACTGCACCAGTGATGATTTAATAAATTACTACGCATATGTATGATTGCATAACTCAGATAAATGCCATATGTATTCTAGAGAAGAAATATGTAAATGATAATCATGCTAGTAATTTCTTAATATGACTAAGCAAAAAGTGTAACCAAGTAACCAACAAATTTTAAAAAATATTAAAATTCACTGGTCAATGTTTTTAAAAACGTAAACCACCTGCACACTAAAATAGGAAACGTAGTATATTTATCGCTGCATAAATTTAACATAACAAAACAAACAGCATAACAGCATTAAGATTACAGAAATAATTGCATAACAGAATATGGAAGTAAGAATATATAAACATAGACAAGGTCAGAAGATAAATAACCTAGGGTGTCATATAAAATATAACCATTATGTGTGGCACGGAAAACATTCAATAACTAAACAAAATAAAGCAACAAAGAGTAGTTTATATGATTCTAGCAGAAGGTCTATAATTAAATCACGTAGTCAGAATGTGTTATGATATGATTATAGCAGCGTAACAAAATTCTGGCAGACAGCTCAAAAGTCTTCAACAAAAACTTTTTATTGGCCTCAGAGATTTGACTCAATAAAAGGCAGCAATAGATTAGAAATCTAATTGTAAATTACCCCCCTTCATCTATGTTTCTGTTTCTAGTCTATTCATCTACTCCCTCCATCCCTGGTATTTTTGCACACATATGTGGGAACGTTGATTAAGAAAAGTTGTTTTTTTGGTGTATAATGTAAGAAAATGTACCTGGTAAGTTGGATAATTCAAATAGAAAAAGTAAATAAAGTTGTTGGGATTGATGAATTAAGTGTAAAAAGTAGGTGGCATTTTTGTGATATTGTGATGTTTTAAGGATATTAATGTTGTGTAGTTTTACTATTATCGGAAATGTGCAAAAGTATTGAGACAGAAGGATATGGAAAGTGTGCAAAAATACCAGGGACGGAGGGAGTATTTCTTTTCTGCAGGCATGCATCAGAGTCCCTATATTTTATATTATTCAGATTTCATAGATAATTGATTTAGTATCATTATTCATTAGTATTAGTAATCTTACCAAACACTCCCCACAGAGCTTTTATTTTCGGATCACTAACTCTGCAGATTCTCTCAGCACAATGGGTCTTATGCAGCCACCTTTCATTACAAATGAAAACATGCAAGACTATGCACCCTTAAGTCATGCGGAAATGGTGTTAAGAGTAGATGATTTTTGGTCGCAATCTCAAAATTATAAATAATCATGTAACACTGAAAACGCACAGCAAGCTATATGTTATCACAGCAACATGCACAAGAAGAAGGGAACAGGAAACAGGTATCATCATTAAATTTATGGGATTATAAATTTAAGAAACCAACACTTGAGCATATAATCTAACAGTATAATTTAGAACCTTTCTTCTGTGACGATCAGTATAGCTTATATACTCCAATGGTACTCTTGCACCCCTTGATAACTTGGATAGCACAGAGATGAAATCATCAAGTCTTGATATGTCTTCACCTGCAAACTTCTTTATAATAGCATGGCGTGGCACTCCAGCTCTGAATAGCATGTACCTGCAGTGAGCAATAAGCACAAGTGTACCACTTAGCAGAAAAGACAGTTTTAATTGATTATATGCAGATATGATCATTCATTCAGAAGACCTCCACCTTTGGCTTCAGTATGAAACCAGGGACAGAAATAGATAAGCCAGAAACTTGGAGCATGTGAATAGTTGAACTTACCCTTGTTCTGCAACATATACCAGACCACATTGGAAACGGAAGTTCCTTGCCTGTAAACAGAAGCAAAGTTACAGCAGAGACCAGACTACAAGGTCTTTATGATACCCAAAACAAAAGTATAAAACCAGCAGGAGCATCAACACTAAGATCAATTTTTTTGTTAAAATAATAAATACTAAAATCAATTGGAAATTAATGAGGAAGATTTGCTAAACCAACTAAAGGGAATTATCATACAGCCAGGACTGAACAATAATAATCACAATAAAACACAATATAGGATGTACCAAGTACATTCCTTCTTCCAAGAAGGCAAAGAGAAGGTTCGAATCATAGTTTTAACCTAATGTCAGGAATGAATTCCTCAAATAACCAGCGCATGCAGTAGTAGTAAGGGTCATCTATAGCAGAAGTTCAAAATCTAAAATAGCAAAATAATAATATCTGAGGCGGAGTCATTATTTTTAGAGAGACCCCCCCCCCCCCCCCCCCTTCTCCCCATTCTGTCATTTTTTTTAATTTTCAATCAACATTAGAAAATCTAAATTGAAAATATAATAACTTGAAGTAACTTATTCAAAACATGTAAAAAAGTAAGAAAAACAAAAGAGCCTATCTCCTTGATAGCAACCCAAACTATCAAGAGAATAAAATAAATGTTGTGTGAAGAATTCTTAATCCATTTTCTTCAAGAATTATAAATCTTCAGATTGTAACTGAATCAAAGATCTGCAGAAGATATATTACTTTACCTAAGAAAAAATTTCTGATATAGTCCTAATTTTGTAAGGACAAAAATGTTGTTATAGATACCATAGAAGCAAGGAATCCTAACTTTCCAAATGAAGACGAGTATTATCATCTCTGGAGCTTCAATTTACTTACTCTCATTTATATCAGATTAACATATTTTACATGGATTTTCAAGTAGTTCATGTTGCTACAGAACCTCAAAGGTAAAAGGACTGAATGCATAAGATAATCTGGCCAAAGGCATGACAACATTATTTAATAATATAATGCATGGAAATTACTGGCATATATATCCTTGAGCCCAAATGGCAACCAATTTAGGTCCTTCATATCATTCTGAGTAGATTAAGTGCCAAATACTCTATAAATAAGCTTTTCCAATACACAATTATCCGAGTAAAAATACTGCAAACAGAAATGAAAGGAACCCAGTATAGATAATTGTTGACTACAAGACCTGAAGATAAATTAGGCACAGAGAATACTTCATCCGCACACATTAGTTTGTCTAGATATGTTTGTATCTAAATATAATAAGCTACTATTCCTATTCTTTTGAAGTAATTACTGCATAAATATGCTTATTATTCTCTCTAAAAGTTCCGTTTACCATAAAATTCAGCCCAAACAACAAATTCACTTTGCGTCAGATGGAAAAGCCTATAAAAAGTTTAATATAACAGAAAATTCAAGTTAATATTTTACAGAGAAGGATTTCAACAGTGATTCATAGAAGATAGCCGATTCTTCCTGGTCAATAAAAATTTATTAAGTTACTTCGAATGGTAACAACCAATTACATGTCAGTCACAGCAACTAAGCATAATCAATATTAAGGAGCTTGAGCAACAGGATTACGAATCACAGCATTTACATCTGATACCACAAAGAACTGAACGAGTGATGAAGAACAATGTTATATGCCAACCTGTTGATAAGAGAGAGGGTGTATAACAGCACCACTCACTTCAAGAAAGTAATCTGGAGTGACAGAGTGCAAATCCTGAACCTGAAATTTAAGGAGAAAGGAAAAAAAATTGCAGCAATTAGTCAACATATCTTGAATCTAATAAGAACTAATCTATGAGGTCTTCAGAAAAATTTTATAGGTTTATAGTGCATTACAAGAAGTCCAAAACAATCATCATTTGCAGTTCAAGAACCATAACTGATACCCCATCATCATGATATAGTTAAAAACAGATATAACTACGTAAGCCTAACAACACAAAGATATAGACATAGTACAAGAAGCCACGAAAACACATCAAAGGTTCTATACTCACTATCTAGGGGTGTGCGAATTTCGGTTTTACGTCGGTAAACCTACCAAAACCAAACCGAAATGTTAATTTCGGTCAGTTATTTTCTGCACGGTTCGGTGATCGGTTTTAAATTTTTAAAATTTCGATTTTCGGTTCAGTTTCCAAATAACAAAACCAAAATAACCGAAGCAAATTATATATATATATATATA
Organism: Pogostemon cablin; assembly: GCA_023678885.1. Classification (NCBI taxonomy): domain Eukaryota; kingdom Viridiplantae; phylum Streptophyta; class Magnoliopsida; order Lamiales; family Lamiaceae; genus Pogostemon; species Pogostemon cablin. The sequence goes on from CM043000.1 coordinate 15,675,106, forward strand.
TATATATCATTTTTTTAATAGAATATAATTATTAACAATATATATTATATTTTTACAGTTTTTTAATTAATTAAAATATTAAAAAAATATTAATTTATGATATTTAAAATAAAAATAAATGAAAATGAAAATTAATTCTCAAATAAATCCTTAATATTAATACATTAATTATATCATTAAAAGTATTAATGAATGACAGTTAAAATGAAAAAATTATTACTCAAATAAATTAGATATAATATAAATATATATACAATATTTATATAGTATAAATAATATGTTTTATATTAGTTACTAATATTTTTAAATAAATTCGGTTAAATCGGTTAAAAACCGAACCGAATATTTCGGTTTATAGGAAAAAAAAATTGGTTTTCGGTTTTTTAATTCGATTCGGTGACCGACTGTTGCACACCCCTATCAAAATCCCTAGACATAAACTATAGATAGAAAAGAAACCAGGCAAAGTATTTGCCTAATTTTATGTTTAAGAAATTCAACAAAAATACATAGGGTCACCTTCTTCAGAGGGATATATATATTAAAAACAAAAAACAATATAAATATATATATATATATATATAATATCATGTATATATAGAATGGACGGATAACACAACTTTTGTCACCTTTTCATGAGTAGAAAGTAAAAAAAATGAATGAAAATTGAACTGAGATAATAAATTCTATGATGCAAAGCTTATATCTAACCGTCAAGTTCACAGTCAAAGGTTTGCCACCCCTTTCAATCTGAAGTTCAATTTCATGGTTGACACTATCATCAAGTAAAGTCTCCATCTTCAGAAACTGAGTACTCACCTGTACCAAAGTTGTTGAAATTAAATTATTATCTAAAAATAAAAAATAAAATCATTTCAAAAATATTAACATATTGCCTTAGCAATTTGTCTATTATACAATTGTAAGGAACAATGCAAAAATACTGAGCTTGTTAGCAGTGAAAGGCCGCCAGTTACTCACGTTTACACAGCCGTCAGGCCAAGGGCGGATTGGGCTAGCTGGAATTAGTTGATTGATCATTTCCTTGATACTTTATTATTATATCTTTGTTATTTTATGATTATGGCTGGTATGCATGGGCTTTAGGTTAAAGATTTAAATAACAGCTTTCTGCTTTTTAGACTTTAGAGGATCATCAAGATTTTTCTCTTACAACAAAGGTTGCGGCAGGGGAAAGATCTATGGGGCCACGATTTGAGGATTTTCTTATTTGCATTTTCTATTCTATTATTGATCCCCTGTCTTCACTCTATCAAAGCTATTATATCCAAAAATTAAAAATAAGTAGCACGTGTTCCTTTACCCGCCTTTAAAGGTGAAAAGGGGAAAGAATTCTTGGGATTCTCACAATCAAGCCCCATATGAGTCCAGGATATAGTTAATGAACACAAAAAAGAAAATCGAGATCTGTTCTTACATTTCAGTGGAACATATATATAGATATTAAAGGTGCACCCACGCCACACCTTGGCTGAGGCTATAATAACAGCACCTCAAAATCATGGTATCCAGGCACAGGTTTTAAGGAGCATGCACTTGTGCACCTGCGGCATGCATAAAGATTTGTGCAATTTTTCCATCTTCTGAGTGACTTTGACATGGCAACTTTACCTTTTTAATGAAAATATGTATACATTAATTATTCGAAATTTGGGTTTAGACATTAGATAGCACTTCGATGATTTAAGAGACACATTACTCCCCACACTCGACTGCACCAGGCAACCGCCGCCCTCTGGCCGCCATCGACTGTTTACTGCCACCAGCTACCTCAAGACAATTTGATGAGCATCTTATTTGGTTGTTATTTTGATAAACATATCGTGTTATGATTTGTTATGTTATTTGAATAATAATGAATTTTCTTATATTATGAGTTTACATTAAATATATGCATCATATTTGGATCAATTGTTATATGATGTCTTTTTAAACTTTATTTTATAAGGTATTACGCTCTAAATACCTTATGCTTTACAGTAGGATATTAATTACAGTTAAATATATTCAAGGTGTGCCTTGCGCCTCACTGCGCCTTGCACCCTAAGTAACTATAAATATATGCATCAAAAAACAAACAAACAAATGGAGCTTTTAGCATTTGCATGCAAATTTGAAATGCTTTTTACAAATTCTAATTGAACATCTCATATGAAAATTGAGATTTTTAAAATTTACAAATTAATCACCTGGATGGTCACAAATACAAAATACAAAAGTAGAATCAAAATCAGTTTGTTTAAGTACAAATTATTGCAAATTGTCCCTTCAAAACAAATAATATCATTCAATTGAAATAATATAATAAGAAGAAACTTTTGGAAGTGATTAAGGATACTACCAAAAAAAAAGATTTAAAATATAAAAATTAAAAATAAAATCATTTGACCTAAGACTGAGGGTGCATACTTTGTAGCCTTTTCTGCTCCAAATTATGATTTTAGAGCCCAAACAAATGTTTGCTTCACATATCAACTTACTCAAGGACAAAGACACAATTACAAAACCTAGAAATAAAAGTTGTAACTCAATACTACATCATTACTTTGTAAAAAAGAATAAATGTTTAGGATTTTTTTTTCCTTTTTAATTATTTTGTGTTGTTAAAGAGAGACCATCAACCAACAAACATCAGCATCCCTTCGTTTCATTATCTTATCTTCAGGACTTCAACATCAACAAACTATCAAACACTAAAATCAAAGTTGCTGATCATTAAGTCAAATTATGGATTTCCCTTAATTTTCAGAATGGGTGGGAGCTATCCAGGTTCTCCACAGATGCATCAATATAAACACCACTAAATCCAGTACAAATCATGATCTTCAATTTCATTTAGGGTAACAAGAGTCCAGCTGAGATACATCATGACCTTTCATTTCTCACCAAAATTCGAAACTTATCAAATGATAACTCAAGAACAACATAGAAGTCAACTGTTCCTCATTTAGCATGGATGTTTAAGAATTCAATGAAAGAAACACAATATAAGGAAGACATACCTCCCCATTCAAACGAATAAGGACATCACCTGGCTCCAAATGCTTGTGAGCTGGGCCACCTGGCACCTGAACCAACAATAGAGCTTGAATGGATTCTCACAAATAGAAATAAAATAAACACTATTTTCTGCTAGCATGCTCATCATGATAATAGGGGGAAAATACGACATTGTCAGAAAAGGGAACTCACCACCGAGTCAACAACAAGCATTCCAGTTTCCTCAAGTGGGGAAGCATGGCGCACTAACTGAATAACATGATCAAAAATTAGAATAAGGTATCTTTAGTGAACAAGGCTGCTATAATATATCAGAAAAGGCCTTGTTTGAAGGGATAATAGGATCAAATAAGAAATGGACGGAGATAAAGATACCTGCTCAGTTTCACTTTTGAGGCCAAGTCGACGTGTCTCATCAAATCCTTTGTGAAGAAATGTGGCCTATATCGGAATGATTTGAATACATTTTACACACAAAATGCGTGATGCGATCAGAAATATGCAGATATCAGAGGCAAAAAGATTAAGCACAAATACGTTGCAAGGTCCTAGAATTTTAAGCATCTACAGTTCAAATGGTGCTTGTTTATGATCATTACTAGGAAATTTTTCTCTGAAAACTTATCGTAAACATAACCCTGATTTCATGTCCTACACAAATAACAATTGAGCTTCTTGCAAAGTTGCACCCCAATCTCCAAACTTATTGGGATGTTTGAACCCAATATTAATCTGTCAAGTCAATTGGTCAAGCCTCACAAATTATCGAAACACATTATCATTTCTACACTTTTCCTGAGGACAACAACATCATTTAAAAGCTCTCCAAAATCATGATTAAAATTAACCTGAATTCAAGATATAACAGAAAAGTTTTGCCTTACTGAGTCAAAAAGACCAAGCAGGCTAATTTTAAGATCATAACTGCACCAATAGTTACAAAATCAGATGAGAGGATTGAGGTTTTACAAGTTTTTCTCAAAATTTTGAAGTAGATCAGAAAAGTGATGTACTGAAATAAATAACCTAAATACTATGTGATATAATTTTCCAAAAATGAATAGTAAAACCTGTGAATGATTATTGTTTAACTTCAAATTAATTTAGATCAAAAACAGGTCTAACAAATTAACAAAAAGCACATGCATAATTTCAAGACTTCAAAAAATAGCACATGTTATCAGCAAACCACAGGGAAAACAGCAGAGAATAAAATTGAAGACCAAGATGCAACCATTTAAGAAAGAACCAACAAACCTGAAGCGTACCACGAGGAATTGTAATTGCCTCCCATGATTTAGTATTGGACTCCTTTACTCTCTGCAAGAATCTTAAGGCCCTCACAACCTGATCTCCAAATCAATGCTGCTCTAGTTAATAGGATTGAATCAATCTGTCTAACATCTAACATGAAGAAAAAAATTCTTGAACGCCAACTAACAACTAAAAAAGATACAGTCTACATCCAGAGTTTCTCAGGACTCAAGTACAGGACTGTACAACGTGATCAATCCATCAGTGAGCAAATAACAAGCTCTTGGGTTCATGCTAGCAATAGCAACTCGATAGGTTCTCGAGTTTTAGTTTTATTGTTTTACCCTTAATCTGCTGATTATTTACAAAAGAAAATTATATGACATCAGTTAAGCAAAATTCAAGTTATACAAGTTATGAATTTATACTGTTAGATCATGCAGCCATTGCAAACAAACATGTTGATGCTCATATGGAATACTTTTGAAGAGAATAAAATATCACTAGCAAGTTAAAGAAATGTTGTTCAGAGTTCCGACAAGCATCTTACTCTTTCCAAAGGTAAGAAAAACGCTGAAGCACTAGATGTCTTGCTCCCAGCATTCAAGGCAACTGCTCTACCTTGCCAGTCAATGACAGGGGAGCCACTTGAACCACCTTTTGTTCCAGAAGCTGCCTGTGTTCCAACAAATAGGAAAGCAGAAATATCACTTGGCATACACACAAGCATCAAAAAATAAGACAGCTAGAGAACTGCAAATCATTGTCAAAAAAGAACAATTGTGTGGATAACGATGAGAAATTCAGGAAGAAATCGGTGAACAAACACTGTATAATCAGGTTACAAATTTCTAAGGAATTCTAGAAATTTGTTTTTCATTTCTGTATTACAGCTAAAAAACCTAATTTTATCTTTATTCATAGTTAAGCTTTCTCATTAAACTACACCTTAGAAACCTTGCTCAGGTCAGTTGGAGTAACTTAAGAAGCCAATTAGATCACCACCAAGAATTTCACAAGCTGTAAACATGCAGAAACAAGAAAAGTCTCATATGCTATGTATAGTGAAACTACAACATGCTTTCAAATATATCAGTATATCTCGCAATCACAGTCTCCTTCATGTGATCACTCAGGAGAAAATATAAATAAATCGATAACAGACAATATAAGTCCTAGCAGCCAAAGTTCATGAAGAAATGTACACGTCTAGACTCTAGAGGATAAAAATACCAACACGAACCCCATCAGAGCTCTTTCTTCCAACTTTTTCGGCCCAGTCCTATATCTGACTCATCTTTAATATCTATGTTAGAGATAGATGTGTACAGGCTTCAGATATCCTTTATAGATATAGCGGAGATTGCATTAATTGGCAGGATCATAGAAATAACTGCAATCTCTTCTAAAATTGATCAATTTCTTGATAACAGAATTACAAAAACAAGGACGTCTTGTGAAGCTACAATAATGGCAATGAATACAAACTATTTCTTCTTTTCTTTTAAGGATTAGATTGGAATGTGCAGAAAGCCCAGCGCAAATGAAAGGCAAAAAGGAAAACAGAAAGTTGAACTCTGAGAGCCTGATTATACGAAGAGCTATGGAATTCTAGAAATTTGTTTTTCATTTCTGTATTACAGCTAAAAAACCTAATTTTATCTTTATTCATAGTTAAGCTTTCTCATTAAACTACACCTTAGAAACCTTGCTCAGGTCAGTTGGAGTAACTTAAGAAGCCAATTAGATCACCACCAAGAATTTCACAAGCTGTAAACATGCAGAAACAAGAAAAGTCTCATATGCTATGTATAGTGAAACTACAACATGCTTTCAAATATATCAGTATATCTCGCAATCACAGTCTCCTTCATGTGATCACTCAGGAGAAAATATAAATAAATCGATAACAGACAATATAAGTCCTAGCAGCCAAAGTTCATGAAGAAATGTACACGTCTAGACTCTAGAGGATAAAAATACCAACACGAACCCCATCAGAGCTCTTTCTTCCAACTTTTTCGGCCCAGTCCTATATCTGACTCATCTTTAATATCTATGTTAGAGATAGATGTGGACAGGCTTCAGATATCCTTTATAGATATAGCGGAGATTGCATTAATTGGCAGGATCATAGAAATAACTGCAATCTCTTCTAAAATTGATCAATTTCTTGATAACAGAATTACAAAAACAAGGACGTCTTGTGAAGCTACAATAATGGCAATGAATACAAACTATTTCTTCTTTTCTTTTAAGGATTAGATTGGAATGTGCAGAAAGCCCAGCGCAAATGAAAGGCAAAAAGGAAAACAGAAAGTTGAACTCTGAGAGCCTGATTATACGAAGAGCTATGGATCCCCAAACCCAAATTTTTTTAAATTTAGCCATCAAAACTGACAATCTAATATTAGTAATCACTCTATAGGTGCTACCGTGATAGTAATAAGTTATGTTACTGAATGAGCTTAAACACGAACGACTAATTCTACATAATGATATCAAACATCAAGAAACTACGTCAAGAGAACAATGGGTAATATCCATGATATCATCTAGAAGATAGATAGTATAATCTGTAGAAGTTTTAAATTGCTTAAACTATTCCAGATAACCAAAAGCGTCCAACAATTTACAATGAAAAGATATGCTGCATCAACAAAGGGCTTACTTGCATGTAAAATGTATTGAAGTCATTGTAGCCGTCCCTGCATACAAAGAATTAAATGAGTTCAAATGGTATGAGATAAATAAGGGTCATTCTATCTTAATATGATAATATCCCAAGGTAAAGAACCTGAACTTATCATCTACACCTGAGAAAGTTTACGCCTATGACTAGAAAATACACTAAACAGTAATATACCCATCAATTCCCAAATAATCATTTTATTTCAACCAAGCAAGGAGTAAAGAAAAAAAATAAAAAAATTCTTGTTATATTTACAATTTAGCAACTAAACTAACAGCAGAGAGATAACTAACTTTATTATTTAAATTTAAAATAACTCTTCAAATGAATTTACTATGAGTTATTTTTGGGCGTCCACATTAGAAATGAATTCACTTGTCATCTATTCCCAGCAAAGTTGTGACCCAGCATTTCACAGAGTTTCAGCTAAATGCATTTTTTCATGACGCGAACATCATACATTGACATTGTGTGATTGTGATCATAATGTTGTATGGTTAACTATAAGATACCAGTCTTCTTTATCTAAGTTGACTGATAAAACCTTGGTGAAGTTCAAATGCTGACGAATGACCTAATATCTCTTAACTGAAGGTTTTCATCAAACTAATGTGCTAAACCAGTATTAGAAGCCTCAGCAGAAGAACATGACTTAATATTGTTACCATTTTAAAAATAAACCATAATATGCAAGTGGAGATAATGCTAGTGCTTAAATGACTTCCGCCACAACAAATTAAAGACAAATGCTTCCAAGGATTTTGCTCCGACAACAATACAACTTTTTCTTGATTGTGACTGAATATTACAGTTTGCCAGATATAGCATTGGTGGACATGTCATATGAGATTCCCAGACACAAAAAACACATAAAAGGAAATGGACATAACATGTGATGCACCATGACCCAGGCTCTTTTATGTTTGACACACGCTGACAAGCATACAAGTGAATATAACAAATTGCATTAGTAAGTTACTTTGAGCTTCATATTCAATGATATTTAGACAAACCTGAATCCAAATACACAAATAAAATTGTAAAACTTGATCTATGCGAATCCTGAAGTACCACCTCCACTACCATGCATGATCATAGATCCTCAAATGAGAAATCAAGAAAACATATTAACAGCTTAAAAACTTACTTTTTATAGTGTGGAGCATCTCTATCCAATCGAGCCAGAGTGCCTGCCAAAATAGAGACCTGCATATTCACAAAGTAAAAAAAAGAGAAGTATGGCAGAATAGCCATGGAATACAGACTGGGAACCATTGTCACACCAATGTGAATAAAAAAACAAAATGTAACAGATCAATTAAATTGCTAAGCAATGTTTATGGCAACAGATATTTTATCATCATGCAGTGGAATATTCATAAATAAGTGATAAAATATGATGTATACCTTTTCTCCACTATCGTTCCCCACTACCCGAATTTCAAGCCCTACGCATGCAGCCTCAGGAGCAAGAGGAATCTCCTCATAGCTAAGGAATTGTATAGCAGAAGGGTCATAACGAAAAAAGCCAAAATCATGAACCTAGGAAACAAAGAATCAATTAAAATGTTAGAGGTTGAACTTGACTTTCATCCATTAATAATCTTATGTAAAATTAACCAACTACCTTCAGTTAATAACATAGTGAAAAAACTTAAATTAGTCCAAGAAGTATGTTCCTTATAATGTTCAGTACATGATTATCTTGGATCGGTGAAAAAATTACAAAATTCAAAAACATCCTAAACCCATCCATTAAGTATTACGAGTAAAATTATAAACTAATTATTTTCTCCAATTGAACATGATTATAAAATGATAAAACACTCTATAGTACATATGCCCATGATTGTTAACATTATTGTCAGCTACATTAAGCTTAATTGAAGTATTTCAGAGAGAATCGTTTGATAAAACGTAAGAATTGGGAAGTGGGGTAGAGAAAGTATTAGAAGTTAGGTTGGTCCAAATTTCCAATATGGTACTCAATCAAAAAAACAGCAAAACTCTGAACTTTCATGCATCCAGTCTTCATAGGTGTTTACAGGAATCATTAAGACAAAACTACATGATTTCAATGTAGTCTTTCTCACTAAGAACTGGAATAATTCAAAAAAGGAACAAAGTAGCGCAAGGTAATATTTTGATAAATAGACGGAAATAAACTAAATAAAATCACTCATGAACTTACAGGATCTCTGTATATTGGATACACCGGAATTTCTTCACGGTTCACAAACATAGCCTCCGCCACCACCGGTCCTACATCAAAAGTAGAATACAAGTAAATAGTGATTAAAACGAGAATGAAGAAAACGAAAGCACCATCATAAGAGTCAAAAAGATGAAGATTTAGAACCAGGCTTGACGACATGGCGGTTGGTTAGAATAATTCCGCGGCTCTTGTCCACAACAAAGCCCGTAGCATAGGACGCGCCGGCGGACTCAGTGTCGAAGGCACGGCAGGCGGTAGTGCGGAGGACGACGACAGCGGGGACGACCTTGTTGAGCGCCTTCCGCCAGTCCTCCGCGGTGGCGAGACTCACCTTGAACGGCGGATCGATCTCCATGGAGAGCTCCTCCTTCATGGTCGCCTCCATCCCCGCCAAGGCCGCCTCCGATCCCAACCTCTCCATATCAAAAACCCTACTTATTAGAATTAATCAATGCTTCTCCTGCAACAGCTACTTTGCAAGGGTAGAGGAAATGCGAAAGGGAATCAGAGAAGAGATTAAAGAATATTCAGGCGAGTGCTCCGGGGGATTAGCACTCAAATTTAAGGTTTCATAAGCAAGTTGTTAGACGCCGTCGCTAATAAAACTCGCCTTGCTATGTCCTTCCTAAATCCCAATTTTTCTCTCTCATAAATCCTTATTGTATATTAAACCAATGGTCGCATTGGCAAACGATTTTGTTTTGGGAGTTTCGAGTCCATTTTACCGTGAATTGAATTTGTAATTAGTTACAACCATTTTATCTTTTTTTTTTTCAAACTATTATAAATTATTATCTCTTTCTCATTTGTACGAAATAAATCCATAAATCCTAATACCTTAAACCCTAATAAACGAGATCTAACTATAAAGCGGAAGTGTACCTTGATCCAAGGAGTCCTCTAGGTGAAACACAAACTCTGATCGTAATCCCTTCCACGAACTTAATCCCTTCCACGAACTCTGATAGTAATCCCTTCCGATTGGGAGAATGAGAAAACTATGTGCGGCTTAATATATTGGGGGATCATAACCTGACCCTTTATATACTATTGATTGACTAGACCATCCAAAATCACTCAGTATTGGATATCTACTCAATTTAGCCCATATCATTATTATTATTATTATTAATTATTATATTATAGTCCATGAACTTTTAATCTTAATTAGATCACTTAATTAAGTTCATAAAATAATTGAATAGTTAATATAATTGTATAATAATATATTGCCCACAATTAGATTATATTGGAAATTAAAAATTTCCTTGCAATCTCCCACTTGCGCTATATATTTCTCCGAAAGCAATTATATCAAAAGTCCTCGTTTGCTCAACTTTATGTTATTCATCTTCAGGCTATAGCTAACAATCTGGTCATCTCATATATTAATATGGAACTACCGCGGCATTTAACACATTACAAATCGTGGTTAAACCCAATAATCACCATATATATTCAATGACATAGATCAAATATGGTGAGTAGCATGGAAATTACATGCAATGTGATCAGCATCATGTCTATTTACAACTGGTCCAACTTTTTTAATCTTTAGTGAGATAAATCCATAATGTAAAATACAAAATGAAAAATTACTTTAGTGAATTCACAATGAATTCAAACTATAAACTTTATTCTACAGAAAACTGAATTATCCAAATTAAAGTATCTTGAAAATCTTAAAGAGTAATAAATATAGACTCCCACTAAACCAATGTATTCTAAAATCATATAACACCCACATGAGTAGCTATATCATAAAAATTACTTTAGTGAATTCACAATGAATTCAAAGCTATAAACTTTATTCTACAGAAAACTGAATTATCCAAATTAAAGTGTCTTGAAAATCTTAAAGAGTAATAAATATAGACTCTCACTGAATCAATGTATTCTAAAACCATATAACACTCACATGAGTAACTAACTCATAAAAATTGCAGGGTGTTGAATACATAATCGGAGGATCCTCATTTGGAATCTATCAAAATATACTCCATTAAAATTTTATAAGCACAAAACACTCTCTTTAACAACCAAGAATTCATGTGGCCAATAAATACTTCATTGCGAACTATTTGTCACGATAAACTTTATGTGACAAGGCTTCACAGCCTTTATTTCATGATTAGATGTCCCTTACTCCCTTAGTGTGCTACTATTTTCTGTTATCATGGTTAATGAGCTACAATTGTTTGCTTAACGCTTTTACATGTACAACTCTCCCGAACAACAGAAGATGTAGCCTAAAGTGGATCTTATACCGTATTAGCATCCAACAAACTCAGGGTCAGACTACTTTATGATCTCTAACAAATTTGATCTTTGATATGCAAGCATGTAATCTTTAGTTCTCTATAAATACTTTATAAAGATCCATACTAGAGTTACTCAATTATCTGCTTAATATACAAAAAAAGAAGCCAAATTAGGTCTTCTACAGACCTCATCATACAACAACTTCCAATAGTCAAAGCATATAGAATATTTCTACATTTCTTAAATATTTAGTTTAACTTTAGGGCACCTTATTGAGACTGCACTTATCTCCCGTAGTTTAACTTAGATCTCCTCCCACTGAATCACACTACCATCTACATTTGTCTCAAAATCAAATGAGACACTTCATGATGATACTTGTGATTCCTTTACGGAATGCTTGCTTGAATACATAGATGGATTTCCTTTTAGTTCTTAAACTGTTGAGATCATTTCATCAATGTTACCATCAAAAAAATTTATTTTTACATTCATCTAATGTGATTCCAAATCAAAATGTGCAACTAATGTCAGATTATCTTAAATGTGTCTTTCTTAGATTCCGGATATAAAATCTCTTAAAACAATGTCTTCTTTTCCTTTTGAGTATAATCCTTAACTAAGATGCAAACATGATCATCTTGTATTGATTTAAACGTATAACTTTTAACATTAACCCGTTTTCGAGTATTTGGACCTTGCATGGCTTGATGAACATTGTTTGAATGTTATTACACTAATTCTATAGTGTCCTCATTATTTAGGAGAAAAATTACATAATCATCTTAATTGTATTTCTCCCAACTCTAGTGGTTTCCTTAGTGACATTAATTATTGAGATTGTTGAATTTGTTATACCTTAAATATTATTGACATTGCCCTTTTGAGGTTCTGGATTTTACACATTCTTAAAAGTTTTAGTAGGGGTCGAATTAAGTCCCCCTTTAAGATAATGTTTCTAATATTATTTTTCTCCTCAAATCAACATCCTTAAAGAATACTGTATTATCCCTCTCAAATATGATCTGATTAATTGGATCATAAACTTTTTTATCTTTATTCATAACCAATAAAGTAGTTGGTATCTATTTGAGTCCAATTTTCTTTAGTCGATCCCAACGATCTAGCCTTAGTTGTACATCACCATACGCGTGAAACTCAAAGAGTTCCCACAACTACTTTAGTAGGAACTTTATTGAGACTATAAGCTACAATCTTTAGTATTTCTCCCATTAGTAATCATATATTGCGGAGTACTATTTTTGTCTTTTAACCACACCACAACATCATTCATGCTGAGTAATCTCAATGTAGTATATTACAAAATAATTCCACAAGCCTTTAGGAGTAAACAAAAGGTTGTACTTTAGTTGTCTTTAGCAGCTTTCTTAATTGATTTTCTTGTATTGTCCTTATACTTTATTGAGACCAAATTTTCTTGAAACCTACTAGTCTCATATTTATTATTGGAGTTCAATCATCATGTATGAAAGTTGTTGATATAAGCAAAACTCAATAAGTAGACTTCTTAATTGCAGAGAGAATTAATTCGAAATAATTATCATGCTTGCATTAAAGTTTATAATCTTTCAAAATTTAAATAATTTAGAATCATCTCGAGGAATCGAGCACACATTAATATTAAGTCCAATGACAACAATACTAACTTGTGAGAGACAACCTCTATGTAGTAGTCAAATACTGACAATAAAACTGTCAAGTAATAGTCTTCCTTTGGGCAGACTTATTACTCACATATCAAACCAAATAAATGTCACGTATTCACCACCACATGTGCTTGCATATTTCGGGCCAAATATTAATCTACCTTTGGGTCGATCAATATCTGCATAAAGATACACTCGCATAATATTATTAATTGGGGACTCATCACAAGATAACTTGTGCAACGTTAACCTCATCTATGGACAAAAATTAATTGCAGGGGTAATCTTGGTGTAATAATCAAGTATTGACAATAAGTTTTGCCGAACAAAAGTATATATGGACCGACTAATGTTCACATAAACAATATCAAGATAATTATCACATACTACTTATTATCACATGTGTGTTATTATTCTGCCAAAATGTGCCTACCTATGGGCCGAACACATAATACATAAATAATTTCACACTCATCTATGTAATTTCAATAAAGTTGCACTCCACACACAGGCTGCTATAGCAACATGATACTTTGATTGACTAAATTGAAAAATTACTAGACTAATTAAACAATACTTAAAAAAATATTTAAGTTTAATTGAACGACATTAAAAAAATGTCTCCCCAATTTAATTTAATTGAATTCCAAGAATCAAATAGGAATATTAGATGATTCAAATAAATTTAAAAATATTGAAAGATTTCTTCAACTTAATCAATTACAACAATATACACATCCAAATTATTATTGTCATATTGAATCAAAATTAATTTATAATTGATAATTGGCTGAGGTGGCATCCTCAATAATAAAAAAATATGGCACACCTAAACATGTTAATGAATCTATCACCAAAAATAACATAATTACTTAAGTCTTTATATTGGACACAAATATGTGTGTGTAAGATACATAAGATCAATTTAGAATTAATCCAATTTATAACATGAGCAACAAACATGTGATGTATTTCGATTAACAATGATTTATTAATTCTGAAATTTTTGAATAACCACAAACAATTGATGTGATAAAAAAAACTCAATTCTGAATTTACTAATCTCAATTATTAAAACCAAAATCATTAACCAAATAGATAAAATGAGATAGACATATATTATCACACAATAACAATTGTGAAAAAAGAAATGACCACTTATTACCAATGCGAAGCTTGCACATACGTATTGAATTATACTTGGCATACGACATGCCATTAATTATTAAAATGACATAATCATTTAGATTCTTAAACGCTGAGCATAGGTAATTGAAATACAGTACATAATATCATTTCTAAGTACTTGTCTGCCACCAATATTTTGAAAATATTATGAATAGCGCAAGAGTTCATTTTAATATTTGAACAATTAATCAAATACAAATATTTAGATCTAAACACAATTATTTTAAATCTCAAAGAATCATAAATAGGGTGACTCTGATACAACTTGTAGGAAATAAATTCATAAATCCTAATGCCTTAAACCCTATTATGATAAACGAGATCTATCCGTAAAGTGGAAGCGTACCTTGATCCAAAAAGTCGTCTAGGCAGAACAAGAACTCTGATCTAGTGGTATAATGGTCTTCCTTAACTAAGCCTCCTTATTCCTTATGGGATCGTCGTAATCCCTTCCGATGGGGAAAATAAAAAAACTATGTGCAACTTAGTATATTGGGGACCATAACTTGGAGAGCTTTTATATACTACTTGACTAGATCCCATAATCACTTAGTCACGTAGTATTGGGTATCTACTCAATTGGCCCATATCATTATTATTATAGCTCATGCATGGACTTTTAACCTTAATTAGATCACTTAATTAAGTCCGTAAAATAATTAAATAACTAATATAATTGCATAATAATATATTGCTCATAATTAGATTATATTGGAAATTAAAAATTTTCTTACACAATCATTATAATTATTTCATAAATGGTCACACACAAGTTTTTGCCATTTTAATTTGGGTGTAGGTAGGAACAATGAGACTATTGGCAAATACGTATTAAGGTAATTTTGTTTTGGGTGTGTGGAGAAATAAAAAATGTCTATTTAAAATTAGTTAGATTTAATAAATAGTATTTATGTTTATTTTAGATTTTAAGTAGAGTAAATTTCAACTTTATAACTCAAATCAATATGTAAGAGTGGAGGGTGATGTGAGTAGAGAGTATCGGAGTCTAAGGTGAAGCGAAGTCTTGCATGCACGCGAGTGTAGAACTTTTATAAATTAATACTCGATAAATTAATAATCACAATAAAATTAATAATTTGTCCGGTCCCAACTTGGGACCAGTTCAAATTTGGGTATCAATCAATTAAAAAATAAGATAAATAATTTTTTAGGTTTTCCTTTGAATTGACTTCCCTTGCAGCTGCTAATACAGCAAGAGATGGTACTGCTATCTCATTTCCGGGATTATAGAACCCACTCATTCGTCTGTCTGAAAAAAATTATAAAGAATACTTAAGGTCCCAACGAAACTATAAATTAATAATTATTTTTAAAAAATTTCAAATATATACTCCCTCTATCAGCCCCAAAGGGTTATTTTTCTATTTTCGTCGTCGGCCCGTAAAGGTCTCATTTCCATTAATAGAATATGGGGGTCCTATTATCAAATAATAACCCTAAATTCTTTTACAAATTGCACATATGTCATTTATTATATTAATAAAATAATAAAATTAAACTTAATTTATACATTAAAATTAGTATTACTGAACAAAATTAAACCTTAATCAAACATTATCTATACATCTAACACAGAATACCATCAATCTCATCACTCATGAAAAAATATGCTCCCTCACTTTCGAATGAAACCTTAAATCTCTTTCGCTGCTGCAGCTCTTAAAATCAGATCATCGGCCGCTCTTTGTCCCTCACACCTTCTCTTTTATGAACCTTAATCGAGTGGAGGAATCTATTTCTATGGTGTCGGTGGAGCCCGATTCTCCATTGGATTTTACTTCCACCTATTCAACTCTACCTTTTTTGTCCATTTTTTAATATGTTAACGATTTAGAAGTAGATCCCTTTGAATCTGTGGTTCTCGAATCGATTGATATTTACAAAGTATTGGTGGTGCCGGATTCCTACGAGGATCCATTCGGTGGCTAATCGATTGATATTTACGAATGGCTGGTGGTACCGAATTCCTATGATGAGTCAGTCGGTGGCTCTATTAGTTCCTCGACGCCTGAAACATATTAAGTCCCTATGTATAAAGTATGTCCTTATGCATTTGCAATCGGATTTTTGAAAATCCTCTAAGATGCCTGAATATTCTGATGAGGTACAATATCTGTTTTTTCCTCTTCAATGTACATTTAGGTTTAGGTTTTTCAGACAAAAATGATGATATAATTAGAGAGGAATGTGTGAAAGATATAAACATGTCACCATGCATTATTCTTGGAGACTAAAAATTTTATTTCATGTCACTGAATATATATTTAGGAGACACACACCTAATGATGATATTGTTCTAAGGGTGAAAACTGCATATGATGTAGATGACTTGTTGTTTTGGGTGAATTTACAATCTGTTATGCAAAGTTGTTAGTTGAGAGAAAGTTAGTTATATGTGTGAATTGAAGTATGTGTGCTTATTATCAGTTAAATGTTGATATATGTTCTTTGTGAAGTGAAGCATGTGTGCTTATGATCATTTTATATGTATTGATAAACCTGTGTACTTATGATCAGTTAACATGTTTGTTATATATTCCTTGTGAAGTGAAGTCGTGTTTGTGAGCTTGTGATCATTTTATATATATTGATAAGTCTGTGTGCTTATGATCAGTTAACATGTTGGTTATATATTCCTTGTGAAGTGAAGCCTGTGAGCTTGTGATCATTTTATATATGTTGATAAGCCTGTTTGCTTATGATAAGTTAACATGTTGGTTATATGTTCCTTGTGAAGTGAAGTCTGTGAGCATATGATCAATGTATATGTATTGATAAAGCTTTGTGTTTATAATTAGTTAACCTGTAAGCCTGTGTTGGTTTAACTGTGGGAAAATTGCTGTTGAAACACTTAAGTTGTACCTGATATTGAAATTTAAGTAAAATGAAAAAAGTGTTGCCAAATAGCCATGTTAGGAGACAAATATATCTTTCCTTTATCATCACATGATCATTTAGGTGTCACACATGCACTCTATAATTTTAAAATCTGAGAGTGTAATATATGTTTGCTTATGCATGACTTAAAATTTATGTTAATCTTTTCATAACATCAATCTTTGTTTAGAAGTCAAATATAATCCCTTATGCGTTTGTGTGCTTATTTATCAATGTGGGAATTTGCTCTAATTTTGGATTCAAGTTGCAGACTGAGAATCATAATCATTCAAGATTTTATAAACTGAGAGCCAATTAACATAGTTTAAACATACCTACATCATGGGGCAGACTGTTTACTGCTTAAACAAACCACTAAATCAGTTTGTTTTATAGATGTAAACAATCATTTTTTCATCCACAAAATATCTTTAGTTAAGATTCTACCCTTTTCCATACTTATACATGCAAAAAACCCCCCCTTCTTGCAAAATAACCACCCTAAGTTTCTTTTCTAAGGCTGGAATATCAAACATTGTATCTATTTGCAACCTGCAAAATATTTCTGCCCCTCCAAATCATCACACAATATCTCAAATCAATCTTTCCACACTTTCTATGAGTTTTTCCAAGTCATCTTCTGCACTCTTCTTAATTAGATGATTAATACTTGATTGAAATAACTCAAGTTCAACTTCCAAATCTGTAGGAAGAGTCCTAAAGACGGCGCCAAGAACTTGATGGACGTTTTCTCAATACACAAAATAATCCTCAAGTGTAAGGATATCGATTGTAGTTTCGATAGGTAACCAAGTGTTTATCGAACCCGAAAGATGGAATATTATCAATTCGATTAATTTCTAGCTAACTAAGACTATGTGGGTAAATTGATTTGGTTTGTTTATTAAACTAAATAACATGAATTAAGATAGCAAAGTAATTAAACAAGCAATAGAAAAACTTCGGTGGTGATCAAGTAATTAATAAAGTAGTTCGTCAGGTAATCTAGTTTTACTCATTAATATCCTTTTCATGTGTTGTTGTCCGACTCTGCCTTGTGGTCTATGGACGCATCACTAAACCATGCAAGTTCACCCTATAGACACAAGTAAACAAGCGTATGACATGTGTGAATATCCTAGGAGCAAGAGATATAATTCACCCCTCTTTCTAAGTACTATCTGTATCAATTATTTCCCGTGCACTTAGTACTCTAACCCGATATGATCTCCCTTTCTAGGTACTATGAATTTATACTCTTTATCCTACTTATTATCCCGAATATGATTCAATTAACAAGTATCTATATAAGATAGTTCTAATAAGACTTCGGAATCCCTTCACTTAGAATTATAACATGCAATCCTGCTCAGCGGTGAACGCACTCAATCAATAACCAAGAGATGTATTCAGACTCTACATAATAGTTAAAGATACACAAAACCACCGTGAGTATGAATTAAAAAGGCACAATCTTATAAAGAATAAACTAAAAGTAGTGTTGTACGGAGTTTACAAATGGAACATCAATTAAATTATAAAACTTTCATAACCCTAGAACTACCGGAGCCGTTCTAGCCCATGATTGATCTAAGAACAATCATGGCTAGTTGGTATGATCTTACTTGACTCGCCAGACGAACCTCTCCTCACGTCTCCTTCGGATGATGGTAGGGCTTCCTCAAGGATGGATGATGAATGCTTGATGTCTCTTCTCCTCCTGCGAAAGCTCTTCTTTTATACTTGTAACTCTTCTTACGGGCCTTGGATGGGCTTCTTGAGCAATCACATGTGCTGAAGGTGTAAAAATACAAATTTAGTAAGTTTCTGCAAGTCAGTTCGACCAAACAGATTGGTCGAACTCATCCATGCTGGTCGAATCCATGGTCGAACTCCTCTATAACTCAGCTTTTGATCTCGGATTCGACCAGAGTGTTGGTCGAACTGGATATATTCTGGTCAAATAGGTACTGTTTTTATTTAGGCTTCGAGTTCGACCTTGGGTTCGACCAAGTGGTTTGGTTGAACTCAAATGTCGTGGTCGAACTCGATTTTTTCGAGCTCAGTTCGACCAGAGGTGCTGGTCGAACTCATGCCTTCCTGGTCGAACTCGCCCTCTGGGTGGTCGAATCCATCCCTATTTTTTCCTCTTTCCGAATCCGATCACTTTCAACTCGTTTTCCATCGAAAATCAGCTCAAATAGCCTTCTACACTCCCGATTCGTGACTTTCTACCAAGTATAGCAATTCACATCGAATTACCATTATTAATTACACCATAAGTACATGCATTCGAGCTAGAAACTAGTGAACACACTGAACAAACTCTCAAACTTACATGTTGCTCGTCCCGAGGCAATGAAATCAATCCAAGGAGCAGCAGTGTAAAATCCACTAGCAAACAATACAATTCATACTCACGCATGAAATTTATCAATCGAACACAAGTATTACAAGCATCATATGCATCATTCATGCAAAACATCACTCGATTACATCACCTTTCGGAGTACAAATTCATCTAGCTCACAAGATAAATATTCACTCTGACTCTCAATTGTAAAAGATGTACACTTAAACAGGTTAGTGTTTACACTCATGTTCAATCCACACTTCTGCGTAACCATAAGCTCGGCAAGGGTCACAAAACTCAACTTATAATCAATTCCTTACTAGGATCACAAAGGACTTGTTTTGGGTTGTAATGTTGGCTCTTTGGTAAAGGTAAGAAAAATTTGGGTAAAGTGACTAATTCACAAGTAGAGAATTACCTTGGAGTTTTGCTTTTCGTCATAGTTTCGCTTGTTCTGCATCTTCTTCTCATAAACTTCATAATTTGAATTCTCCTTCTTTTTTCAAGCATCAACATCATCTTTCTTCAATGCGCAAGGGTACCAATTTCGGGTACTACCCTTCTAAGCAGACGGGATATCAGTTTCAGGCACTACCGCTAAACAAGATTTAACCATACCCCTAAACAAGATTTAACCATACTTCTTCCTTTTCTATAATTCTCAATCAAGCTTCTACCTTTTCATTCTTTCAAGCTCTTATTCACCTTAATTCTCTATTAATAAATAGGATATTCAAAAAGGCTCAAATAAAGGTTTAATAAGGCTATTTATCAAGGCTTGCTAAAGAAAAAGCTTTTTAAGGCTCAAAAGGGCTCACAAAGATATTTTTATTCACAGGTAAGGTAAAATTTTGGCCAAATAACTTGATTGCACAATCATGGCCTAAGATCATGTCCTAGCAATTCCTCAATCATAAGTTTCACACAAGACGCCAAGCCAAGTTCTAGAATATGGTCATACGAATGATTCCCTCAAGAATAAATTATCATGAACTAGCATGATTTAAAAGACTCAAATCCTCACATGGGTAAATAGATTCCTAAGTACTCCTTCAAGTAAATAACCAAGATCAATTTCACAATAAATTCACATATTTGTCAAGCATACATGTTTCTAATCAATTAAATCAACATATGAAAAATATGAATGCATCATACCAACCAGGAACCATCATAGCAATACAATCCATACAAGTATCAATCATCATCTCTCAATCCACATCAAATCATCATAGGTACATGCCAATCATACTAAATACCCATCCTGTAAAGAGAAAAAGAGAAGGGAGATGATATGAAGCAGACAAAGATAACCTGATGCATCCTACTCCTCCGGAGCATCATAATAATTGAGTTATTTCTTCTCTTAATAATTCATTCTTTCCCAAGTGAAAGATCTTGTAGTTATTTGATCCTTTGCATATCAATACTTGCCTCATACATTCTTGTAGGCTAAGAAATACTATATTAAGTTTCTTGTGACACAATTCTTCAAATGAATTGTTGACTGCTTGCAACAGTTCATCAACTGTTGTAGCTGCAGTTTTCACTTGCAATGATTCCAAAGCCCTAAACTATCTTAGATCATTCACATGAAGATCTGGACTTTTAGGAGGTTGAAATATTAAATATATATTAAAACCATCTGTAGATGTTGCTTCTCTCCACTCGGGAACACTATCACCTATGTGAGACTTAGCATTATCTTGTTGAATATATATGTCTCTACTTGCTCCACTTGGCCATTTAGCTTTTATAGCTGGTATCACCTAAAATAAATGACAATAGTAAGGATTTTTTATGAATTCTTATTAAGGAACTTTAGTTTAGGTTTCAAAACTCAATGATGTATATAATCTGAAATTTTATACACATGAATGCTATAATTAGATTAATGAGAGTTTACCTTATTGATCAAGACATCTTTGGTTGCATCTTTTGTGATTGACTGCATTGTTTTGGTCTAGATTGGGCATGCTTCTCTATTTTTTTAATTTCTCTTTGCTGGTATTTGTTCAGTAAAGGAAAAAATACATATTTCCCCATCAAATAGGCATTCCCCACTTGAACCATACAAAGGTCTTGCCACTGCACATATAAACATGACCTTAGTGATAAACCTTTTACTTTGACATTCTCTATGTGGTTCTGTTTCTTCTGGTGCCAAATAATATCTAGCTGTGGTTCTTATAACATTGAACCACTTCTCATCTATGTAAATAATTTGTTGCATGCTCTTGAATTTAATCACTTTATGATATGTATTAACTTCCAATGCTAATAGGCTAAACATCATCTTACTGATCTTGTGATCATGTATGAGAGCTGGTTTGATTGCATTGGTGTGAGATCTGATCAGTCCACTTTTTACGTGTTCTCCAATTGTACTTTTTCATACTTTCATCTCAGTTGCAATGCTCCTAATTGTTCCCCTCTTACTAAACTCAATAAGTTGCAACTTCTCACTACGATAAAAATGCTGATAGGCATCGGCAAAAAACTGATATCTATTTCACCAGGCAGCCGATGTTGAAAGTAAGCGTTGATAGACATTGATTTTTAGCCGATGTCTTTTCCCTTGTATAGACATCGGTTATCCACCAATGTCTTTCAACGAAAAGATATCGGATAAGACAAAAAGATATCGATTATAAATCGATGTCTTTCTCGGAAGAGACATCAACAAAGACACGTTAGACATCAGTTATTAACCGATGTCTATCCATGTAAAGACATCATTTGGCACCTTTTCAACATCATTTTTCCACCGATGTCTTAACTACCATAGACATCAGTTTCACATCAATAGACATCGGTTTTTACATGATTTCTCTCATAATTTTATTTTTATTTAATTTTATATATAATTTTATATTATTATTAAAATAAGATTAAATAAAATTATGCTATATAACTCAAAATTTACGATTTTTTTACTAGAATTTCAATAGAAAATCATCATCTAATTCTAAAAGTACAAGAATATCCTAACTAATTACATCTAAACTTCAATTTTACATATATAAAACTTAAATTTATAAGTTAAAATCTCATTGCGGAGCATAATACATTGAGCATTTTCTTGCCTTGCATTATATGTCTTGTCTTCCATTATATAATATCTTTATCTTCTATCATCTCATTGCATTTACCTGAGAAAGAATAAATTTATAAGGGGTAAACACAACAAACTGTCAACTTGCCACCTAAATTAAAGCAATCATTATTGATAAAGTTATCATAAAGTATGGTAATCTCATACAAATTGAAGATTATAATGGGTAAACCCAACAAACTGTCAACTTGCCACTTAAATTAAAACAATCATTATTGATAAAGTTATAATAGAAATATAGAGTGGAATTATGGAAATATGCCCTATTCACCTATTACATAACAGCCCTCTAATTTTTCTTCATAATGTTTTCTCCAGCCACTCCAATCATGTTCAAACATTTGTTAACATTAATGCTAATAAGGGGGAAAAAGAGACCACAGTATATCAACTTTAAGGTGTGAATTCAACTACACAGTTTCCGAGTTCATATAACTCAACTTGTGACGTTATTAATCTTCAATATCTCCCCAAATCCACTAACCGTTACAAAGCACAAAATCAATAAATAGTATATGCACAAACAAAATTACATAAAGATCCCATCTCATAATCATCAACACAACTCATGAATTTCCCCAAAACTAAAACCTAGCTAGCTTACAAGTAAAAAATAGTGACATGTGATCTTATAATCAAGAAATGCAGAGATTTAAAAAGAAAAAAAAAACATAGACAGAAAGTTTTGGTGAATGATTTGATGTACTAGAGAATTGATTCTTCAATTCAGTCACCTGAAAAGAGAGTTCATCTTGTAGCAGATTGCAATTGTAACATCATAATAACAAAAGTTCATGCAATAGAAAAAGTTGAACTAATCAAAATAGCTCCATCATAAATATAGATTTAGAAAACTAACATCATAAAATTTCTTTCCTATTTATCGTCATCATGCCAATATTGATCATATAGAAATAGTTTTTTAAAAAAATCAAGGTTTAAAAGTTTGTCATTTAGAGGTAACCTAAACTTCAAAAGGGACAAGAAAATTCAAAAGAAGAATATTATGATTCTAATCAATAAGAGACTTTATGATATCAATGAACAGAATAAGGAAAAGTTTAGAAAAATAAATTGGTATATGATGCAATATCCTCTAGTTTATTCTGCTAGTCCTTCACTTTTTTATATGCATACTTTTTGCAAGTTAATTTTTTATTAAGACTTAGAAGATCAATACACAGAGCTATTGAAAATATAGGCTGGCATCAAGCTTGTTATTGAAAGTTTTCACTTTAAGGACATAATATCTCATTTATCATGACCATTTTTAATTGTATACTTTTTTCACAATCATATATCAGATATAAACGTGTGTAACTGTAACAAGTATAGTTTTAGCATCCAAAAAAAAGTTCACCCTTTAAAATATAAGTAAATATTGGTGCCACGCTAGTGCAGCCATACTCTCGAAATAGATCATATCAAAATAGGAGAGAATGAATGAATTAGTCATGCATCAAAATATAGACATTAATCTAGTACAAATAATTTGTAATAAACCAACAATTAATCAACCTACTAAATTAAATGCTCATGTAGATGTGCAATCCCCCTTGATGAGGCAAAGATGATCTCTCATCTCTATTTCCACCTTAGTGATGAGGTCAATATTCAACAATAAATCCTCAACTAACCTATTTTCTCACTTAAGCATGCGGAAGGCTATTTAGATAAACGGATTGGTGAAAAATGGATGTTTGATTGATCATTAAGCATCACTGAACAATAGAAAAGAGAACCAAAAAAACTAAAGATAGTTTTCATGAAAAACTCAATGGATAATATTCCAGATATTGTAACAGCCCTGAGAGATGTTTGAAGTTTGTCTCGGACATATTCATGAAACAAGAAAAGAATAAAGATATCATTTCCTTGATGGCATATTTAACAAAAAGACACAAACTTCTCGGTGAAAGAATGATTGTTGATACTCACTTTATTAAATCAGGAACTAGATCTTGAAGAATTTTTATCCTCTTACTAATCTTTTCTCTCCGAGAGCCTGAGCCAAGAGAGTGAAACAATTAAAATCTATTAATAAACATTCATCACCAATTATTCATACATCAGCACTCGGCATGCTAATTAGTAGAGTTTGTTCTCTTTACTTCTCCTAAATAAAACTGATAGAAACCTTATATAGATTCAATATATAATAAAACAAAACTGGAGTATTGTAATTACTCTTTCAGCTAAACTGTGACTATCTGTAGCCTGACCTCTTCTTGCTCACAAGTGGATGATCTCTTTATCAAATTTTGCAGGTTTGAGATGTGCAAATCACTTTTTGTTGTTTTATAATGAAATGGGATTACCTGCTGCCTTTTGTTCTTTTGCTTTTGCCCATGTCTTTCTTATAACTTTTCTGGTGACACAGAATTTAGAAGCAGCTTCTTTGAATCTATCATGTGCAGCCTTGTCATTTGAAGAGCCCTCCAACAAGAATTGAGCAATATCATTTAGCTCCATGCCGCTTAAATTTTTTGTTCTCATTTCTGCTATTTTATTTTCCTTTTCTTTTGTTATTGTTTGTTGCTGATGGTGGAGTGAATATATTTATATTGTAAATTAGGAGGGAATTATTAATGTTGTTTTGGAGGGAATGGTGACAACAACCATGTAATGTTTATTTATTTGGAGGGAAATCTATAAATGTTTGGAGGGATTCTAATTGCAATAAAGATTAGGTGTAGAATGTATTTTTGGTTTATGTCAGGTCGTACTATTGAATGATTGTATGGAAGTACCCTTTTTTTCCTCTCTCATATTTTGCTTTTTTAAACAGCTAATTAAGGTGTTATACATGAAGAGGTAAAAAAGTAAACCAACAAAATACCTACCCACTATACATAAAATAAAATAATACTTCTTCTTAATCGACGTGCATAAAGTAAATGAGTCTCATTGTAACAGACGGAGGGAGTATATATTATCAACTTCAACATTCTAAGACAATTTAGTAATATATGATTTACTTTTATTTGCTTTTTGTTGATCTTCAAATCTGCATTAATTTATCTTTAAATCTCTAGATTGCACCCAAGTTGAAAACAAATAACATAGATCAATATTTTATATTGATCTACTTCTATAAAATATAGATAAATATTATATGATTGAAGATACTATACTCACATAATTGTTTTGATTTACAAGTAATATATAATTATGAATCCCTAAAGTATCAATCATATATTCTAATCAATATATTCCTAATATATATAAATAAGGTATGAAAATATAATTTTTTATATAACCTCTTTAAATTAATAAATTATTAATTTATCGATATATAATACCTCTCTAAACTAATAAAGTTCTCTGGTCCCGAGTATATTAATTTATAGATGTTTTACTGTACGTGTGCCCAAATTCAAATTTATACCTTTAGGTATAAATTTATATCTTTTAGTATAAATTTTTATACTCTTGATAAATGGGGCAAGAAAAATGTCTATTTAAGATTAGTTAGATTTAATAAGAAGTGATAAAACGTACACATATGTACACTAACAACACGACCCATATTATAAAATGGGTTAATATATAATTTTAAAGGCAAAGGCTTCTGTGAGACCGTCTCACGTAAGCCCTTATGTGAGACAGATGAAAAGTGATAACTTTCATAATGAAAAGTGATACTAAATTAATGAAAAGTGATAATGCAATTTCATGAACAATTTATAGTGTAAATGAAAAGTGATAATATTTCATAGCAAAAGTGATAATATTTTATTATAAAAGTGATAACTATTTTAAAAAGTGTAAAATGGTTTCACGTGAAACGGTCTCACGCAAGATCTACCCAATTTTAAAATATCCCTAAATGGGTTATTTCCTTAGTAGCGGCATCTCCCGTTCTCCGCACCGCTCCTCTCTTTTCTAACTTCTCCTCTCTCTTCTTGCCATATCCGTCGTCGCTGCTATGTCCTCCTCCTCTCTCTTCCTGCTTCACCTGCCGCCGCCCCCCCGTTCCTCAGATCTCACCCTCCGCGTCCACCTACGTCCCCTAAGATCTCAATCTCCGCACCGTTCTTCTCAGATCTACTTAACCTCCGCGCCTCCATCCCTAAGATCTCAACCTCGACAAACACCGTCGGAAGTCTGCACACTCTTTCAACCATGCCCCTTGCCTTGTGCGTGGGATGCGATTCAATGATACGCCGTCGTCAAAGGTAATTATGATTGGGAGGGGTTCTCTAGGGCCAATCTATAATCATCCAACGGGAAGCGCGATACGAAATTGATGACGACTTCTTTGAAGCAGAATTGATGGAATTAGAACCAAAATTGTACAATCGGTACGAAATCGATCGATGACGACTTCTTTGAAGTGAAATTGATGGAATTACATGATAAAGAATTATTATTTAAAATTTCATGTTTTACATGTTATTCAGACATGTTGAATAACGGTTTAAGATAGGAGATTTCTTTGTAGAATCCATACCACTGATGAACAATCATCAAAATGAATGAATATATTAATTAAAAAAATTACTTCTTACTGTATTAGTTTTACTTTATTAATGTATATTGCTTTCATTAAAGTATAACATCAATAAAAAAAATGTATCCACTTATTAAGAAAAGCTTATATACTATTGAATTATAAATTATAGGATTAATTATTGATAGATACATCCTTTAAGTTGTTATTACCATGAGATACATGATTAATAATACATCACTATCTAATACAAAAAGATATCTTATTATTCCATTTTTAACCTTTAAAACAATTATTATATCTTCAAACAAATCTTCAATAAATATTTCATAATTATCTCAAGGCTCAAAATAAGGAAGGATAATGAATAATAAAAATAAGAGTTGACGTAATGAAAAAACTGATCCACCGTATTATACCAAAATTATTATTAGATCTTTATTAAATTGAAAAAATCGACATAAAAAATTTTACACATAAAATATTATTGCTGCACATAATATTTATATTAAATTTTTTTTGTTGCACAAACATTTACACTGTACATAAATATTAATGCTAATATTATACTACTAAAATATTTTTGTGCTGCACACAAATATTTACATTGAACATAAACATTAACACTACACCCAAGCATTGCGCTGCACATAACACCTTTATTGAGTATAACATGAGCTGATAACGTAAACACCTCTACTGCACACAAACATAAAACATGTGCAGAAATTATTATATAAATTTTGATGTTAAAAATATATAAATATATTTGCATATTTGATAATTATATTAAAAATTAATTAAAACATAACTATAACTTATGAGAAAGATAACGTATTCATGTTGATTTAATGAATTAAGATAATGTGGCGTAATGAATGTAATTATGGAGATGGTGGGTGAGAGATCATTTATTCCTCTCTTTTAGCAATCAATTAATTAGGGATAATATTGGAATATAATCATATATTTGTGTAGTTATTAGTTATATATTAATGTGATTGTATCTTGTAACAATAAGGGGATTCTTAATGTACCTTACAACAACTACCCCTAAATTATACATTTTGATATTAAAATTTGATATTAAAATATGTGTGTGATTTTATATATTAACGATACTATTTTTTTCAATTTATTAATTAATTGTTGAATGTATTAATTAATTTTACAAATAAAATCTATATTATACTCCATTAATTTTTAAATACATATTTAAATATTTAAATAAATTAAATTTAATCTACTAGTATTTATTTTCTAATAAATGTATTAGATCTTATACTAAAATGTATAACATTTATACTAACATGTATAAATAAAAATGAATAAATATATTGATGAAAATATTGATAAATATGGCATCAATATTATTTTTCTTTAAAAAAAATACATTTATTGAGAAAAACATAAACATTATTAAATTTCAACTACCAATTAAATTTAATAGAACTTTTTCATATTAAAGTTAATGATACATTTAAGAGTAAAATGTAATAAATTTATATGATAAAACTTATACATTATCGGATTAAAATAGAAACTTATCATACAATCTCCACCCACAATTTCTACGGTCTTGTAAAGTTATCAAAATTAATTGAATGAAAAATCAATCATCAAACAACCATCATATTTTTCAATTTTCACAAGATACAAAAGATCTACATATAATGAAGAATTGAAGAACAATCAACAAATTTTTTAATGATATATTTAAGAGTAAAATGTAATACATTTATATGATAAAACTTATACACTACTGAATTAAAACTGAAATTTATCACGCAATCTCCACCTACAATTTCTATGGTGTTGTAAAGTTATCAAAATTAATTGAATGCAAAATCAATCATCAAACAACCATTATAATTTTCACTTTTCACAAGATACGAAGATCTGCACAAAATGAAGAATTGAAGAACAATCAATAAATTACATCATTTGAAACACTTAATCAGGATTTTATCTTAAAAAATTGGAAAAAAATCAAATTTTCTTCGCTACTGGATTTTCCTCCTTCACCGTCATGAGGACGAGATTTAATTTCTTCACTGTTAATAGATTTTTGAGCTTGTTCAGATCTGGTTGGGTAAAGATGAAGGTGGCTCTTGCTTTGTTTGTTGCCGCTGTATTTCTAGTTAGATAGTTTTGTCCAATATCAATCATTTGCAAAATTTTGCAATTCTTCAAAGTTAAAGGCAATTGCCTAAGAAATTGTTATCATGCAGCTACGATACCCAGAGGGTCCGTAAAGAACCCAAAGAAAGAGGAATTTCACCAGAAAAGTCGTTGTTAGATAAATCTAGATACGCTAAAGATGTCATCTTCTCCAACAGGTGGGAAGCTGTTCTGATAACTGATTATTGGAGAGATTAAAGAAGACAAAATTTGGAAGTTGTTGCATATCTATATATATATACATATTCCATCCGTCTCCTTTAAAGAGGGTCTTTTTTTCATTTTGGGCGTCCCACCCAAAGAGTCACATTCCTTTTTTACACACATGGGACCCATACACACCTACTAATACAATTAAAATATGGGACCCACACTATCCCTAATACAACTACCCACTACATATTAAATAATAATACTTCTTAATCTATGTGCCAAAAAGTAAATGGCCTTCTTAATGAGGGACGGGGTATATATATATATATATATATATATATATATATATATATATATATATATATATATATATATATATATATATATATATATATATATATAAACAAGAAAGTATTCTAAAAATAGTAAGATAGTGTTTTCTGCTTGCCATAAATAGAAAATTATTAATTAAATATTTATATGATTAATTAAATAAAATAAATGAGCTCTTATATGTTCAGATATGGGCAGGTGTAAAAGAGAGATTTATTGAGAGTAATTAAAAGGAGCAAATTAGCTGTTATAGGTGTAAATATGGGCAGGCGTGAATAGAGATTTATGGGAGATTGTGCAATGAAGGTGCTTTCTTTCAGTTTACTAACAACTCCATGCACCTCTTCCCCTTTCCAGACACAGATCTGTAAATAATTTTCTCCAAGTAAGATTATCCTTATTTTTTTTAAAACAGTTTTACATTCTTGATTTACTAATTACTTCTATTATGTGTATGAAAAGCTTTACTTATTTCTATAATAGATTTTTATTAATTTAATTCAAAAAATTCAGCTATTCCGAGAGGTATGCAAGAGAAAGATTTATGGAAGAAAGTAATTGAAGAGTTGAAGTAGTAATTATTAGGCATGGAGAAAGGAGGTTTATGGGGTGCGTGAAAAGGGGAAAATTATAGCGGTTGGCTATGAGCAGATCTATGAATTATTTTTTATTTTTATTAATTTAGTATTAAAGTGTTAAAATTTCATTTCTTTATCAATTAAATATATCTTTTTTAATTTTTTTACATGCAATCACACTCCACAGAGTAATAATAGCATTTCTTGGAGATTGTAATTCAAATGATCCAAATTGTTTCTTTACCACCCATTAAAGAAATAATTTGAATTTCATTTTTTGAAAACAGGACATAATGAACATTGACGTCTCATCCTGTGGAGAAAAGGAGAAAATGACTTTTCTCGCTCAAATCGTCTGCGTTGCCTCTCTCCGTTCCATCCAAGCCAGAATCCCCGGGGTCTACACTGCCGACACTTGCCAGACCACTCATGCCATATTCTAAAGTAGCAACAACACCTCCGGTGAGATTGTGCCACCAAGGGTCTGCTTCATTTGGGCCCAGAGCAGCCCGAACCTAACTAGTTTCTTCGAAGGAAGTAGAGCCAGAACAAGCACGGCGGGTGAGATGGTGAAGAGTGTATTAATTTCCAAATTATACATATAATTAACCTTTATGTACATATATATTTTGATCTTGAAGGGTGATAATTAACTTAGTATTCTTGGATCATGGAGATCTCAAGCTTCAGAAGCATAGCCGACCATTTTGTAAGATTAATGAGTAGATTAGTTAAATTTTCTATGAAGAAAATAACAACCCTAATTATGTGACTAATTATTGATACAGGGAATGAATGATCCTCTACTGTTCCAGCAATGGCCAATGGATGCAGTTGATGCTTTCAGCTCCATCTTCTCTGCATTTTCTCAATAGTTTCATCATCAATCTTTGTTGTAGTTCAAACGCCAGGTGGAGTTGTCTTAGGTAGGGAAGATGAATGATAGGTCATTAAATGTTGACTCAATTCTTACTTCCAAATGTTGGGGGATGTATATCCATCATCTTGTGGGAATGCATCACATGAAGATGGTAATTGTGTACGTGAGTGTGGAATTAGTTTCATGAGGATATTTAAGTCATTTTAATATAAAAGAAAATAATTTAAATATTTTAGGGGTGTATCTAGTAAGGGAGTGCGAATAGCTGCACCCTAAACTTAATTAGAGCAAGTGTTTCTTAAAATAAAATTGAGCTTACTTCTTACATGTGTATCAACTTTGAATTTAGAAACTAAATTGAACTTTATGCATATAGGTTATTAGGACATCATATGGATATACTTAGAATCTATCTTCATGGAAATCATTGTACAACCTGATCGAGTTGTAGTTGCAAATGGGCCAGCATTCGGATGTGTTCTAATGAAGGATTTCTTGATCACCTTCGCCAAATGCCTCATGTGTGATACAAGTTACAACTGCTAATAAGAACTGCCATTGGATTTATGTGCTGCAAGGGCATCCTCTGAAATGTGAGCCAAAGGAGGCATTGAGTTGAATGTTCTGTTTGAGCATATTTAGAAGATGTTGTCGGAAGGGATGACTGTCATTGTCATTGCTGAGACGGGAGACTCTTTGTTTAATTGCCAAAAACTGAAATTACCCAGGATGCGGGTAAGCCCTTTTGACTGTTATGGTTCCTCATAATATTTTCTGTATTTTTTTAATGTTTACTTTGTTTTGTAAGTATGAGTTCCAGATGAAATATAGATCCATTGGCCGATCAGCTGGCGGCGTGCGCAACGCTTTGGTATGCACAAGTTGTACCCGAGAAACGAGTGATTGCTTGCATTGAAGGTGTTGTCATCTTCTAGGTTTACCACAAATTGTCTGTAATATAGATAATGAAATGTTGTTTATGAGACATACGTTGACTGAGATAGTGGATTATGGGTGTAGGTTAGATCTCATGATGTGTCAACAATGCTGCGAAGTGGCCAAAAAACGATCATATTTCTGATAAACAATGGTGGTTACACCATGAGTTGGAGATCCACAATCGACCTTATAGTGTGATCAAGAATTAGGGGTGATCACGGTACAATTTGAGTAATTTTTTGACAAAATTTAAATTGTCTTGCTATAGGCGGTTCAGTTTTATGTTTAATTTTAAACCACGGTTTTTCCACTATAATTTATCATGCGATTTTTTTGCAGTTTGGCGGTCGGTGTTGGCGGTTTAGCGGTTTTTCTAATAACATAGTGTATAACAATGCAAATAACATAAAACCTATAGATAAATATTATTTTAGTAGCCCATGATGATAATTACATGATATATTATTCTACAATAGTCTAAAAAAGTAATTTTCTAATAGTAATAACTTGTTTGCTATTTTATACTTATAGTATCTCATTCTAATTATAAATTGAAATGTCACTATATATTTGAAAGATAGATTATCATGAATGACCACTATCTGTTAGAAAATTTGAAATTATAAAATTTACAAAGAATATATATTTAAAGAGTATAACAAGTTGAGATTCTAAAATTTAAATAAGTTTAAATCACATACATATTTATACATATACATGTAAATATATGGATTATATATAAGGCGGTGCGGTGCAATTTTAAGAAAAAATCGAAATTGTACCGTTATGGCGGTTCAGTTTTGTCTAATATAAATAAACCGCAATTTACATAAAGATATCAATAATGGCGGTGCAATTCGGTGCGGCTCGGGCGGTTTGAGCGGTTTAAAAATTTTATGCTCACCCCTTGACAAGAACTAGAACTACACTGCCTTGGTTGGTGCAATCCATAACGAGAAAGGCTATTGCCTAGAAGTATATTTTCAAAGTTCAAAAGAGTAGAACCAGTTAGTATCTGCCACCACCTAGGTTGGTGCTCATCCATATCCTCGAAAAAAGTGGTAAGATTGTGCCCTTGTTATTGATAATATTTTGAGCCATGCTTAAGTATATAATACATTGTGTCTAAAATGCATTGAAATCTCCCACTAAGTTACTAATGGAATATGTAGATTTACATCAGCATATGGTTGAAAATATATAATCAGAATTCCCTGTTATTCTTAGTTTTGAACTACGTGCATGTTGGGGCTTCCATAGTTTGAAAATCGACTCTCTATGCCTTCACTTATTGTGATTGAGAATGACGAAGGGTTGATAGAAATGCTAAAAAACTTACCAACTTATTTAGGCATATTAGAAATTATGACTTCTCTCAAAGGAAAAAATGTCTGGCTCAAAGGTATTGCTAGTGTTCTCCCTTATGCTAAAGGGATGTCTGCAGATGCGATCGATGCTGTGAAGGAACCATTTGAGGCAATTAAGCATGTCAAGAAGCTTTATATGCAGACTAGCTTCTTTCATGTGTGTGTATTCATGATAAGATTCTTTAGTAATGTATATTATTCTTATGTTATGTATGTGAATTGTGATGATATATTGACGTTTTCTTGAGACTCTTTCAAAAGGAAGAAATTTTTTTGATTTGTTTCATTTTGATAGATAATTTTTTTCTTCAATGTGTTAGTTTGTGTCAAATACGGTGGCAGATGGTTGGCAGCTTCAACAACAATCTCGATGGTTATATTTGAAAATTGATATTCTTTTTATTTATTATGGCGTTTTAAGGGGTGGGCGAGAGTTGAGAGGGAGGCGTGGGTTTAGAGGTGAGTTTAAAATTATTTTATTTAGATTTTAACATATATTACATCAAATTAAATTTTTTAGAAAATTTTATATGTCATCCATGTTATTTATATAAAACTTAATCTGACCACCATAAAAATAATTAGTTTACTTCTTTTATTATTATTATTTTATTATTTATTTCTTTCATGTTCATATCTTTAAAATATTATATTTTACTATTTCGAATTCAGAATCACACTATTTATTTTCTTTCATTTCAATTAAAGGTTGCTAAACCAATAATCTTCACAATATACTTTAATTTCACAATATACTATAATTTTAAATTGACATGTTTCATTGACACGTACTAACATTGATTACTTAAGACACTATATTTTTAAATAAATATAAAAAGTGATTTAATTAGAAGGAAAAAATATTCAGCACACTATATATATATGAGTGTGAATATTAAAAATAAAAAAATTCCGTGCATCGTACGGACAAATTACTAGTATGTGCAAATTGATGAAATTTATCCTGAAAAATTATTGGTGGAAAGATCAATATAAGAAGCATCTGAAGGAAATAATGCTACAGAACCTGAAATTTTATTATGACTAACATCAAGTATTCCCATACAGTTGAATGTGAAATGAACTGGAATGGTACCAGTAATCTTGTTATGAGAGAGATTTAAGTGTCGTAACAAAGGAGACAAACCCCATAACCATTTCGGCACTTCATCTGATATGTCGTTACAAGTAAGATCAAGTCATGTAGAAAACTCTGGGTTTGAATCCATTTGGGAAAATGAGGTCCCAAATCAGGTGTGCTAAACATAATCGAGTGAGTTAAAAAAGAGGATCCCAGCTAGGGCTGATGTTCAAGTTCAATGAATTGTAGGATAACTATAGAGTGTTTATGTTGTGAAGTTTCTTCAAGCCTGATTCAGAGACTGTGACTTCGATGAAATTAAATGAAGGAAACAAATTTATTCGGATATAGTAACCGAACATATGAGTAATCGAAAAAAATAAATTTGTTCGAATTTAGTAACTGAACACATGAGTAATCGAAGAAAATAAATCTGTTCGAATGTAGTAACCGAACACATGGATAATCAAAGAAAATAAATTTGTTCGGATGTAATAACCGAACACATGTGTATAAAAAAGAAAACAAATCTGTTCGGATATAGTAACCGAACAGATGTGAAATTGCAGATACAATGTTATAATTTATATAAATCCAATAAAAACTTAGATTAAGAAGAAATACTTATCTTAACATTTTGAATTTCCATATCATTCCACTCCTTGGTGATTTCCAGTTCTATTAAAAGTTAGAAATATATAGAGTTTAAGGTTTCATGGTTTGTTTATAAATTTGAGACACCCCAAAAAATATTGATTCAATACAGGACCTGAAAGTTAGGTAAATTATCAATAAGGGACTTGAAAGATTTTTGTTATCAATTTAGGACCCAAAAAATATGAAACTATCAATACAGGACCTGAAACCATGAAATTTTAATGTATTTTTATCAATTCAGGACCCGAAATTCTATGATTTTAGGTCCTGTATTGATAGTTTCATATCTTTCGGGTCCTAAATTGATAGCAAAAATCTTTCAGATCCCTAATTGATAGTTTATCTATCTTTCAGGTCCTGTATTGAAAAAATTTCTTAAGTTTAATCAATAAAGATATTTATGTCTTGTTTATTATGAATATTTTAGTTTTTTTATTTATGGAGTACGTTTTATAAACTTGGGGATATAAATAGCCGCCCCATAATAAAGTTACATAATTTTATTTTTATGATTAAAAAATATTTAATTGCAAAATATAAAAAAGAAATAAAAATTCATCAAACATTGGATTTAAAATCTACTCCTTCCGTTACGGAGTAATTGTTACGTTTCTTTTTTGCACGAAAATTAAGGATTATAATATTATACTATGTAGTGAGGTGAGAGAAATAATATTTTAGTATAAGATGAGTAGTTGTATTAGTATTGTGCATAGGCCCGTATAGATATATTAATTATTTTGTTTGGGTTATATTTACTAAAAAATAAATGTAACTATTGAAATGAGGTGGTTAAAATGAAAAAAATATTATTGTAGGACAGAGCGAGTATTAATTTAGACTTCCTTTACCATAATATATTAAAATTATACCCTAGCTACAATTTACCATTAAAACCTTGAAACAATTTATTATTAAACTCTTGGGGCACGTGGCATTAATTTAGGAAATAATAAAAACACGTGTCATTTAATTAAGAAGTGGATACGAGATGAAATACAAAATTTGAATATGTCATTTAATTAAGGAGTAGAATACCATATGAAACACAAAATTGGAATAGGCGATCCGCACTGCTATTATAATGCAAAATTGGAATAGGTGATCCGCGCTACTATTATACTCCCCTCGTCCGCTTCTGAGGTGTCCATTTTACTATTTTTGGCATCCGGTTCAACATATTCATTTCCCATATTTAGTACAAAAGTACACAATATGACCCACCACTTCCCTCTAATACAACTATCTACTTTACATATAATAATAATATTCTTAATTCACGTGCAAAAAGTAAACGGATACCTTAGAATCGGACGGAGGGAGTAATACACAACGAACCCTTCATTTTAAATAATTACTCCCCAACTAGTACTAGTGCAATTCAAGGACCTTGATCATTAGTAAAATCTTAATATATCTAATTGTAAAGTAATTTTCTTATTTCACTTTGTGAAAAACATAGGTGTCACAATTTTGAGAAGAGTGTTGTTAAATACACACCTCTCTTTATTGAATACACACCCCTTTTTAATACACATTCCCCTTTTAATTTTTAAGTCTTAATATTATTGTATACACACCCCATAAAATTTCTAAATTATCCTTTTAATTTTAACATTATACATACCCTCAAAATCCCTAATTCCTGCAACTAGCGTGAAGTTCTTATAGTTTCAACTATTTACTAAAAAAAATCATCCATCACCATAGTTATTTATATTCTTCTCACAGTGGCATGAGCGATTATCTGATATCCCAAATCAGAAAAAGTGGAATGAAGATCATCATCTCAAATTAAGAAAAGTTGGAATGTTTTACCGACATAGAGAAACTATGGGCGCGCGAGAGATTAAATTATGTTGAATTTAGATTCATGTTATAGTAATGAAAATCGAATCTTTATGGGTTTTGGCTTCGTTCTTGTAATTTCTTATTTTTTTCTATTGAAATCATCTGCTCATTTGCAATTCTTTTTTTTAATCTGATTTGCAGATGCCGAGATTCTTATTTTAAGAAAATAATTACTTTCCGCCTCTCTTTTTTCTTTCTCTCTTTCTTTATGAACTTCATAAATATTACTCCATATATGTTCATGATTTGCAGATCTCTAAAGACGTTATCCAACTCTTGATAATAAATTGCTGGATTGGGAAATCATAATAGCCGTCGACATGGCATATATTAAGGATTTTATAAGATTAGATGTAAACAAAATATAATTTAATTTAAAATATATGGAGGGTGTGATTTAATAATCTTAAGGGTAATATAGACTTTTTAAATATAAAATAGTTTAACAATTTAATAATAGGGTGTGTATTCAATAAGGAGGGGTGTATATTTAGTCTATGCCTTTTGAGAATCTCGCTACAAAATTTGTAGGTGGTAGTATTTCAAGCATTAATATTAATGATTATCTATATTAATTAATTTTCTTATTTTACGACAATTATTTATCAAAATTAATATTAAATATAAGATATTTAAAATATATAATAATTTAGTGGATTCTCTTTAGTTATATTAAATCAAAAATAAAATAAAAAACTATATTTTAGAAAAATGAAGTGTGTATTTAAAAATTAATTAAAAAATTAACTTTAATGAAGTATATTATATAAATAAAAATAAAAATTATGTTGTATATTACTAGTTTTATTTTAATATAAATCTCACATATTATAAATAATTAATTAAATATTAATATTAACACTACATAATAAGATTAATCGTGAACTAATTTTACTAACCTCTATTATAAAAACTAAAATATAATATATTTAAAAAAAATATTATTTAAATTAAAAGTAATTCATTCAAATAATATAATCATTAAAAATATAATAATAATATTGATTATTCTTTAAAATACGTACTCCACAATATTAATTATAATTTTATTTTTTATTTTCATTTAATATGTATAATGTATAGGTTTATACTAGTATGGATCTCGTGTATTACATGGGTTGTAAAGTTACAATTTAAAAAAAAATATAATTCAAGTTTAATATAACTGTTTATTCAACAATTTTAAAAATATAATTCAAGTTTAATATAACTATTTATTCAATTATAATCTAATATAAGTTTATATTGATGAGTAAAATTCAATTTATATACATTTAAATATAAATTTGCTTCCATTGGTAAAAGTTTAATATCGTTGTTAAATTGATTTACCAAAAATTTTTTAAAAAGATTATTGAATTGGTTTCTTAATTTTTGTTATGATTTTTGTTGCATAATTAAATTAATAAAAAATTTTTAAAATATGTTAATTTAATTATTGAAGAAAAAAATTTATAATAAAGTTAATTAATAAAAAAATCAATATAAATCAATTCGATAAAATAAAATAAAAATTTTTAACAAAATTAATTTAAAAAATTATAATATTAACCATGAAAAAAATAGTAATGTAAAGAAATCAAAAGATTAACCAACAGGTTGGAGATTTGAAAGTTTGGTAATGCTTCTTTTTCCTTATCTGTAATTATTACAGGTTGAAGATTTAAAAAATCTTTCTTCTCCTTTTCTGTAATTATTACCGTAGGTTGTTTAATATTATTATTAATAGTATTAATAATAGTATCTAGTTTATTATGAATAGACTGGATCTGTTCTCCAATAACTATTAAAAATAAATTTGCATAATTTTGATTTTTAAACATAGTATTAATATGTTTACAAGTGACTTGAATAGTCTCATCTTCTATAAGTTTAGGAAAAGCTAGAAAATTATAAATTCTCTTATTTTTTTCAATATGAAAAGATTGTTGTGGAGAATATATACTATTAATAACTATATCATTTTGTAAATTATAATTCCTTTCCAAAATAGAGATATAACTCTTGACATAGGTATCTAAAAATAGGCCGCAAAAGGTATGAGCATATTCTTTTCTTCACAAGTTTTATAAAACTCATCTTGAAAGTTTATAATCTCATCTTGAGTAAAATTTTCAAAAAACCATTTTCTAAAAGGTGTATAACCTTGACTTTTAAATTCTTCAGAAATGATTTTTCTGGCTTTAGATCCAGGGCTAAAATCTATTTTTCATATAAATCCATAAATTAAATAGAAAATTCCATTTCCGACATTGTCAGTTCTAATTCATTCGTATTACGAATATTTGATTATTTGACAATATTATTTCTATTAATATACAATTTTCTTATAACATGAGTATTTCATGTAATAGAATCAAATTTTTCTGAATTTGTGTCTTCTCTAATTTGAGAAGTTGAAGCTCTAGGTCTCTCCACTCTATAATCAATTGGAGAAATATAATTTCTCATAGAATTATTCTTTTGGAACTTATTTGTTTCAAATTGTACATTAACTTATCCTTCAGGATTTTGAGTAATATCCATAATATTATTATGGTTATGTACATGTGTTTGAATTGGAACAGCCTGTTCAATCATCTAATTTTCTGAAAATTCTATTTCTTCCCATTTAATAGGTCTTCTGGTCGTAATATTAGACCGATTAAAATTAGTCTCAATAATTATTGTTTCATTTTATCCATTCTTTTACATTGAGTATTCAATGTAAATAATAGTTTATAATATATTCTGTAACAGATACAAATAGTTTCTGTTCCAGGGATATAATTATAACCATGTGTTTTAACATTTAATGTTAAAACATCAAGTATATTAATATCAGATAAAGATAATTGTAAATTAGGATAGACATTAAAATAAACTGGTCCATTAGACAAACTGGATTGTATTATTCTCATTAAAGATTGTTTTCAATTTAAATTTCTAACATCTCTTAAAGCTGCTATAAAGCTTTCTGGTAAACCTTTTAAAGTCAAAGATTTAAATGCAATTTGTACAAGTCCTATATGAAGGAACTTATGTGTTTTACTATAAACATCTATATCCTTTTCAGAAAGTAATTTTATTACCATTTCATTATTGTCTAATGAAACAGATTCTTCAGTAATTTTAACTACTTGTTTTAAACTTAATTTCTCAAATGCTCCTAATTGATATATTAATCTAGGTTCTATTTTAGGAATAGTCCACTTATTAAATAGATCTAAATTCTTTGGAATATCATATTCCTCATTTCTAATATTCTTAATATTACTATTTCCATTAACAATGTTCATGATATTCATGATTTTTAATATGTGTCGATTCATAACTATTAATTACGCTAGCATGACCTAAAATGTGAATTATGGCTAGAAAATTCTAGTAAGAATTCAAGAGGTTAGATATTTATTAACTGGCCTTAAAATTGAATTATGCTTTAGATATGTTACTCCTGTATGTAAGTCCCAGTTGTTAGCCATTTGAAAGGCGTTTTGATGGACATGTTTGGAGATTTATATTTGAGTATGATTAAATGGTTAAGTTGCCGGTTAATTTTAATCAGTAAAAAGTCCTCAAAAGTTGTCATTTAAAAAAATATAAGATTTAAATTTAATATAATTATATTTCTAATTTAATATTTTTATTATTATATTCTCTTTTAATATATTAAAGATTGTGAAATTTGAATTTGTGCACACCATGACGCAAGTGGTTTACCTTTTGATTAAATTTAATAATTAAAAATATATGATAAAAATATAACAAAATTAATAAAAAAATTTAATAATATATAAATTAAAAATAGAATAGCATCTATTCTTTAGAAGTTAAAGAAAGTTTGAAGAGAATAATTTCTGAAAATTGAACTTTAAATATAAAGAAATTTAAAAGAAATAAATACTTATGAATCAAAAGAAATTAAAAATAAAATATAACAAACAATCAAAAGAAAATTAAATAAAATAAATAAAAAATTAAATACTAATTTGAAGAAAGCTTCAAGAGTATAATTTCTCTTATTTATAAGTGAAGAGAAATTTAAATTTATTTATTTAACTAAATAAGATTTTGTTCTGATTTGATTATATCCCATACGTAATCTAATCTTTAAGTAAATACATGTATTTATCTACAATAAATTTTAATTAATAATTATTTTTGATTGAAACACATTCATATTTAAATCTTATAATAAACATACATAATTACCTATATTAAATAATAATTAAAATAATTTAGAAAATTTATTGAGATGAAACCTTACCATAAAAAAATTATTAACTTTAAAAAAATTAAAGATAAAAAACTTACGTACTCATAAAAAAAATAGAATAAAAACAAAATTTAATCAAAAGAAAATTTAAAAAATATTAAAAAAACAACAAAAATTATAAAAATAAAAATAAAAATATCACATCTATATTCAATCTTAAAAAAAGGAAAGTAATAAAAAAAATAAATTAAAAAAATATATCACGTCCATATTCAATCTTTAAAAAAAATATTTAGGTATCATTAAATTTTAATGTTGATTAAAATATATTAAAGAAAAGACAAAAAAATATTAGAACAAACAAAATTTAAAGGAAATAACCGAAAGTAATTAAAAAACTTTAAAAAAATATATTAAAAAAACTATAATAAAAATAATATATATTATTAAAAATAAAAAATAAATTTATTATAAATAAATACAAATAAGAAAAGAAAAGAAATTATAACAAAATTAATTAAATAAATTTGTAAAATCACAAAAAAAAAAATTGATAACGTAAAAAGAAAATACATTCTAATAATTAAAAAAATAGAATTAAAACGAAACAAATAATTAAAAAAATAGAATTAAAACGAAACAAAAAAATTAAATAAAAAAATTATAATCAAAATAAAACCATAACAAAATGAATTAATTTTTTTTAATTAACCGATAAAAAATTTAATTACGTAAAATATCAAAAAATTAATAAATTACATACTAAAAATCAAAAGCAAAAAGAAAAACAGAACTAAAAGAAGGAAAAAGAAAAACAGAACTAAAATAAAAAAATAATCAAAAGAGAATATAAAAAATAGTAAGTAAAATATTAACAAAAGTAAAATCATAAAAAAAATAATTAAATTTTTTTGTAAAATTAATCATGAAAAATAATGTTCATTGCGTAGAAAAATCATAAAATTATAAAATTATATACTAATAATTTAAAAAAAGAACGAAAATCAATAAATAAATAAAATTTTAAGAAATATAAACACAACAACAAAACATAATCAATAATCAATAATAATAATAATAAAAACGAATACCTTTCTTTAGAATTTGAAGAAAGCTTTTGTTTGTCATGATGAATAAATTATATGTGTAAAACGAATTAATAAAGAGTTTTATTTATAGGTGAAGAGGGGATAAATATTCTAAATTTTAAAGTAAATATATGTATTTATCTATATTAATTTTTAAATAATAATAATTGATAATATTATATTCAAATCTTAAAATAATATATGTATTTATCTATATTAAATTTTATTAATAATTAGAATAATTGAGATTTTTAATTTTATTTAAAAATTAAAATAATTGAGATTAATTCTGGTGACAACACCTCATCAAAATTAAACTCTCCTTTATTATATTAAAG
Organism: Pogostemon cablin; assembly: GCA_023678885.1. Classification (NCBI taxonomy): domain Eukaryota; kingdom Viridiplantae; phylum Streptophyta; class Magnoliopsida; order Lamiales; family Lamiaceae; genus Pogostemon; species Pogostemon cablin. The sequence continues at coordinate 15,717,868 of CM043000.1, forward strand.
ATTTAATTATGATATATAGTATACTCCCTCCGTCCTGTTTCAAACTTTATGTTTGCTTTTTGCACGTGGATTAAGGAATGCATTATTTTAATGTGTAGTGAGGTGAGAGAAATAATATTTTAATGTAAAGTGGGTAGGTGTATTAGTGTGATGTGTGGCCAATGGAGAGAAAAATAATTAATTTGTATGAGTCTCATGTACCAAAAAAGGAAAATGTAAAGATTGAAATAAGACGCCCAAAATGAAAATATGTAAAGATTGAAATGAGACGGAGGGAGTATATTTTTAGGAGTTGGTCTCTTGTGTCCTAGGTCCACTAGATGTTTAAGGGTATAACATTTTATTTTAAAGGAGATTAAGAGATATAATATATTAATGTGTAGTGAGGTAAGAGAAATAATATTTATTGTAAAGTGGGTAGTTGTATTAGGTTGCGTATGAGCCCTATATAGAATAATTAATTATTTTGTGTGGGCGCAACATGACAAAAAATGAAATGTAAACTTTAACTTGGAACAATCCAAAATGGAAAATGTAAATCTTAACGTGGGGACAGAGAGAGTATATTTTAATTAAGAAGGGTATAATTTTTTATTGAAAATGTTAACCGCATAGTATACGTTCTTATACTACACAGTACAAATTTAAAAAATTATGAAATTTTACGGCATGATATGACACGCAAATTTTAGCCTATTTTTATACATTAAATAAAATTTTAAAAAATATATATCTCGCCTAACAAGCTAATTATATACTCCTCCATCTGCTGGAAAGGTATACATTTTGCTATTTTGGGCGTCCGTACAAAAAATATACATTTTTCTTTTTAAATATATGAGACCCACGCACATCACTAATATATTTAATATATGAGACTCATACACCCCACTAATACAACTACCTACTATACATTATCCACGTGCAAAAAATAAATGTATACCTTATGAGCGAATAGAGGGAGTATTAATATAATAAGCTAGTTATTCATGCTTCTTTTTTATTTCAAATAATGCAATTCATTACCCCACCCACATTAGAATATATATATATATATATACACACTAGCGTTTAACCCGTGCGATGCACGGGAAGACGTTATGACAATAATATTAATTTATTTTTAAAATTTAAAGGATTTAAAATGAATGATTTTTTTAAAAGATTTTATTTATAAAGGAGTGGCTGTAAAAAAAAAACGATTGTGGGTATAAACATCCAATTTGATACTCGTTAAATTAATTAATTATTAAGAGTTATATCGAGTGAAACCCCTATTTACGCGACACTGTAAATAATTTACTATTAGTAAGTGGTACGTGAAAGTTAAATAAAAACTTTTGAAGTAATTAATTTAAAAGACGAAGCAAACTCCAGAAAAAAATGTTAGTTTATCTATATAATACGCCAACCATAATAAGAGAAAAGATGAAGGCAAATATCATTAGTTGATAAATACTTACTTCAAAATCAATTGATATAGAAAAATAATTATTAAAATTCATCAATTTTATGAGTCATTGGCCAAGTATAACAAAAATAAATTCAAGGGTGAAGGTAAATCTTAATATAAATCCTATAAATGAATGCAATAATATCCATATTTTTATAAAGAGTAAAATAAATAATTAACAAAAGTATTTGTTACTCATTTTCATGACATAAAAAATCACCTTTCTTTATTTAAAAACTACAACAATAGCCACATTATATGCGATCGTCACACTGTAAAATATCACATATCAATAATCGCAAACAAAATGACACTAACATGTAAAAGTAATAATCATACGTTTCTAAAAACTTCTCTTAAAACTTTTGTAACGTTTAACCTATGTGTTGTATGTACGAATTATATATATATAGTATTATATTATTTTATTTTCTAGAAAGATTATTTGTTATTTTGCAAGATTTATGATATTCTTTATAGGGTATAGTTTCTATCTATCTCCTACGTATCATCCATCCAACGTTGTGGTATAGGAGATGATATATCAAAGTGGCACAAATAATTTAAACAGCCACAACCACACCATATCTTCTGCGCCATTTTCGTATATCATATTCTATGTCACGTGTTATATGATTGACACATAAGTGGGAAAATAAATTTAACCACTGTCCCTAGGATTTATGCTTTCCTTTATAGGGTATTTTTTTTTTTTCTCTCCTATGTGTCATCCATCCAACGTTGTGGCATAGGAGATGATATAAAAAATGACACAGAGATGTAAATCACACGGCAACCACAACCACTGTAATTGTTATTCCAAGTAGTTAAGTATTTTGATAATCTCATGCACACAATTATATAAAAGGGAGCTATTTCAAGTTAAAATGCTTAGAATGGAAACATGAACACTACCAAAAATAACTAAAAATATGAAAGTGCAATATTTTAACTTATTGAAGGGTAAATTACTCAAAATTAAAAAGAAAACCATACTCTTGATTAATGCAAGTACCTGATGAACACATAGGAAGAATATGTAATATCAAGAATTTATAATGAAAACTTTTATAAGTATATTTGTTATGATTTCTCATATGCTACCGATAGAGAAATATGAACAATAGAAAAAAATATTATGAGATACATGAATACTTTTATAAGTATTTTTTTTGCAATTCAAGTGTAAGTCCTTGCGTATACAATTTTTGATAAGAAAGTTTTTCGAACATTGAGTTATTGCAATATACTTAGTATCAAAGCTTCATTCCAAAAACAATAATATACAAAAAGTGTTAGAAGTTAAACCTCAATATTAATCCAAGTTAGATATTTCATGGTATTGGTATGAGAAAAATGAAACGATACATCAAAGAAAACTTCTAATTAGAACTCAGTGATGAAATGTTTAGTTTTGCTAACAGGTACCAAAGAAACATAAGTTCATTTACTCAAATATGAAGCAAAATAAAATACTAAACATTGGTTAGTTGCTATATGTTGTCAATTTATTCATTTTTTTAGCCCAAATCAGTATTCTATTCAAATTTTATCAAATAGTTGATTCATTTTACTCGAGGTTGTCAATATACTACACAGATCATTGTCAGGTGTTTCCAGCTCAAATTTCAAAAGATAGGTTGAGATTTCAAATCAGTATCTAGACATGTCAATAAATATTCAATACATAAAATAAAAGTCATTGCATTGTGTATATATAAATTATTATTTATGTTTTTATATACATAGACATGTTTATATAGTTATATTTAAAAATCTCTCATCCACTTATTAATAGAACTACCCTAAAATTCACAGTTTCTTAACGTTTTCCAAAATAGATCCCTTCATAGCAATCTACCAAAATAATAAAAAATATCAACTTTAAATCATGAAGAAAATAATTAGATATGCACTAAAAACTACTTGTTGGGTTGAATTAAGAGCGGGAAATATAGAATTTATACAACATGTAATAAGAGAAAACATCTAAATTTAAGAAAAAAGTGCACATGTATAAATTCAATTTAAATCCATAAATCATGAAAAGAAAAAATATTTCACTACTTGATGAGCTGATATCTAGTAGTGTACTGTTTGTTGAGTAAAGCACATAGCTACATTCAATTTCCCATAATTAAACAAAGATTATAAATGTGTTCTAAAATTTTAAAAATTTTCATGAAATCAATATAATTTCAACTCCTTTGAAAATCATACATTTTCCTTCCAAATTTGTAATTGACCAAAATAGCAACACTAAAAACTCCACACCCAATCTGCTCCATTATCTCACACTGCTCCATTCTTGACTCCATAATTGACCAATCCGAAAGCTCAACCTCCAAATGCATCATCATTACTGAAAATCTCATTGGAACAAATTGTCAAACACACACTTAAAAAAGAAGAATAAATAATTAAAAAAAGAATTTTTAAGACTCAATCGCTTGATTTTTCAGTAAATCAATTACTTAAATAACCATTTTTTACACAAAATATTAAATCTCAGATTTACAGAATTTTTTATCAACCATCAACCTAGTAACCTTTCTTTATAAGAAATCAGAACAAAAAGTCGTGAAAATAGTCTAACACAAAATATAGAATTAAGAAATAACAGGACTTTAAGTTAGCCAAGAAATGCAACATCACTAAGAAATAATTGTACATCTCCGACATTCTCGATATATGAACATGTGAACTTCTCAGAAAGCCTACCTATAGGAATCACATTTTACAAAATCCATTACTTCGTTTTGACCTACAGATTTATTAACTGGCCATCAAGTCCAGTGTTCAATGTCATCGAATCGCCGAGTATACTTGCTGAGATCCTTAGAAAAATAGGCAGGATTGTATAAAAAATTCAAGAATGTTGAATCAGACTTAAAAAAAATATGAGTTTAAACCCTTGAATACTTGCTGAACTTTATTATCTTTATTACACTCCTACTACCTCCATCGTTGAGCAATTTAATAAAAGAGTTGGGACAAAATTGGCAGCGGATAACTGAACCTATGAAAAAGAAAAATAGATGTTCCTTCAAGAGCACTAAATATGATCAGCCCCCAAAACTCGATCAAAGGCTTTATTCTTTATCACCTACCTTAGACCCTTAACTACGTAAAATGAACCTATATTCGTAAGCACAAGCATTAATCAAAGATCTTTAAAAAAAAGGAAAAAGGAGTATATATATACACACACACACACACACACACACACAAACATACCTTGCATTAATAATATGTTGCATCCATCATTTAACTAAATCGCTATATATATTATAAGGTGAAATACAATTAAAGTGTTTATAAAGTAACAAACATACCTTGCGTAGATAATATGTTGCATCAATCATTTAACTAAATCGAAATACATATATTATAAGGTGAAATACAATTAAAGTGTTTATAAAGTAACTGCTCATGAAGAGTAGCATAATAACCTAAAAATACAATAACCATTCATTAAAATAACCGTTCAAGTAAAGCCCAAAACATATGTACCTTAAACTCAAAATCCCAAAATAGCAATCAAGAAGAAGAAGAAGAGAGAAAAAAAAAAGGTAACAATGTGTTTGAGCAAATTTCAGAATATATTGTGCAATCACCTTCCCATAATATATTGTAAATAAAGAAACAAAAACAATGTCATATCAACTAACAACAACAAATATAAATATCCCATAAAATAAAAAGTTAGACAAATATCAAGCAAAACCATTTAAAATATATCTCTCAATTACATTCAAAACATTTAGTATGTAATGCAAATAAGTAAACCGAAATTACATGATTACAAATATATAGACAACATAAATTCTATCTTGAAAAAAATCATGACCAGAATATATAATATATATATAAGCAAAATCATCTAGAACACTCTGTAATTATTGGCCTATAGAACACTTAAACAAACCCATGCAAAAAATACAGATTCTTACAAAATGATTAGATGGCCTTTTGATAGAATTCATCTATTAAAAAGTATTAACTTCACTTTTCTGATTTATTATTCAATTTAATGTCCAAATTAAAACACTTGAAAGAAGGGTATCCAAATATCCCATTTTAAATGTCTAATTTCTTTAACTACAAAACTATTTTTCTTGCACATATTCCATTAATGAAAAAAGAATCAAAATCAATAAAGTATAAATTAGCAACATATTTTCTAAACCTTTTGATATTTATTTCTACCTTATATAAGAATGTGAATTCTTCAAACGTTTTTCATCAAAAGAAACACAATCTTCTTGTTCCTACTGCTTCAAATACATCTTAACAGCATAAAACAAAATTCAACAAAAAAATAAGAATTGTGTTAAGAAGATTCTCTAAGAATATGATACACTTGCAAATGGCATACCAATTTATTTCTCTACTGATACTTCAATTATGCATCCAAACTTAAAAACTGTGATAAAAATGGAAAAACATATAAAAGAATAGAAAGAATCCATCTTAGTAAATCATGAAAGAAGCTCATTGAAGTTGCTAGAGTTGTTAAAACGCATATACGTTAAGTCTAATGACAGTATCCCATCCATCAGAAGATAGACCATTAATATCTTTATATCTATATTAAAGTAGGATTCTAAATACACTAAGCTTCATTTTCCCACCAATATCATATTTTTTAAAGTCGAAACTACTGACACTTGATAGCAAAGCTGTTTTCTTTTTCTTTATCTTTTTCTATCAAAATTTCAAATTGCAATAATGTTCACATTACAACTGTCAAGTAAAAAATCGTTAGATATCTTTTACAATTAAAAAATAGACATAGTTATTGCACTATACAAAATTAAAACTCTAGACCCAAAACAGAAGTTCTTTTGATTTCAATCTCAAACACTGCCAACCAAGTAGAAACATTGAGCTTTTGGATATTATGACCTATATATTTACGTTAAATAAATCTGATATAGCACTCAACATTGTATTCTCCTGAAACAACTAACTTTGGATATTTACAGCTCGATCATCCACAAAGGAGCCACAAAGGAGCTTTAGAAAGAGTAATTTGGCATGTAAAGCTAAAAAAGGGACCAGCTTACATGAACTAACTAACTTACTTCTTAGATAACTCATTAATCATCAAAACCATGTGAAGCTTATGAATTTTAGTCACGATAAATTTTTTCTTTATAGTAGTTATAATTTTTTCTTCATTAATATAATGAAATAAATCTCCAATTTTTTTATCAGAGAATGAATTATAAAAAAGCAAGAAATGTGTGGAGAAGAACATGTAGAATTGTAGACGCCCATTAAATATAAATTTGATGATATATATCTGCACATTGATGTTCTTACCCCAGTTTTTGCAACATTATTAGACTCTGCAATGAATTCGTAGCCCAAATCATTTCAATGCAATTCTTCAGCATCACATACATCACTGTTATATGCCTGACAAAATCTGCTCTAATTCTTGTTAAAAGGGGAATGTAAAATAGAAATATATGTCCATTTCCTAATCTTATCAAGTCAAAGTTACACATCCCATTTCCTAATCTTTCGTAGATAAAGATCCATGATAGTTGATTTTTTTTATACACAAACCTCAACAACTTGAAGCAACAATACCTATGATAAGTTGAATATTGAAATATAAAGTGACTCAAACATAATTTAAAAAAAAAAGAATATCAGCAAATTCTTATGAAGTTTGTTAATAAAGTCTGGCAAGAGAAGTTGTTTAATTGATTGCTTTAAAAGTAAATAGAAAATTTTTACCCTAGACTGACTTGACAAAGTCACTTTTTATCCATGAGACGTTTTCAAAATAGATCATGTCAAATAAGCATACAATATACATAAACATTTATAACCAACTTTACACCCAACAAATAGGCTGATTTACTAAAGAATTGATATATGAATACCCTTCTCAAAGGGAACGAACTTCTTAAAATTTTATGTAGATACCATGCTTATTGATTATTCATCTGAGACCACAGCTAGAAAACCTTAATGCAAAGGCTTCTAAATTCTAATTAGAGTCTATTTCGTTATCAAAATAACTAATTAGAATGTATTAAGGTATAAACAACTAATTAGAATTTTAATGTCAAAATGAAATCAAAATAATTCTTAGAGATGAGTGAAAAGCAACAAAGACCCACATAAATTTTTTTCAATCTAGTGAGTCAGAAACAATAAACCCCATTCATGTGTCTTAATCAACTTTCAGTTTTAATCAATTAAAGCTGTAAAAATAATTTTTTTTATCATATATGTAACTCAAATATGGAGACTACTTTAAAACTTAACATAAAAGAATAATACCTGAATCGGTCCTCCACCACTGCTGCTTGTGGAGCTATCAAGAAATATTTATAATAGAGGGCCTGAAATTTAGAGTAATGGATGAAGTTGCTAAAATAGAGCTGCATTTGCTTTGCCAAGTAATTTGTGATGACATTTTTGTGCTTGAAGTTCTACATCTGCAAATCCATTAATGCAGTAACATGTTATACTTCTGGTATAAAACCTTTGAAACCTAGGATGCAAAGTGATTTTGTTATATTTTATTGTTATGGTATTTTTTGGCTTTAATTTTGAATTTTATGTATATAAAACAAAGCTTGAGACTTCAAGCATCATTTGAAATCTCATATATTGTATTAGATTTTATATTTTGCATCATTGGGTTATAAGAAGAGATTAAAGTAACTTGAACTGCAACAATCATCTTAAGGATATGATATGCAGATGAAAGAATATTAGTTTGTCATAAAATTTGTTATCAGATAAAATATTGACTATAAAAGTGCTCACTTAAACTTCATCTAATAGGCAAATAGATGGTGTAAAACTTCATCTATTAGGAATCTATAATATTATGACAAACCTCAGTAAGGAATATATGCAAGTAATTTCACAAATGAAATACTACCAACCTGAGTGCACGCTCAAGCTTAACTGACCATCTCAGCAGCTCTCTCAATATTAATGCCTTTCTCTTTTATTACTTTGAACATATGGCACATTCTGGTAATATTCCAGACACTGCCTGTTATGAAAAATAGTTCACGACTGAATTTTCCTGAAGGCATCATCCAAAAATAGTACATTGTTAACATCATTGGCATTATTCTTATTACGTTTTACATAATAGTTCAGAAAAATAACATTTCAACCTACCTTACTTCACACTACAGAATGAAATCAGCAACAGATAGTAAAAGAGAGATGAAAAATTTATCGTAAATTTGAACACCCGAAAGATACCACTATTTTTGTTGGGTAATATTTGGCACATGTATACTTAAAGGAAACTCAAAACAAATGATCAGTCCCCCCTAACTACAACTAATAATCAAAGAAAAGTGCTCTCTTTTAATGACTTACTGAATATCTAAACGAACATTTAATTAGTTACTTCATGATGATATACATGAAATCAGGGGGCATAAACTCAAAACCAAGATTTTTCCAATATTGATCTATTGATTCAATAATACAGTACTGCCAAATTGATTAACCCGTATGTGATATAAGAGAAATTAAGAGAGGGGAAAATATATCCACCAACTATTATCATCAGCAAAATCCAAAATACACTGAAACTTCAGACCTCTCTATTGTACATCATGCCTCTCACTAATTATACAAATAAAATATCAATAAGGTATTATGTTCACTCAAGTATTAAAAGATATGCTAGTATATACATATTACCTAATCTGCCCTAGCAAGTGTTTGACCTTTGTAAGATACCTAATGGTTATCCATATTTGACCAGTTTTGCCGGTATCACCATTTTTGGCATATTTTATATTCTCCTCATTATTTTTTCATTCATCTTTTAATTGAAAAATAACGGTAGAAGAGATTAAAATCGTAAAAAAAAAAGCACAAGTAATAGAAAACACAAAGAAGAACAAAAAAATTCAGATCCATAAGACTTAAATAAATTTTAACTTTAGGACCAAAATCATAAATTTAATAGGTTACAACATTACATTCTCTTATTTAAACTTTAAACCAATACACTTAAATAAAAATGAAAATGGAAGAATACAATAAGTATAGACAAAACAGCATTAACTGTTTCAGAAAATAACATCATTATAGAAGGCACATGAACCATGAACGTAATATGATTTAGATAATGCAGTAGAAACATTTTACGTATCTTAGATGCTAAAATCAAACATGAAAAAAATAGTATCCAGCAATTAGAGTGAAAAAGATAGGTTGTCCAGGAACTAATTAGTTATATTACTCTGATATTTCCTTCATTGTTCCAGAATTAAATACATGATAATTGCCCCAACATTAAATATATTGTAATATGCATAAATGTATATTGTAATTGATCTACAATAACCATGGATACTCTTTGCTTTCTCTTCACCAGAGCTAGAAGATAACTAAAAATGTGTCCTTATTCCCGTTTTGTGCTGAATAGTTCAATGTTCATAATTCATGAAAGTATCAGGTTCGTTCTCCTTAAACTTATATATTATGAACATTTATGCCAATAAAGTTCATGACTGATCGTAGTCATTTTCACCTAGATTTTAGTGTCTTTATTTGTGTATTTTCGAATATTTTTATCCGTATTTGTGTTACTTTTGGTGGAGTTATTATTATTTTGAGGAATGTGGTATAAATTGATAGAATTGTGTAAATGAGCTTAAATATATATAAAACAGGTCAAGAAATGGACAAAAATGGAGTCGAGAGCGAAAATGAGATGGAAGAACAGGGAATGTTGGTACACGGGGCGTGTGCGGAACACGGCCCTGTAACCAATGGCCATGTAATATCATCAAAACTCGCTGCTCGCACAGGAGGATGGCCGTGCACTGGTGCACGGGCCGTGCGCTGCTACACGCCCCGTGTGCGGAGCAGGCCCTGTAAGAAAAAGCCGTGCATTGTCGTCAGAAAATGCTATATAGCCATGACCAAGGCCGTGCAGAGCAGCTCGAGCCGTGTCCGGAAGCATGCATAACACGCCGAAGTAGGTGTGCCCTATACGGGCCGTGTGCTGCTGCATGGGCCGTATAGGTGCAAAATCCTGTATAATTTTCAGAATGTTCCGGAAGCTTCTAGAAGGTCCATAAGTGATATAAAATCATGACTTGTACGAAATTTAGAAGGAAATTCATTAGAGATCAGATTAGAGCAGTTACACACACCAAAACACCACATTTCTTCACATAGTAAATCCATCTTCCATCTCTACCATCTAAATTCATCAAATCACCATTTGAACTACATTTTCAATCCATAAAACCTTCATTCCATCCATCCTACAACCATTTGAGAAGATTGGAGCATCAATTGTTGAAGAAGTTGATCAATTGAAGAGGAGGAAGACTTTTCTTATGCAAGGGAAGCAAATCTACTTTCCAATTGTTAATTTTCTTCTTATTATGGCTCAAATGGAGCAAAACTTGATTTGTATTGAATTAATTATCATGTTTAGTGGCTAGTTTTATAGTAGAGCTAGTCATACTAGTGGTTGAGGGGAAGAGTTAGATATGTAAAACTTGAGTAGTGATTTGAATTGATTTGTGGATTTTCTTCTATGATATATCAATCATGTTTCATTTCAATGTATGTGTGATTAAATTCTCTATTCATTATATTAGGATGGTCATTCCAATGTTGTGAGTGAAGTTATAATTGAATCATATATTGAGTTGTGCATGTATGTTAGTATAAGGGGAGGTAAGTCATACCCTCCTTAGGCTTAGAACATTCATAGAGGAACACTTAAGTAATTGAGTGAAAAGAACCAACTTATGATCATAGTACCTTAAGGGAATTGAGATTAAGACCAATCTTAGGAGACTTAGGCTTGCAAAAGAGTCGAGAACCTAGTTGCCTTGGCCATAGGGACTAGGGGTAAATTTGTGATTGCTTTTAATCCATAAGTTAATGAGAATTACTATGAATTGCTTTGCATATCTAGCTCAAGTCTCAACTATAAGTATGATTAGCCTTGCTCTCTTCTCAAGTGTATTCTACATCATTCCATTAGTCATTTGCTCGTTATTTGATCATTTACTTAGCTAGTTTACATTCTAGTTACTTGAGTAGAATCTTAAGCATTAGTTTTAATATCAAACCTTCAAACATATTATCTTTACAAAGCATAAATCGATGAATAATTCGGATACAATTCTCTTGGTCATGCGTATACAACAACGATAGACTACACTTGCTCTTGACATTTTACTAAAAATGCGATTTAAGTTCAATGACCAAGAATATAATAAAAGAAGCATGTCAGAAGAGACTGTGTTCGTGACTGAAGTAATATTTCAGATCAATTACCAGATTATATTACATTGTAAACAAAGCATTCTATGTGTTCATGACTGTAGAAATGTGCATTTAAACTTTGTTAGTAAACTTAAAGTAGAACCCAAGTTTTAAGAGCATTATCTATATAAAAATTACAGAAATCTTTTATATATCTAAGAAGTTTGAGATCATCATTTATTTCCTCCTCTTTAATCTATAAAAAATGACAGAAAAAAATCTGATCAGCCTAACATGCAAGGCATCCTTTAATCTTGACTGAAAATGAACAAAAGAATGCCACTATCTTAATGGGAAAATCATTTCAATGAGGAATATTATATTGTATATTCCACACAAACATATTTTATTGGTGTGTATTATCTTACCAATAAATCTGAGAATGAATCTTGAAATCATATTATCATACGAAATAAATAGGAAAGAATAGCCCATTGCGATTGGAATGCTACTATCAAGTATGTATTATTATACCAATAATTTCCCAAATTATCATCACGAATAAGAAGCTTGAGATCATCATTTGTGCAATCACCCTCCTCTTTAATATAAAAAAATGACAGAAAAATAAAAATTGATAAGTTTAATATTCAAGGCATCCCTCTATCTTGACTGAAAAGAACAAAAGTACGCTACCATCTAGATTGAAAAATCATTTCAGTGAGAAATATCATTTTTAATTGTATATTTCCCAAATAAGAAAATATGATTTCTTTAAGTACATTGAACAATGCAATAACATAAATCAATAACTATAATAAAAGCTACCAGGAATTAATATACAAAACTCATCAGAATTAATAGTTACTTGATCTATTAAGCAAAGTTCTCCTCTTGATTATGTCACCGACTCTACCAGAAGTGCTCTAGATTTATAAAATCTTTAACTACACTCTTGACACTAATCAAGACATAAACTTACACATTTATACAGTCACCAATTGCCAGTATTACTTTTCTAGCCAGTCAAGCCAACTGTGGACCCTAATGTTGAGGAAAAGGTAAATCATATAGATAAGTTACAACTTGAACGATTGGACAACCTAATAAAGCTTGCAATAACAGACTACTGGAATATGCAAGCAATAATTTCCCAAAGATTAGAAGAAAATATCAAATTTTACAAACATAAAAACCAGAAACAATCGCACAAAAAGTCAAATATTTTAAAAATGTTGAAAAAGCCGAACAATCCTGTTGTGATTTCATAGCATCATAAATCTGAACAGATAAGAAATAATGATATAAAATATCATACTTGTATTGAAAGTAAGGTTGATAATAAGATTAAGGAACATTTTTGTCACTTGCCTGTAAGGACTTGTAAGTGAACAAAGTATTTTTTAAAAGTAAGAACTTTGAAAAAATATCATACTTGTATTGAAATTAAGGACTTTGAAATGATCAAAGCTTACTATTAAATATTTTTTAAAAAATAACATAATATATAGTTCTGGAGTCATAAGAAAGGTAAAATATTTTTTTCAAAGCTTTGTCGTAATTCGTAAAAGAGGATTGATACTACAATCATTATAGCAACAGAAGTAACATCGTAAAAATGAAGTGATAATTACAGATAACTAAAGAGACAAAAATACAGTAAAAAAAAACATACAACATTAATCTTACCTTCGACCATAACTCGGGCTTCACTGATATCTAGGTGGACTACGACTCCTGCGCCTTCTGGAGCCTCCTCTCATTCGACATTCACGGGCGAAATGACCAAGTTCACCACATTCATAACATTTTAAATTTGAACCAAACCATCCAATTCCACCACCGCATCCAGCACCATCTCCACCTCTGGAGTTATGAGAGAGATCAACTCTCCAGCCATATTTCTATGACATGATACCACACATGATTTCTTAGAAAAAAGTGAGAAATACCCACACATTCAGCCAGGAAAAGAGAAAACGGTACTACAATACTCCATCAAGAATGTTCATTCTTCTATTCATGCTACATAAATAAATAATACTCCGCCTTCCAATACCCCATCAAGAATGATTTTCTACTATTCATGCTGCATAAACAAATAATACTCCACCTTCTACTAATGAGTGATGCATTCAAGAAATGTAGTTCAAAGTACTTTAAATTCCAACTACACCATTCCTCAATGAACATTAAGGAGTATATCTTTGCACCATAGAGAAAGCAAACACAACTGCAAAAAATAATACAACTGACACCATTAATCGTTCATATGAACTGACACTCTGCCTTCCAATACTCCATCAAGAATAATTTATTTTACAGAATTTTGAACAATTGTCCAAATTTTTTTTAATCTCATGACCAAAATAAGTAAAAGGAAATCATGAAAACCAACCCATTCCATAAAGATGGTCCCATTATGGCATTAAAAATAAATTGGTAATCATATAGTAACTGCAAAATTTTAGCAACATGTTTATAAAGTATACTATATGCCAATTTAAGCAAGATAATTAAGCATCTACTATTTCTGATGGTGTTATCAAATTATACTTCATTTTACCATTTTCACACTACATATCATATTGCACATATACTCGATTTCCTTGATGGTGTATATATAAAATAAAATACTAAAAATAATGCATCTAATTAAACATTATGTCAGGAAGTAGTATAAGCCATGCATGGTTTAAACTTAAACAATCCAAGAGTAAAAAAATGGTAGACCCAGTTGAGACGCCAGAATGCTTACCAAATGCTTCTCTATGTCGGTTATCCTTCACTTCATACAATCTGTACATACAAAATCATGTCAGAGTTAATTAAAGATTTTAATTTCAGATTCTCAAATGCATGATGACACCAATCACAGAGTATCAAATCTATGTCCTGCAAGTATTGGCTCAAGAACATTGTATATGAAAGCAAAAACAAAAATAAATAATGTCTTTTCTATCATAACTTGGTGCATTCTATCAGGTGGTCATCTAGTGTGGAGCAAGGAATCATTAAAATATCACGTGTCATCAATGATTGCTACCTTGATTGACCAATGCGTGCATTCAGATAGCAACCACACAAGATGGATATCATTTTTTAATTTAGCATGACCGTTCATATAGAATGGAACATATTCAGTTTATGAATCCAAAAAGACTAATTTACCTCATTATTAATAGATAAATCTAACAAAATAACAAAAAATGATACAACATTGACAAAGAGAAAAAGAGTGAGATTAGATGGAGAGAAGGCTTGTCTCACCTAGGAGCTTGTGATTTTTTTCATTGATTTGCTATTGGTAGCCTCAGACTCTCTTTCTGGTGATGAATCAGAACCGCTAATACTCTGTTCATCCTCTTCTGCAAGAGTTTCAAAATGCTCCTCAAGCAAAGATTGATTATTTTCCGTTGATGGAACATGGTGCATTGCCATTAAATTGCAGCTATTGTTCTGAACATCAATCTTCTTCTTCTTCGCATAATTATCTTTTCTTCCTTATAACTGTAACAATCTTGTTGGTTAATCACCCCTAGTAATATCAGTCAACCCTATGTACAGAGTCACAGTTACTGTAATATCAATCACCCCTAGTAATATCAGTCAATCTTGTTTCCCATGAAACATTTTGAACTGTATAATGAAATAATAATCAGATTTATTAAAGAACAAAATGTGTTGTCACTGTACTGTTTGGCTTTTGCCACAATATTATGGCAAAAAAGGTAAATTATGCAGTAATGAATCACTACTGAGATGCGAATTCCCTTCATAGTTTCTGACAGCACATCCATTTGTTGCATAAACAGCTGTATAAGTTAATGTAACTCACTAAATTTAGAGAATCGTACCTAGACATATTGGACACTGAACTTCTTTATGTATTTCTGCCAACTTTTCCACAATAAATCTGGAATTTAATAGCATAAGGTTTTAGTGCAATACATGAATTTGTCAAATGAATATATGGTCAAATATGGATTAAGCATATTTTTCTTTGAATCACTTATTTAACTCGGTGAACCAATAAGTGTAATAGAAGAAGAAAAAAACTTAAAAGAAGTGCTGATAAATTGTAATAAGTGATAATGAACCAAAAAAACGCTGTAAATAACTCTACAAACAATTAAGACATATCTTTCCAATTACATGTAATTGAAATGAAACAATCTTTTACAATACCTATGTATAAACCGAGTCAATAATTTACATACTGTAGATTACATGATTTTTTGGTACATTAACATAAACAAAGCAAGAAGGAATCGTGAAAGAGCTTTAGCTTAGATACCTGCTTTGCTGATTTCAGCCCTATTTTCTATCTCGTTTTACACATAAATGAGGCAACAGAATGAACAATGTACCTATTTTCAGTAACTAAATCCAACAGTAGGAAAAGAAAATACTAAAAATATAAAATTATATGAGGTGAGATGAGAGAGTGCTTACATCGCAGAGGTTGAGCCGCTTGGTGCGGAAGCACGAAAGTCTGGTGTACAAATTGACTTAAACATTGGGAGTTTCTCTGTTGTCGAGAATCTGTCTGGCTTCGTTGGTGATGACGGCAGGGACAAATATATTCATGTGATTGGAGATGAAGAGCACGAGATCAGGCATCTTTACTCTGATGGTGGGGACAGGTTTATTCATGTTCAGCCATAAATTCTTAAGCAATTGATCTGTCAAACCCTTCACATATCGTCTCTGAATCAAGTGAAATTGAAAACCCTATTCACACAATTGAATATCATTCTTCGATTGGTAATCAAATCAAGGGTTATGGCCTGAATTGAACGATGATTCTTGTGGAAATTGAGACAAAGAGTGCAGGGATTTCTCGTTGAGAAGAAGAATAGATTTGACATATTGATGTTCATAGATTACCATCGATCTGCTAAAAATCCTTTCATTACAGTGAATAGCGTAGGGCTTCATAAATTAATGAAATGTATCAATGGTATGGATTTAATTATTATAAAATGAATGGTGAAAATTAATTATATAAATTATCCATAAGATTACAAAAGTTACCTAAAGATGGTAAAATTGGTTCAGGAGGGAAACATTTTATCTTAATTAAGTGGTAAAATATGTGCTATTATATACTCTCTTCGTCTCACATTTATCTTCATACTTTTCGTTTTCGTCCGACCCACATTTATCTTCACACCCCAAAAAAGGAAACTTCACACTAATCAACAACCTCAAAAGTTACCTTAATTTCAAAAATATCACTCTCACCTAATACACATAACATACTTTACAATTTATTTATTACTTAAAAATACCACAATACTCTTTAAAAGTCAATAAATTTGGTCAGAAAATAACTTTTCTTAAACTCCGTGTCTACAGTAACTACGAAGACAAATATGAGATGGAGGGAGTATATAAAGATATATAAACAGGAAAGTTGCCAAAACTGGTAAGCCCAAATTTTCCTGCCCATTTTCTATTTCTATTATTAGAAGTATGTATATTTTATTATTATATTAAAAAGGTGAAAAGGAAATGCAGGCAGCTGAAGCGGCGTAGCGCAGTTTCTAATACTCCTATCTGATAATGAAGACACCTCTTTACAAAGAAAATGAATTTAAAAAAAAGGCAGAGCATTGCCTCTCCCCTAGCCAATCAAATGTGCCGTTGTCCTGCAGATGGCAAATCTAATTAATTGGCAGCGGCCCTCCTCAACCATGCTTATTGAAAAAAGTGCTAACCTTCTGTAAGAAGAAGGAAGCTATGAACAATTTATATAGGTGTTGCCTTTCAATGGCACAAATAGTTCTGTGGCGGAGGTGGACACGATTACTTCTCTTCCGGTCAAATCCAGCGAGGAGAATCGGAGACGAAAGTGAACTCTGGCGAAAGATTCGGTCGCTACTGTCGGCTGGAGGCTCTCGGATCTGTATGCGGTAGGGCTTTTTGATATATATATTTTGGAGGGCAGGTGGGTTACTGTTCTATTTCATATCTTCTCCACTAGAGGATCTTCTCCAATGGAGAAAGCTTGCCTGCGAGAAGGAGTGACGAGTGCAGAAATCGAAATTGAACAAATGAGTATTTGAAGGCACTGTTAAATTGTTGTTCAAATGATCTCATCCTCAAGTCTCTCTCTCTCTCTCTCCTGCAGGCCATAAAACAAAATAGAACAGTCACACTTGAACGTTATTCACTCGAATTAAAGGTAGTTGTGATGAGTATTTATTAATCCTTATAGTAGTGCCGCAGGTGCTGCAATATTTCCATGCAGTCATTCAACCATATCTGCCATCACCCCTCTTTATGGTGAACCCAATATCTTCCCTTCCAACATCCCTTCAACTGCATTCCTCTCTCATTTTCTCTTTCTTTCTCTCTCTCTCTTATTATATTCTTGACTTGATCAACTTATATGATTTGAATTGCAGGGTCAGGCTCTACAGCAACGGCTTCTTCAGTGCTAAAATCAAGCTACCTTCTGACTACACTACTGGCGTCGTCGTCGCACGCAAAAAAGTACTATTTTTTTAATTCCTTCAAATTCATATGTACATATTTGAAAAGAAATAGATTTAGTACAAACCGGAACGAGTATTTGAAGGCCGTTAAATTGTTGTTTTTCCTTTTCTATTAATTTTTACTACATTAGTGATTTAGTGGATCCGCCACCGATGATGATTCCACCCCACATTCCGCCTGCTACTCAAATCCTTTATATTCTATTTGAATGTATTGATAATTGGGTTTGTAAAGAATAGCAAGATGGTGGTGTCTATGGGAGGATGAGACAAGAGGCACCCAATGAGGCAGCGGTTGTGAGCACCTTTCCGCTTGCGTATGTGGATAAAAGTAGTGTTGCAGTCACCAAAGCAAAAAAGTAGACGTGTCGAGCAGTAAACACAGCACTATGCCACCTCTCCAATTCTCTTCTCTATTTAAAAACTCCTTTCGGTTACAACACATTCATCATACAATACCAATACCAGTAACAAATTCCATCAGCAGAAACCATCAAAGTAAAAGATTATCCACTCCTGCCAGTTCCAGTATTCGTAATAATCGAGAAATGGCGTTAGGTGTGCCCATCTGCGTGCAGTGCGGAACCAGGAGCAACCCCTGCAGGTGCAAGGTGGTGGGCCCCACCATCGGCTTCCTTGCCTTCGCCGCCGCCGCCCTCATCGAGTGGCCCCTCGGCGCCCTCGTCTACTGCGTACGCCACGCCAAGGGCCGACGCATCATGGCCCATCCCCCCACCGTCGTCTATCCCTCCGTCACCAACTCCATTCCCATTTAAATACGACGTCGTTTGCTCCCAGCCTGTTAGCTCTTTTCTGACTTTTATAAGGGTTAATAATACTACGCCGTTTAAATACTCACCCACCAATAACACTGCCTTTTCTTTTGTAAAAGCCTTACTAATTACTACGTCGTTTGGTCATGATAATCCGCAATGTGGTGTGTCGATAACAGTTATCCATTTATTACTAGTTTCTTCCAATGTACTCCTGAAAATGAATCATGAAATAATAACTGCTTATTTTCATTTTTCATGGTTTATTGCTCTCTTTATCTCAAATTAAAACTCATGCTTTTCATTTTCGTTCGTCATATGCCAAATCTCATAAAAAAATGAAATATAATTTACCAATACCCATAAAGTACATATGAGTTAATATAAATTTATCACTCATATCTAACACATATAATATATTTTATTTCCTCCACTCGTCACAAAAGTTACATTTTACTATTTTGTCACAAGAGTTATATTTTAATAATTAAGACGTAATTTTATAAGAGTTATATTTTATTTTTTAGTCCACAATAGTTATATTTTACTAATTAAGACGTCACTCTATAAGAGTTACATTTCATTTTTTAGTAGATAACACCACATAAATCAATCACTTTATCTTCAATGGCTTAACAATACTAATACAATTATCCACTACACATTAAATTATTATATCTCTCAACCTACTATACATTAAAATACTATATTTTTTAATCTTCGTGCAAACACTAAACGTAACTCTTTTTATGGGATGAATGTAGTATAATTTATTTATCTTCTAAAAATACAACATTACCAACCAATAGTCAAAAATCAAACAATCACTAAAGTTGGTCAAAAATTACTTTTATTTTTTAAATTTCGTATCTACAACAACGATGAAGTTTATTTCGGAATGAATGTAATTACGGAGTAATAGAAATTTTCGGATGTCAATGTTATATCTTCGGATATCTTTGGTTATGAATAATGTATAGTACTCCCTCCGTCCACCTTTTAAGGGTGTCATTTTTTCATTTTGAGCGTCCGCCCCAAGGATTTCATTTCCTTTTTTATATATAAGAGACTCACACACACCTACTAATACAACTAAGAAATAGATCTACACCTCCACTAATATAACTACCCACTATACATTAAATAATAATGTTCCCTAATCCACGTGCAAAAATCAAATGGTACCCTTAAAGGCGGACGGAGGAAGTACTATTTTTGTTAAGATTTAAATTTGGTTTTTTTGCGTGTAAATTAAAAGATTTAGAGATATACTATTTTAATAGGTAATGTAAGTAAAAATTTTAAAGTATAACGGATAATTGTATTAGTATTTCATGTGAGCTTTATGTAAATTAATTAATCGTATCATTTAGGTTCCATTTAATGAAAAAAAAATGTAAATATTAACTTGAAACAAAGCAAAATTTTAACATGAGATGAAATATATGCAGAGAAAATTTTCAACCAATAAAAAAGTTGACTCGATAATGATTTTTTCAAAAATTAAAATCGTGTCGGTATCAAGTCATTTTTTTTTTCATTTTTGGCACTTTTGTGTTTTTTCATAAAAAACTTGGCAGGAAAGAGTTTTTTAAACTCGGCAAGGGCATTGTCACCCATTATATTTATTTTCTATTCATGAGTGGCCTGCTACGGTGCACACTAGTATAAATCTATACTTTTCTTTTAGGGTTTGATATTTTTTTATTTAAAATGTAAATTTTATTATATTTTATATGTATTTTGACATTTTTTTTATTTAGAGTATAAATAAATTTTATTATATCATACATGTTAATTGGATAATTGTCTAACTATTTGAAATTGCAGAAGTAATGCCAAAATATAATAAGAGATTCGATCTGTCATAATCATTCTATATAATTTTTTTTAAATTAAATGATTTGTGTTATTATACTCTCTACTCGATTACAATAAAACTTTTAAAATAAATAATCTTTCAATGTGTCATACAAAGAATAATATTAATTTTTTTAATTAATTATTATTTTCTTTATAAAATATTATTATTTTTAATGAAATATTATCACTTTTCAATTATACTATAAATTATTTATGAAATATCATTATTGAGAGTTCGACTGCGGTGCAACTGTGGCACCAGTGCACTTGGACGGTTTCAACCGTTAGTTTAAATTATAATTGAATCTCTACCATTCATTAATTTAAATAATTAAAAATTAAAATAAGATAACTACCCACTAACTATACTTTTAGTCTATGAATTCTAAGGTGCACCAAGTGCACTCTAGAATAACTCCATTATTGAATATTTCATTTTATTATAGAAGTTATCACTTTTTATTCTTATTATGTAGGTGCACTTTAATGTTTATATGTTTAAAATGGAGCAATTATTTTTTAAACATCTAAACCCTTATTTTTATTGAGTTGAATCAAATTAGCTCCTGCATTTTTAAATAAAGGGCAAGGATCTTGAAAACCCGTCATCTTACATTTATGGATCAAATTAGCCCCTTATTGAATTTTTTTTCTTTATACAAGCCCCAATTCTATTTTTTATAGATCAAATGTTACCTTTATTCTTATAAATTAAAAATAAATATCTCTTTGACCCTCCTTATGGGCTCGCAGCGGTGATTTACTTATTTATTTATTATTATTATTATTATTTTGTTCTATAAATAAGTACTCGTAGTATTGGTACTTTGTTCTACTAGAAAAAATATTTTAATTAATGAAATATTTCGTTGGTAAAAATCTTAATTTTATTATTAAATTGATTTACTAATGAAATAATTTAATCGAATGATTATCATCTTTTCTTGATTTGATATCACTTTTATTTAAAAAAATATATATTTGTCATATGAATTGTTAATTAAATAATTTAATTGAATGCATTGTTATCACTTTTGTCTTATTGAGTATTATTTTTTTTATAAAAAATGTTGTAACTTTTCATTCACTATATAACTTGTTCATGAAATAGTTTAATTGACAGTTATCACATTTTTCTTAATTATGTATCATTTTTTATTAAAATTATTATCACTAATATTATCACATTTATCTTTTATGTATTATTTATAAAGTGCTATTATTTTATATTTAATATTTTATAATCTATAATTTTATTTTAATATATGTATGTAAAATAAGTGGAAGTAAAAAAAATCAAAACAAGAAAATTAAAAATAACGTAACAACTCGAATTACATTTTGTTTATAATATATAATAATAATAATATAATTAACAATAATAATGATAATAACATAAATAAAAATAAAATAAAAGATGAAGATAGTAATCGCTAAAAATAAAAATAAAAAATAAAAAAAGAAGGGAAGAAAGTTCAAGAAAATTAGGCTGGATATTAGAAACAGGTGTAGAGTGTCTTATGTTTTATTAATAGAAATATAGAGAGTATATTCAATATATTTGTTATATAAAAAAGGATTGAATAACTAAAATAATAGATTAGGGTATAGTTATTTCAATGGTATAAAATAAAGGATTTAATAGATACTTTTGGAAAAGAAAAAGGGTTTAATTGATTCAAACTAATAAGGGCAAGGGGTTAAATGAACAAAATATAAGATGGAGAGCTTAATTGACCTTGAGGAATAAATTGAAGGGTCAAATTGAACTTTTGCCCTTTAAAATGGATTAGTATGTTTTTTTTTTTAAAAAAAATTAATTATATTATTTTATTTAATGATAGAGATTAAATAAAAAATTTATCATTAAAATCGTCTAAATACATCGGTGCATTTGACTAAATGTTTTGAAATTTTGAATAACCACATTCGCCTTCACCAAAAATTCTCTCCCTTCCCCCCACTCCTCGCCAACGTTCATCACTCTATACAACAACCTATCAAACGACGTTGTTCAGCACCCCTCTACTGTATGACCTATTTCCTTCACAAAGCTTTCAAATTGTTCGAATTTTGAAGTGTCCCAGATCGATGCTTCGTTCAAATTAGACTCGCTTTGCTTCCTCTGTTTGTTCGCGCGTTATCTTTATATATATAATAAGACCAAATTTACCACTTATTTTTACGCTAATCTTTCCCCCCAAAATTGATTTCACCACTTTTGGTTAATTAATATTCACCTAAAGGTAACTTATATCCACTTGATCTCGACCATTGATTTCTTTCAATTAAATCAACATTATTTATTATAACCCTAGAGATTACTTTTCTCTTAATTTTGTCTCATTTTTCATTCTTCTCTCACCTTACGTTTCTCTCACCTTTCACTCTTCACTTCATTCTCTGGATAAATTCTCTCAAAATTCACCTCATTTTGTGAAGACTGTGGAGAAGATATAGAGAGAGACGAGCTAAAATATATAGGGTTTATCCTATTTCGTAGGATCACACCAGTTTTGTGAAGACTATGGAGAAGATTTTGAGAGAGATAGCACACATAGGGTTTATCCTATTTTGGAGGTACCCACAAGGGGGATTTTCAATTTTTTGCACACCTTTTCTTGATTCGTCTTCATCTTTAATATTTATGATTCGATTTGTATTCGATCTATGTTGTGTTAATCCTTGATTCTAGGCAAGCGGTATTTTTCGATTGAGGCGAAGGGGGCCGACATTACCCCACCGGCGACGTCGTTTGAGGAGATGGGGTTCTCATTGGATGTGATGAAAAACATACAGAGTTGTGATTACTTGCACACCACGCCCATCCAGAGGCAGGCGATTCCCCTGGTCATGAATGGGAGGGATTCGATTGGGAGGGATTCGATGGCTTGTGCGCAGCGAGATTCATCAAACTGCTGTTTTATGGGGGTATTCTAAACTTAATCTATGACAACTACTAATTTAATGATTGGCATTATTTTTTTTCTATTTTTTCCAGATGGCTCTATGTAATTCTTCAATCTCAGGATACTGATTCCATTACGTGTACAAATTCAGGTAATATACATACGTATTAATTACTTGATTTGTTTTAATTATTATTATATTTTAATAATGTGCATTACTTAATGCCAAAATCTCTAGATTACGGCTTGATGAAATATGCTTTCTTCGTGAATTATGTTATGTTCCTGAATTGACTGATGTTTGTTTTTTTATTAATGACATGGAGTAGGAGAATTTTTTAAGCACTTTCCATTCCCATTTTATTTTCTATTATTTTTGTTTCCGTATGTTATTCTTTTTTCAGTCTTTCTTTTTTATTTTCTGCATTCCTTTTTAATTTCTTATCTAAAACATTATTTCATCTATTTTTAGTTCTTTATTCTCATTAATTTATTAATGATTTTTTTTGTGTTTAGATGTCAAAATGTATTTTTCTTTTTATAATTAACTGTGTTGTTCTGATTACAGAAGCGTGGATGAGAGAGATTGGATACATAGAGAGAGATTGAATGCACAGGAACATATTATATATTTTTTCTTTATTTCCAGTGTATTAGAATTATTGGTAATTTAAAATTTCAAGAAGTACATTTTGTGCACGTTTCAATAAGTGTAGTATAAAATATAATTTTGAGTCTCTTATTAAATAAATTCATACTATACTTCAAACTAAATAATTAAAATTAAAATTGATAAATAATACATTATCAAATTAATTCTGTCAATTACCTTCCTTATAAGCTATATAATCAAATTTAATTTCATAAATAATTATGCTCAATACCTTCAAAAATTTTATCAATTATCTTCCATATAAAGAACTAATAATCAAATTCAATTTAGAAATAATTACTCTCAATTTTTTTAGAACTCTTATAAATTATCTTCCATATAAAGTGTTATATAATAAATTCAATTTTAAAAAAATAATTATTCTCAATTTCTTTAAAAACTCTATCAATTACCTTCCATAAAAAGAACTACATAATCAAAAATAATTTTAGATATAAAAAGATCCAGTCCCTTAATTATAACTAATATTTTTATAATTAAAAGCAAAACATTAAATTTTCAAAATTAATTATAATTGTTACGTGATTTCATTCTATTAATGATTATCTACCATATAAAGATATTTAAATATGGATGATTGATATAAATTATGATTAATTATATAATTTATTGAAATCAACAAACAAACTATATTGTATATTTTATGAAATTTTAAATTAAATACTTATTAAATTTTTATTGTCTATATTCACATCACTAATATTAATTCCACCAATTTTGCTTAAAAAAAACTTGAAGAATAAAAGTCTCAAAGTTGTTATACATTTGATGTGTTGATTGATCCACGGATTCTCTCTTATTTATTTATATATTTAAGTAATTGATGATTGATTTTGAAAAATTCAATAAAAAAGGTCATAATAATTGAATCATTATCTTCTCAATTTTACACAACAAAATAATCTTACTTTCCGAAAGTTAACACTATTGAAATTTAAAAAAAAAACTAACTCTAAATTTATCATGCTAAATATTTAGATTAATAAATGTTAGAGAACTTCAAATCAAAAGATTTTGATTTTATGGAATGATTATATTTTATTAGTGATATTCAATTATTAATTTATTTATTTATGTTATAATTCAAAACTTTTGATTGAGGAATTAAAAAATTGATTATCAAATCAGTTAAATGTTTAAACGGTTAATCGATATTTGTTTGATTATGGTAAGAAAAATTAGTCAACATAATTTTTAACCGTAAATTATTTCACGATATTTATGTTAAGACAAGTAATGCATTAATTTGGATATAATATTCAACCTTCTATCATTTGAGTAATGATACATCAACCAACCAGTTCTTTTATGAGGCGCAGACGAGAGAATTTATCCTGGAAGCGGAAGAACTGCTTAAACTCCGCGAAACCCTCACAAGGGTTTATGTACAAAAGACAGACAAACCATTATGGATTGTATTTGAAGACATGGATAATTGTATTAGTTTTATTTGTAAATTCCATAAAAAAATATATATATTAATTATTTCATTTATGGGTTTCATTTACCAAATGAGACACCCAAATTAAAAATTATGTAAAAATTAAAATGCGATGGAGAAAATTTGTTAAATTAATAACTCTATATATTTACTAAATCTCAGTTGATGCATAACAAAATGTTTAATTTACAAGCACCAACTGGGGAATGCATGTGAGTATTAAAGATCCACAACATTCATTAAAATTCTTATATACTTAAATTATTAGAGCACCAACTATGCATTAATTCTAAAATATGGAATATTTTAGAAGATATAATAGTTTAGGGCCCGAGATTATGCGATGATTAATAGAATATTATGGGGTGATTAAAATATGAAGAATTTATGCATCGATATTTTATAATTAATAGAATATGTCATAATTAAAATATGAAGAATTTATGCACATAATTAAAGCACTCAATAAATTTTGGAATGCACCGATTATGCACTTTAATTATTATACCCGATATGGATTTAATAAAAGTTCTTTAACATTACTTAATATTCAATATCCTTAATTTACTTTCAATTAACATAGATTGCGAAATATAAAAATATAAATAATATAATTAATAATAATATTTTATTTATTTATGTTTGTGGTTTAATAGTGCATAATTGAATGCATAATCATTGATCATTTATAATTGGGCTGGACTATACCCAAAATGCTAAAACATACCGATTTAAATATATAAATAAATGATTTAAATTAAAATATTCTCAACCAATAAGAGTAAAATATCCTTTTAAGTTAAAATATATCAAATATCTTTTTTAAGTTACACCTATTCATATTCTATTTTTTTCTTAATGCACCCCATAATTTTTAATATTAAAGTATTCTAATATCTTTAAATTAATTAATATATTTAAACAATATAAATACAATCAAATAACTCTCATGTATAAATAATTCTGTCTAATTCAATTATCAAACTTTTTTTCAATCATTGAAAATAAAGGAATTGAAGGGTTTAATTATGGAATTTGGTGAAAATTAATATATTCGGTTACTCTTTCTATTTTCTTTAGGAATTGAATAAAATGGGCTAATATTACTATGAATCACAAAAATTCTGATTTTTAATTTTCCATAAATCGTGTAAAAACTACGATGGAACAATTTCTCCCTTGACATATTTCTCTAAACAATTTTTTTGCAAAATTCTAAACAATTTTATTTGTATACACTTGAGAAATTAAATGAATTTAAAAAGAGTTATTGTAAAGAGATTTGCAAATTCTAAATAGTATTTATATATTTAAAAAACTAAATACGTTTTTAATTTATTTTAAATAATAAAACATATATAAACACATTTAATAGTATTTTTTCCTTAAAAAAAGTTTTAAAATGTCTAATTATGTATAAATTTTAATATATTTATAAAATAGTGGAATTTTTTAATCACTTGAATATTATAATTTTGTAAATAAGATCAGACAAAATTATAAAATAAATATAATTAAGAAATAGTACATAGTGCGTTGATGGTGTTTATGTCATTTTTCCTTTTATTATCTTTGGATATTTTTTTTACATCATGTTAGTAGTGATGGTGTGAAATTTAGTGTGTATCTTTTTTACATCATGGTATCTTTGGATATCTTTTTTCATCATGTTATTATCGTGGTCTCCTCATTTATTGTGTTGTTAATATCTTTTAGGGATTGTAGACTGCTTCCTTTTTTTTCTTCTATGTTCTGAAATTCTAATTGTAGATCCTGTTTCCAGTCATATTCTATTGTTTTAAAAGATTTCTTCTTCTTGATTTTATATGTTAAATATTTTCTCTGAATTGTGTAATTGATATAGTTGGATATCTTAAATAATAAATAATATTTTCTTCCATTTTTGACTTATTATCATTATTATGTCCTTTAATAGATGTGTATTCATTTTGAAAAATATTTTACTTTCTATAAGAATTCTTTAGGTGTCTAGCAATATGACATGCTTTAATTCCTGAAGGGGACGATTCCAATAATAAGATTCAGTATCAAGTCATCTCTTGATGAGTCTGTTTTAGTCACTACTGCAAAGAATTTCAGTGTCTTCTCAACAGGCATGTGATTTTTTATTGTTGTTTTATAGATTAGAAGATAGCATTGTTTTAAGTGAGACTTGAAATCCGCTGAATACAGGTGATGTCCACAATGATTTATTTACATTAGTCACATATTGAGAAGATAAAGAAGTTGTAGGATGTATCATATATGAGATTTTATATGTTTAAATGAGCAAGATGTATTAATAAACAAGGCACTCTCTATGTGATGTATTAAGCATGTGGGAAAAGAATGATTAGGTGCAACGTTGTATTAATAGGTTTACGTATAGGATGTAAAAATTATTTTGTGGATGTATTCAGAAAACATATTTAGGCACAAGATGTATTAATAAACGAGGGCAATTTCTGTCATAAGCATGCGATAGATAGTGTGAGAGCATGTGGGAAAAGTATCCACACAATGTTAGTGTTATAACTTGCAAAAATGATGCATGTTTTTCATGAATACTCTTTCTATGATCAATTTTCCTTGAGTTACATTATATTAGTCTTCACCAGGCACAATAGTTACATTATATTAGTCTTCACCAGGCACAATTTATTAACTTTAATTAAAGTATGTTCTGAAATATGAAAGTACATAGCTGGTTTTTTTATACGATATTTGAGTGATAATTTGAGATTTATTTCCGATCAAACACAGGCAATGCATCACCAATTGATATAAGGTTTCCAGTTGTTCTTTCTAGGGCTGGTGTGCACTGTGTTTTCTAAATATCATATCATGATTTGTGTGCATAAATATATATGTATATATTGTTAAATTCACATACATATATTATAAGTTTAATTAATCTATATTCTCTATATTATGTATTAGTATTAACGAATTTCAACTTTTTTATAAAAAATTGATGGTCGATTTATCATGTATTATTCAATTTTTCATTAGATTTTAAATAAGTTCCTGAATCGACTGATGTTTGTTGTTCTTCAGTAATGGTATGATGTTATTTTATTTTATTGCAGAACAATTGAGGCTTATGCTACATGATAGAAGAGAAATGAGCATGATTCCTTCTGTCCATTTTGAAAACCACATATTCGCGGTTTTCGAATGCAACTATTCGAGTCGTAGAAAGAAATTGTGCTGTGGGTACTGGGAGATTGTGGAACTCTCTGAGAAATCTCGATGTATGTTCATTTAGTTTTGTAATTTTATTGCTGAATCGAATATTTTAAATTTCTTTGTTGTTTAATTTTCTAGAAATTCTTCATCTTTTTATACATCTGCAGTTACTATGAATTGGGTAGAGGCGTCATACGAACTGTTCAATAAATTGAGTTGTTCCATTATTGATGATAGATTGATTCATAAGGTATAATATTTGCTTAATATTGATGAATTTATGCTGTGTTTATGCTTTAAGTATATGGTTCTTAATATCTTATTATTACTATTTTTGGAAGCTTCAAAGCTTCTTATTAGTTGTGATAAATTCATTTATTTGTGTTTGAGAGCTTATCGGTTGATTTTCATTATATAGATTTGTTTTTCTGTAACTTTTAAATACAGGAAGAGCTTTAGCTGACATTACTCAATACAACAAGCAGTAATAATCTTTTTATGGACAGGGTAAATCTTAATTATTCTTGATCTGTTTGGATTTGATATTCTGTTATAGACTGCATTGTACATTGAGATGGTTATCAATAGTCAATACAACTCATCTTGAGATTAAAGGCAATCCATGATTAGTATGTACTCATGATTAAATGCAATAGCGCAATAGGCTTCACAGATTTTTACAGCATTTCGATGGCCGATTTATCAGGTATTATTCACTTTTTATATCTTGATTTTAAATAAATTACTGACTAGCCTTCTCTAAAATTGCGTCGGATTGTGTCATCTATAGGTCTCCGTCTTTTCTTCTTCAGTGTCTTTCTACATGAAGTTATATGTAGTATAGGCACTCTCTAAAAAATAGGTATTTATACATTGACTTATACGGCTATTTATACAATAAAGTGATGTGCTATAAAAAAATATGAATAGAATTTGCATCTCATTAGTGATTCATTGCTACATAATTTAGATTTTTGGCCATAATTCTCTAATTTCAATATTCTATGATTTATCCAATGGTTTTTGTATGTTCATATCATTGCCACATGAAATAAACTTACTTCTTTTCAATTTTATCAGTTTACTAATGCTGGTATTAGTGGATTAAAGTATGTTTTGAGAGAATTGATTGTTTTACAATAAAAAAAATGCAGGTATGAAAGTGGAACTTCAAGGCTGAAAGGTGATGCATTCTGAATTTCCACAGTTAAACATGAATTGCCCATGAGGCATTTTTAAATCCTTTGTGATCTTGATCATGGTGTTGAGAGATGTGCTATATTAAGTAGTTTTTTTTTAAACTTTATTTCTATTTTTAATTTGCTGAATAATTCTTCCTGATTGCTCATAAAGTTATTATGGAATTTATAGGAGGACTAAAATGTTACTCATTACATTTCAGTGAAATAGAGAAGAAGATCGATAGTTCGGATCAAAACTATCTTAGAAACATGTTAATATTGTATTTTTTTGTCTCTATCTTGAATGTGTGCTTTCCAAAAGAATTTGTAGGCACATGAGGAAAAAAGTTGATTTCTTATATCTTCTAATTGTTTATGTACAACATGGTTTCTTTCATCTTATTTACCGTATGTATAACCAATTAACTTGTGTATGTGGTTTCTATGTTTGATTAATGTTTTTAAATATTGAAAATTTTTTAACTTCTTTAAGGTTGTGTTTGGATGGAAAGATTTGAGGAGTGATTTTTTTGTCTGAATGTTACTGGAAAATCTTATCATCTATTGAAAAGTAGGAGAAATCAAGAGGCAATCAGAAGAATGCAAAATGGATAAAAAAATATTGCCAAGTTGCTGATTACTGATAAAAACAGATGTTGCTGACCAGTCACAAATAGCACACAATATATGATTATCCATTCAAGTGATTTAAATAAAAAACTAAAAACTTTCTTTGCAATTTAGGTAGTGAAGAACTCTATAGGAATACTTCAATTATTAATTGATTGATTTCCTCTTATAAGGAACTTTATTGAATTCATGGGTAGTGCTGCAATTTTTTTGTATTTTTTATTCTTTGTGGTGGGAGTGAATGGAGCAACTCGGGTTTTCAATTTATTAAGCTTTTCTTGAACTTTGTTTTGTTATACAGATGATTATCTTTTCTGCAAAAACTTTGGTTCTTCATTTTTTTTCTTGAAGTGCAGGTTGATCTAACTATTAATGTAAGAGATGCTTTTGATTAGTCACATATAATATACACGTAGTCACAGATAATATACGCAGTGTGATTAACCATCCAGGTGATTTAAATAAAATTTAAGATCTTCTTTGCAATTTAGGTGTAGAGAAACGTATAGATCTCTCAGGATTGATAATTATAATAGGTATCTTGTAAAATTTAAACAAACAATCATAACTGAAAGGTTGTTGATAAGTCACAGATAATATATGCGATATGATTATCCACGGATAAGAGAGATATTTTAAATGCAAAATTTGTTCATATTTTTTAATTTAATAAGCATTCTTCCTTCTCAATAGATTGCCCATTTGTTATTTTATATATATTATGCTCTAAAATGAGAATGTGACAAGATAAATGATTGAAGCATGAGATTCAAAATCAAGGAAGATGAGTTTCTTTTTGCCTGTGGCCAACCATTCCATAAATTTTGTATGACACAATCCTGCATGTGTATACTTTTCATCTTCTTTATTTGAAAAGTTGGATTTTGTATTAATCTTGTCTTTTCAGCTGGAGAAGAGTGATTCTTTTTTTGTATGATAAAACATTAATATTTTTGTCTCTTACAATATTCAGAAGATATCCAGAGGATATTCGTTGAGGTTATGGATTATGTTTGGGAGTTGATGGTTCATCAGTTTGGGAATTATTGAGAAATGTGGAGGTTTTCAATCAAGAA
Source organism: Pogostemon cablin (assembly GCA_023678885.1). Lineage (NCBI taxonomy): Eukaryota > Viridiplantae > Streptophyta > Magnoliopsida > Lamiales > Lamiaceae > Pogostemon > Pogostemon cablin. Next base: position 15,749,795 of record CM043000.1, read on the forward strand.
CAGATTAGTCAGTTACTTTTTATTGGTGACCGATAATGTGGCTACAGTTATGGAATCTGCATTGACATAAATGGGTACGTGCTTATTGCACCTATTGAGGAATTATGCCTAACTGGTATAGTTGTAGTATAGTATTACGAAGTAGAAGTGTCTTATAATGAAACAAATTTTGAGACACTATACATCCATCGAAACTAAATTTATTTAATTTGGTTGGAGATAGAGCAACGTATTAAGGAATATATAATGTCTCTTTAGTTTTACTATTACACCTAATATGCAATTTTAATTGAAAATCGATTACATGCTTTTAGATTAATAAAAAAATAGATTAGCACCCAAATTCTAATTGATTACATACTTATAGATTAATAAATCCAGATGTTTCACTGGAAGATCTTGAGAAACCTGGTGCGAAAGATGAGCCCTTACCTGTATTTTTTAAGTATGAAGATGCTTACTAGGTTCTCTTTAATTAGTTGACTGAAGTCAATTTTGATATAATTTTTTTACAAGAGTATTGGTATTTAGTTGTCCTAATTAATTTTATGGCTAATTTGTTTCTTCTGCAATATCAAAATATTTTTGCACCACTCATCAAGCTTGAGTCAAATTATGATAAATTACAAATGTAATTTGTTATGGTCAATGATAAAAGCTATCTGATGTTCAGCTTCAAATTCACATTTGAATTGTATGTGAGCTTTAAAAGAGAGTTGTAAAACTATTTTAATTTGTATCTAACATATTTTAAGAAAATTATTTTATAGTGAAGATATAGTCATTATGAGGTATGGAATGAATCAGATTGCACTTTCTGGATTTTTGTGTTTGTTGTATATTTTATAAGTTCACCTCTACTCAAACTGCATTCTGAGTCTATGTTTGTTCATTCGTTGATTCTATAGATGTAGTCCTGACACATTCATAAGTTGTATAAGAGTATGTCTGCTGATCTTTGTTCTTTACAAAAATCCATTTTTGTCTTTTCCTCTTCTACATTATCTCTTTGATAGCGAAAAATTTGTCCATTAGTTTTAAAATAAAATTTTTTTTGTAGACTTTCATTGAGGTGACTAAAGTTGTGGTTATTTGTATATGATATTAGTGTATGATTGCTTTGGTTATCTAATCTTTGTAAAAAATACAAGAGTGAATTGTTTTATTATATGGAGGTGCATTGCATATGTTTGTAAAGGAGAAGAGTATAAAGAAAAAGAAGAGCAGTAGACCGAGTAATTATGCCAATTTTGCACTGAGTATTTTTACATGGATGGGCTATAATGTCGTATGATGAAGAGCATGCTGTCGAGGCGAAGAACTTGGTACCTATTCTATCTCACTGTCCTCTATTTAAATTTAATTTTACATGTGTGTTTGTGGAAATGTTGTAATATATTTAATGTTTGAGGCATGTGCTCTTTCTGCAAGTTATGCTTTTTTATGATAATTTGTTTGTTTTACGTGTTTATTTTGATATTTAGTGATTATCAGAATGCAGTCTTTAGAGCTCTTCTTTTTCTTTAAGATTTGTTTGTTTTTGCGAATGATGTACTGCATTTAATGTTTAAGACATATGCTCATTCGATAAGCTATACTTTTGAATGATGATATGTTTCTTTTACAGGTTTATTTTGATATTTAGTGATGATCAGAATGCTGTAGTTAGATCTTGGTTAGGGTTGTGACTACAGAAAATGTTTTCAAACATGTTACGTATGTTGTATTAAGCTTAAAGTTGTAGGAATGTGCTCTTTTCAATTAGTTTTTCTTTTGTATGATAATGTGTTTATTATAAGAGTTTAGTTTGATATGTAGCAGTGATAATGTCTTTAGGACAAAATTAGGGTTGGGACTGCAGAAAGTGTAATTGTTCACTTGGTTTGACATAGTAACCCAAAGCCTTGATTTAATAAATGCATGAGTCAATTAATTCACATTCATATGTGATCAGTCTATCCTTTATAGTTTGTTGTTTGTTCATCAAAGTTTTCCTCTAATTATTTCTTTATAGTTAACTTTTTGTTTATCAAATATTTCCTTCATGTACCTTGCATGAAATATTTTATTAATTTTGGGGGTATTTCTAAATACAGAAGTTGTCTAATCCTTTTCCTTTTGAGAATTGAAGCTATTTTTTTTATTAAATCATGTTGGAACACTGATGGTCTTGATTATATTGTTTCTAAATGTTTACGCATTATATCCTGCCTTCAAGTTTTTCAGTTTAATAATTTCATTTATACCCTACAGGTAATATATATTTTTGAACTTTTAGTCTTCAACTATTTAAGGCCTTGATTATTATATGAATTCAGTTGTGGTAGAATAACAGATATATGAATTCAGTTGTGGTTAAATAATAGAAGAACCTTCCATTCTGTAATGGTCTGTATTAAGGGTTAAGAGGTTTATGTAACGGAATTAGGCTCTTGGTTACCAATTTGGGGAAACACGTTTTGCATGCACTGTTGTTGACTGGTACTAATGCAAGAGAGGTAGTACTCATTCCAAGATTACATTAACACCGACTGATATTAGTATTCTTTTTATGTTCCAAAGAAGGCAGTTTCCAGTGATCGTGTCATATGCAATGACTATAAATAAGAGTCAAGGCCAATCGCTTTCAAATATTGGTTTGTACTTGAGGAAACATTATTTAGTCATGGCCAACTATACGTTGCTGTGTCAAGATCAACCACGAAAGCAAGTTTGAAGATTTTGTTGGACAAGGACATCGGCGGTGAAACAGTTATTTGCAAGAATTATGTTTTTAGAGAAGTTTTTAGAAATGTTTGATTATTATCTTTATTGCTGAGCATCATCATGTTCTTTGATTCAGACATTAGAACGAATTAAGTTTCTTTATTTAATTAAGGCATAAATAATATTTCGGATTTCATTCTTTATTTCTATTGAGTTTTGCTAAAATTGGTGATTTTGAGTCCGATTTTTTATAAAATTATTAGGTATTATTGAGGAATATATAAATTTGTAAATAATATATTTCAATGTGATTGAATAATAAATTGAGATTGAATAATAAATTGTGAAGTGTTAGTAAGTGAGGATTAGATTCAAATATTCCAACATTAGATATTTTTATATATATTACTTCATTTGGCAGTTCATACGTAATTTTTCTTAATTAGTTATGTACTGAAATTACATAATGTTTAATATTGCTTTAAATTTATTACTAAGGCGTTTAATAATGTTGATGCCCTTATAACATTACAAGCATAAAAAAATATCTCAACTCATATATCTTTAAATGGGAGTTGTTATACTTTTTTTAATTTTATTGTTTATTTTTATAGAAGTTTAATTAGTTAAGTTTTTAAAGCTTTGTTGATTTAATTTCTTTGTTAAGCACAAAAATATATTATGTTGATTTAATAATATTATTTGTAAATATTTATATTTAGTCTATTAATTTTTATAAAAATTATGTCAATGTTACATTAAAACTTCGACTTTAAATTGACTAAACAATCCTTTTTTAAAGTCCTCACTTTCATTTTTCATAATATAACAAAATCTAAATTTCAAATTTTATTATTGTAGACCTAAACATTTTTTTATACATGCTATTATATTATATTAATAAGGGATTCATCATATTAATCTTAATATATTAAAAATTTAACCAAAAATAATATATTGGATTGCACTCACAATATCTTACCTTAAATGCACTTAAATAACTTTAATATAATTCCCAATAACCAAAGCTCATTCTTTTAAACTTTTTATAAATTACAAACAAATAAATTATGGTTCATTCTTTTAAACTTTTTATAAATTACAAACAAATACAATATTTTTGTCATAACGTCTCCCCGTGCATCGCACGGGTTAAAACGCTAGTATCTGTATAAAGTACGTTTCAGCTTATAACTACTGTTGGTGTAAGTGTGTGACCGATTTTTTTGTTTTGTTTTGTTTTATTTGTTTTAAGTAGGAGAATCAGTTGATTCATTGCCGTGTTAAATTAGTTATTTTTGCGTGAGCAATAGTTATACACAATCTGGATAATTTTGTTCAGCAGAGTTGTGTTGATGATGATAGAAACTTGGATGCCATGGTAAAATATGATGCTATTTGGTTCAGCAATTTTTTAGTCAGTTCTTAGAAATTTAATGTCTCAGATTTGGGGTTCAATTGGTTTTCAACCGATTATAATTTGTGCTTGGCATTGTTAAGAGCAGGTATAGGGAGATTTTGGACCTAAATAATTGATTTTTGAGGGTAATTTTTCTACTCAATGTTATACTGAATATTTCTTAGTTATGAGTTTGAGGTACTTGAAATCACTTTTAAATTGTAATCATCTGGCAAGACTGAGTATCCCTTTCATTCTCTCGCCCATAATTCATTTCCAATCAATTCTTTTTTTGTATCTTGACTGTCTAGTTAAGATTACCTTTCAACGAGATCTTAGAAGAGTCCTTGACAGAATGTGATCCTTGGGAAATATAATTTCATGGATTCCACTAAGGTGTCAGTTTTGCAAAAGTTGCGTAAACTTAGTATATATCTATTCCGGATTCAAATGGAGCATCCTGAGGATTTGTTTGTTTGATGCGGTTTTCTGATCCTAATTACTCCCTCTATCCCAACTTAATCTTCACCATTACTGTTACGGAGTTTACGAAAAATTGTTTTTTACCAATTTTATCGACTTTTGGAGGGTAATATAGTATTTTTAGATAATAAATCCTCCGTCTGTCCCGTTTCAATGTTTACGTTTGCTTTTTGCACGTTAATTAATAAGTATAATATTTTAATAGATAGTGGTTAGAAAAATATAATATTTAATGTAAAGTAGATAAGTGTATTAGTGTTGGATGATATATTAATTGTTTTAGGTGTGTCCCATATTCCAAAAAGGAAAACGTAAATGAGACACGCAAAATAGAAATGTAAATATTGAAACGGGACGGAGGGAGTAAGTGATAACGTATGTTAAATGTGTTAGGTGAGAGTGATAAATTTCTAATGAAATACTTTTAGGGTTGAGGAATGACGTGATGTTTCCTTTTTGGGTGGTGAAGTTTAATGTGGGATGGATAAAAATCGGAAAGTGTGAAATTTAACTTGGGACGGAGGGAGTATTATTATCTTAAATGTACAGTGATGCTGACTGTTCATTGCCATAGAATCTTGACTATATGTGCCCTGAGAGCTTAAAAATATTTTCTTCTTTACGTCAATAGTATTCCTCTCAACGTGAAACCCACCATTATCATTGGATCTATCAATATCTTTAGCTTCACCGACAGCTGAAACGGTTCTTTCAATAATTTGGTCAAATTTATATGTGCCCTCTCATTCATTGTCATTAGACCACCTAAGTCTTTACAAACATTTTCTGCACTCTCGTTAACGATATATAGGACTGCCAGATCAGAATATTGACAGTGTATCATTGTTGAAGCTCTAAACAGTCTATTATGGATAGCCAGACTTTGTGTACATCATCTCTTTTACAGATCTGGGCTATGAGACTCTAGCATGCTCTAATCAAATAGATACTTACTAGGTAAACAATGCGGCTGATGTTTATATGTGATGGAAAATTTTAATTAAACCTTTTATAGAGCATAAGAGATTGAACTTGCCTAATACTACTCTGGAACGGGTAAATTTACCTTTAAACATCCCATTTAGGCAGCGACGAGAAAAAAAATGTTGAGTCCGCTATTCTTTGTTCTAATTTTCCTCGCTCTCTTTTGAAACAGCTGAAAGCAATCCTATTTTGGCATCTTTGAAAGAGCAATGTGGTTTGTTTGGTGGGAACCAGGATAGTTCCTGCAATGATTTGAGTTGAAGGAAGTGATACAAATGACAGTTTCCTTTTGCCAATTAGAACATTGGTGATTGCAATGATTTAACCAGGATGGTCCCATATAGCATTGGTGATTGCAGAGAGCTGAATATTTGTATCAAGGGTGGAGAGTTACTTTCCTGTAGTTCTGATTCCTGTCCTTTGGTGATCCATGAGAGCTGTTAGGATTCTCAAGCAATCTCCAAGTAACATTTATTTTCTCAGATAAGGAACATTCTGAGAAATCATTTATGATAAAGGATAATCATTTGCAACAGACATACAATTTGCCTGAAAATAAAGGACTTAACCAGACAAATGTTGCTGAGAAGGACGGCAATCACAAGGGTATGACGAAACTGGAATTTGATCAGGCAGGGAGGGCCAAATCTATGAGGATGAATGGACAGAAACATCTAGCTGCACGTGGAATTTGTATTCCTCAGGGTGATACTACATCGACTGACCAGGTTCCAGATACGAGCCCAAGTAAGAACCATGCTGAAGTCACACTCAAAAGGGAAGAAACCATTTTACCTCGCCAAAGCAAATGCTTAGAAAATTCTCAATCAAATAATAATTCTGGCACGTCCAAGTGTAATTGTAGACCGCCAAATCAAAAAGGCAAAAGTTAGTCCATATTCATTTATTTGGCTGAAGGAGATTATATCTGTTGTAACTTTGCTTTGAGGAATACAGATATCAGTAACTTGAAACAGATAAATTGAGGGAATAATATTCTCTTCTATTGAGATTGATTTTATAGTGATTTACTACATAAATACAACATGATTACAGCTTAATTACATCCCTAGAATATACTTTACAGCTAGCTCAATATACTTTACAGCTTAATTAACATGACAACTAGTTAATATACTTTACAACTCAATATGCCCTATTTTTCAACACTCCCCCTCAAGCTGGGCTAAAGATGTCTTCCATTCCCAGCTTGCTTACTAACCACTCGAACTGTCTCTTGAGTAGTCTCTTCGTAAGTAGATTAGCTACTTGTTCCTTAGTATGGACATAATCCACACAAATCACATTATTGTTGATTTTTTCTTTGATGAAATGCTTGTCGACTTCCACATGCTTTGTAAGATCATGAAGTACTGGATTTTGTGCAATCGAAATTGCTGCCTTGTTGTCACAGTACAACTTCATAGGCATTGACTCTGTAACCTTCAATTCCAGTAGTAATCTCTTGATCCACAAAACTCACAGATTCCTGGGCTAAGGCTCTAAACTCAGCCTTTGCACTGCTTCTAGCTACAACATTTTGTTTCTTGCTGCGCCAGGTGACTAAATTGCCACCCACAAATGAGCAATATCCCGACGTAGACCTTCTATCAGTTACACTTACCACCCAATCTGCATCAGTGTAGGCTTCAACTTGCAAGTGTCCTCGCCTTTTAAATATAAGACCTTTACCCGGTGTTCCATTCAAATACCTTAGGATCCGGTATACTGCTTCAAAATGTTCAGACCCAGGTGAGTGCATGAATTGACTAACTACACTCACCGGAAAGGCTATTTCTGGTCGAATGTGAGATAAATAAATCAGCCTCCCGACGAGTCTCTGATAGCGCTCCTTCTCCTTCACAAATTTTGTTCCTGCTGGTTGCAATTTGACACTAGGATCCATAGTCGTCTCAGCTGGCTTACATCCTAGCATACCGGTATCATTCAACAAATCAAAGACATATTTGCATTGATTGACAAATATACCTTCCTTGGATCTTGCAAACTCCATTCCAAGAAAGTATTTCAACACTCCTACGTCCTTAATTTCGAACTCTTTTGCAAGCTTCCCTTTAAGCTCCCCAAGCTCCTCATAGTCACTTCCTGTTAAGATAATATCATCAACATAAACAATCAACACGTAACCAAGACGCTTCACAGCGTTGCAAAAATGTTCAAACGAAGCTCTTGGGGACTGCTTAAGGCCATACAAGGACCTTTTCAGTCTACACACCTTTCCAGCTCCAAACTTTGTTTCAAAACCCGTAGGAGAACTCATAAATACCACTTCATCTAGATCTCCGTTTAGGAAGACATTCTTAACATCAAGCTGATGTAAAGGCCAATTGAGATTGACTGCAAGTGACAGAAGAACTCGAATTGAATTAATTTTTTCAACAGGAGCAAATGTTTCCTGGTAATCAATTCCATATATCTGTGTAAAGCCTTTCGCTACGAGCCTCGCCTTATATCTCTCTACACTACCATCTGCCTTGCTTTTTATTGTGAAAACCCACTTGCACCCTACTATCTTCTGATCCTTGGGTGCTTCAACGATTTCCCAAGTCTCATTCCTTTTTAAGGCATTCATCTCTTCAAACACTGCTACTCTCCAATCTTGATCCTCCAGTGCTTCCTGAATGTTTTTAGGCACAAGAAGTTTCGAGATATTAGTAGTAAATGCCTTATATTTTTTGGACAAATGATCATAGGTTAAGTATCTGGCAATGGGATATATGGTGCAGGTTCGAGTACCTTTCCTAAGGGCAATGGGAATATCAAGGTCATTTTCTTGTGGGACAATTGGGGTTGGATTATCGAGATTGACATTGGAAGGCTTGTGAAAAATAGGTGGAGTATTTTTTGGTAGGTTAGGAAAAGAAGTACCTTGAGTCTCCACAGTTCCGTTGTCCGAGGATTCCGATGAAGCTTGTGCTGGAATAATTAATTTATCTTCACCCTTTTTGGGGACATTTCTCCTAGAATAAACCAAAGGTTCAAGGATATTTCGATTTTTTTCAATTCGTAGTATTTCCTTCTCCGACAGACCAATTTCACTGTTGGTAATTGTATATTCAGGCTCCCCATTTTTGAAAGGTTGGTCAGTAACCAAATTTGGAAGTGGTTCCCAAAAATTTGGTTCCCTTAGATTCTCCCCCTGAAACAAATTTTTGGTAAAAAATGGTTTTGTTTCCATGAAAGTGGCATCCATTGTTATGAAAAAATATTTTGTGAGAGGATTAAAAAATTTGTAGCCTTTGCGATTTGCAGCATAGCCTAGAAAAATACATTCTTCTGCCCTAGGATCTAACTTTGATCGGGATCTCTTAGGTATGTGAGCAAAAGCAGTGCAGCCAAATATTTTTAGTGGTAAATCCGAATTTATCCGAGATTCCGGAAAAAAAACTTTTTTAAACATTCCAATGGTGTTCTGTGCTTTAAAACTCGTGTAGGCATCCTATTAATTAAATATGCTGCAGTTAAAATTGCATCTCCCCACAGGTATTTTGGAACATTCATGTAGAACATTATGACCCTAGCAACTTCAAGTAAATGCTTATTTTTTCTTTCTGACACCCCATTTTGTTCTGGATTATCAGGGCAGGTCGATTGATGTAACACACCCTTTTGTTTTAAAAAAATGTCTACATATTGATTGAAATATTCTGTTCCGTTATCGGTTCGCAAAATGCTTATTTTTGTTTGAAATTGGTTTTCAATCAATTGTAAAATTCTTTAAAAAAATTTTCGACCTCATTTTTTTCTTTCATCAAAAATACCCAACAGAGTCGGGCATGATCATCCGTAAAAGTTACAAACCATTTTTTTCCTGATGATGTAGTTACCTTGGAAGGTCCCCACACATCACTGTGAAATAAGTAGAAAGGTTTTGACTCAAGGTATGGTCTAGAAACATATGTTCTACGTTGAATTTTTGCAAGAACACAACATTCACATTGAAAATCTAATGGACTCATTGTTTTAAATAAATCTGGAAGCAAATATTTCACATATGAAAAACTAGGGTGGCCTAAACGACAATGTCAGACCATTATTTGGTCATGAACAGAAAGGGAAGTAATACTACTAAGCCCTTGAACAATTTTATTACTAGGTAAGATATTATCAAAATAATAAAGATCATTAACCATTCTAGTACTGCCAATCGTCCTCCCCGAGCTCCGGTCCTGGAAAATACAATGAGAGTCACAAAAAATCACGCAAAAGTTAGAGTCTTTGGATAATTTGCTAACTGATAAAAGATTGTAGGTGAGTTTAGGTACATAGAGAACAGACTTAAGGTCTATTTTCTCAAAAATTTGGACCAAACCTTTTCCAACAACAGGTGAAAAACTCCCATCTGCAATCTTAACTTTTCTATTTTCAAGACAAGGTGAGTATATTTTAAACAAGTTCAATGAGTTGGTCATATGATCAGATGCTCCAGAATCAATTATCCATGGAGCAGAAATTCCAAAATTGGCCAGGCAAGAATTGAAAGTGAATTTGGTGCTAACGGAGGGTTATGAGTCCTTTTTCTCTTGTGCACACACTTCACAGCTAGGCTGAACTGAATATTCTGGTGGCAATTACTTCTTTTCCATCTTTTACTCCCTATTTTTTTGTTTATTAGTAAATTAAATATATATATGTGCAGTGTTGATTCTTTAAATATAATTACATGAGTACATTAATCTGATTTTAAGCCAAATTTACTACATAGCATGTGAGTTCAGGCGTGCATTCTTTTCGTTAAGTTTCAAGTTTTGTGCTTGGATGTTATGAATTTAGGTTTTTTTTTCTTCTTCTTCCAAAAAGAGAGTTTGGTTACAATTTACATGTAAAAATGCAGTTGCTGCAAATTTTGTTGTGTTTATTCTATATTTTAGTCCCTATGACCTTCTCTTTTCCTCTTAACGCCCTCTATGGAATTAAGATCTCTCCATTCGTTGCTCTGCCCTAAATTGTGTATTTCTATTGTGCGACTTTGATGAGTAGCAGGAAAGTGATGCTATGTTGAGCTTATTTTTTTACTTAATAGAAAGCATTCGAAACAAGTTAATGGAGTGCTAGAATTATTTCCCATTAGAACCACAAGTTTGAAATTTGAATCTTGTTGCTGAAAATTGACTTGTCTGCTGTGTGCATATCATTCGTATTCATCATTCATGGTAATGTGGTCCTTTACATTCAACACATTTAAAGCTGAATGTGAAGTGGTTCCATGAATTCTTCAGATTCAAGTCCTACGTGGTTGTTTATCCAATTTGTGTTCAAAATGGCATTATTTGGTTTTTGCCAAACATGGATCTACTGTATAAGGATATATTTTCGAAGCAAAAACCTCATTATATCATAGAACTTGACTACACATATTACACCAATATGATGATATCTAGGGACATAGCATATAGGTATGAGATTTTTTATTTTTATTTTTTCTACCAAACATCTCTGGGGATACACAGCTTTATTACCAATCAAAGCAGTGTACTTTAAATTGGAACAGGCTTTAGTAACTAATAGATTGTACAGTCTGTTTTATAGAGACTGCTTGATTTACTTGTTTCTTACTCTTAGGTATGTCAAAACCATTTGACGTAGTATCTCTGTACCTCATTTTTCTGTGATGAAATTATAAAGACATTATCAGTAGGTTCTTTTTTGGTTTTTAAGGTACATGAACACATCCTTTAAGGTTCACCATTTGGTATTCTTTTGTTCATTTTCCTTGTTATGTCACCATTTCTTATTGTGTAAGGTGGCCACTATAATGAACTTAATCTTCTGTATAAATGGAGAGGCAGCTGAGGTTAATTAAATTGTATTCTTGAACTCGAATTTAATATCATTATTGATTCTCCAGTTCTTTATTTTTTCAGGATAGAATAGAGTCAGCTACTGATGTACTTAAGTCACTTAAACCTGTCGTTGATGAAGAGGAAGAGATTCACTTGTCTCCTAGAAATCCTGAGGCCTCAATCTCATTCAAAATGTATGTTTAAGCATTTGAAGTTATATAGATTGTTAATCTCATTTATATTTTACGAAGATGATTTTGTTAGATTTTTTATACCATGCTTCTAACTAGTTGCTTCTCCATTCCCCTGTGTCTCATTCTATCTTAAAATCCATCCTTTTACAATCTTGTTGTCCTTTCCTATGTTCTTTGATAATATTGAGGTCTCTCTTCTTTACCTTGCCATGACCTTTGTTAAGGCTAAAATATGTTTTCTATAACTGAGTTTTGGAGTAATGGTCTTCGCTCTATTTCTTTTACATATTTTTTTATTTTCGAATGCTTGTAATTTTGGTCTGTTCATATGCTGCTCAACATTTATAGGAACTAAAACAAACAGAGCAAGAATGTCATTATCCTTTTAGAAGTTAATGCACTGCAGCGCCAAGTATGTTTGTTTTCCAAAATTTCATTTTCCTACCAAAATTCTCATGCGCAATGTATGCATCTTTGCCAAGGATTGAAAAGTTGATGCCTTGCATCCATACTTGGGTTCTATGAAAATACTACCAATTCGAGTTTTCAACATGATTACTGCTAGCGTCCAAGACATGTTAATTGATTTCGAGAATCTGATTAAGAGCAGATCCCGTAAATGATATTAATGTCAAGATGGTTCTAAATTGAAACTAAACAAGTTTTAATGATGTGCAGGGAAAGGAATGGTGGTAAGCCAGGCTCGAGGCTATGGCGACTGTATGATTCCAGAGTCTACTCCAAGCATAGTTATGCCAAGAAAGGTGTAGCGATGCATATACATTATACTAAGAAAGAAGTATATAGTATATATGTTTTTTTTTAATAATTAGATTAATTACTAAGTCTGTCTTTCTTTTGGCATCCCTACAGGTGTCATAATGCTTGCTTGTTTATGACAGGCTTGTGTTTTGGTAAGCTGGAGCTGGTAATCTGTTGTTTTGAATATGAAATGAGATATTTAAAGCTGAGCAGTTTCTGGAAACAATAATCCAAGGAATCGATGAAGGAGTTCCCAAGGGAAATCGGAAATTTGGTGGAGCTTAGACGCAAGAATGAATGAGTCTCTTCAGGAGTTGCCTGAAAGCACACGTGGTTTGCACATTCTACAAACCTTGGAGCTATTCAATTGCCCAAATCTTATGCTCCTCGAAACGCTTGCCCAATTAACTAGTCTACATTGTCTGGATAAATTCCGAGGAGGAAGTGGTTTAAGGAAGTTTGCACTTTTGAAGGACTTAACCATCTCTCTGGATTCCTTAAGATTGACAATCAAATTAGCAGCCAATGGCGACTTTGAAAAAGTGGCACGAGGGATCTTCAAATGGTGTTTGATGATGAAATGGATGAAAATGAGTGTTATGATGGATATATTTGATACCATGGAGACCCATCTAGAGCTGCTAAGTTTGTACATTCTTAATTACAAGAGCCTCAAACTTACACCGAGCTGGATCGATTCGCCTCTCAACAAGCTAAGGAAGGTTCTTCTCCCTATCACCTTATATCATTGCCATGTTTGGGAAAACTGCCCTGTTCGGAAGAGATTCAAATGTGTGAAATGGAGGGGTGGGACGTGAATATTTAGAAACAACACTGGATACTAGCGTCTTTCGAAAGTTGAAGAATCTGAAATTCGACAAGTGTGGGAAGTGGAAGGAGTGGGAGTACATATCGGCAGAAGAAGAAGAATCTGCAGCATTTTGTGTGATGCCCGTCTTACCAGGTTGGGAAAAAAAAAAAAAGAAAGAAAGGGGGGTTAAATTATACTGTACCTGTTAGACTATAAGGTAGTACTTTTCTATCCTAATTTTAAGAACAACTCATTTTATGCTCTATTTGATTAAAATAGCCTTTTGCATGTATATAATTAGAAAATTTGTGTATGAATGTTCCGTGTATTGCATTCTACCATTCGTGTATGTTTAAATCCATCGTGTAAATATCGGTGAATGTTTGAATCCATTATCCACCATACTCCCATTCGTATATGTTTGCATTAACTAGTGTAAATGCATTCTCTTATTCATATTTATGTTTTAAACCATCCGTGTAAATGGCAACTCACATTTGTAAATATATTACATACGAATATTCATACATGATGAACTAACTAATGCATTCGTATAAAAGGTTATTTTCGTTATTTCACATTTTTTTGAAAATACTGTACCATTCAAAATATACACATTTTCTTTTCTACCCTGAATATAACATTGTCTCTTTTTATGTTGAAATTGATCAAAATACTCTTTACTTGAATATTTGAGTAATATATTGCTAATAAAACAATTATTACTCAAAAAAATCATTGAAAAATATTACTTAAATATTCCATACATCTCATAAACGCTTCATGTTTACTGTTCCACGTTGTTTAAGAAAAATTGTTCTTTTTGACCAACTTTATTGACTTTAGAGGGTATTGTAGTATTTTTAGCTAATAAAAAAATATAAAGTAATGACATGTGTGCGAAAAATAAATGACAAAGTTGATATTAAAATAATTTTTAAGGTTGCTGGATAAAATGATATTTCATTTTTTGAAGTGTGAAGGGTTTTGTGAGACAAATAAACAATAAAAATATGAAGAGTTTTGTGAAACGAAAGAGTACATCATTTAATTCGAATACATTACTCATATCGCTCACTCACATTACTCACATAATTCACTCACTCACAATACTGACATCATTCAAGTCTCACTCACATTACTAAAACTCACTCACATTACTCGAATACATCACCTTAAAATTTTTATTTACTCGACCTTCTGTTCCGGTCAAACTGCATCGTTTGACTGCATAAAATTCTCACAAAAGCTACAGTAAACGCATCTCTTTGGACGGGACGGAGGGAGTACTAATTTTTAGTTTATCATTACTTTTCTTTGATTACAATATATTCAAGTAAAAGGAATTTTCCTCTATCAGAATATAAAAAGATATTTTATTTAAAGTAGGATGATTTATATTTATTTATTTAATATTCTGCAGGGCACTGTCATGCATTAATTAACACATAATTTAGCCTAAACGTAAACGAAGGGTCTAACATATATTGGAAAGTAGAAATAAGTGTAAGAGAGGGTCAATGGGGTGACATAAGAGGGTCAGCCAAAATTGTGACGTGAGGGTCACGCTCTTATCATTTCTTCCCTTGCAAGACTACGTCTTTGTTGTTCTCCTGTCCTGTGGTGCTCACCCACCCTACCCCCACCCCACCCCCACACCTGTCCTCATCGTCGACCCAAGTCAACCTCTCTACTCTCTACTCTACTCTTCAACCGTCAAACACGCGCAACACAAACTACATAAAATTTGTACTACTGCTTTTAAAAAAAAAGAACTACATTGATAGAATTAATTTGTACGCATAATGCCACGAAAATATATTATTGAAATCGAGTAGATTAATTTTAATTCTAATTTGAGGCACTCTCTTATAAAATGAGTTTTTTTTAAAAGGGTTGTGAGACGAGTCAACCCATCACTAAAATATGCTTATTATATACATAAATTATGCTTATTTGTAATTAAAGTTTATCAATAATGAATTATATTATAACACGCTAAAATTATACTTTAATACAGAATTCACAAATGAGACATATTTAAAAAATATAATTTAACAATCATTAACATACTTTATTTATATAATAGACATATTTTAATGTGTCCGTCTCAAGAAAATAACGTCTCCCTATTGATTTTGTCTTCTAAATTTATAGAATTCGTCCCACTTACTTCATTAGTTCATTGTTTTAGTTAATTCCAAAACTTATGCATATTTTTAAAATATCAATTAATATACTATCAATATTTTCACAATGGTAAAATGAATACAAAATTATCAAACACTTTCTTCGTAGTGAAAATGAATATGTTATAGGATAATAATCTACAAAAATGCCTTTCCAAAACTTATTATTATTATTATTATTATTTTAAGGTAAAAGGGGTAGATTGCAATTGCTAACAACTAAGGCTAGGTAGCATTAATTGACAATAAAATGGAGTAGGGTTGATTACATCGACCCATTTATAGTGAATTCAAAAACGACATAAAACGTTACATTAGCCCCTACCAGTCAATTACAACTCTTAATTTAGACACTTTTCTTTTTTCAGAATAAAAGAAGAAGTATGTTTATAACAAGCCTAAAACTTGTGTGTCTTCGAGTACATTGTGCTCCTCAAATTTCGCATTTTTCTAAAGTTATATCCTTTAATATTAAATGGTATAGTCTTTAATATAAGAACATGTATCCTTTATTTTTTGAAAAAAAAATCTTTAATCAAATATTAATACTATTCATATTTCAACCGATTTTCTCAATAAAAAAAATTATATTCTTATTAATTAAAGTTTATACTCTTTAAAACAAAATGTTATAATAATATGTGCAGGAAATACGAGATACCAACTCAATTAGCCCCTACCACTCCCTTGGATAATAGTATCAATATATACCTTATAAAATTGTTTTAAAACCAGAGACTTCAAGTACACTATTTGCATTTATTTAGATTTATTTTTCTTTTTAAAACTGTTAGTAAAAAACAATGTGCCTTATAAATTACCGGAATTGAGTTACAATATTCCATAAAATTAATAATTAATGAATTAAAGGAATTTATCATATTTTCAAGTTTTATTAGTACACAATTAGTTTAGATTAGGGGTGGGCGATATGATATACCAAAGTTTTTAAGCTATACCGTATATCATACCTAAAATATCGGTATTAGAAAAATCATACCTTTACCATTCTGAAAGTTTCGGTATACCATAGTTCGGTATATCGAAACTTCGGTATAAGAAAATTGTATACCTTTTTCTTACCGATATTTAAGTACTTCCTCCGTCCCACTTCAATCTTTACATATTTTTATTTTGAACGTTCCATTTTAATTTTTATGTTTCCCTTTTTATGGGACACACCTAAAACAATTAATATATCACTATGGATCCACATCTAATACTAATACACCTACACACTTTACATTAAATATTAAATTTTTCTACCAACTGTCTATTAAAATACTATACTCATTAATCAACGTGCAAAAAGCAAACGAAAACATTGAAACTCCTAATGAATGATTGATGTACCTGATAACGATTAAGTTCTAAATTAATTAATTAAAAATTAATATGCACTCTTAGATTATAATTAAAATAAAAATAATTACAATTATACTCTAAATTTAAAATAATAAACCCTATAATGCTTACACGTACGTTCTTCAAAATTTCACTAAATTCAATGATGGGTCAATAGTTTTAATATACTCCCCCTTCCCTTGGTAAGAGTCTCATTTGCTTTTGGGCACGTGAATTAAGGAGTATTATTATTTAATTTGTAGTGGGTAGTTGTATTAGTGGGTGTGTGGGCCCCATGTTTTAATTGTATTAGTGGGTGTGGGTGGGCCCCATATGTCCAAAAAAGAAAATGGGATCCTTTGAGTGGGACAACCAAAATGGTAAAATGAGACTCTTATCTAGAGACGGAGGGACTATTAGAATTTCTTTTAAGTATATGTACCTTACTAAAATAATTTACGATATTTCGGTATATACCAAAATATCGCGGTTTTAAAATTTTGCATACTTTTACAGTATAAAAAAATTCAATACGGTATCATACTTTACCAAAAATTTTGGTATACCTAAAATTTCGATAAGTATGATATTTTTCGATATGATAAGTGCGGTATAATGAAATTTCGGTATTTTTTCTCAACCCTAGGTTAGACTTTAGACAATGGTTCAATTATTTTCAAATGAGGTAGAACATTGGGACTGATGATTTATCCTCATATTTATTCCTTTGTTTATTCATGCAACCAGTTTTAAAGGATCATTAACAAACTCTTTAGATGAGAAGGAATTTTTTTTTATGAAAATTGGTGTGATAATTGGAACTATATATCCTTCCTCATGATTAAAAATTTTGTTAAAATTTCATCTTACACGTGACATGTTAAATTTAATTCCAGACCCAGTTTATGTTTATATTATCGTTGTGGTAATGTTTTGTGCACAGTTATTACATTTAATGGTAATGATTTGTGTGCAATCGACAACTTTATGAGTAATATTATTTTACTGACAAGTTTTAGTGGTATTTTTAAGATAATTATAATTTTATATTATGTATGTAATATTTTATTAGAATGATTTGTGATATATTTTAGGGTGGGTATTATGTGATACTATTTTATACTTTTTATAATAGTTAACATTTTTATTATAAAATGTTATTACTTTCGCCATAAAATGTTATCACTTCTCATTTATACTATAAATTATTATTCATGAAATATCATTATCACTTTTCATAAATTTAGTATCACTTTTTATTATAAAAATTATCACTTTCTATCAGTGTCACGTAAGCTCTTATGTGAAACGAGCTCACACAAAATTTTGCCTATATTTTAATAATTAATTTTTAGAAATTCGTGATCAAGATATGTTTTACTATTAAGGAGTGTATGGTTCACCTTGAATTAATACGAGTGTTAATAAAGTTTTGGCATGTGATCAATAATACGTGAGCATGAAAATTTGCATAATTTTTCGTAAGTTTCAAAGATATAATAACTAGAAATGTTAAACAGGGACTTTAACCCTACAAAATTATAGGCCAAACAAGCCAAAGGCAGACCATTTTAAATATACCTTGAAAAGTTCGGACCAAACCTAAATCTAGCGAACAAAACGGGTAACTAACAAACTATAAGATTAAAAAAAATAATAATAATAAAACATAAATAATTCAAACCACAAAACATCGATAAATTCATTTCTATAGTTTTATTTTGGTTGTAAATAATTATCATATTTCCTCTATACATTCAGATGATGTTTGGTTTGAAGTTATTTAGGGTTTGAAAATCATGAATAGTCATTTTATGTTTGTTTTGGGTTTTGGGTAGGATAGATTTAAACTTTATGTCAAATCAATGTACTCCATTAATTTAGGGGACAACTATTTATACCCCAAACCTGCTAAACAAACCTCATTATTATATAAATTTAAAATATATTTATGTGAAATACCCAAAATAAAATTTCTAAATATACCTCTAAACCCTATTATCATGGAATAAGAGAAAATATGTAACTACCGAGTTCAACCCGCTCTCCGCCGTTCCCACATCCTCAGTGGTGAACTCAGCAAACTCATTAAACCCAGTGAAGTTTGGACACATTCTCTACGGCGTGATCGAGTCTCCTAATCCCATAATCCCATAATCCAACTCTTGATAGGATACATCATCATTCAGTGGCTCGAAACTGGGTAAGAAACGTAGATTGGTAGCTGCCTCAAAGCTCGTACAAATTGCATAACCGCGTCACCGTATAAATGCACCTCCGCCATGGCAGTTTTATTGTCTGATAAAAGAACAGGCGGCAACGCGGATTTGGCGCCACGGGAGACGGCGGCAGAATAGGCTGAAAAGGCGGAATCAACCTGAATGGCTACCGTACGGATGCCGAGGCCGTGGGAGGAAGTGAAAAGCAGTGATCGGAGAAAGAGAAACTGTGAATGGAGGCGGAAGATGGGTCAGAAATTGAAGGGGAGTACGGGTGGTGAAGAGGAAGCTGAGGTCGCCGGAGCGGATGAGGTAGGAGGCGTGGGCGGAGTTCCCGGTGGAGAGGTCGGATTTAGTGATGAGGTGAGAAGCAGACGGTGATAGTAGCGTCACCACATCAGAACAGCGGCGGGCGGTGTTAGTGTCTTATGCAGAATTCATAGGGCTTAAATTTAACGATGAGGTGCATTTAAAATTTAATGATGTCTATATAACAAATTTTCATAATTAATTTTATTTTATTATTTATAAAAAGGTATTTATATCTTTTCATATAAGCTCAAGTGGTAGAGGGGAGGGTGGAAAGATCTTCCAGCTGAGCTTGGTTGCTGCAGGGTGGGGGTTCGAATCCTGCCTTTGGCATGAATTTGACCCCTTGTAAGCACAAGTTTAACAGTGAGCCCTCTCTATAAGCCACTTGAGGCACATCCTGCGATTTACCTCCTCCACCAATCCCCAGGGCAGGGGCGGTGGGGGCCCCTAATGGTGGGGTACACCATATCTTAAATCTATGTATTAAAAGGGTTCTTTTAGTAGATTTAGGGGGCAAATAGCTGGCCCCATTAATTTATTTAAAAAGTTAAATGAGGGGAGAGATAAAGAAAGAAAATGTATTAATTGAGGAGAGAGAATATAGTAAGTATATATAGGGGTGATTTTTAAAATTTTGATGTGAGTTTTGAAAACCAAAACCTGAGTTTAAAATCCGAAAACGAACACCACCTCATTTTATCAATTGAATACTACTCCTTGCGTTCGCAATTCTTGTTGCGTTTACTATTTGCACGAAGATTAAAAAATATAGTATTTTATATATAGTGGATAGTTATTTATAGTATCTTTCTTATTTTACCTTTTTATCTATTCTGTTTCCATCTGTCAGTTAACAACATAATTAACAATAATTAAAAATAAATATGATTTAAAAAATTAATGACTAAATAATTTAGAAAAAATGTAAATATGAACAGTAACTCATATTAGAGTCCACAAAATGATCATATTACAAATGTGAACAAGATCAACATCAAAATTATATTCCCACCCATAACATATTACAAATTTAATTTTTCTAAAACTTCACTCTAAATACGTTCATTATTACATACTCCTAATATACATCAACTTTGAAAATTAAAAGTGTCAACCAAATTAAAATTCTCCCCAATTTAAAATTTGCATATCCCTCCTAATACACAATATAAATACATTTACTCCACAAAACAATCAGTTCATACAACTAGAAAAATGAGGAGGAAAGATCTAAATCAAAGTGAATTAAATGCTCTAACTCAATTCTTGTTGGAAGGGTCCACTGATAGAGAACCAGGTCGAGGTAGATTCAAGGCAGCAGTAGTGAAATATGGAGTGTCTGTTGGTGTTCGATCATTTGGTTAACGTGAATCGTTAAGGTTCTGTACGATTCTATATCAGCGGAAGAAAGAACATAAAATTATATTACCTTTCATCAGGGTATGTTGAAGAAGAGAATGAATTCTCGCTGACAGCACGCACAACCTCACCGTTTTGGACATAACTCTCTCATCTGATCTCAGATTTGAGTGATCTAAGTGCCAAAACGATCCTCTCTCCCGTGACTTTTCAATGGTGTATCACACGAATAGTTTGGAGTTATACACAATTTTAGAAAAATTGTGAAAGTTGACAAACAGTAGCAGCAAACGACCTCTTGATCTTCTGTTGTATTCCCAAGTCCAATCTTGACGTTGTGTGGGCGACGATCCTCAAGATGCTCTCAATCTGCTATTTCCTTTCCCTCCTCATAGTGTTAGATGTGAATAATTAGTGTTTCTGGATAATTGAGATGACTTATATATGGGCTACAACAGAGACCAGGAGGAGAAATTAGAGTTGGGCCTCCATTGGGCTTAAGTATCCAAGTTTAGTCTAAAACTTATACTTAGGTCTAATAATAATAATAATAATATATTCCACTAAAATATTATTATTGCACTGCCGCTTTAATCCCATAATTACGTTATGGGCTCCTTCTTATTATGAGCCCGTTAGTCTCCCCTCGTTTAAGATATATAATTCCCATTAATTAATTAAGTTACTGATAACTCCATTAATTAATATCTCATCCGAGAGTAGTACCACTCAACCTCATTATCATGCCGGAATAAATCCACCAGCTGGGTTTTGATGCGCTTTTTCTTTGCACACAAATTTAATCCCCAAGTATTAAGGATATCAATTGCAGCTTAAGCAAGCGACCAAGTGAATATCGAACCCAAAGGACGATGTATTATCAATTTAATTATTATCTAAATTAATTAAGACGAAAGGTAATAAAGTTAATGGATTTAATTAACAACTACTAAACAATTAAATTAATAACAAGTAAAATAAATAACACTGGAAGAATACGAAAGTGGATCAAGTAGGAGAATAAGTAGCTCTAGGGTAATCCAATTTTATTACTTAACTTCCCTCTCATGTACTGGCCGACTCTGCTTTGTGGACTATGGACGCATCACTAAATCATGCAAATCTACTCTATAGACAGAAGTAAATATGCGTGTAACATGTGTGAATAACCTCGGAGCAAGAGGCGTAATTTCACCCCCTTTCTAGGTACTATCAGTATCAATTATTTCCCACGTCTGGAATCTAACCCGATATGATCTCCCTTTATATGTACTATAAAATTACCCTCTTCATCCTGCTTACTAACCCGAATTCAATTCAATTAATAAATATTCATATATGATAATTTTAATAAAACTTCGGAGTCCTCTCACTTAGAATCATAACATGAAATTCTGTTCAGCGGTGAATGCACTCAATCTACAACCAAGATATATATTCAGGCTCTATATAACAGTTGAAGATGCACAAAATTAGATTGGATTGGAGAGAGCCACATCCATCCTACACCACCCCACAAGGGGGGATCATCACCCACTCAATCTAATATCTCTCCAATCTCCTTTTTGGTGTGCTCTACATCCCTTTTTATACTTGTAAAATGCTCCTCACGGACCTTGGATGGGCTTTTACTTGAGACATACGCCAAATTTGATAAAAGAAACCCGAAACTACCAAAAATAGCATCAGCGACATTCCGTTCGACCAAACCTTCCTTGGTCGAGTAAAGCCTCCTGGTCGAGCAATGGTCGAGCAAACCTTCTGTAAGAATTTGGTCATTTTACTCGACCAAACTTCATCCGTTCGACCAAGATGATGCTGGTTGAACGGATCTCCTCTGGTCGAACAATCTTGCGCCCTCTCACCGTTTCGCACATAACATCCACATCCGACCTCCGATTTGCATAATTCTTGCGCTCAAGCGATTCTCTCTTCTTTGGCTTTCTATCTATATTAATAACTTATAGAAAATCTAACATTTAAAGTTGTAACAAGTCACGCAAAGTGGCACAACCATTCTGTTCGGCACAGCGTGTGCGACGTCACCACTTTGATCATAACTC
Organism: Pogostemon cablin; assembly: GCA_023678885.1. Taxonomy (NCBI): domain Eukaryota; kingdom Viridiplantae; phylum Streptophyta; class Magnoliopsida; order Lamiales; family Lamiaceae; genus Pogostemon; species Pogostemon cablin. Next base: position 15,772,424 of record CM043000.1, read on the forward strand.
TCTCGTTTAGAATTCGATTGGGGTGTTCTTTATGCCAAAACGACCTTCTCTTCTGTGGCTTTCCAACTATATATCGCACTTCTAATTCAGAGTTCTACACAAATACAGAAAAATTACACAAGTTGGACGTGCATTTTTCAGCATCCTTGCACAAATTGCACATTTTCTCCAACATTGCACTTTTGATCATTTTTCCACCTAAAACACAATAAAACACCTCAAGTGCACATTTTTTTCAAATATATTGAATATAAGATACTCGTGCTAATATATAACAACTATACTCATAAAAAAGGTGTTAGATTGGACACTAAAACACGCTTATTTTTACTCTCAACAGGTTTACATGATAATCCTTATGAGATCCTCAAGGGGACATCATCAACCTATTTAATAGGACACAGATTACTTCTACAATCAACAACATACCATAGAGATAGCACTATTTCCCAACTCACCGAGTTTATTGATTTAATTACATGTAAAACTCACCCATTGATGAATCATAGAAATACATACTGCCTTACGTGTCGAGGTTATTGTATATGGATTAAGAGCACGAACATCCATAATAACTGAGATCAAATTCTCCTATATACTCAGTATAAATCGAACGATCTCAAATGGTCTTGCTCAATACACACAAAGTGCACTAATGTGATTCTATAGTCAAGACAAACTAATATCAAATTACACTACAACCATACCGATAGATAGTCCCCGTCTATCTCGGTTGTGAGCATCTGTTTATACTTTATAAGAAAATCGATAATATGATCTTCCGCGTGTTGTCACACAACATATTATCTAAAGTATAAAGTAAGTGGACTATTGCATCGGACATATAAATAATTTATAAGATGCAATCATTTGATCATATGATTCTCATTTCAAATAAATTGTTATAACATTGTTCATACAAAAAGCTAGACTTTTAGTATACAATCCAACAATCTCCCACTTATACTCAAAGATTATGCTGTCATGTCTTCCACCATACATCTGATTCTCATTCCCACTACACGACCATCAAAAGCTTTCGTTTTAAGGTCCTTGTAAAAGGATTTACTAGGTTATCATCCGATGCAATCTTTGAGACAACAATCTTCCCCTCATCATACGATATCTCGTAATAGGTGGTACTTGTGCTCCATGTGTTTAATTGCTTATGGGCACGTGATTACTTCAAGTTTGCAACTGCACCATCATTATCACAATAAATTGTGATACCATTGGGCAAACTTAGGAACCACATCAAAGTCCATCACAAAGTTTCTAGAGTCATACAAATACTTTAGCTGCCTCAGAGGCTCCAATTTATCATCTTTCCATGGTGGAGACCGAAATATATTTCTATATGACACTCCTCCATATTATGGCTCTTCTTCCTAAAATTAAACACATAATCTTGAGGTGGATTTACTGCCGTCCTACCTGACTAGAAAAATCCGAATCTACGTAATCCACAAGAAGCAGTGAATCTGTCCGGTAAGCCTACATATAATTTTTAGTCCTTCTCAGGCACTTCAAATACGTCTTATCATAGTTCGTCATTCTTATTCTGGGTTACGTTGATACTGACTCTGCATGCATTTAGTAAAACAAATATCCTTTCTCGTGCATAGCATTCATTTGATTAAACTTCCTTATTCACCGAGGCATAAGGAACCGCTTTCATCTCCTTTATCTTCTTTTGTGTCTTAAGACACATATCCTTAGATAAAGTAACATGCTAAACGAGTAAGGATTGTATCATTTCATGAAGCTTGAGATAAGCACAACATTCTTTCTTGTGATCCGAATCACCATGATTACAAGAATATATTTTTCTTCTCTTAAGTCCTTCATTTCATACTGCTTTATGAGCCATACCCATACGCCCGACAATACTCTTTCATTGTCTCCAATGAGCAAGATATTATCTACGCATAGTACAAGAAATACCACCACGTTTTCGTCATCTTTTTAATACACAAGACCCATCCGATCATTGATTAAATTCATATGGCTGGATTTTCTTATCAAAACAGATACTCCATAATCTTGAAGCTTGCTTTAGTCCATCGATGGACAATTTTAAGCTTACACACAAAATGCTCTTAGCTCTTTGCAATGAATCACTCTGGTTGCTTCACATAGATGTTTCCCTCAAGACTTCCATTTATGGAAGCTGTCTTGACATCTATTTGCTATACCTCATAATTCAATATGAGCAACAACAAACAAAAGAACACGGATCGACTTAAATTTAGCTACCGGCGAAAAGGTTTTCTTATACTCGAACTCATCCTTCTTTTTGAGTATACCTTTACGCTACAAGCCTTGTTTCAAAGTATTACCTTACCGTCTGATCCTCTTTTATTTTGTAGAGCCACTTCGAATGACATTCAAACCACTTAGTGGTTCTACAGGCTCCCAGATCTAATTTAGAATTCATAGATTGTAGTTTCAGATAATCATTGCAAGTTGCTAAGATATCGCATTTTTATCTTATAGTGCTTCGTCATACCCATGGTCCGATTTCATGTTTATTAGGGACCAAGTCTCAAGACTCTCCAAAACATAAATCTATCAGGTTGTAGAACAACTCTCCCACTATGATAAAGCGCTACACATAATTATGTATCAGACATATCACGCGATGCAGTTTCCTTATGGTATATCCTCTTGTACAATTTGTACTATACTTTGTGTTTTTCCTCTCACATTCTTTAGAACAATTTATGCATAGCTTTGTGATTTATTACATAGTCCTTTTCTAAAAATCTAGTGTTCGTGTTAATAATCGCCCTTTGATCTTTTGGACTATCAAATAAGACATCCTTCATTTTTCTAGGATATCCTACAAACAGACAAACATCCTTACGACATGTTGTTTCTAGAGCATACCCATAAAATGAATTTAGTAATTTCAAATAATTCATCATCTATCTAACCTTTTCCATAAGAGTCTTATTCATTCTTTTTGCTACACCAGTCGGTTGGGGTCTGCCCGGTGTTGACAGCTTGGGATTCAATCCCAACCTCTGATAAATAGCTCCTAAATTATCTTAAGAGATACTTGATAAATTTTCGATGACCCTTCACTGCATGAGCCATGCAATTTTGAATTAATCATAGTACTATGACTTGCGGTGCATCAAAGTATATCTAACCATCTTTCGCCTGGATAGTCTTAGGACAACACATATCAGAATGAATCAATTCCAATATATCTTTCGCTCTACACCCCTTTGTCTTGAAAAAGCAATCATGACTTAGTCTCAGATGCCAAATGTATGTTTGGTTCATATCCGAAGGTTCCTTTATTTTATTAGATTAGAAGACGCGTTATCATTACTATTATATTGCATCCATGAGATAAACATGATTTAAGAGTGTACAAATTGTCCACCAACGTACTACAACAGATTATAGCTCCATCCTTCATTATAATGACTATGACATTCAAATGAAATAGAGTATCCATACGTATATACATAGAAACTGAAATGAAATTCTTCTATGAAAATGTACGTAAAGACAATTTCTCATAATCAAACATTTATTCCTATCAAAAGATAAATAAACAACTCCCACTGCAACAGTCACTACTTTCATAGCTTACCCATGTACTCATTAATCTCATCATCACTTAGTTACATGCTTTTAGTGATTTCGATATCTACACACAACATGTTAGTAGATGCCATCACTAATCATGCTTCATCAACTAGTGAATGAGATACTAACCTTATTCACATCTTGATGAAAATTGATTTCCTTCGTCACATGTTTTGTCAGAAGTTCCCCACCATATACAACCTTTTGTATTTCAGGCAGAACTTGCTCAAAACATCTAAGCAAACTATGGAGAATAAATTGATCTAGGTTTCCCCTTCAATTTCTATTCCAAGTATTTCTAATTCATTCAACAAATTAATCATGACGTCCTGTCTTTCTAACTTACTCAAGTATCCGAAGAGTCGCATGAGAATGAACATCATATTTGTATGAAACTCTCATTTTTCATTGGAGTCTTAAATAGACACTAGAGGACACCTTTAGTGAGAACACATATGTTTTCCTAAGCAGTAATATTCGAAACCAAGATTGTTTTCTAATCATTTAATTTTGGACCAGTAAATATAATTTCTTTTACTTAACAATAAGTGAAATAGAACCATTTTTGAAAATACAGAGAATCACATAAATAAAATACACAGATCAAATCTTTGAATTTATCCATTTATATTGATTCCCTCAAAATAATATAAAAATAAAATTCACCGACATCTCAAGCACCGTGAGTCTGCATGCCACGTTAGTATGGACGTATACAAACCCGAACAATTACAAGAGAAGACTTTACCCATTAATTTCATTTGTCAATCTAACTTCATGACAAAATAATTAATAGTCTGTTCCTTTTAAGCCATGCAAATAACTGCAGTGACTTCGTTGTGGATGATACTTATTATTTATACCTAAGTGTACACCATTATTTGATCTCAAGTCCATTGTGCAAGCTTATGTGCCTTACAGTTGGAGAAGTACACACGCGCACGGATAACTTCCAACAATCATCATAAAGAAGTTTGTTCTAGCAATCCATGAATAAACTCATCCGTTGTGGAGGAAGGCCTATTGCCAACACGCAAGTTTACTCACATCACTTACAAACCAATAATGGAGGCTGCAGGAATTATTTACCAATCCCCTCTCCCACTTAATTATTTAACACCGAGGGTTTTTACATGCATATAATATTCAAAATAAAATACGCAACCTATCATGCTCCTATAACACCAATCAATGCAGTAAATCACAGAGAATTATGCATACATATATAACAATAATCAGATAATCAAATCAAATTATGACAGTTACATATCAGCAAATTTGATTGTTCACCACCAAGCACAAATATCGGCAAAGACCTCCACATTATCAAATTTTTAAAATTTTCCAGATTATCAAAATTTCGAAACCATCGATATCGATCATCGATATCATCCAGATTATTGAAATCATCGATATCGACCATATTATCAAATGTTTGAAAAACTTACCGATTATCAAAATTTTGAAACTATCGATATCGACCGTCGATATCGTCCAAATTATCAAAATCATCGATATCGATCAGATTATCGAAATCTTCGATATCGTCCAGATCATCAAATTCATCAATATCGACATGCAATCATATATAACAATAATAGATAATTAAATCAATTATGGATGTTATATATCACAAATTAAATCGCCACTAAATATGGAAGTCTGGTCCGACACTCCAACTGTTGAACCGATGACTTACACAACAAGCAGGATTACTTATGCCCTATGTCGTCCATCATCATGGATTACTTTGACCAAGAACACGTCAGAGCACGTGGCATGAAAAACAAGACTGCCTGACCATCATACACGCCGGCATGACTCGTGCCATGTACTGAGCAGCATCCGCAAGCCATCCATGCCCCTGCGCCTCTCTAGCTGCTCGCCTACCTGCTAGACGCACTGCACTACTGGCGCGCGCTACTTGCACGATGGCACGACTCGTGCCAAGTAGTGGCACGACTCATGCCGTGCATCATGCAACCGCCGCACGCCTTCCCGACGCCACGCCAAGCCATGTTCTCACCAGCACCACTCGTGCCGTAAGCCAGCACTGGTCGGGCCAAACACCACTTCCTATGTCAATCATTCGCCGCTCATACAGCCCATGTCATGGTAGTCAGAATTCCCGCTGGCACGACTTGTGCCGCAAGGCAGCACTAATCGTGCCAACCGCCGCCGCCTTCGCCCGTTGCCAGCCATGCCTATCCATTAGTGCTCGAATCCGCTTCGCCCACTATACACATCCGCAAGACTCGTGTCGTGAAACAGCACGAGTCGTGCCTGTTCATACTGCAATCGCTACTGCACGCTTCGTGTTGCCAGCACACGTCTGCCACATGTCGTGCCGCGCCGCAAGTAGTCCAATGTCGATAGCACCCGACACTGCCCTCCGCCCAGCCTGCCGGCATGACTCATGCCACCCTTTGGCATGACTCGTGCCGCCTCCCAGCAATGCCGTCGGGCTGTCTGTGTCTACGCCATACAGCTGCGTCCTGCCTGCCGTCAGCCGCCGTGTCTCATCCAGCATTCAGCCATCGACGTTCATCGATGACAATCACACCAACGTATCCGAATAGAGTATTCAACAAGAAACAATTATTTCTAAACCCTTGTCCACATTTAATATACAAACACTGGCCTAACGTTTCAGCTTCACCATGAAATCGAAGCTCTGAAACCAATTGTTGGTGTTCGATCATTTGGTTAACGCGAACCGTTAGGGTTTCATACGATTCTATATCAGCGAAAGTAAGAACATAAAATCATACTCCCTCCGTCCCACCACAGTTTTCACACCTCCTTTGTGAATTACACATGAGGTGTGAAAACTGTGGTGGGACGGAGGGAGCATTAACTTTCACCAGGGTATGTTGAAGAAGAGAATGAATTCTCGCCGACAGCACGCGCAGTCTCACCGTTTTGGACATAACTCTCTCATCTGATCTCCGATTTGAGTGATCTACGCGCCAAAATAATCCTATCTTCCGTGACTTTCCAACGATGTATCACACAAACATTTTGGAATTATACATGACTTTAGAAAAATTGTGAAAGTTGACGAACAGCAGCAACAAACGACTTCTTAATCTTCTGCTGTATTCCCAAGTCCAATATTGACATCGTGTGGGCGACGATCCTCAAGATCCTCGCAATCTGTTATTTTCTTTCCCTCCTCACAGTGTTAGGCGTGAATAATTAGGATTTTTGGACAGTTGAGATGACTTATATATGGGCTACAACAGGGACAGGAGGAGAAATTAGAGTTGGGCCTCCATTGGGCTTACTTATCAAAGTATACTATAGCATAAACTTTTCTTGCTGACGTGTCGTCTCCACATCGCTCCAATGTGACGTGTAATTTTCTCAATTTTTTGGATTTTTAATACTTTTTTTAATATTTTACTTATTTACTTTTAAGTAACTTCCTTATTTAATATTTTCTTTTTAAATGATGTGTTTCTTATTTTTAATAATGATTAAATTTTTAATATTTTATTAATTTATTTATTTGGATATTATTAATTAATTACTAAATCTTTTAATGCAATAAATTAATTCATATTAAATTAAATCATATATATAAAGGGAAAAAAAGAATATTTCATATAATATTCTCTCTCACTCAACCTATAAATAAGACTTTTTGGTTATTCATTCTAAATACACACATTCGATTCTCCAAGAGGAATATGAGCTTTCTTCAATTTCCTCTAGAGAATTAATTTATGAAAGTATAAAAATTTATTTCGATAGAAAAGTATAAAAATTTATTTTGATAGAGCGAATAATAGAGATTCGATCTACCTCTAAAAAATTAATTCTAGTATTCTTCAAATACTTGAAGAGGGAGAGAACTGATTCTAGTATTCTTGAATCGATTTACCAAATCGATTCAAGTATTCTTCAAATACTTCAAGAGGGAGAGAACTGATTCAAGTATTCATAAATCAATTTACCTCTTAAGAATCGATTCTTCAAGAGGAAGAAAATCGATTCAAGTATTCTTGAATAGATTTATATCTTGAAAATCAAAATTTCAAGAGTATGAGAATCGATTCAAGTATTCTTGAATAGATTTACATCTTAAAAATTGATTCTCCAAGAGGAAAAAAAATAAATTCTTCAAGAGGAAAAAAATCGATTCAAGTATTACCTCTTAAAATCGATCGATTCAAGTATTCCTTAAGATCTAACTCTAAAATATTGATTCAAGTATTCTTCAAGGGAAAGATGATCGACGATTCAAGTAGTCTTGAATCGATTTACTTCTAGAGAATAAGAGGTTGAAAAACTAATTCAGGTATAAAATCGAAAACTTAAGTTCTTTAAGTTAAATCATTATTTCATATCAAATAACATTAAAATTGAGGTTGTAAATATTTGTTAATTTTTTTAATTTAGTATATTAATATTTATTTATTTACATATATCTTAATTTTTTCTACTTCTTTCTTTTGTGTTTTTCAGGATATCGTGAACCGGGTTGGGCTGCAAAGGTACTTCGTGGTCTCTATTGCTCTACTTCACTCAATTTCTGTGCTGCCCATTCTTTAACTCTCATGGCTATTTCTTTGGAAAATCTATATGCCAATTGTCTCTTGAGTTGGATGAACAAACTGCTATTGCCATTAATTCAAATCTGGAATTCAACTTGGACGATTCTCATTGTCTTATTGGAAAAATCATGGCCCCCCGTGTTATTTCCGTAAAAGATATCGAAAATATGTTCTGTAAGCTCTAGCAACTAAAGAAATCACTTTGCTGCAAGCATCTTGATGATAATCTCGTGCTATTTTCCTTTAAATCTGAAACGGACATGCTTAAAGTTCAAAAGGGACCCCCTTGGTCCTTTGATCGTTACCTTCTCATTCTTCAAAAAGCAAGTAGTCTTTCTATGGCAACAAAAGTTGAGTTCAATAATTACCTGTTTTGGATTCAAATTTTTGGTCTACCCTTGGGTCTAGCTGATTTTACTAAATTTATTCGTAATCAAATTGGTGTATTCATGGAATCTGATAGTGATGTCGAAGGAAACTTGATTGGGAAATTCCTACCACTCCATATCATGCTAGACATCCGCAACCCCCTTTGGAGAATCTTAAGCCTCTCCCATCAAGGTAGCATGTTAGGTTGTTACTTAAAATTTGAAAGATTGTCGACTTTTTGCTATTTTTGTGGCAGAATTGGCCATACTGATCGTGATTGTGACTCCAAACTCCACAGCCCCAATCCTAACCCACATCCCCTTCCATATGGCACCTGGCTACGAGCCTCCCTATCTGTGGCTACCTCTTCTCGCACCTCCCACAATATTCTCCAAATTCTACTGAACCCCAGCATTCGGATAAAGACATTCCTCATACTCCTCAAACTCATCATAACTCTTCCCCACCACACAAATATTCACCCACCCGCAATTCTTCCCCATCAAACAACACCTTTAACCCTCCATTCGCCTCATTCTCACGTCCCCTCTCCCAAAAAATATCATCTACTCTTCCAGCTCAAATCTCTTATCTTCTTTATCTCTATCCCCTGCTACTAACACTTCCAAAAAATCTACACATTCAAATACTACCCCTTCACCTTCACCGACTTCCATTCAGAAACATTCTCACATCTCTTCCACCACATCCATTATCCCATTCTAACCTATAACTCATCTCTCTTCGTCCCCTGAGAATAAAATCCATCTTCCTCCTGAAGAAGACAACCATCCTTCCTCTGTCATACTTTCTTCCCATCTTCCAGAAAATATTCCACATCCAAAACAACTTCCTATCCTCCACTTACTCAATAAAATCTCTACATCCAGCTCTAAGATCACTCTCTCATCTACCTACTCCACTCCATATATCGACAACACAAAACATTCTTGTTAAGAAATGGACTTTGATAGCCCTTTTCTTGTTTCTGTGCCTATCTTCCATGAACCCCTTATCAAAAAAGCTGCCAAAAAATAAATTCGTACTCCTGATCACCCGTTCACTCCTCTATTCCAATCCCTATGGATCTCTCCATTCCAAAATGCAAATCCTTAACTTTGACCCCTGTGATGATGACACTGCCCACCCTGAAAAATGAATCAAAACCTCAACATCTTTTGATATCTAAACTCTAACGGCGGAGACTGGTACAAACCAGTCCCGCCGAACCCAATGAGTATCATCAGTTGGAACTGTAGAGGTCTTGGGAACCTTGGTACAGTTCAAGAATTATACAATTTTAATCGCATCAAGGTTCCCCTCTTAGTTTTCCTCTGTGAAACTAAGTGTGATTCCTCTCTTATTGAACGTATTAAGTCCAAAATGGGTTTTTCTTGCTTTTCTGTCCCTGCTCGGGGATGTAGTGGTGGTTTAGCATTACTTTGGAATAAAAGTATCCCGTGTTTCTTTGTGATCTTTCTCAAACAAATTCATGGAAGCAGATGTCACCTTCTTTGACCAGCAAGTTAGATCAGAGGTGTTTATGGTGAACCTGATGTCTCCATCAGAAGAGCTGCTTGGTCTCATTTCAGCTCTATTTTCTCACATCAGTCTTTTCCATGGCTTTATTTTGGGGATTTCAATGAAGTTCTCTTCCAAACAGAATTCGAAGGTAGTGGCACACTCTCAAATTGGAAAATTCAATGTTTTCGGAATATTTTGGATGGTTGTGGCCTCTTTGATATGGGTTTTCATAGGAATATCTTCACTTGGAACTGACTATCTGTTCATCTGTTTACGCAGCATGCTAGACTTGATCGTTTCACTTGCAATCAGGCTTTCACTTCCATTTTCTCCTGGCATAATAACACCTATAATCCCACTTTCCACTCTGATCATGCTCTTCTACACCTTCAATTTGGAGTACATTCCCAAATTTTTAACTCCAAGAACAACTGCAAAACCTTTTTGTTTTGAAGCACTTTGGATTAAATCTCAAGAATGCGAGAAGGTGATTAAAGATTGCTGGAGTACTGGGTATGACTCCATTCAATCCAAACTTTAAAATTGTAAGGTGGGTCTTTTGGCTTGGGGCGGCACCAACAACAAAATTCTATTGAAAATATCAATGATCTTAAAAAAGAAATTACTTTTTTAAGCAAGGGGCATATCTCACCTTCTGTTAAGTAGAAGCTTAACGATCTCAAGGCCCAATTGCTTTTCTTACAAGAACAAGAAGGAATTCTATGGAAACAAAAGGCTAAGCAACACTGGCACAGGGAAGAAGATCGCAATACTCATTTCTTTCACTCTCATGCCAATGCACATCGAGAAATTAATCAAATTTCAGCCTTTCATGACAGTAATGGAATTCTTCAGCATGAGAAATCGGAGATTCAGTCTATTATCCATGAGTACTTCAATAAGCTTTTTACCTCTACCTCTTGCAATTCTCTCGACCTTCATCAAGCTCAGTAGAATTCGGAGTAAAGTAGATGATAGAAAACGTGAACTCCTCTAACAGCCCTTTACTGGTGATGAGGTTCAGAAAGCTCTTAAAGACGTGCATCCTTTTAAATCTCCTGGCCCTGACGGTATGAGTCCTAGATTCTTTCAAAAATTTTGGCATATCGTTGGTTTAGATGTTACTAATTCTGTCCTTGATTTTTGAATCATCACTCCTTTTATGAAAGCATCAACCGCACATTCATTGTCTTAATCCCAAAACATAAAATATCCTGATTTGGTTAGTTAGTTTCACCATATTAGCTTATGCAATATTGTGTATAAATTGGCTTCTAAATGTGTTGCAAATAGGATAAAATCCTCTTTCCCCAGTTGATTTCTACTTCTCAATCTGCTTTTATACCTTGTCGCTTGATTACTGATAATGTCTTAATTGCATATGAAGTTCACCAATTTATCAAGAATTGCAGGTCTGGTAATCACCAACTAATGTCTATTAAGCTAGACATGAGCAAAGCTTTTAATCGAATCGAATGGCCTTTGTGATCCAATTTTTCTGTTCTTTAAACTTCCTTGATAACATCATTGGTATTGTAAGCAACTGCATCACTAGTGTCTTCTTCTCATATCTTCTGAATGGGGACAACTTTGGGAATCTTGTGCCTCAACGGGTCCTCTGTCAAGGAGATCTTCTGAGCCCATATCTTTTCATCATTTGCTTTGAGGTCTTCTCTTGCATCCTGCAAGATCTACAAATTTGTGAAAAATTCATGGCATTAAAATCTTTAGTCTTGCTCCTCGTATTTCTCACATTTTCTTTGCAGATGACACACTTATCTTTTGCGATGCTACTGTATAGGAAACTACGTATCTTAAACATGCTATTTGTCTTTTGGAAAGGGTGTCTGGCCAACAGGTGAACTTTGACAAATCAAGTGTTGTCTTCAGTCTAAACACATCGCAACATGACATTAACTCCATTATTGGTGTTCTGGGCATAACCTTATCTGACTCCCATGGTAAATATCTGGGAATGCCTTTGGTAATTAGGGAAAATAAAAGAGAAATATTCTCTTCTATCAAAGATAGAATTTGGAAATGTATTTCAACATGGTACCAGAAATTTCTCTCTAAAGCTGGAAATTAACTTTTGATCAAATCAGTATTGCAAGCTATACTTCATATGTTATGACATGTTTTAGACTTCCAAACACCTTCTTTGATAATATATCCTCTATGATCTCTGAATTTTGGTTGGGGAAGAAAGATAACTAAAGGAAAATATCTTGGGTTGCTTGGAGAAAGTTGACTACTAGCAAATCTGTTGGTGGCTTGGGCTTTCATGATATGAAGGCCTTCAATTTGGCTCTCCTAAGCAAGCAATGCTGGAGGATCCTTAACTAACCTCAATCTTTGCTCTCACGCCTCTTAAAAGCTAAGTATTTTTCTTCTTGTTCCTTCTTTGAAACATCACTTGGTAGCAAGCCATCTTGGTCATGACGCAGTATTCTTGAAGGAAGTGTCATGGGAATTCGACAGATATCAGATTGAAGCAACAACTTAAAGAATGAAAGATACAGGCCTAATCCTAATGACGAAGAAGAAACGAGAACACGAGAGTTTTAGAGTGGTTCGACTCACTAACTAGCCTACGCCCACTATGGAGAGAGATCTTATTGCTACATTCGGTATGAGGGAGATTACAATGGAAGTATAAAGATTTATTAGCTTATATACATCATATATGCCAACTAGAAAAGTTACTGGACCAATCCGCTGCAGCAACTTTGAGCTCCCATTTGATAGAACAAACGGTTACTAAACTGAGTGAAATTAATTGCAACAAATAGATGATGTGTCAAGGTTTCTATCCATGTGTAGAACTGCTCATAACTCATCCAAACAAATTCTATCCACTCAATTCAAACTCCCTTGTCCACCTGTGCACCAGTTACACTAGATTTGCTTCTTCATGATCTTAACTGATCAAATGCTTCATGCAGCTCTTGAATCTCTTATACAACACAACCATATCACGCTAAGACACCTAACCAACCTTAATCCATGCTAACTCAACAATATTATAAGGTTTTCCTCCACAAATCTCTACTTAAAACCTTATATAACCATAGCAAACCTCCTCTCCATCACTACTCCTCCTTGAGTAGTATCCTTTAACAATTGCTCCACCTTGAGCAACACCTCCAACGCACCAACGTTGATGTACCGTCGAGTTACAACAAGTTCGAACCATTTTTCTAATGAAAGTGAAAACACTTGAAGTCGATTCTAACTCACTAGGATTCCCGGTGCTTTCTCCCACTTGCTCATTGTTACCATGCTATTCTTTAACGCCACCAAGTCCAAGTCACCACATCTCCTAGCTACCCTGTTGAATCCGCTGCTTTCCCCGAACACTAATCACTTACCAAAAAATACACTTCTTGCAAACCTTGTTGAGCTGACCTATTCATGAAATCCTAAGTTGTTAAGCTGATTTAATCTCCATGGAAAATCCCATGTTACTTCAAAACTGACTCCACCACTAGGAGTAGTCCCATGTTGCCAATGTTCATGACTCACCCGCTAAAAATTCTACAAACCCAGTGAAAATCCAGCATTCGCTTCCATGAACAATACTGCATACTTACTAGAATTAATTCTAATTATCCTTGCTAGAAGCAATTCTCTCAACCCTGTCATGTCGTACCTGAGATCGCCGACTGCTCAACTTGATTGCCATTACTGAAGTATCGAAACCAGAATAGCCATTTCAGTTCACCTCTAACAGTGCCAGCCGCTTCAGACGATCACCATCTCTGCCGGAGACCCACTGCTCATCACCGAAAACTGCTGTCCCGCGCCTACCAGAAATCATCTCCAAATGCTAGCCTTCTTCCAGAATCCCATTGCCGGGCCATCACCTTGCTGCCTTTAATACATTCACCTCTTGTCGGAGGAAAACCGCTACCCATGTCAATTACGTGGCGGTAATTCTGAATATTCGCTGGAGTTAAACCACATTCCTCGCCAAAGATTGATGATGCCTTCCCACAGATGGCACCACTTGACAGATTCAGAGTCTTATTCACACGACCAAGAACTACAACTCTACCTAAACTTATTATTTTGTGTGTGAAGGTGAGTTGTGATTTGCAAAGTAAAAACAAAGACAAAAGATTTACGTGGTTCGGTGATAACCACATACATCCACGAGAGAATGAGAGCTCTTGAATTAATGAAGAATTACAGAGAGAGTTTTCACTTTTGATCAAGCTAGACTACACTTAATCAACCTTTTTCTTCCAATCTTCTATCCTCTTCTTTAGCCTGCTCTTCTTTCCCACAGACAGCCAATTGTCGTGGGAATTTGGCATATATTAGATTGAAGCAACAACTTAAATTATGAAAGATAATGAAGAAGAAATGAGAACACGAGAGTTTTTTAGAGTGGTTTGGCTCACTAACAAGCCTATGTCCACTATGGAGAGAGATCTTATTGCTACTTCTATATGAGGGAGATTACAATGGAAGTATGCTGATTTATCAGCTTATATACATTACATATGCCAACTAGCAAAGTTACCGGACCAATCTGCTGCAGCAAATTTGAGCTCTCGTTTGATCTATCAAACGATCACCAAAATAAGTGAAACTAATTGCAACAAACAAATAACGTGTCAAGGTTTCTATCCATGTGTAGAACTGCTCATAGCTTATCCAAACGAATCTTATCCACTCACTTCAAACTCCATTGTCAACCTGTGCACCAGTTATACCAGATTTGCTTCTTCATGATCTTAACTGATCGTATGCTTCATCCAGCTCTTGAATCTCTTATGCAGCACAACCATATCATAGCTTAGACACCTAACCAACCTTAATCCATGCTAACTCGGCAATATTATAAGGTTTTCCTCTACAGGAAGAAATGTCCTTCTTTTGGGATGTCGAAGCCTCATCCTTTCTGGTACCAACACAAGAATTCTGAGAGATCGTTGGCTGCCCCGTTCTTCTAACTTTACTGTTTGCAGAGTTCACTTGCCATGCACAGATACAAAATCAGTTGATGCCCTCATCAATCATGACTCTTACTCATGGAAACCTGATCTTGTACGTCAGATGTTTGATCACGACGAGGTGGAACTTATATTGTCCATCCCCTTGAGCAACACTCCATTACCCAACAAATGGATATGGCATTATGCTTGTAATGGAAGATTCATGAATCTTCAAGTTCGGGACACCATCCGGTTTGGAAACGATTATGGAAGCTGAAAATCCCCCTCGAATTGCCCATTTTCTTTGGCGCTGTTGAACGAACTCTTTACCTACCTCGGATAACTTGCAAAGAAGAGGAATTCCAGTTGAAGGACACTGCAAATTCTGCTCCTCTGGTGATAGTTCTGCTGGCCACATATTTTTCTACTGTGCTTTTGCCATGCGCTTATTGGAATATTTTGGCCTTCATAGTTTCATTTATCATTTCCAGCAGCCTATACCTGAGCTTTGGTTACGTGAAATTCTTCTCTCAAATGAATCTACAGCTGTTGAACTCTTTGTTACTAGCAGCTATCATCTATGGCAATCTGCTAATGGATTGCCTGAAAGACACTCTCCATGTCTACATGCTCTCCAACTCCAACCACCAAAGAATAATTTAAATATTTATTTTGATGGTGCAGTCTCTCGTGCTTCAAATTGTTCTGGTATTGTAGTTCTCATCCAAGACCTAAACAACTCCTTTGTGTTTGGTTTCAGTAAAAGATTTGATGGTATCGTCGACCTGGAGATTGCGGAATTTCTAGCCCTTCATGAAGCCCTTCTTATTGCTGTGTCTCGAAAGCTTTCGAGTTTTTCCATCATCGGAGATGCCCACGATATTATTTTATATGCTCTTGGCAAATCAGAATGTTCATCAGCTGCGTATCCCATCTTCAGCGATATCCAGTCTCTTGCTAGTTCTTTGCATAACGTTTTCTTCTGTTGGGTTAATCGTGCGTTCAATGTGATAGCCCATGAGCTCGCTTTTTATGCAAAAAATAATATTGTTCTTAAGAGCTCGTGGGTTTCACCTCCTGATTTTATCATGTCAATCAGTGCTGGCTGCTCCCAGTGATCTTAATATAATTCTTATTTTTCTTGTAAAAAAAAATAGGCTTAAAAGGTAGATAAGCTCCATATAAATGCAAAGATTTTTTTTTAATTTTTTAAGTTTCATTAAATAATATTAACTTAATGTGAACCAAACAATCCTCGAGGGTTTAATATTTATTTTTATAATTTAGTGTTAATTCTAATAGTATAATTATAATTTCTTCATTTTGATTCATTTTATATTATACTTTTGTGATTCATATTTTCTTTTGCTCATAAATTTAAGACTTACTCTTACAGTATATTAATTTTTGTTTTAAAAATAAGTTTTTGATTTTCAAAATAATACCCAAATCTTCAATGCCAACTTAATTAATCTATCCCTTCTCCTAAAGTAAAGATCACAAGTTAATGAAAGGAAAGGTGAGTTCAAAATAACCAATCACTTTTCGGAAAGTAAAGACAACCTTTAAAGCGAATTATGAAGTTCATAAATGGTTAGACTAAAAATGGATAAGCTAACTCATCTTCAAAATATGGCTTAAAGGGAAAGATCACCGAACACAACCTCAATTAGTCTTGCATATTAAAAAAGATTAGTCCTATAAATAGGTTCAATTTCAATTTTTGTCATTTTTTTTAATTATTATTTTTTTCCCTCCTTATCTAATTTTAATGATTTATTTATTCACTTTACTAATTTTAGTCATTTTCTATTTGAAAACTGAACTAAGATTTGATGAAGAAAAGAACTGACATTAATAAAATAAATAGATAAATGACCAAAATTGATAAGGATGACAATAATTGGGCAAATAATAATAATAATAATAATCTAAAATCGATCGGATAAAATAGAACCAAAATTGAGAACAGTAAAAAAAAAAAAAAAAAAAAGACAAAAATTGAAATCAGACATATTTAGGGAACTAAATGTGATATTTTCTCAACTTTGAATGATTCAGAAGCTGCGTTCGATGCTCTTGCATACTTCACCCTCTTTTGAGACTTTCTTATCCGTATAAGACGGCAGTCAATGATCCTCCTCACTTCACTTGATTTAGGAGTTGAGTCAATAAATATTAAGGTAAAATCATATTTTATTCTTGTGATTTTCACCCTATTCAATATAAAAACCATTAGAATTTGTTATATCTTTTCAATTAATTCAATATATATGGAGTCCAGAAAATAGTGATGTATAAAATTTAATCGATTTGTATAAAATTTAATCGATTTTATTGATCATCATCATTTATAACAAGTAATTTCACAGTAAAGAGATTTAAAAATGTATTAAGAAAACTGTTTAAAATTAATACACGCGATGCATATTAACTTGACACGAGTTTTGGAGATTGATTTATGCTATCATTCAATATTGCATACATTAGGAAAATAAGCTACGACTGTCATGGAAGTTGTGAAAATTTGACTAAGATTGTAACGACTTTTTGCTAATTTGCTCCTCAATGAAATTTTGTGACGAAATTTTACGGATATAGACATAAATCAATCGTTGGTAATTGGTAAAAGAAATACTTCTTTGTAGTGTAGGTTCCCTACACACACAAAATAAATAAATAGTACCCATAAAAATTTTATAATATCAATAATTTGTCATCAATTACAAAAAGGTAAAAATGCAATATCACTTTAAAAAAATGCATTAACTCTATGAGAAAAGGTTGGATTTTCTTCACTAATTACGTATCTGTCAATCATACAATTAATAATACAGGAAATATGCACGAAAATAACACATAAGCTATGAGATCTCTGTTTTATTTTCGTGCATCTCCTATATTATTAATGATATACTCCCTCCATTCCATGTAAAGAAGGTCTTTTTTTCTATTTTGGGCGTCTCATCTTTTCTTTTCTACACATGTGAGACCACACCCACTAATATAATTAAAATATGGGACCCACATGACATCCAATAATACAACTACACATTAAATAATAATACTCCTTAGTTCATGTGCAAAAAAGAAAAAATGCTCTCTTTCCATGGGACTGAGGGAGTAATTAACACGTAATCATATAAGAAAATTCGATCATTGCCCAAAGAGTTGATATTTTCATTTTAAGGTATATTGTATTAATTTTCTCTTCCTCTTCTACATCTCATTCATACAAGAATATTGCCCCCATGACATAGCTCAAGTGATAGAGGGGAGGGTGGAAAGACCTTCCAACTTAGCTTGGTTGCTGCAGGGTAGGGGTTCGAATCATGTCTTTGGCATGAATTTGACTCCTTACAAGCACAAGTTTAACAGTGAGCCCTTTCTATAAGCCGCTTGAGGCACATCCTGCGATTTACCTCTTCCACCAATCCCAGGGCGGTGGAGGCCCCTGATGGTGGGGTACACCATTTTTTCAAGAATATGTAAAAAAAATGTTACACACATAGGATTTGTACCTTTTCTAAAAGAAGACGTAAAATGAAGTGTTGGCAAGTTTCATGTGGTCCACTCACGGCTACTTCAAGTCAATCTCTTAATTGTGAAATAATAAGAAAATTAGTGGCCTTCTCTACCACGCTCTTTAAGACTTTAACTATCGACTTCAACCCTTCAACCGTCTCTCTTCCTCCGCAATCTCGCACTTCAACTCTTCCTTTCTCTCTCTACTTCATCTCCTCCCTCTCATCTCGGCATGGGAAGGCCTCTGCCTCGTCTCCCCATGCAAGTAGCAGAAGCTGGTGTTCTGCCGGTGGCGATGGTGGTGGTATCAGCACTACTAGTTTTCTCAGCAGTAATATTTCTGTGTGGGTCCCACTCATCTCGTAAGCAGAAGACAGTTAGACTGGGAGGTGAAAACAAGAAGCGGGGGATGGAGAAGATGAAGAGCAGCTTGAGCAGTAAGGCCCTGTTGATGAGCAAGATGATCTCATGGAGAAAAGTGCAGGACAATGGAGAAGAAGAAGAAGACGAAGACGGTGTCGTATGGAAGAAGACCATCATCAAAGGGGAGAAGTGCCGTCCGCTTGAATTTTCCGGCAAGATTTTGTATGATTCCGATGGCAATCTTCTGCCCGATTAATAAATTCACTTCTTTTTTTTTTTTTTTGCATTTCTTTGTCTTCCATCTAAATTTATGGATTTCTTCTCTCTCTCACATTCTCACCATTCCTTCTGCACACATCCTCACTCTTCCTTCTGCCCTATCAATTGATCTATCGATACTTCTCTTTTCAAAATCTCATTTTGTTGTTCTCTCTGTATATTATCATCCTGGTCTTCTCAGTAGGACTGTAAACAATTAAGCTTGCAAGGAAATTAAGAAATTGCATTATTTGACCAATTAAATTGATTTTTTAATGAGATAATTTAGCATATTTTAATAATAAATAAATTGAAAAATAAGTTGTGTATGTCATGCTTGTTATATAAAGATATCATATTTAAAATTAAAAAAAAAAAATATATATATATATAATAGAAAATAAATAAGAAATGCAAATACTCGTGCGAACCATGATTTATAATTACTTTTTATAACCTGAAAAAATATTTTTTTAGAGGAGTGAACTATTAATTTCTATATGAAAAATATTTCTTTATGAATTATTATTCTTTTAAATGAAAATATTACTTTTCAAATTTTAATATATTAGTATTTCTTATATTTTTGTTGAGATGAATAATATTTTTAATTTAAAAGAGTATAATTATCTCTAAAGATGTCAAAAGTGTTTTTCACCTATTAAAAAATAATTTTACAAGAATGGGATGAATGTGCGATCATGGTAGATTCCATATATTTTAAATTATATGATGTAAATAATAAAATATTCATCAAATTAATTTAATTTAAGGGATACTTACTTATAGGTGAAAATTATAATCTATTATAACTTCTAGGTATATCCACCTAAAATTAATACTATTAGATATCAAATTACATTGCACAATTCCAAATATACCCTTCCAATATAATTCTTATTACAACTCATGAAAATTGCAACAGATATTATCATATCCCCTTGTCCGAAACAATTACAGAATTCATTTCAAAAATTGAGAAATCCATGTCACCACTAGGGGTGGGGAAAAATATCGAAAACTCGGTATACCGCGTTCGCCGTATCGAAAAATACCGAAAAATGTCGAAGTTTCAACATACCGAAATTTTCGGTACGGTATGGTTGCCGTACCGATAATTTCGGTACGGTATCGGTATTGGATATTAAAATTTTCGGTATATCGGTATACCGAAATTATTTTCAGTATTTCGATATCGGTATACCGATACCGATATACCTAAAATTTTATATTTATTTTTTAAAAATTTAATTATACATAATACTATATTTAAGTATATATTATATTATTAATATATTTAAATTATTTTTATTTTATTATGTATCACATTTATTCATATATATTTTTTAAAATTTAAATAAGCTCTAATAAAAATAAATAAAAATATAATACACTTCTAAATTAAAATATAGGAGTATAAAAATATAATAATAAAAAATTTATTATTTAATATATAATTATGAATAAATTAAAAGGAACATAAGTGTCAAAGTAGAATGTTTGAGATTAGAAAATTTAATTATTTTGAAATATTTTTATATTAATTTTATTATTTTGATTAAAATTAAATATTATTTTTCGGTATGGTTTCGGTAAATCGGTATTTTTCGATATGTTGAATTTTCGGTATGAAACGGTATGTCAACATTTCGGTATTAATTGGTATTTATCGAAAAATTGGTATGATGTAAATTTCGGTACGGTATCGGTATCCGATTTAATTTACCGAAATTTCGGTATACCGAAAAATCGGTATACCGAAATTTCGGTATCGTTATCGGTATGAATTTTTCCATACCGAAATTTTCGGTACGATATCGGTATTTTCGGCATACCGATATTACCCACCCCTAGTCACCACCGTAAACTTGGTATCTCTTCACCGCACAACCCCCATTTCTCCACGGCAGACACCTCTCCATTTTTCCTTCCGTCATTTTCACAATTGGAGCTCATCTCTCCCATCTCACGACCACACAGTTAGAGTCCATCTTAGTTACATGAATTATGACTACACCCATCGCCGAGTCGTCACCGCCGAGTCCATCTCTCCCACCGCACGACCGTCTATCTCTGCATAAGGTAACAACTAATTTGCATGTTTAGTTCATTGTTGAATTTCCCCCGTCTGAAGCTCTAATTTTCACAAAAATGTTGTTATTTCCACAATTTCCCCCAATTTTGACGATCTTTTATCCTTAAGGTTGTCATTTCCCCCAATTTTCACAACATCCAAAACCCTAATTTTCGTGAAATATTTTCTTCAATTCCCAGCTGCGGGTTGTGCATACATTTATGAAATATTTATAGTATATCAGTAATATAATTCCCTAACTTCGTCACCTCGTTCACAAACGTCATGGTATGCATTTGGTTAGTGTCCTTATTCCTTTGTTTTCTCCACTTTAACTATTTTTCAACGCTTTTTTGCTAAATTATTAATCATTCTGAGGATCGAGTTAAATTAAATGATCCTAAGTACTAACATGCATGTGGAAAATTATGGAATGGTAAATTAAATCCGCTGGAGTTGTACAAATTTATTTAATTATGAGTGGTTCTACTTTTGCTCTTCTCTCTTTGCATTTATTGAGGGGTTGACAAAGCTGACCCACATCATCATGTTGGTTTTCTCTATGGATTGGGTTTATTTTGAAGGGGGCTCAGAGTGGATTAATTTAAGAAATTGTTTGATGGGTGGTTTAATTCTGGTTCATGAGCCTCAACCAAAAGGGGTTCTCTTGTTGTCTTCTTTTGATTGCATATTTACACATCCAAGATCTATCGTGGATGAATTTTTTATTTTATGATGGAGTTGGTGTCTTTTGGTAATTTTAAATATTTTAATGTATTTTGTGTGTGTGTTTATATCTGGACTTTAGATTTCAGCACAAGCTGATTCACACATCCTTTTCTGATCTCTTGTTAAACTTCTTGTTGCGATTTGTCTAATTCTTTAAGCCTGTGAGTGGACTAAAGTGCAGGGGAGAATTAGCAAACAGTTCAATGGGTTCAGACAGAAAAGAATTTTTATAAAAAGTTTTGGCAGCCACCTGCAGGCTGCAATTACCTTGATCGACGTTCCTATAATTTTGTGCTTGAACATATTTTTTCATTTGATTTTTGCCACTTGACTATAAGATTCTTTTGCTTTGCCTGACATTGAAATGGAATCATGAAGTCTGAAGTTTCTTATGTTTAAGTTTGAGTTTTTCTCCCAACAAGCCTGAGAGGTGAATGGACAAATTGTTTGACAGATAATCAAACTTTAATTATGTCAATGAGACAGAGTTTTTCTCCCTTGTTGGCTATTAAGACAAGCGTAAGAGGCGAATGGACAAATTGTTTGATATATAACTAAACTTTAGTTATGTCAATGAGACATAATTAAGCATTATACGAAGAAAAATTTACTCTTGATCTCAGAAAAAAATAAAATTGATCGCATAGTTGGTCTATGCTTTTTTAATGTGCCCATGCATAATATACAGGTTCAGTACACTTTTAATGAGCTAAATTTTTTATACTTATCAACTCCAACGCGTACAGTTCTCACATCTTCTGTTGAATGCCATGTCATGTCTCCAACATATGGTAGATGCACCAATTTTCGAGATTGAAATTTTTTTGTTTTTTACTATGAAGACATCATGGTTACCTTTGACATCCATGACCTATTTGTTGAAAAGTTTAAGATTTCTCATTATTGCAATTTATGCATTGGAAATTTTAAATACTCCCTTTTTGAAGATGTCTATCTTTTTGTTTAATCATTTACTATAGCCGAAATTTACTTTTCAGAACCTATTGGAGGGGAAATCTCTGTTGCCTGCGAATCTGAAATGGTTGGAAAGTTTTCTAGAACAGCCATGGAGGAGGCCTTAGCTGAGCAGCTAAAGAACCAGGAACTTTCAATTCCTGAAAATAAATCACAAAAAGGAGGTTGTTATTACACTGCAATTCCTCGAGTTGTCAAGCAGAAGGGTTTATGTGGAGAGGATCTTACACGTTTGAATCTTGACAAGGTTCTTGACATGTTTTTGAAATTGTATTTCATTACACTTGTGTTTTATGGTATGCTGATTTATGAGTTTATTCTACTGATTTCAGACACAGCTGTTAGAAAGCGTAATAATGAAGGAATATGGAGGTGATGAAGATGCACTTCTGGCAGAATTGCAATTTGCATTCATTGCGTTCCTGGTAATAAAAAAGTCTGTTTGATATTTACTGTAATGCATTAAGCTGTATCTTTACATAAGAAGCTTGGACATATGTGGTCCATTCATGAGGATATTGCCACTTATTAAATCATATGTAAACTATGCAGATGGGCCAATCTCTTGAAGCATTTCTGCAGTGGAAGTACTTATTGACTCTCTTATTTGGCTGTACAGAATCTGTAAGTTCACTAATGACTGAATACATCTTATTTATTTCAGAAATATGCATCCATCCTTTAAAGATGATAAAACTGGCGCTTCTCTTGCCGGAACTTTTATACATGAGTTGTTTGATTTTTCTGCTCATGTGAAGGCTGGTTCCAACGTAGGTTGCAGTCATGTTACAATTATGGAAATTTAGTTAAGTTTACTATTTGGGAGAAGCTGCAATTTAGCAAAAGTTCAGTTCATGTGTTGTGTTTTAAATATGTGGAAGATAGATTTTGGAGCCTGCTTGTGCATGACCTGTTATGCAGTGACATTTATACTAGAATTTCTCTTCAGCTTGCTGGATCAGGATCTTTATATGCAATTGATAGTTGCTGCTAAGGAAATAGGAAATTGGACTTCAGTCTGATATTATTAATTGTAGTTAGTCATGTCAACGAAGATATTGATACGCAGAGAAATGTTTCTATTATTATAAAATTGCAAGTTGGAATAAAATACTAAAAAATAAGAAAATTTGCTGGTGTATCGTTTGAATTTCACTAGGCTATGGGTCTTAGAGATGGCAGTTTATTTGTGCAGATTATTATTATTATTTTTATTGATTTTATGGTATGGAAAGGTGTGTGTACAGTGTATACAATGTTTTGTATTCTATGTCTATCTGTTCAGTATTGTAAGTTTTGGTAAATCCTCCAATTGACAGAGGTCCAACTTGATTGGTGGCTGAAAATTATGAAAACTTTGGTTTTATGCTAACTTTGCCTTTGTTTTCTTATTTGTAGCCCCTTCACTCGAGGAGTCGACTATTTACCAAGGTATTCATTGAGGCCTTTCTCTATATCTTATGTTTGTCTCTGCTTCCTGTTCACAGCGCATGTATGTGGTAGCTTGAACTGCAAAAATATCTCATCAAAAGATTGCCTATTAATTACTTTCCTCTCACTGAACGTCCACTCTAGCTACTTCTTAGTTGGTTTCTTAGGAAAGTGATTTGCCTATTTTTTGCTTTGAGATCTATAATTTATGTGTGGATAATTGGTCAGAATGTATTTGACTTTTTTTTACATATGAGGGGACTTCCTAGTCTATTTTTCAGGGAAGCTTTGTATTATTTAATGCATTACTTTTCCAAATAATTACACTTCCACAATTTTCTGCAATATGTCCTAGCCTCTAGGTTCCTTGCCAGCTTTGCGTCATTAGTCGCTTTGTCATCTAGTTTCTGCCCATCATGAACACCCAACATCTAATTCCGATGTTAGTATGGCAGTATACGGTCAAGGATGAACCGTATCATTATTCGAGAGTAACATATCCATCATTATACTATAATATTGTTTTTGAACATCTGAATTCAGCAAAGGAAAATGAATGGGGCATTCTATTAGCATAGACGAGGTTTTTGAAAACTACCATTTTCTAAGTATAGTTATGAGGCATATGCTTCTCTTCCTATTCTATTGTTTTGTTTTACATCATAATTATTATTCCCCCATCAAGATATTTCCCATTTTCTCATGTTCCTATAAATACTTTTCCCACTGATATATGAAACTGTATTTCACAGTTTATTAAAGTCGTGTATTATCAATTGAAAATTGGATTCCAAAGAGACCAAAACGATGTTGCTGCTATGCCCGACAGGGTGTCATCATTGTTGGACGAGTCTTTGTTATCATCTGATAGTTTCTTGAACTATCTTTGCGAGGTAAATTTATGGGATTTAACCATTTAACATCCATCTGCATGTACCATTAGGTACTTAAACATTATTTTACCCATTTTCCCTTAAAATTATGTTTTTGATATTTTTAAAAGGACCAACGGTTACTGAGTCACCCAAATGTTTCAAATTCTATATTCATGTATTACTGGATACAACACTGGAACCTTCTGAGTATCCTCTATATAATGAACAGTGGTTCATCATATATCCACTGGCTGACAGGTCAAATACTTTCTATATCTCAGGATTTCTTTTTTGTGGTGCTGGAAGCTCCGGTGGTTGATGGAGACCTTCTATCTTGGGTGCGTATTTTTAACAATTCACCAGTAACCCACTATCATAATTTAGTTGAATCTAGTTTGGTAGAAATGCGGAAAATTTATCTTGCTTCGTTTGTACTATATCCATGTGTTTGCAAGTTTCCATTTTGGTATTTCTTAATGATCTATTTGGATTAGTGGAATTTATAGTTGAGCTCGTACATAGTTTTGTTGTTTAAAAAAATTCAAGCAGAGCTGACAATAACTTTTTGATATAATGTTGATAACTTTCAAGCTTTTTACATGCTTCATTTCCTATGAATCAGTGTATTTGGGTGTGAAATAATTGATTTGGATGCTGTTCCATTTTATGTTGGCCATGTGAGATTAGAAAAAGAAACTAATGTACAATATGTTAGTGGACTATAGTCATTTTTTTAATATAGTCTCGTATCATATTTCGAGCGACAGTAGTGTGTTCAATCATTAGTAAAATACAGAAGTTCAAGTCTTAGTTCTGAACATGGTAATAGGATCTTATGTTGGGAGGTCAAACAGATGATGCTGTAAATGAGTCCTAGCAACTTCTAAATTTAGATTTTTTTTTTGAAGGCAAGAAAGCTGAAAGCATTGCTTGAAGAATCTTTAGGATGGAAATTTCGTCTCAACGATGAAGGTGATGATATTGACTTTGATGATTATGATGAGGTATATTTCGGCTACAGTTTTTTCCACTTCAGTAATTATAATTTTTTTTAATGATATTGACTTGTGCTTCAATGTTTTCAGTATGCTCCAGTGGTAGAGATTTTGGATGAAGATGTGTACAGGGGGTAAACCAAGTCTGTTGGCTTTCTACAAGGGAAGTGTTCCGTAGTAGTGGTGGAACACGTTCTAATCCGGTAATCCCTATGAATTCTATCAGATTTACATCCGCCACTGTTTTTGCACGCAACAACACGAGTGTGTCGATGAGGACTTTTATGTCCAAATCAGTACGTAATTGATACTCGATATGAGTGGATTGTTTCCAACTCGGTACTAATTTCACTTAAATGCAATGGTGTAGGATCTCTGACGATAATGGTAGTTATGTTGATTGTATATGTGAGGCAAAAAAGGTTCAGTAGAAGTAATGAGTTGAAAGATAGCGGTAGTGATGTTGATTGTATATGTGAGGCAAAAAAGGTTCAGTAGAAGTGATGAGTTGAAAGATAGCTTCCAGACTTTCAGTAGATGATACAGATCCACTCTGATTACTATTAACATAGTCCATCTTCAATTTATCATTTGAACACACACACACACACACACACACATTAAGGATGTAAAATATTACTAAATCAACATGATCAAGTCTTGCCAATTATTGTGGCAAATATAGAGCAAGGATCATAATTTGCAACAATGCATGAGGTCGAATAAACTAACATCATAATACTACTAACATAAATACTATTATTCGAGAAACGATCTACCTACATGTCGATGTAGATTGATCCCTAGAGAAACCTTAATTTGGGGGAGTGAGATATGATAGTACCAGTTGAGGTGCATCATGGAACCTAGATAGTAGTTGTACCTTGGTGCTTGCATGTTGTACATCATCATTGCATAGTTATGTTTGTGATCATGTTGGGGCAAGAAGCCAAGATGGGAGTTGTTGGGAACAGCATTGTAATCTGGAAAACTCATTACACTCTCATTCATACTGGCTTCTTCTTCATCCCAACCCAAGAAATCTTCTTCCATCTCCCTCTCTACTCCATCCCCATCATCATCTTTGAACCAATCATAATTATCATTTTGGGGTAGGGGTAGTGGTGGGGGTAGTGGCCTCCAAAGATCAGAATGTTTCCCAGATTTAACCAATTTCTTGATCAAAGTGGTGCAATCCACATCTCCCCACACACTCACCTTGTCCAAATCACCATCTATTTCCACTTGGAACACCCCTATACATGGAAATCACAAACAGCCATTTCATTATGTTCAAACTTGCATAATTTTTGTTGTGTATTTGACACACACACACACACACACAAACTAAATAGGTCATGCATAAGAAAGATGGGACAATTTTTTCGCCTGATACTAACTAATACGGGAGTGTAAATTTGCTCAGTTTTTGTATAATTTGGTTTGAAACTCGTTTAAATTGCATAATATATCAATTTTACGTTTTATATAATAAAATGTGGATATTTTGTGATTAAGAATTACGTTTTCTTGAGACGGTATTTATAATGAAGTTGAGCATATTGTAGTACTTAAAATACTCTCTTTTGCGGCAGCCATAATTCATTATTTAGTAAATCAAAGAACATAAGAGCCAGTTTTGTTTTGTATTTGAAGGATTGTTTTACATTTCATTTTTCATTGGTTATTATTTATAAAATTGCGTCACTTTTTATTTTTTCTATGCAAATTATTTGTGATATAGTCTAATTGAACAATTATAAATTTTCATCGATTAAATATTATTTTTTACTAAAAAATTTATCATATTTTATTTATTTTATGGGACACATTCTGTGAGATGGTCTCGTACAAATTTTTGCCAAAATGTAATTAATTGTTAAAACACAAATAGGCTACTATGTATATATTCTCAATTAGGTCATGATTAAATTTTTCTTAAAGGAAATTATTTTTATTTATTTTTAAGAAATATATAATAATAAAAACATAAAAAAAATTATTTTCTTGCATTGTGTGTATTTTATGGCCTTCATATTAACATCCATATACTTACGTACCTTCTAATTTTCCGACAAGTTTCTTTACTTTGTGCATGCAGCCTTGACAGTGAATGTGGACCTTGAGAACATGTTTCTACATGTATATCATGCAAAGAAATTATAGGATTAATTATATAATATTAGTAAGCACTGAATAAATATATAAATTAATTAAAGGCATATATAATTATTGACCTTTATCTTCACAAACTTGAACTCTTATTCTTCATCCTCTTCCATATTCTGCTGTGTTCTTGTGCAAATGTGAAGACTTAAAATCATGAGTTTTTATTCTCTACAAAATCCATTATCATGCATACAATCTGTTAGTTGTACAATTTTCATATATATCATGCAGAATACACCTCTGCCGATAACTTTGACTGTACATTTCTACGGATTTTTTTTTAAAAACATATTACAGTTTCTTTCAAAATTTGTAGTAACATAATAAATATAGTATATTCTACTAAATTAAAATTTTCTTAAAATTAATTATTTCATTGATATTATAACAATCCAAACAAAAATATTTTGGCTCACTTTATTCACTTATTTAAATTACTCATTAATTACTGAATTTCCATAAGTCGATTTTAAATTAGTGAAATTTGATTTGTAAAGCTAGCAGAGAGAAAGTATAATATGAGACGGGTTGTAATACTGTTAGACCCATGAATTCTACATTTGATCAATTAGTATAGTATGATTATTAAATAGTTAAAATATTAATTTATAATAGTTAAAGTACTAAAATATAATAAATTCTTTATTAAAGTATGTTTTTAAGTGATATGATTAATTAGAATATTATGTGAAATTACTAAGTATGAATTTTAGGTCGTTAAAGTGTGATTAACTAAAGTCATATTTTATGAATCACTTCATATTTATATACTGTAGCTAATATATTTTAATGATTTTAAGTGAAAGATTTAGAATCACATTATAAATTATATTTTAATAAATTACTTATCATACTCTAATCATCAATCATAATTATATTTTAATAAATTAATTATCATACTCTAATCATCAATCATAATTTAATTACATTTTAATTATATTTTATTTTAACTATCTAAAAATCAGATTATTGAAATGGATCAACTCATGGATTTATGATAGGGGTGTTCACGGTGCGGTTTTACGGTTATTTCGTCAAAATCTAAATTGCATTGTTATGTGCGGTTCGGTTTAACAATTAATTTTAAATTGCAGTTTGTCAAATAAAATTTTCTATAAGATTTTATGCGGTTTTGTTACGGTTTGGCGGTTCATTAATTAGTAACATACATAACATAACAATAGATTAATACATTTGGATATATAAAAACATAAATATGATGATTATTGATTAATTTAAAGTGTTTATTCGTCCTTAAAAATAAAATATTATAACATTTATCAAATTAGATAATAAGATCTTAAATATATGAAATCACCATTAGAACTTCATAAAAAATCGAAATAAATATTCATAACATAAAGCAATTTATACTAAAATTATTTTGCAATCCAAAGTATTTAACCTTTGTAAATGTTTTTACTTTTTCAATAATACATATAGATAATATAATATATATAATAGAGTGCGGTGCAGTGCGATGTAATTTTACATAAAATTCGAAATTGCACCATTCAAGCGGTGTGGTTTTCTTCGAAAAAATTATCCACGGTTTAGGTAAAAAATCACTTAGTGCGGTGCAATGCGGTGCGGCTTGATCGGTTTTTACGGTTTTAAAAAATTTTTGCCCACCCCTAATTTATGATTGTATATAGACACAGTCTAAAAAAACATTGTCAATGCATATATAAACACATTATAATTCTTTGTAAATGCAAATGGCTTTAATAATCCAATCTATATGGAGGTGGAACACGAATCCAATTCCATTACCACAACTCAAAAGCCAAGTGTGTCTTCATTTTTGAATCTTCATTTTACCACAAATTTTTGCTGATTTGACGACTACCCCCTTTTTTCACATCTGCTTTTAAACAAAGATATGTTTACACCTTTTATTAAGATTAAGATGGAAGATATGATAATGATGATTAGTTCCAGGACATAGCTCAAGTGGTAGAGGGGATGGTGGAAAGGTCTTCCAACTGAGCTTGGTTGCTGCAGTGTGGGGGTTCGAATCCTGCCTTTGGCATGGATTTGGTCCCTTGCAAGCACAAGTTAAACAGTGAGCCATCTCTATAAGCGAGACACATTCTGCGATTTACCTCCTCCACCAATCTTCATAATGGTGAGGTACACCATATGATAATGATGATTATAATAATAGCTATTTTTATTTTGTATACGTGTTTCTTAATAATTGTATACTTTATTCACACTAAGTTTTTTATTAAAAAAACTAGCATCCATATGTGTATAATTTTTTATTCAATATTGTATATATGTTTTTTAATAATTGTATATTTTTTACACTCAATTTTTCATTAAAAAAACTAACAATTAATTTGTATACATTTTTGTTCATAATTGTATACTCCCTCCATCCCTCATTAAGAGGATCATTTGCTTTTTGGTACGTAGATTAAGGAGTATTATTATTTAATATGTAGTGGGTAGTTATATTAGTAGGAGTGTGGCTCCCAACATTTAATTGTATTAGAGGGGGTGTGTGAGTCTCATGTATGTAAAAAAGGAAAGAAGACTCTTTGGGTGGGACGAGCAAAATGAAAAAATGACCCTCTTAGCCTGGGACGGAGGGAGTATGTTTTTGTTTATATTTGTATACGTTTTTAAAGTGGGTACACTCTATCTTAGAAAGCACCCGGGTGCACAGTATAATTATCCTTTTAATAAATATAATATTTGATTAATAAAAAATAATGACCAAAATATTTTATGATCGATTCGCGGAATAGATGAAAACACTACCAAAAAAGTGATGAATGGAGATGATTTTATAGATAATTTTTTAATGGTTTGAGACGGTTATTCAGCCGTCTACAATTTGTCCATAGCAAATAATAAAGACAGGCCGTCTCAAATTGAGACGATATTAGAAACAATTTATTTTGAGATAATATTTGTGACAGTTCTAAATCGGACCAATTCGACTATTTTGATAGGGTATATTGCTGTCTCAAATTGTGACTGTTTGTTGCCTTTTCTATTTGAGATGGTAAGAGAGAAGATTTTAAATGGAGATAGTATTAAAGATGATTTTTTACCGTCTCAATTAGAGATGATTTTATGTCGTCTCTAAAGCCTCTCTAACCATTAGCTTACTAAAATGAATGGATTGAGGTTTGAACCATGACTACCTGTCCTTGGTTGAGGTCCGAGACCACTAGACTATCATCATCCTATCTTCTTCTTTCTTTCTTTTTAGAACCCGTAGGCATTATGTGTGCCTACTTTGTTAAGTCATAGGTGTCATTATAAAAACCACATTATATTATATATATATATATATATATATATATATATATATATATATATAATAGTCATAATATATTTTGATTATTAAATTTTAAAATATTTTGTAGGTGTCATTTGAGAAACTTTGACAAAATTATATACTCCATCCGTCCAGTGCAAAGGTAACCATTTGCTGTTTGCACGTGGACAATTCTAACGTCTTTATTTGTTTTTTGCATGTGGATTAAGGAGTATTATTATTATAGATAAAGTGAGTAGTTAACTAGAGGGAAGTGGTAGGTCATATTGTGTACTTTCTTTACTAAATAGAGGAAATTGATATCTAAATTGTTACCTTTGCACTGGACGGAGGGAGTATATATATATATATATATATATATATATATATATATATATATATATATATATATATATATATATATATATATATAAAATTTTTATTAGTTAATATTTAATTATGTTTAATATTAACGAGCATTTAATCTTATATAACATTAGTATAATTTAATTATATAAATAAATTTCTCTCTATCCCACAATAAATAAATAATATAACACATTAATTCCATGCAATTCTGAAAACCTCACATCAATATTTTATTTGAAGATACATATTAATTAATTTTAGAGTTTATGTGACGCATATAGTTAGGTAGGATACTTTATGTTATTTTGTTAATAGTTTGTAGATAATTGTTGAAAACTTAAACGATTAGTTTAATTAATAATATGCACTTAATCTTTTTTTTACTCTAATCAATAGTTTGCACTTAATTGTTTTGCACCTCGTCTAATATATTAGTTTTTTATTTATAATCTTTTGTGTCAGTTTAATTAATAGTTTGCATTTAATCTATTTCCTACTTAGATTATGAAATTCGTTTATGCAATTGAATTAATATATTTTCTTCATGGGACTTTAATTAAGTTTAAAAAATCGAGATGTCTTAAATAAAAATAAATAAATAAAAGTAGTAGTCCTAACCAATCAAAAAAATATGATTAAAAGTCGTATTTAAGATATACATAAATAATAATAATAATTTGGATACATTTTATTGATTATCTATTAATCCTAACCAATAAAAAATATGATTAAAGGTGTTTAATTTATAGAATAAAAGTAGAAAGATTATATATATGATATTAAAACAAAAAATAAAAATATACCGCGACACATCATACTTTTAAAAAGTTATTTATAGCATGTAATCGTAATTAGTATATACTAAATAAGATATATAAGTGGTCAAAGACACTTTTTTTTTTCCTCCAAGTTGAGAGAGAGAGGGAGAGAGAAAATGCATGAGAGATAAATATATTGAAAATTAGAAATTGCAAGGCCAAGCTATGTTATTCGAACGGCTGCATCTATATTCATGATTTATAAGCCAAGTAGTGACATGACACGATTCTAATTCAAGTCTACCACCTATTAATTATGTTCAACTTTGCCCATGTGTTGGGAATATATATATGATACAAATCATTGATTTAATTAATAAATAATATAGGTTTATGAACAACTCTTGTGTGAGATTGTTTAATATATAGTGAAATCGTTATACTTAAAGAATTAATTAATATAATTAAATCCCTTTCATATATACAATTAAGACAAATTTTCTTGTGAGACATTATATATGTAAGATAATTTGTGAGACGTGTTAAAGTATGTCTATTATATAGATAAAGTATGTTTAATAATTGTTAAAGTATGTGTTCTAAAATATGATAAATAATGAATTAAAGTATAATTTTAGGGTGTTATAATATGATTTATTATTGACATTCTTTAACTATAAATAAGCATATTTTACTCTATAATAAGCATACTTTAGTAATAGGTCAATCCGTCTCACAACCGTCTCACAAAAAATCTGTCTCACAAGGGAGTTTCTCTACAATTAATGTTCATGTATATGTATCCTAATATATGTAGAAATAATAGTAGTAGGAGCAACAACAATAGTAGTAGGAGGAGTACTATTAGTAGTAGCAAGAGCTATCAGTGGAAACATCTTCCAACTGAGCCTGTAGCTGCATGGTTGGGGTTCGAATTCAGCATTTGACATGGATTTGGCCCTTACAAGCACAAGTTAAACAGTAAGCCCTCTCTATAAGCCACTTGAGGCACATCCTACGATTTATATCCTCCATCAATCCCCAGGGCAAGGACGGTGGGAGCCCCTTATGGTGGAGTACACCATATAAGAGCAACAATAGCAATAGTACATAGTAGTAATAGGAGCAACAACAGTAACAGTAGTAGATAGTAGTTGTAGCTGTAGCATTAATGATTAGTGATATTTTCACCTAGATTTTAATGTATTTTTATATATGTTTTCATATTATTTTATCCGTATTTATGTTATTTTGGTTGTGTTTTGTGTTTTTATTGAAATGTGTGAGAATGAGTTTAAACATATGATTTTTGGTAAAAATAGATTCTAGACGCGAAAAGAAAGACGTGAGAAAAAACAGATCTCAATTCGAAGTTGAAACGAGGGAGAACGAGCCGAAACGAAAGACAAAGAGCAGGGGCAGCACAAACACGACCAGTGTGCATGCACACGAGCCATGTGCAGAACACGCCCCTGTAAGCTAAGGTCGTGCGCCAGCACCTGAAACACCTACACGGCCATGACCGTGTGCGGCACACGAGTCGTGTCCGTGCAGAAATCAGAAAAATATCAGCAAACCTTCTAGAAGCTCCCAAGAGGTATAAATACCCCTAATTTCAACATTTGATACAGAATTCGAAGGATTTCAGCTCTGCACATACATCATACATCATTTCCTTCATTTTACACTATCCCTTTCATCAATTCTTCATCCATTCATCTACACTTGATCCCCTCCATTAAATCCACCATCCAAGTGATTAAGGAAGTAAGGAAGAGTGAAGATTATAAGAAGAAGAAGGAGATCTCCATTGAAGACCTTCAAAGAGGGAATCTATTTTTAATTTTTGTGAACTTCTTTATAGATTTGTTATGGGATTTGTAGATACAATTGTCTATGTTGTTTTCTCTAAGACTATGATAGGCTAATCTCCTTTGTGAGATTAGCTCCATGATTGGTGTTGGATAATTTAGGTTTTATGCAATTTGATTTTAATCTTAATTGGACATTTGTGTTATTTCTATCATTGATGTGAATTGCTTGATGTATATGTGTGATTTGTGTGATTAATTGTCATGGGCATGTGATTAGATTGAGAAATCAATTATGTGTTTAGGATAGTTCATTAAATTATTTCATCATGCACTTCATGTGCATTAATTTAGAATGAGATAGAGATATCCTTATAGATTTAGAACTCTTTGATAGAATATTTGATTAGTTTAATCGAGAGATTAGTTGATTAGATGAGGGGACCCAAACCATTAGTGAATTCATAGTACCTTAAAAGGGAATATTGCCTATGATTTAGTACCTTATTAGGGAACTCGTAGAGTAATTAGCACCTATTGGGAGGTGTTCGCTATGGTATCAATCCTATGATCGTTTGGGAGCCTTATTGAGGGCCTACATCCTATCCATCTCGAGAGAGAGTTTAGGTGGAATTAGTGATCGCTTCTATGCCTTGTTCATGAGAGATTAGAATTAATTGCATGACCACTTAATTATCTATACTATGATTATTGCTAATCTCATCCTTGCATTATTTGGAATCAATTTATCTTGCATTCATTTCACTCTTGTTCTTGCATTAGTTTAATTGCTTCATTTGCAAGCTATCCATCATATTCCGTTGTCCTTATAAAATTACGATAAAATTGAGATCGCTTAAGCTCTAGTACCTACCTCCCTTGGGTTTGATAAATTCTTTAATTGATCATCCCGACTATTAACGACCAATCAATTAGCAGTAGTAGTGTCTTTTGTGTTCTTGATTTTTTTAATGAAATATTTGTTGATTCGTGAATAAAACACAAGCGAGGTTTAATGAATATTTATATGGGATCATTTTATGACTCAATCTAAAGTAGAGGACATTCACTAATCCACGACAATATGGTATTATAAAACAAACCAGATAAATATTCACTAAACCACGGTTGTATGGTTTTATAAAACAAATCGACGTAGTTTAGTAAAAAAATCCTTTGTAATACTTGTGGGTGGCGACACGGGGTGGCAGTGAACTTAATCTCAATTTTGATATAAATTGATTAGAGTAAGCGTACTCTATCGTTGTGTGTAGACGTGGTGACCAAGTGCAAAATTTATAATATCGAACCCAAGGGAAAAAGTGTATGTATCCGTATTCGAAAGATATTTCACTCTAGAAGAATTAATCAATAAAGGAGGGAGTTGTTTAACACTACAAACTAACTAATAAAGCAAGTAAAGGATAGAAAATATACATATATGATGGATGATGGACGAAGGTAAGCAATCTAAGAAATATGCAAGGCAAGCAATATCATGGAAAAGGCTCATGTAGACTCTCACACACACATGCATTAAAGGTCATCATGTTATGATGTTAAGGGCAATCACTTATGTACCCCTAATCCCTATGGCCAAGGCAATTATGTTCTCAACTCTTTTACAAGTTTAAATCTCCTAGAATTGTCTCTTACTCTCAATTCCCTTAAGGTACTATGATCATAGGTTTGGTTCCCCTCACTAGTTCAAATACTTTTACAAGCAATTATCACCAGGGCCGATTCTATGAATTTTCAGGCCTAAGTCGTATTTTAAATTTAGGCCCCTTATTTTTCTTCTCATTAAAACGCAATATATATAATAGAAAATTAATAATTATAGATAATATTACAATTTTTAAAATATAATGCGCCGGCTAACAGTTTTGATGGAAAAAGTATTAATAAGATCAGTATAATCAAGTTGTTCTATAAGTTCTTTCTCAATTGATAACATAGTCAACCCATTCATTCTTTCTTGTGACATTGTTGATCGAAGAAAAGTTTTGATGAGATTCAACTTTGAATAACTTTTTTATGCTGCCGTAACTGTAACCGGTATCGTCAACATTATCTTATAAGCAATGTAAGCATTGGGAAAACAACCATCAATTTTCTTCAAATAATTGTTTATTTCAATAGCTGATTTTGTGTCTTCAGGCAAAGAATGGTTCAAGAAAATTAGCTCAAAAAATAATTAATTTCCATTAATATCAGAATGCTTCAACATTGAACATTGAAAATTTAACCTAACTCTTTGTCCTAAATCATTAAATGCAATGAATAATGAACAGTAAATGTGTTATTAAAAAGAAATTAAAAAGAGGTGGATGGAAAGGGATTCGAATCATATATCAAAATATAAATGTATGCTTTCTTCAATCACTTGGACAAGACTCCAATTTATAAGTTCCTCCTACTATATATGGGCCCCTAAATTTCACCAAAAATTTTGGGCCTGAGTCTATCGACTCGCTCGACTCAAGCAAGGACCGGCCCTGATTATCATTAATGTACATAAACAGAAGAAGGTTATGACTTAACTTTCCACATACTAACTCATTCATCAAATATGTGGTGTGAAAAATCTACATAATCTCTAACTAACCACATTGTTAGCCTCACATGAGTACTAGCCACTAAAATTCATTACAAAATTAATATAATTCATGGCTTGCTCCAATTGAGCTAAATAATGAAGAAAATTACAAATTAAAGGTTGATAAGCCTCCCTTTCAAACTTGGACAACTCTTCCTTCAACATGCTCCAATCTTCACTCCTTGCTGATTTTCCCTTCTTAGATTGGTGGATTGATGGACTGATGGATGGATTTGAGGAAATCAAGTGGAATGGATGGATGGAGAGGAGAATGGATGAAGATGATGATGAAAATAATCTCACATGGTGTGTGGTGTGTGTGAGCAGCAGCTGCCCATGCTGTTTTGTTTGAGGATTGAGATTTTTTTGGGTATTTATACCCTCTTGAAAACCCTGATTTCGCACTTGACAGCTGCACATTTCACACGAAAATTCGACCGAATTTTCATGATTCAGTCAAATTTTTGTAATTTCCTTTATTTTGTCAAATCTGCGCTGTAAGAGAAATTCGATCGAATCTTTGGAAAAATTCGACCAAGTTTTATGTCATCTTTTTGGATTTTCACTTCATTTCCTCTTTTCTCGATTCTCTTTCCAAACAACCTATTTAACAACAATAAAAGCTCAAGTTACTACTTTTCATCAAATCCATCAAACTCACTAGAAACATGACATAAAATAAACAAAACGAACACAAAATGAACATAAAAATACTATAAAATTTAGGTGAATTAGATGTCAATCTGGCAGTGAGGGTGGCATCTGGCTAGGTAAGCTAAAGAGGGGAGAAGAAGAGAGACAAGTAAAGGAGGTGTAGAAAAAAAGGAAAATGACGTCATGTGAATAAGTGAATGAGGGCCGCTCAGAGAAAACTGTAGGGGTTCGAAGATTTGGAGAGTGAGAGAAGGTTTAAAGAAGTGTAAAAGTGGAATGACCACTCAGTTTCAGCAAGATAGAGAGTATGGGCGATTAGTGATTTTAATTTGTTTTGAAGAATATAATCTTAGGGATTATTCATAAGCATCAGTTGTTGTTCATTTAGATAAAATATTGCACCCTTAACACGCTGAGATATATGTGAGAAGTAATCTTTATTCAATTTTTTCATAATGGGACGTTTGAATCTTTTAAGATTAAAGCAGAGTTTGAACTGACTAGAGCATCTAATGATCAGTAGTACTAGCAGTAGCATTAACTTTAATGATAGTAGTTGTTATACGTACCACCTTATTTTAGAATCTCATTTAAGAATAGATGTTTTCGTTATTATTTTACGGAGTTGAATTTGGTAAATGATAATTGAAATATTTTATTTTATGGTGTTTTATTAGTATTTTTTATCAGGAATTTAATTAGTTGTTAAGGATTTAATTAATAAATTAATCACCAAATAAATAACAATAATGATTGAGTGAAATTAGACTCACATGTTAGAGAGGATAAATAGTTGTTCAATTGGAATTAAATGAGGACTATCCCATGTTGAATGGGGGAGTAAATTTCTTAACATTTATTAGTCCAATTCCTTTATAGAAACTCAAATTAGTGAGTAATATTGATAATCCAAGTCACCACACGCACTCACGCGCAGCTGCAACCAATTGGCCATGCTGTGCTCATGAGCCTTGGACTTGGAACTTGGTGATCATCGTTATTTTCTTTATGCGATTTGTAGAGCAAGTGTACTCTATCGTAGTAGTCATAGACAACCAAGTTTAATTATCAATCTGATTAGCCATTTGTAGTCGGGATGACCAATTAAAGAATTTATCGAACCACAGGGAGGAAGGTACTAAAGCTTAAGCGATATCACATTTCTTGTAATTTTATAGAGACAAATTATCAATGGATTGATTGTTCAAACAAGTAAATAAAATCAATCTAAGCAAGCAATG
Organism: Pogostemon cablin; assembly: GCA_023678885.1. Lineage (NCBI taxonomy): Eukaryota > Viridiplantae > Streptophyta > Magnoliopsida > Lamiales > Lamiaceae > Pogostemon > Pogostemon cablin. The sequence goes on from CM043000.1 coordinate 15,811,522, forward strand.
ATCAAATAAGCAAATTAAATAGATGAAGATTGGTTTTTCCAAATTAAGTAAAAGTGAGATTAACAACAATTAAGAAGTGGAAATCCTATGATAAAAACATCAAATTCATATGAACCATGGATATAAGACTAAGGGTCAACACTAAGTTCTCCTAAACTCCATCTCGAGATGGATATGATATGGATCCGTTTAATAATCTCAAAATAGCTCAATGGGTTGGTTCTCACTCAAACAATTCCAACTAGGTAATAACTTGAAATTAGAGTCCCTTCACATTGTTAATCAACCTCTCAATCTAACCAATCGGATGTTCTATCAAAGGGTTCTAAATCCTAAAGGACATCTCTATCTCTTTAAGATCTATAATGCACATGAGGTGTATGATAAAATGATTCAATTAATTATCCTATACATATCATTGAATTCTCAATCTAATCACATGTTTAAAACAACAAACCACACAAATCATCATAAACATCAAGATCTGAAGCATCAATGACAGAAAATCAATTAACCCAATCAACATATGAATTTTAATACATAAATCCCAAAATTATCCAACAACTCTCATGTTGTTAATCTCACAAGGGAGATTAGCCTACCATATTCACAAGAAAATTAACATAGACATTAAAATCCTTACAACCCATGATAAACAATAAGGTTTCAATACAAAGTTTAGATGAAAACTCCCTTGGATAGCTCCAATGGTGATCTTCTTCTTCCCTTTGCAATTCTCCTCTCTTTCTTGCTTCTTTTCCTCAAATGGATGGTGATTTTGATGGTTGGATAAAGGTAGATGGAATGGATGGTGAATGGATGAAGATGATAGTGTAAAATGGAATAAATGGTGTGTGATGTGTGTGTCCAAGTAAAACCCTTCGAAAAATTTGTGGAAATGTTGAAATTGGGGGTATTTATACCCCTTGGGAGCTTTTAGAAGGTTTGCTGATATTTTTTTTTATTTTTACACAGACACGGCTAGTGTAGGTGGCAAGAACACGGCTCGTGTTCCGCACATGCCCATGCCTATGATCGTGTAGGTGTTTCAGGTGTTCGCGCACGGCCTAGCTTACAGGGTCATGTTCCGCACATGGCTCGTGTAGGTGGCACGAACACGACCCGTGTGCATGCACACTGGTCATGTTTGTGCATCCCCTGTTCTTCTTCTTTTGTTTTGGCTCCCGACTCTGTTTTTACTTTGTTTTCACCTGTTTTTCATGCGTTTAAGATCATTCTCACACATTTCCATAAAAACACAAAACAAAACCAAATAGCACATAAAAAATGGATAAAACACTACGAAAAAAGATATAAAAATATACAAAAAACTAGGTGAAAATATCACTAATCACACCCCCAAACTTAAGGTGTTGCTCGTCCCCGAACAGAATGATAAACAAAGGGGAAATATTTTCACCTAGGAAAAGACCAAATGAACAAAAACAATAACACATCAATAACAATAAGAACTACAAATTATGCTAAGTCATGCTAAAATATTAAAATCATAACACGCAAAAAATATTAACAAGTTTAATTCAAAGATAATAAAATGTAATATAGTCCCTTTTGGTCCAAGCCTCACAATGGGTATAAATTTCTCTCAACACTCTATAAAGTGAGTTAAATCAACACTCATCAACTGATTGGTTCGACTTGCTATAAGCTTACTTGTAGACTACATTCACAAACCACCATAGTTTCAATTAGTGATAAAAAATATCTTTGTATTTGGATGTAATGATATGCTCTTTGGTAGGTAGGAAGAATAAGGGTAAGAGTGACTAATCAAGTGTAAGTAATTGAAAAGATGAACAATTTCTTCAACGTCTTCACTTTTCTTTCTTCCTTTCTTATCTTTGTTGGTCACAAGCACTATTCATCATCATTCCTTAGATTTTTTAGCTTCTTTTGATTCATGCTTCCTTTCTTTGACTTTCATGGTTTCTTGAGCACATTGTTACTTTGCTCATTCTCTTGTTTTAAGGTTGCATGTACATTCTTGTTTGTGCTCTTTTCATCATTTTTCTTGCTTACTTACCATTTCCTTTCTTCTTTTGCTTTCTTATCAAACCTTTCTAGCCATCATCTCCTCAATCACCCACACAAAGGGTATATATATGAGGCTCAAGTACGTAATCATGGCTTGTAATGTGCTAAATTCACAAGATATAGACTTATAGGCTCAAAGTGGTTGACTAGGGATGATATTCATGGTATCGAAATACTTGGCAATGACTATTAATGACAAGGATGTCCTTAGATCATTTCACTAATCTCCACAAATCGGGCTCATTCCCATAGTCCTTAAGCAAATTCTAGTTTATCAAACGCAACCGATCCACTTATGAAGAAATACCATGTATGCACGGTTGAGGCTCAAATGCTCACAAGCTTATGTTCGGACCTTAAGGAACTTATTACACCACATTCATCTCTAAATTGAAAAAGTTAAATAAAACATGTAACAATTTTAAAGCGTAGAGATTCTTAATCATAATTTGTCATCAATTATCACAACAATATATCATCACTCATACTCAAAAATGACTCAAGACATCCCAAAAACAAACCACCAAAACGACCCTAAATAATGAATAAGAAAACATAAAACAAAAAAAAAGAAATGACTCACCAAACAAAATCATACAAAAATAAAAATCATCATCATAAGAAAATGAAAAACACATTCAAATCATCCATAACAATTAAGCTCACAAACATCCCCGTCTTTAATTGAAAAGGAAATCTTAAATTATGAAAAGTAGACCTCTCAAAAACATAACATATAAAGTAACATGCTAATCACATCAATCCAAATCAAAATTAATTCATGTCAAGCAATTAGAAGTGATAAATTGTAGAGTAAATTCCCTCAATAGGCATTTGGTAGTGGAAATTGTTAGCTCCGAGCTCAATTCGTGCTTCCAATACCCTTCATACATGCTCAAAAAACTCATCAAACCATTAGCTCAACAATTTCAATAAAAATACGGACTATCATGCATTTCAATACAACCAATCGTACCAAAATCAAACCAATACTCATGAGAAAAAATTCAAAATTAGCCCAAAAATATGAGAAGTATATGCATCATCACAAAGGTATGTCACACCACGCCATATCCCCCAAAACTTAAATTGAAACAAGAGTTTCGAGTTAAGTTTGCAACAAGTGGTGAGATGTACCTATACTTTAAATGCACTAGTATCCCCAATACGCATTTTTCTCACGAGCACAATCAACCTACAAGACCTAAAATGCAAACAACAAAACAAATCCACAGTCCTTATTGAAAATAAGAATAAAGCAATAAAGATAATGATGAGTTGCCTTCCATCTAGCGCTAAGTGTAAGGTCTACAAGCCGGACGGGATATGGAGAACTCATCGGAATGACCACAGATATCTTTCGTTCTTGCCATCAAATTTTAATCATTGTACTTCTTCCTCTATTAGGCACTTGTGGAAAGTGACAGCTTCCGTAGCATCTTTCGAGCGTGGTTTTAGAAATTCAACTTTCTTGAGTTTACATTCCATTTTCCTCTCCATTATTGAACACCACTTATTTCTCTTTACCAAATAGATTCCCAACATCTCTTAGAGTTCTCTTTTGTTCATAAGGATGTGAGAAGAATCAATGGGTAAGACATAATCAATGTAAACGATATTTTGAGATTCAAAGCAATTTAAAGAGTTAAAAGGTTTAGAAATGCTCATTTCACTCTTCAAGTCATCATCACTTGCTTCTCAACTTTGTTCCTCTTTATCAACATCATTTGCCTCAATAGGCTCTTCAAATACCTTCTTTGATTCTTCATCTCCAAACATCTCTTCTCACTCCAATCCTTTTTCAACCTTACTCTCCTCTTCAACTTCTTCAACTTCAACTCGTTGACGAGTGGCCAAAGCACTTACAATTTGGCTCAATCGATACTCTAAGGCTTTAAACCTCTTCTCATTTGCTTCATCTTGAGCTTTACGGTTTTCTTCCAACATCTCAATCAAGATTTCTAGACACGATTTTTCTTCCTCAACTTGTTGAAAGTCTCCTCCCTCTTGGTTGTCAAAATTCCCTCCTTGAGTTGGATGATAATTTCCTTGAAAACTTCTTTAATAGTTGTTTAGAAAGTTTCCTAAGAAATCATCCACTCCCATGAAAGAAGCATCTCCTACTTGATGGTTAGGCATACTCTACTCTTCTTGCTCCATAGACTAGGAATCGACTCACCTTGCACATTTTGAACACCTCACAAACTTGTACTATGCAAGACTTGACCATAAGCACCTTGATTATCATCCTTATTTGTCTTGTCAATTCCAACGTAGCGGGGATAATTATCTTGGAGGATTCATTGAAAAATAAACTTGATTGAGAATTTTGGCTTCAATCACTTCCTTGAACACATCTTCTATATAAGTCCAATAAGGTGTGATTTTGAAATGGAGGGTTGGTGTCGGGATTTGGTGAAGAATAAGTGCATGCTTGAAAATGATGGAATGTATTTACATTGTAAGCTTGTTGCCATTCTCTATTTGTTCCTTGATTGTAGTATTGAGAGCTATCTTGAACCATTTAGAAATTGTAACTATAGTTGTTCTCATTCATGTAGCCTCTTGATTGTGGAGGTGGAATCCTAGCACTTTGATCCTCAAAGACATTCGTGAATTGGTTCCAACCATCCATTTTGATGTTCTTCTCAAAGCTTACTACAACTCTTCTTCTCACGTTCTATTTTAGCTTTGATCCCCCTTCCCCTTCTCTCAAGGTAGTTTCCAAGTACCTATCAAAACGAAAAAGTGAGAACAAAGATTTTTCAAAGCAAATAATAAAAAGCAATAAAAATATCTCTAATAATACTAATCAAAACACTACTTTGTTAAACTACTAGCAACCGTTGCCTCCCCGGCAACGGCCCCATTTGATTAGCCATTTGTAGTCGAGATGACCAATTAAAGAATTTATCGAACCACAGGGAGGATAAATGGATGAAGATTGATTTTTCCAAATTAAGTGAAAGTGAGATTAACAACAATTAAGAAGTGAAAATCCTAGGATAAATGCATCAAATTCATATGAATCATGGGTATATGACTAAGGGCCAACACTAAGTTTACCTAAACTCCCTCTCGAGATGGATAGGATATGGATCCGTTTAATAATCCCAAAATAGCTCAATGGATTGGTTCTCACTCAAACAATTCCAACTAGGTACTAAGCTTGAAATGAGAGTCCCTTCACATGATTAATCAACCTCTCGATCTAACCAATCGAATGTTCTAACAAAGGGTTCTAAATCCAAAAGGACATCTCTATCTCTTTAAGATCTATAATGCACATGAGGTGTATGAAAAATGATTCAATTAATTATCCTAAACATATCATTGACTTCTCAATCTAATCACATGTTTAAAACAACAAATAGAACATCAAATATTCAACGAGCTTATTTTTTAGATCGACTCAACCTGAATACCATATATGGAAGCTCAAGCTCGTAAGAGCTCGAGCTTGACATTATATATTCCCAATACCAGATTATCGAAAACCAATCAAATCAAGACAGCATAAAGTGAATTTAATCAGTTAACTTACTCCAAACATTTCACCTTAGAAATGACATCTTCTCACCACATGGAGAAAATTTTCTTACCATGAAAATAACGTTTTAAAATATTTTATACTAATTCAATTAGTATATATCACTATTCAACACTGAGAGACTTCATTGAGCATATCATAAGGACATGATAAGATTGCGAAAGTATAAGGTAAGCAGCATGAATGAATCAGAATAACGTACTTTCTCCAATTATAACACAAAAGAGGATAGACAAATAGAAAAAAATGCTAACTCAACCATCTAACAAAGACATTTTAATGAACCAAGAACTCTGTAAACCAAACTAGTCAACAATGTAACATTCCCTTCAATACAGAGTCTACATATGAGTCATATAGAACAAATAAGACCTAGAATTCGAAGGAGATTTCTGAGAAATTTCTGTAGACCAAGTTGCAGAAGAAATTTAGGTCTTCACAGTGAGTTCAAAGGAGATCGGTAAGAGAACCATTTTGCAGCAGCGTGCATCTGTGTGGATTTTGAGACCTAGAATGGTTGAATGGTAATTTACTATGAAGAGGTAATGAGCCTGGAAAAAATTAACAAGTTTAGGCTTGGATTATATTGAGTCCATCACACACATCCATCCTATTTCACTCTTCTCACGCATTTATGATTTATCTTCTCTAATCTGATTTTTCACTCTTCTCACACACTTATCATATTGCCACACTATATCACACACATCCATCCTATATTAAATATAACTTGTCATCACTTATCACAACAATATATCATCACTCATATTCAAAATAACTCACGACATCCCAAAAACAAACCACCAAAACGATCCTAAATAATGAATAAGAAAACATAAAACAAAACAAATAAGAAAAGATTCACCAAACAAGAAACAATACAAACATATAATCATGCAAAAACAAAAATCATGATCATAAGAAAATGAAACACACATTCAAATCATCCTTAACAATTAGGCTCACAAACATCCCCATCTTTAAGTGAAAAGGAAATCCTAAATTATGAAAAGTAAACCTCCCAAAAACATAACAAATGAAGTAACATGCTAATCACATCAATCCAAATCAAAATCAATTCATGTCAAGCAACTAGAAGTGATAAAGTGTAGAGTAAACTCCCTCAATAGGCATTTGGTAGTGGAAGTTGTTAGCTCCGAGCTTAATTCGTGCTTCCAATACCCTTCATACATGCTCAAAAACTCATCAAACTATTAGCTCAACAATTTCAATAAAAATACGGACTATCATGCACTTCAACCAACCAATCGTACCAAAATCAAACCAATATTCATGAGAAAAAATTCAAAATAAGCCCAAAAATACGAGAAGTATTTGCATCATCACAAAGGTATGTCATACCACGTCATATCCCCCCAAACTTAAATTGAAACAACAGTTTCGAGTTAAGATTACAACAAGTGGTGAGATGTACCTACACTTTAAATCAAGCACTTCTCGTATCCCCAATACGCATTTTCCTCACGAGCACAATCAACATGTAAGTCCTAAAATGCAAACAACAAAATAAATCCATAATCCTTATTGAAAATAAGAAATAAAGCAATAAAGATAATGATGGGTTGCCTCCCATCTAGTGCTAAGTTTAACGTCTTCAAGTCGGACGGGATATAGAGAACTCATCAGAATGGCCACAGATATCTTTCGTCCTTGCCATCAAATTTTAATCGTTGTGCTTTTTCCTCTATTAGGCACTTGTGGCAAGTGATGAATTCCGTAGCATCTTTTGAGTGTGGCTTTAGAAATTCAACTCTCTTGAGTTTACATTCCATTGCCCTTTCCATTCTTGAACACCACTTATTTCTCTTTACCAAATAGATTCCCAACATATCTTCGTATTCTCCTTTGTTTCTAAGGATGTGAGAAGAATCAATGGGTAAGACAAAATCAATGTAAATAATATTTTGAGATTCAAAGCAACTTAAAGAGTTTAAAGGTTTAGAAATGCTCATTTCACTCTTCAAGTCATCATCACTTGCTTCTCGACTTTGTTCCTCTTCATCAACATCATTTGCCTCAATAGGCTCTTCAAATACCTCCTTTGATTCTTCATCTCCAAATATCTCTTCTCTCTCTAATCCTTTTTTAACCTTACTCTCCTCTTCAACTTTTTCAACTTCAACTCGTTGACGAGTGACCAAATCACTTACAATTTGGCTCAATTGATGCTCTAAGGCTTTAAACCTCTTCTCATTTGCTTCATCTTGAGCTTTATGGTTTTCTTCCAACATCTCAATCAAGACTTCTAGAGACGATTTTTCTTCCTCAACTTGTTGAAAGTCTCCTCCCTTCCCTCCTTGAGTTGGATGATAATTTTCTTGAAAACTTCTTTCATAGTTGTTTAGAAAGTTTCCTTGGAAATCATCCACTCCCATGAAAGAAGCATCTCCTATTTAATGGTTAGGCATACTCCACTCTTCTTGCTCCATAGACTAGGAATCGACACACCTTGCACATTTTGAACATCCCCCAAACTTGTACTATGCAAGACTTGACCATAAGCACCTTGATTCATCATCCTTATTTATCTTGTCAATTCTAACGTAGCGGGGGTAATTATCTCGGAGGATTCATTGAAAAATAAACTTGATTGAGAACTTTGGCCTCCATCACTTCCTTGAGGACATCTTCTATATAAGTCCAATAAGGCGTGATTTTGGAATAGAAGGTTGGTGTCGGGATTTAGTGAAGAACAAGTGCATGCTTGATACGGGTGGAATGTATTTACATTGTATGTTTGTTGTCATTCTTCATTTCTTCCTTGACTGTAGTATTGAGAGCTATCTTGATCCATTTGAAAATTGTAACCATAGTTGCTCTCATTCATGTAGCCTCTTGATTATGGAGGTGGAATCCTAACACTTTGATCCCCAAAGACATTCGTGAATTGGTTCCAACCATCCATTTTGATGTTCTTCTCAAAGCTTATTACAACTCTTCTTTTCACATTCTATTTTTAGCTTTGATCCTCTTCCCATTCTCTCAAGTTAGTTTCCAAGTACCTATCAAAATGAAAAAGTGAGAACAAAGATTTTCCAAAGCAAATAATAAAAAGCAATAAAAATATTTCTAGTAATACTAATCAAAACACTCATTCGTTAAACCACTAGCAACCGTTGCCTCCCCGGCAATGGCGCCATTTGATTATCTATTTGTAGTCGGGATGAGCAATTAAAGAATTTATCAAACCATATGGAGGAATGTACTAGAACTTAAGCGATATAACGTTTTTCGTAATTTTATAGAAACGAATCATCAATAGATTGGTTGTTCAAACAAGTAAATAAAATCAATCAAAGCAAGCAATGAGCAAACAAGTAAATTAGGATGAAGATTGGTTTTTCCAAATCAAGTAAAAGTGAGATTAACAATAATTAAGAAGTGGAAATCCTAGGATAAATGCATCAAATTCATATGAATCACGGGTAGAAGACTAAGGATCAACACTAAGTTCACCTAAACTCCCTCTCGAGATGGATAGGATATGGATCCGTTTAATAATCCCAAAATAGGTCAATGGATTGATTCTCACTCAAACAATTCCAACTAGGTACTAAACTTGAAATGAGAGTCCCTTCACACGATTAATCAACCTCTCGATCTAACCAATCGGATATTCTATCAAAGGGTTCTAAATCCTAAAGGACATCTCTGTCTCTTTAAGATCTATAATGCACATGAGGTGTATGACAAAATGATTCAATTAATTATCCTAAACATACCATTGACTTCTCAATCTAATCACATGTTTAAAACAACAAACCACACAAATCATCATAATATCAAGATCTAAAGAATCAATGATAGAAAATCAATTAACCCAATCAACATACGAATTTTAATACATAAATCCCAAAATTATTCAACAACTCACATGTTGCTAATCTCACAAGGGAGATTAGCCTACCATATTCACAAGGAAATTAACATAGAAATTAAAATCCTTACAAGCCATGATAAACAATAAGGTATCAATGGTGATCTTCTTCTTCTCTTTGCAATTCTCCTCTCTTTCTTGCTTCTTTTCCTCAAATGGATGGTGATTTTGATGGTTGGATGAAGGTAGATGGAATGGATGGTGAATGGATGAAGATGATGGTGTAAAATGGAATAAATGGTGTGTGATGTGTGTGTCCAAGTAAAACCCTTCAAAAAATCTGTGGAAATGTTGAAATAGGGGGTATTTATATTCTGCACATGGCTATGCCTTTGGCCGTGTAGGTGTTTCAAGTGTTCGCGCACGGCCTAGCTTACAGGGCCGTGTTCCGCACACGGCTCGTGTAGGTAGCACGGACCCGTGTGCATGCACACTGATCGTGTTTGTGCATCCCCTGTTCTTCTTCTTTTGTTTTAGCTTCCGACTCCGTTTTTACTCTATTTTCACCTGTTTTTCATACGTTTAAGCTCATTCTCACACATTTTCATAAAAATACAACCAAATAGCACATGAAAACAGATAAAACACTACGAAAATAGATATAAAAATACACTAAAAACTAGGTAAAAATACCACTAATTACAATCCATAGGAAATCAAACAATTTAGAGTTTAAGCAATCTCAAATTTATTATGATTTTATAAGGACTAACATAAGATGTGGAGGTATACGAGCATATAAAATGTAAAGAAACAAAAGAAATAAGTAATATAAAAGATAAAAGATAGGGTGGATGGATGGATGAATGTGAGATGGAGTCCAAATGATACAAAGATGAGATTAGCATAATTATGACATGGAAAATTTAGAGTTCCTGCATTCGATTCTAACATGTCATAAACAATGGAATAAGGGCAATCACAATGCACACCTAATCCCTTTGACTAAGGTAACTAGGATATGAACTCATGACAAGCTCTAAAAAGGCTCCTAAGAGTGATTCTTACTTTCAATTCCCTTCAAGGTACTATGATCATAAGATTGGGTTCTCCTCACTAATTAATTATTGGGCATGAGTTACTCACCTAGTGTCCTATCTTAAATGTTCTAAGCATATGAAGGTACTACCATACTCTTTCTACACTTACATGCATAATCCCCAAAACAATATGATTCAATCAATTACCCTAAACACATAATCGAATTGGTCATCGTAACCACACGATAAGATAAATCAACCACACATAATCGAATTGGGCATCGTAACCACAGTTATTCACGAAAATTTGATCAAATTTTCCTTCAGAGGTCGAATTTTCGTGAAAATATTATGTTTTTCACTAGCTGACTTGCACAAAAATTCAATCGAATTTTTGTGTAATTAATGGTCGAATATTTCTTACAGCGTGCCTCACCTCTGCGGAATTTGTTTCCCCTATTTTTATGCACAAAAATTCAAACGAATTTTCTTATAGTGGTCGAATTTTCATGACAACTTCACCTTACTTCACTGTTTTGGCTTGTTCTTCCTCGTTTTAACTCCGAATTGAGATCCGTTTTTTCTACATCTTCCTCTTCATTTTTCTAGAATCTATTTTTACTTGAAAATCATACAAATTCCACCAAATACAAATTCTCCAAATATTTACAAATATCAAGCAATCTAAGGCACTTAAACACTCAAATCAAGCAAACTATATGAAACCATGCTATAAAAGGATCCTAAATACACGAGATTTCTACACTCAACCCTAAAACCCTCATCGAGAAGTAGAATCCTCTCCTCCTTCATCCTTAGTTTGACGGATTTTCTACAATAACGTGTTGCCTTCACCGGAAATGAGAAGCCATTTCACCTTTAGGGAAGATCCGCTTACACTGGATCACTACCAGGACATGTTTTTTCTTACGGGAAGAATCCTACTCGACTCGACTTCACCCTTCTTGAAGATTGAAGATTATGCATACAAAGTTTTTAGAAGATCTTCTACTTCTACTCATTTTTTGTAATTTTGAATTGTTGAAAGGTAGACGCTTGCATGGTTTTGCTTGCGTACGTTAAGTTAGCAGTGCACACGTGTATGATGAAGATTGGTGGATCAACATGAAGATCAAGGACTATGATCAAGTGTTGACGTAAGAATGGGCCTCTGTAATCAATTATGAAAGTGGGCTTGGATATTGAGGAGCAGCTTGCTTTGGAAGCAAGTTATGATCATATATTTAGGCAAGATTCAGGAGATATTATCCATGTATATCAAGATAATTAGGGTATATATGAGAGTCAAGTTTTATTATTCATGATGGTTGTAAAATCATCATCAATAAGATCTTCTTCTCCTTTAAGAGTGGACGTAGGAAATTTGTCGAACCACTATAAACGATTGTGTTTATCGTTTTCTTTTCTTCTTTGATCACGATTGTGTTTATCGTTTTCTTTTCTTCTTTGATTAATCTGTGACTGAGATTGTGTGAGAATTCATTGAGTGTTAAGATATTCTTACATTGATTCACAATAGTATTTTCTTGTGATTCTTTTCTTCCCACTCCCTCTTGTAACGTGATTGGTTAGTGCATTTATAACTAACAATCTTTTAATATTTTCTTCATGTCAATGAATTGCTTTACGTTTATTTCCTTCTTTTTATTTTCAAGTATCAATGATAGTATAGATTACTATCATCGTTTTTTTAGCATTCTTCCTAAAATCAACTAATTATCATTGATTCACTTTTATATATATATATATATATTTTTTTTTTTTTTTGCTGATTAGGTATTATCCAGAAACCAATTACATTAATTCCTACACAGAAGGTTCCAAGGCATCATCTAATTTATGATACAATTTGTGATAACCAATTATATGCAGATATACAATATTATTTTTTTTTGGATGTATTTTCTCTGTACAATCTTTAATTGCATGAAGTTAATATGGATAGTGGGTATGATTGCCCATTATCTTTGACGAAGAGAAATGACAAATTCTTTTTGGTGAATGCGATTGATCATATTTATGAGGGTAACGAAATTGATAATGTTGGATATATTATATGATGACTCAACGTGATAAATTGGGATAGTTTTTGTAAAGTTATAGATTATGCTTAACCCACCCATTTATGAAAGAAGATGGTGAAATATACGAAGATAATGATGAATACATTTTGTGGTTATGTATCATCCACATCTTCATTTGATTTCCTTTCACATATAATTAGATCAAAGTGAGAGAATTTATATCATCATATATGTGTTTGATGTCATGAGTGATGGTTTATTAGTTTTGAATATGACAAATCTCGCGAAAGATTCTGAATTACATGAATTTTTAAAGATGTTCGAAATTATTACTTACAAAAATTACATATTTCTTTTAGTAACGAATGCAACAAATTTATTCTGTTTTTACCGGATTACAACATAATCATTACTCCCTCCGTCTCATTTCAATCTTTACATATTTCCATTTTGGGTGTCTCATTTCAATTTTTATATTTCCTTTTTTAGTAAATGGGACCCACACAAATTAATTATTCTCTCTCCATGGGCCCACACACCACACTAATACACATACTCACTTTACATTAAACTATTATTTCTCTCATCTCACTACACATTAAAATACTACATTCCTTAATCTACGTGCAAAAAGCAAACGTAAAGTTTGAAACGGGAGGGAGGGAGTATATAAATTACCAACTGAATTATTTATAACAAATCACCAACGAATTTAAATTTTCATTGCTAAAAATTTATCAACCACCATTTTACCAATGAATTTCGTTTTTAATCCATTGATAAACCAATTTAATAATAAAATTTAAGTTTTTACCAGCGAAATATTTTCTTTTAGAGTTAGTCTCATGTAAACCGGGTTTACATTATAAACCCTTGTAAACCTTGTGGTCCCCTTTAATTTAAACATCCTATCAATATATATAGTGTATACGATTGAAAGGAGGACCACAGGGTTTACACCGTAAACCCAGTTTACAAGTGTTTGTGTTTCTTTTAACGATAATCATTATTATAATAGACTTATATTCTCGTTTTTACTGTATTAATATTTTTAGAATCAATAAACTATTCACTCATAATTTTCATATCTTCCATTGCATGAGATTAATGATTTAGGAACAAAAAGATTGACTATCATTTGGGAATAAAGACAATCCAACTTGGGGCCACCCACTCTGCTTAAAACCAAGGTCAAACACAATTATATTATATATATTCAACAAGATGGAATTAAATTAACTGAACATAATTTTACCATCATTCATATAACAGAGAGATCTAGATCCCACCTTAATGATAAAGGAGATTGGAATAAATTTTAACAGGAAATCCACTGTGAAAAGTGTTGCAAAGTTAAAGATGGTAGAGAATCCATGTTAAATGTATTCAACAAGTAGCCACAAAAGGCAACCAATCATTATTTATTTAATGACAGAATTAAACTCGTGTGAGACCAACTCCTAGAACAAGTTCCGTGAGATAATATACTCTTTCCTCGTTCAAAGAGTCTCATTTTTTTTTTTTTTCATGTAGATTAAGAATTAAGTATTACTATTTAATGTATGTATAGTGAGTTGTTGCCGTAATAGGTGTATGAGCCCATAATTAATTTTATTAATGGGTAATGTGGGTCTCATGTGTCTAAAAAGTGAAATGAGTCCCTTCGGCAGACACCTAAAACGTAAAAATTAACTCTTTAAAACAGATGGAGGGAATATAAAAGTAGTAACATTTTAAATAAAAATATGACACATAATCAATAAAAATTATAATTGTACAATTAAATTATTTTAAATAATTCATTATAGATAAAAAGTAATTTTAACTTATTAAGAAATGATCTCACTTCGAGACAATCTCATACAGTCTTACATTTATTTAATATATCGAAAATTTTATTTCCTCTCATCTCATCTCATTAGTCATTATGACATAAATGTACTAATCCTTGCCTCAAAAATTAATCAAAAAAAAAAGTGTCACATGAGAGAACAAGCATTAGGGTTATCATCACTGAATAAATGTGTGATGGCTTCTTCAGCAGTTGCATTGAGGGGCAATGAGAAGGTTTGCAGATTCCGTACGAAGCCAGCAGGGGCTTTTTTGTCATAAACTTGGGACACATGCGGATACTGAACTGCGTTGTATGGTATGTAAGGCCACATCTCTGCTCTCTTTCCCGTCTTCTTCATCACTCCCTTTAACACCTTATTCGGCTCCACGAACCCCATTACTGTCGCCCGATTTTGCTTCCGATTTATCTCCACCGTCTTCACCCCTGATCAATCATCCCATGCAACTAATATTTATCATAAAATTAGCTATGATCTCCCTATTGTATCAATTCGATATTTCTTTTTCATCCTGGCCTTCATGGTAGGGCATGTTTCCTCTTTTAATTAACAGGATGTGAAATGACGAAAATGACCCTCTAGTTAAGTTTAGTTTTTATATATAAATAAAATAAAATTCATGGCATGCATTAAAATACACCAAGTGAAAGGTAAATTAAGTGTGAGGAATTAGGGTAAATGTTATTATGATTTAATGATATTTTAATTATGTGAAAAATGGATGGAGACTATCTTATCAAAATGGTGGGAGGGAATAACTAATTTTACTTAAAAGAACCTTTTTTTCTCTTTTGAGATAATTATTATGAGAATCCTATGTTGGGGTTTTCACTTGCATATAATTGATATTGAACTAGAAAGTTGGATTCTTTAAAACTCAACATTTTACGTGACAAAGGTTTATTTAATTGAATTAGGATATAATTTTCTGTAGGGTTAATCATAACCGTGTCAAATCTAGTCATATAAAAAACCTCACTTTTTGGTTACTTATAAAATTTCTCTCTATATGTTTGCAAATTTCAATGTATAAATCTGCATCCCACAAAATCTAAGAATAAGTTATCAGAAATGGACATGCATGGAGTGTATTTAATAAACAAGTTACAATAACATGAATTTAAAATAAGAAAAACGTATCATACAAATTTACTTTATTCTAAAGTTTCAAAAAATTTAATTTTTTCGAAATAGTCTCATAATTTTTAAATTCTCACCAAAATGATCATTTTTACTTAAAAATGTCCAAATTTTATAATTCTATAGGATAAGATTGAATTAGTGCTTTTATAAAGTTATGAGACGAAATTGATAAAAAAAGATATTTCGGGACGAAATAGGAGCAAAACTGAAAGATTTGAGACAAAATTGAATATTCTAACTATTTTGAGACAATTTCAAATGAAGTAAAAAAGTTATGAGACGATTTGTATTTTAAAATCCGATAATATAATTTATCATCAGTGATGTGATGGTGATAATATAGCAGCTGGGTGGTTTGACTATATATTTGAGTAGTGTATATGAATATAGAGTAAAATAGAAGATATATACCTTTCATATTTCTAAGAGCATTCTTCACCCTTCTCTCACATCCATCACAGTCCATTTTAACTTTGATCTCCACAGTCTACATACAGTGGAAACAAAGCACAGAATGGAGAGGGGGAATCATCAATATAAGTAAAAGGCTACAGGAAGCCCACATTCACATTTGAGTGTGTGTGGATGTGGAGGATGTATATATGGTTATGAAGCATACCTGCATAGATTTCCTTTTGCTTCTGCTTCTGGCCACAGTGCACAAGCTTGAGAGATACTTGAGAGCACCCATTTTTGCAATGAGAAACAACAAGGGCTCTTCCTATTTATACTGTTTTAGAGAGAGGTTGAAGCAGGCTAAAAAGGTTTTTGGCTATTAAAACCCTTAAAATAAAAATAATAACTGCTTTTACTGACGGATGAATATTCTGTTAGTTAAAACCTTAACTACATTGTTAAATTGATTTACCAACAGATTAACAACGAAATCTATTGACAATTTTTCATTGGTAAAATAATGATTGGTAAATATTTAGTAATAGAAATTTAATTTTGTTGCTAATTTGTTGCTAATAATTTTGTTGTCGATTTATATAATGATTTCGTTGGTAAATGGCAACGGATTTTATTATGTTGGTAAAAATTCGTTGTCATTCCGTTGAAAAATGTAATTTTTGTTTGATATTTGTTGGTAAAGTAGATGCTAAAATGAAGTTTTTATAAGTGAAAGTTTTCTATTTTTATTAATTAATGAGTTAATGTTCCTTTGTATTCATTAGTGTGGGAAGAATATAATAAACTCTCAGAGTATGTTTGTTTCACATTGAGTTAACACTCTTTCGTTTACAATTATAATCTTCCCACTTTTTATATATATAAAAGGCATGGGAATAATATAATTAACTCTTAGAGTGTGTTTGGTTCATGATACGGAGTAAATGGTACTCTCCCCATTTTACAAATGATTTTTAGACTTATTATATATTTACATCTCACGATAACTTGCACTACTCTAAAAGAAAACATCATATTAATCTGATAACTTCAAATTCATTTTAATTTGGAAGATACTGTTGAGATAAACAGATCCCCATCATTCCTAAGGGACAAATAAAGAATAGTATAAAAAGTACAACACAAGAATTTACGTGAAAAAATCAAAAACCAGAGAAAAACCATGAACCGAGAAAATACCACTATGTGAAAATTGTTTACAATCATATAAAATTTCTCTCTCCTGACCCTAATCCATACACTCTTACAAATCTTTGATTAATTCACACATTTCTCCCCATTCTCACAATGGAGAATACAAGAAATAAATTTAAATAGAATCAAACACAAAGATTAAAGAAGTGTACTTGATTGGCGCACTTGACACCAAGTCCAATGGCCTACTTATATAGCACTAAGGATCCCTCCCCTTTTACTCTTCATTCGATGTGGGACAAAAGAAATAAAAGAAATCTCTTCTTTTATTCTTGACAAAATCAAAAATCTTTACCTTGTCAAAATAAAAGGAGACTCATTGTCTTCACCGACAATCCATCTCAACTCCAAAAATCCCTTAAAATCAACCATTCTAAGAATCATTGTCTTCACCGACAATCTATTCTCAACCCCGAGAATCCAACTTCACCATATGAGTAGACCACTTAGAATCAACCATTTTAAAAATTTCCTGCGGCACATATAAAAAATACCTGCTGATATTTATGGTGTTACTTCCAGCTCTTGGCTCCACTGGAAGTTCATCAGCCATCTACATATATCCACCACACACCCTACATCACCTGCCAAGTCAATGTCTGTGTGCAAACTTGTGGACCAACTAATATTAATACATCCTTTTTCGTGACAACTGAACATGTCATAAGATCCCAAATAATATTAAGTCAACATTTGGAGTTTCGCGCAACATCGGGAGATAAATTCTGTATGATTGTAAAAATAATTCACATAGTAGTATTTTCTCGATTCGTGGTTTTTCTCCGATTTTAGAGTTTTTCACGTAAATTCTTGTGTTGTGCTTTTATGCTCTTCTTTATTTGTCCCTTAGGAATGAATGAGGATCTGTTTATCCTAACAGTGGTATCATAGTCAGGCCCCAAACTTAATCGGCTCGATTGGTGGAATGTTCTCGCCTCAAACTAGTGGTCTAGCCGCGGGACTTTGTTTGAGGGGGAAATATCGATCGGGTGTCAACCAAAGTCCCACATCGGTTAGAAGTGGGGATGGCGATGAGTTTATAAGTATAGAGGAGACTCTCCCTAGTATGATGCCTTTTGGGCCTGAGCTCAGAGAGCAAAGTCTTGTGAACTAGTGGACGGCAAAAAGTGAACAATATCATGCTATTGGATTAAGTGGGTCCGGCTCTCGCTGGGCCGATAAACCCAACAGATACTATACATACCTAACACATTTAACATACTTTTACACTCACTACAACCTATTACCACACCTTTTTCATGACACTTTAAAATCAAATGAGATCCCCTCATCCACATGTGCAAGGATTTAATGGTCATTAATTAGGGTTTTTTTTAATAGAAAATAAGTTATGGAATACCAAATAGAATACCTTTTGGAGTAGGGAATTCAAACCGCTTTAAAATAGATGTACTAATAAGTGTTCTATTGATACACTTAAAAGAAATATAGTATAATACTACAATCTTTTTAACACACTATAAAGTTAATGTCTCTATATAGTGACGGAGCCAGAAATTATATTTAGGGGGGGCCAAAATAGTATTGTATAGTAAATACTTCACTTGATCATTTGCATTTTTTAAAAGAATATATTTTTTATACCATAATTAATATTTGTTGAAATATACACGATTTATTCTTAATTCATGAGGTGTATTTAAATCTTACATAGGTTTAGATCAATTGGACTATACTCCCTCTATCCGGATTCAAGGGTGCTATTTGCTTTTGGGCACAAATATTAAGGAGTATTGTTATTTAATGTGTAGTGGGTAGTTGTATTAGTGGATGTGTGGGTCCCATTTTTGGGTTGTATTAGTGGATGTGCGTGGATAAAAAATGAAATGAGACCCTTGGGAACGGACGCCCAGAATAGAAAAATGATACTCTTGAAAGCAGACGGATGGAGTATATAATAACTAATACTATAATGAATGAAATAAAAATTAACACAAATAATACTAAACGAAAAAATAAAAAAAAGGTAAAAAGAAAAGAATCTTAAGAAAATTGTAATATGAATATACATGATTTAATCTTAATTCATGAGGGTATTTAAATCTTACTTAGATTTATATTAATTGGACTATATATTATAACTAATATTATAATGAATGAAATAAAAATTAACACAAACAATACCAAACAAAAAAATAAATAAAAGGTAAAGAGAAAAGAATCTTAAGAAAATTGTAATATGATTAAATTAATATATAAAAATAAATTAAATTAAAAAATTAATATATAAAAATAAATTAAATTAAAAGTAACTAAAACAATGCAAAAAAATAAAATAAATGAATGGTAGTTGGAGCCTGGAGGGTTGGAGTAAGTGGACGTTAACCAATAAGCTACATGTTTAGGACGTAAATAATTTGAATATATATATATAATTATAGGTTTGTAAAATGTCAGAGGGGCCCACTTCCTCCCCTAGTCCTAACTCCCTCCGTCATTATCTCTATATGTGCCTTTTTAGATATGGTGTACTCCACCATTAGGGGCCCCACTTTCCTACTTTAAGAATTAGTATAGGAGGTAAATCGCAGAATGTGCCTCAAGTAGCTTATAGAGAAGGCTCACTTTTTAGATATGTTTGGTCATATGCAAGTTAATACATATTCTATTACCATATCTTTTTTAACATACTATTAAATTAATGTCTTTATATATTTTTTTAGATATGCTAGGTCATACGTGAGTTTATATATTGTATTACCACACTTATTGCTTAATAAGTATATTCAAAAAAATAAACGAATTATTTTTTTTCTAGTTTTTCTTATTGTTACGAATATAATAATATTAAAACAAAAATTATTTTTTATTAATTAAAATTATTTTAATAAAAGGATTTTTAAAAAAATCACTATTACCTAATGTACATCTAATATACTTTATCATTTATTTATTACAGAGACATGGTGAGTACTTTATTTATAACTCAAAATAACTTAGTTACATCTTCTCATAAAATTAATAAATTGATTTAAAATAAATTACTCCCTCATTTCATTTCACTAGTTAGTAGGTCTTACAAATATGGTTACATATTTTTTTGATAGATATATGGCCTATACAAAATAGTTTATATATTTTTATAAGACTCACATACAATATTACTATAATTATCTCTTCATATTAAAATATTATATCGCTTAACCCACTACATATTAAAACAATATATTTACTTTAACATCAACAATAAATGTAATAGTAACATTTATGAAATGAAGGGAATAATTTTTTCAACCTCCGAAGAGAATAAACGAAGAAGTTCTTCCCATTATTGAATGCAAGAGCAAAGCGGAAATCCCAGTATTGGTTGAGAAGGGTCAGCTCATCCGAGCTGAGTGTTGAGGTGGTGCATTTCTGAGTCACTGAGGAACAAAATAGATCCCCGAGTGGTTAACCCTATTGTTTATTTTCATTGACTCGTGGATGTCAACCCTTTTGTCCAATTGGTGTTGTCTCCTTAAGCTATAAGGTAGGCCGTACCATTCAAAAACCGAGGGAATATTAAATTTGAAAATCACTTTTATTTGTAAAGTTTGGTGTCTCCTGAGTCATGACTTTCAACTTAAATAGGTGAATTACTTTGTAAAAAGCCGTAGAAACTTAAAAATACACTCAATAATACCCCGAAAATCAAATACTGAACAAAGGTAATAATTTTATTAAGAAAAGTAGTTCACTATTTTAAAGAGTAATATTCCATGCATGGAGTAACTAAATTTAGGTGCAAGTGCATCCTAATGTAATGAATAATTTGTCACACTCTTATGTAGTAGTGCTCCCTCAATTCCTCTATTTAATGTTTAATGCGTAATGGGTGGGTTTTGGATAATCTTTTACCCTTAAAATGGTTAACTATTATTCTACTGAAGGAAGTAATAAACTATTATTACTCATATTAATAGAAATGTGAAAATTTTGAAATATAACATTATTTCAATTTAGAAGTGTAGAATTTCACTATTTTGAATATTAATATTTTATGTATTAAAGTATAAAATTCGGGTGTATTATATACAATAGGGTGCAAGGAAAATTATGTCTTTAATTAATTGTTTTTAATACTGTCATCGCAATTTTTTTACACATTATTTATGACAAATACTTGTGTAAAACCATTCTACGTGAAGAGTTTTGTGAGATGGATAAGAAATGATAATTTTTCATGAAAAAGTAATATCTGAATTGTTAAAAAAAAATACAGTATTGGTGCGGTGAATTAATATTAATAATTTGTAGCATAAATAAAAAGTAATAACATTTTAATATTGAAAGTGATACTCCCTTCGGCCGATCTCGAGAGTTTGTTAAGGAAGGCGGCAAGGGCCAACGAAGGGGGGAAAACAAAAGGCATTTTCTGTTCCCCCGTGAGCCGGGGGGTGCTTGTGAGGGACGAAATTAAATGAAGTACTCCAGATACACGTGAACTCCCAGCCATTTATGCGTTGGAGAGATCGCTTCTTATTTTGTGCCGAAGCAATTTATAAAGCACAGGCAGAAACAGGTGAAATCAAAGGATTGCTCCTCGAAGTGAAGTTTTGTGGC
The DNA here is from genome assembly GCA_023678885.1 of Pogostemon cablin. NCBI lineage: Eukaryota > Viridiplantae > Streptophyta > Magnoliopsida > Lamiales > Lamiaceae > Pogostemon > Pogostemon cablin. The sequence goes on from CM043000.1 coordinate 15,833,217, forward strand.
TGGGGTGGCCAGTGCGTCGGCACGAGTAGGCCATTAAGGTAGGGAACAAAATATTTTATTAGATGGGAGAGTTGAGTCCAGCCATTGATTAGACGGCTAGCTCACTTTTGGTTTCGACTAAAAGGTCAACTGCTCCAGGAAACAGATAAATCCATTCTTGTGTACCACAATTCTGTCCCCTCCTAATTCGACATTAGAAGTATATTGATTTTTTCCCAATAACCTAATATTTTTATCTATAAATATTGCATGTTTGATTCCATCCATAAATCAAATTTCTTCCCTATGAGTTCTAATCTCAATAAGAATGTTATTTCTTACTGTTCCAAAGATATTCATTTAACTATTTTGGGTGATCACTCAAAAGGTATCCACATTCATTTTTTTAGTAAAATGCCCACCTTATAGCCCACCACTTTCCTCTAATCAACTATTCACCACACATAATTATAATACTTAATTTACGTGTAAAAAGTATATGGATATCTTTTAAGTGGTCGGAGGGAGTATATAATATTTTTAATAAAAAGTGAAAACTATAAAATAGCCTCACTGTGAGATGGTCACATAAGTGTTGCCTTTTATTTATTACTTAAAATTTCATATTATTACTCCTAATTTACACTATTTATTAAGTAAAAGACTACTACATTATAAATAAAATTATTGGAAAAAAAGAGTATTTTAATTTTAATTTTAATTTTAATTTTTCTAACAGTTAAAAAAAAGGGTACACAAACAAAAAACATTAAAACAAAAAAGAAAAGAAAAGAAAGATAAACTTGATGTGAGACAGGACTTATGTGAGATGAGTTGTAAGATGAATAGATTTATTATTAAAGTATGTTTTTTATATAGATAAAATAAGAATTATATAGTTTAAGTATGATTTACTAAAGTAGTGAATAGTGCATTAATGTATTATTTTAGAGTATTATAATATGCTTTACAAAAGTATAATTATCGGATAGTAAATCATACTATAATACTTTAAAATTACATTTTAATATATCATTCATCATATTTTAGTAAATTATACTTGAATCACATAATCATACTTTAATAAATCATACTTAAATCACTTAAAAATAAATCAACTAGTTTCAAATCCATTTTCAGATACGTCTAAAATATATATAATGCTGAATCTTATAATGAGGAATTAAACTTGTAAAGGTAGTGTAGCGTTTCCTTTCATTCTGGTTCGATGGGTGTGGTATTACTTTTCTTTGATTCTGCCCCAACCACAACATTTCCTCACCTTTTTCTCTGTAAAACCCTAAAACCTTGACCAAATTTTAGAATACTTTAGATTTATGGAATAACGATCATTTTCTTTCTCCAAGTATTTCTTGAAAAGGTTCTCATTTTTAATTATATGAATTCTAGTGGTTTATATCCTATTATACACTCACAACTTGTTTGATAAAATAAATGAGATTACGCATGATGGATGAACATATGGATCTCTTATGCTAATTATGCATCAATTTCTTGAAAAGTTCACATTATTAATTATATGAATTCTAATGGTTTATATCCTATTATACTCTTATAACTCATTTGATAGAATTAGAATGGATGAGAATACGCATGATGGATGAACATCTGGATGTCTTATGCTAGTTTATGCATCAATACCATGTTTGCTTTTATATTACAAATTTAATACAAAAGGGTTTAAGCTTATAAAGAGTCGAATTGTTTAATATTTAATCAAGTCACTCTAACACATTCTTTCACATGCAGGCGAGTTAACTTTTAGTCTCAAGTCTTGACTATGAAATTTTCTCATAAATTGGTGGCGGTAAGGTTCGAACTCTGAACCTTTGTTAGGTTTGACATATCTGCACTTGTTCGACACCTGCGCTTTTTCTGCTCGCAATTGCTTAACCGATAAATTGCGTATAACACATTAATTCACGCCCGTGTTGCAGGTAATAGAAATGACATCGGTTTCGCACTTCAATTATTACTTTGATAGTTGTTTTTAATTTTTCGAAAGTTACATTAAATTACTGCGTTGTGGACTTGTGGATTGTAAATTATAGGATAAAATGAGCTTTTCACGATTAAGGATTAACATTGGTGTTACACATCCCATGGGGTGTATGAGATGTGCAAACCTACTTTTGTGGATTAGCATGGTTTTTCACAGGCCATACATATTATAAATTTATACTACCAAATATAGTAGTTTATAAGGAATAAGACATCTATTATGCATTAATAAACCCTATCAAATGTTTTAAAATTTTTAATAGTTATTCTTAGGATTTAAAATATTTAAGTATAATGTTCTAAAATTATCGGAGATAGTGTCCTAATTAAAATGTCATCCAATAACTCGCACAGTGTTTGAACTGTTTGAGTTTCACTCATATCGTCCTTTTGGGTTAAATTCCAACCGTTAAATTATATATGTATATGTGTAGGGCTAGGATTTAATCACCTTGTTCCCTCCTCTCATATATTTCTTCTCACTATCCTCTTTAATATGTACGGACTATTATAACACTTCTACTAATGATAAAAATACATTAAATATTTTTTACCTAAAAAAAAAAAAACTAAATAACAGATCCACAATACATCAATGCTCTCAAAATCCTATTTATTTTTTATACTTTTTCCTTAAATCCAATAACTTTATTATTTTTTATTGATCTAAACAACGTTATTCAATTTTTCTTATTAAATTATAAAAGATAGATATACTCCCTCCATCCCCTTTAAAAATGATATTTTTTTCCATTTTGGGCGTCTCACCCAAAGAGTCTCATTTGCTTTCCTTTTTTACATACATGGGACCCACACTCACCCACTAACACAATTAAAATATCTCACTAATACAACTACCTACTACACATTAATAATAATACTCCTTAATCTACATATCAAAAAGCAAAAGATCATCTTAATGAGGGATGAAGGGTGTATTTTATTTTACATCATACATCTAAAAAAAATACTTTCTGAAAAAGACATTAAATACATGTGACAGTGTGTAGATGTTCCTTTGTAAAGTAAGAACTAAGAATACAACGGAAGACTTTAAAAGCACATCATTTAAAAATTACGGGATAGGCTCCGATTTATCCCTCATATCACTTTTATTAGAAAAGTACAAGTATTTCAATTCACCACCTATGAACCTTGTTCTATACTAATTGACAATACCCTACAACTCTAAATTACTTATCTGACCACCATGTGGACTTGATAGCATTGTATGAACTCTCTTCAAGGCTTTGACGAGAACTTTTGAACTCGTTGATCGAATTCCCTCCCAGAATCCGTGTTGCAATGGCTTGTTCTTTTGTACGTGAAGGACACGAGACATATGGAACAGAATTGAAATGAAATGAACTCTCGAGTTTCTCAACAACAATTCTCTAATATCTCACAAAAACTAACGTGGGAGATGTACGTCTGTCATAAATAAGTTGGAGAGAACATTATCATATCTCTAAAAGATCTTAATTAAAAATTAGTCCAATGAAATTTTCAATCAAATTTTGATTCATATAATTCAATAATCAAATCTTAACTTGGATATCTTTGACTATTGAACATGTTCTTCGTCGGCGTTCCTTGATCATCAAGTTGGGTCATGGGCTGAATGATCGAGTTGGGCTATTGACTTTTCTTTCTTGGTCAATAATGATCATGGGCTATTGGTTTTTCTTTCTTGGTCAAGAATGACTCAACTGCCTAATCTTCATGAAAAAAATATCTTCAAAGAAATCTTTGAAACAAGATCTTCAGACTAACTTGGGATGAATCTCCAACTTGATATTCTTTTCCATTAATAAAATATATTTGACTAAATCTGATGATGAACCTTCTTCTTGATATTCTTTTCCATACATAAATAAAATAGATTTATCCATTTATATGTTAATTGATTTAATACTAACATAATTAAAAATATATATGAAATATATTTTCTAACACTTTCTTAATCCCCTGCACTCCTATATGTGACGAAATACCCAGGAACAAAGAGAATATATTTTTTGAATAGTAACTATTTTATTCCTTCATAGGCTACGTTGTCAACCTCTGCCGCACCAGCCAACATGCAAACTTTGGCGGTGTTTTTGTTGACTCTCCTTTATGATTGTTGGCTCCTTCACACCTTCTAAGATTATGCTGCTTCTCACTCTGCACCTTTCATACCATCTTTCTGACTTCACTTTTCAGTGTTGAAAACATTGACTCATAAAGAGGTAGTATAATAAGAATAGGTTAAAACTTAGCAGCATTGACCGAAGGTCTAATCTCTATATGCTTTCAATTGGAGCACAGCACAAGTTTATGAATGATTGCTAATGAAATGCATTAAAAGTTGCCACAGTTAAAAAAGAATTTCATACCCCTTTTTATGCACACTTGCATGAAAACACATATAGGTGAAAACCATTGTTCTTTTAATTAGTATTAAATTTAAAGAATAAAATAGTATTTGAAATAACACATGAATGACAAGAATGAAAATATGAAGAAATATTAAACTAAAATGATACATAGACCACAAAATTGCATGATAATATTATGATACAGCAATTTCATATATAATCATTTGCCAAAATTCGCTTAAGTTTGCGCGTTGAGTCAGCCTGCAATATTTTACCTGCCAACATGTACAACCTAACAACCAAGATTACATTTTTTTCTAACAGAAAGCATCTAAATAGAATACTTAAGAGAAAAAAAAAATGAGCAAGAGCCCCATGTTAAATTAAACCAAGATCAATCAGCTCCTATATCCGTTGAGTTCCATAAACACATCTCTAGATCTAGTGTGCCATTAGAATTTATAAACCCAAATGGAACCAACAGGAAATCCACAGGAGGAGATCCCTCAATCCTACCTGGATAATTGTTTGTGTATGATTTCAATCTCAGACAACTATTCCCTCTTTCAGATACAATATCATACAGGTACTGCTCCTTGGATGAGCTCGGCCCTATGCAGGTTATCATGACCGTATGCCCGATACTCTCGGATCCTTTATTGAGGAGAAAGAGGATACCATCCTTCTCAGCTTGTAACACCAGGAATGCTTCGTTCTTGTTTAAGGTGACTGGTAAAGGGCAGTTGTACTGGAAACGTCTCCCCGAGTCCCAATGCTTACTGCTAAAGTGCTCCGATAATTGGGTCGACGAGCCAATAAAATGGCACTTCCGAACGGGGCAAGCACAAGGTGCGCAAAGGCAGATGTCGTCGTGTTCTCTTCTCTTGTTGTAATCTACAATTTCAGTACAACCATATTGGGCGTTTCGGCAGGGTGCTCTGACTGGATCTGCAATTTCAATATCCACACACACAGTGTTGCCTTCATTGCCACTGAAGGGCATGTTTTCCTGGACCAACAGAGCAGTCAAATCTTTTGGTTCCATGATAGATAGTGCATCTTCCAATCAATTCAAGAACACATACTACCTGTGGTGATAAATTCGGGTTGTACAAACAATGTATTATTTGATAAAAATATTCGTAAGTGAGATAATTTTGAAAACCTTTTATCAGAAGGGGACACTTAAAAATCTAGATCATGAACTTCTTCCACAATTTAAGAAGTTGTATTCTCTTATATAAGACAAAAGGAGAGTTATATTCGCAAATTTTCACAACAAAATTGGAGATCATCATTTACCTCTGCAGTGATCATGCCCCCATTAATTTGATCTTCCCCAGCCTGCATGTGAAATATCCACCAAGCTTAAATTGGAAAGCTTGAATGTATATGAATATATAAAATGTCGAGGATCAAAAGTCACAAATAAAGCGCAATCAAGGCTCATTTTGAAAATCTTATAGCATTTTGCCTTGATAAAAAAGATGAAGAGATACAGAGATAATGACATAATCATATATGATACATTTGATAGTCATCCATTAATGTATAGCCACTGATCTGTATATAATATATATTGGCACTACAATGGAAGATAACATAAAGAAAAATATCTGTGATGCCAACCCACAAATAGTGAGAACGGGAAATGATATCGTTGTTGATGATTATGAACGTCAATCAATTGGAAAATCATTGGTATTTTAGAGGACAGGTATGAACTGGGGAACACACAGGAGAAAGACATGAGCCTAAGTGACACCAGATCATAAACTAGAACTGTAGCATAAATCCAACTGGCTACATAAATGGAAAAGAGGAATATATATGTATGTGTGTATATATATATAGGAAAATGGTTAGAAATTTTAAGAGTAGCCATTTTGTAACAAAATATATTGGCATTTCCAGTAGATTTTAACATTAAAATTTTGAAGAATAATCTAAAACCTCCATACGAAATTCCAAGTCCTTCCTAACTTCACGGGAAAAATCATGGGGATGTAATGGATGGAACACATTAACAATACAAGAAAGAAAATTCTAAAAAAGAGCATAACACATGGAAAATTCTTACAGGATCATGGAGTACTCATAGCAGATTAGCAGCATGAGTTAAATGATGAATTCTTGTCAAAAAATAAAAATGCACCAAGCCCTGGCTTCTAGTGCATAATCAACAACCATTTTTTACCACTTTAGAGATCATGCATATAAAGGCATCAGCTAAACTATAACAAGTGCTCATAAATTATTGAGGAAACTATCAACTTCATTAGCAGCCAATCAACTGATCAAGGTCAAAATAATGCTCATATTAATTACCTGGAACCCAACCTCCTCAAGTAGAGGGTAATCTTCAACCTCTGATGGCAGCATCACTAGATGACTGTTGTCTAATTGGGCTCTATAACCAAGCATACCCATCCCAAGGCCTCTTTCCTTGCAAACCACCTATATGCAGAAAAATCCACACCTAAGTACCCTCTTAAACAACAAGTGCATATAATTTACATGTAGCATACCTCTCCACATCCATAACCACCAAGCTCTCTCTCTTGCTTCTCTCTCTCACTAATTTCTTCCTCACCCCAAGAAGATAGACATGGAAATATAGCAGGTGATAGTTCAGATGGTTCTCCAACAGCAACACTCTCATAGTAGAAGAGCTGTGGAAAGATTTTTTTTTTTTTTAATAAAAATGCATAAATAAAGGTTGATAAAATGAAAAGAGACCCTATTCAGCTCACCTGAAGAAATAGCAGACAGCCACCAACTGCACGCTGCTTCCCTTGACGATAACGAGCAACCTCTCGAACTAGACGATCAAGTAAAAATTTTCCCCAGTTGTATTGGTGGACAATATCCATGTCTGTTAAAAAATGAAGAAATGATGGACTAACATCCAGTCGTGCAGTGGGGCACAGAAGAGTGCCCAATACATAAAGGAGAAAAGATCTTTTAAAATCCTCTCCAGCTTCAGGGACTGATAGCCTTTCTTCTAAGAGTCGAACCGAAATCCCACGATTTGTAGCATTGTAATTCTTGCGCAACTCAGCAATTAACTCATCAGGTCCAGAGTTAACCACATCCTTCCCACTCGAAGACAACCCCATCACCAACTCAACATCACGAGGAGTTAAAGGTATGCGCTCCCCACAGATTTCCAAGCTGCGTCGAACAGTATTAAACTTCTCCAATAACCAAAGACACAGACTACGCCTCAGTGTTCGGCATCTGAGATTAAGGATACTCCCAAAACCCATGCCCTTTACAGCATTTTTTTGGTCTGATGTCAGTCGTTGAAGCACGTTTAATAGTCGACCAGGTGAGCATCTCGTAACCAGTTTAGTCTGCACCATGCAGATCAATAATATAATCAGATGAGGAATGTACCACATAAATATTTAAATACACGATACTGTAAAACTTAATAATTGAATACTTGTCTTCTTGGCTTGGGAACACGAGCAGGGGTAGTGCTCAAGTACTTATCCCAGACTTCACGGGCACGATTAGTATATTTTGACTTCTCTTCTGGACTCATCAATTTCCAAGCGTCGGAGGCAGCTTTTGTGGCCTGAATAATATTCACTCAATTATGCATTTTATCCATCATTTCTAAGAGGACGATATATGTATCAATTATCATAAATAAAACAGAGATCTTACTGCTTTCAAGCCTGAAGATTCAGGATGGGAAACAGTGTACTCCTTAATAAATTCACGACTGAAAATAATCGTTTGAATCATCAGTATGACTTTATACATGGGAAAATTAAAGTATAAAAAATCCTACTCCAGATCAACTGAATAAAGTACCTAAAATGAACCCAAGAGCAGGCTGGACGAGATGATCCATCTTGCTTCTTCTTCTTCTTTGTCCGACTGACTTCTGACTCACTATGCTCTTGTTCATTTCTCATTACCACCATCATATCTTTTTTTACAACAACCTTAAGTTTAGAATAGTACCTTGAAAATCAATTACTCTCTTTTGAGAGTAAAATGGTGAAACTTTTGGACATAACCATAACAACTAAAATGAGAAAATCTCAAGTAATTTCAAGAAACAAACTTTAGGATTCATTTAAACTGCTGAGAATAAAACCTCATATGCTCAATATTTAATGAAAACCCTCATATATTCAACATTAAATGCAATATGATAGACAATTCCATAAAATTCAGATTTTAATTCTTATTGAAGTAAAGACAGAACAAAGAGATTTATCATCAACTTTTTTGTAACTTTAAGAGATATTTATTCTACTAGTATATCGAAAAGCTACCTATATTAGGATGAGAAATCCTCAATAGTTCTGTAAATTTGAGCTAAAAACTCTACTCCTCTACTCCATTGTTCAAATGCACTAAACAGCAGGAAGTCCTTTTATTTAGTGTTCAAACCCACCAAGCCACCCTGAATTTAACTCTATCCCACACCTCTTCCAGAGAGAGTATCCAGAAAATCTTATTTACATAAGTAGCAATGCATACGGCAGAAACAACTACCAATCGGCTACTCCTACATCTATAATGCACCTCTAAACACAGCCCCATATTCCAATAACACCTAAAACCATAACGATACTAACATAATTCACCACATAATAATCCTATTTTAACCATAAAAGATCAGAGTAATAGTTATGTGAAATTCATGCAACTGCTGACGCAAGCATCATCATTTAGTCCACGTGACGATCAACTTCTTTCATAGCAAGCTTAACAGCAGCAACAAAGCTAAAACCACTTTAATCATAATTGTTTAAAATTGGTCAAATTAACTAGGCATCAGTTTTCAATCCAACTCATATTTCACAAATCAGTCCGACATTTTACCGAATTAGAACCAGAGATGAACAAGGCCAAAACTCGCGAAAGGTTCAGAGGCGAGGACATTCTATAGAAACCCGTAAAACGCCACCAAGAAGGCATGCATTTGTCAGGAAACCCTAATTAGGCGTTGCGATGAAAAGAATAAGCACATACCGATGGTCAAGACCTCATCGGAGAGAGCCGCGATGGCGGCAGAGCTGTTTCTGTGTCCTATCTCTCTTTCTATCCCTGTATTCCTCGTGTTCCTCTTTTCATCGTCTCTTTCCTTCTGCCAATTCTCTTCTAAAATTCCCCTTCTTCCTCGGCTCTTACGTTAATGAATTGTGGATTCCCGTTTCTCTCAAGAAAATGGGCTGGGCTGTATAATAGTAACTGGACCTAAATGTTACGAAACTAGAGTAAATGGGCCTTATTTTTAATTAAGTGGGTGTTAATTTATTTTTAGTAAAAGTAGTATATTACCCCTACTCAAATTATACACAAAATTTCTTAAATTTACATCTAACGTCTAATTTAGGGAGACTTATTTTTACGTACAATGCAGATTCTATTATTATTACTACATACGTGGACTCAAAATTATTACTATTAGGTGCAATACCAATTTTATCACTTCACCAAATTATTATTTTTAATTAAAATAGTAAAGAAATATTAATATCCTAAATTATAGCTATGCAATTATTTCACAAAATATAATCTTTATCTAATTTTCTTATCTCTTTTAATCTAAACCAGATTTCAAAATATAATCTTTTTCTAATTTTCTTGCCTTTCTAATTTACACCAATTTTTTTATAAATTAGATAAATTAAATTAAAATTCATTTTTTTATAAAAAAACAAACGTAAAATTAAATTAATAACTATAAATTAGATTGATGCACAATACAGTTAAATTATTAGACAATCTAATCAAGAGAGTTCATTTATTATGAATATATGCGATTATTAAAATATAAATATAATTAGATTTCTTATTAAAAATATAATTACAATGTTATATCGTTGCAAAACACAAATATTTTCTTTTTTAATCTTTATACCATAGTTATATTACTGCACAACTAATTTATATTTATGCACAACTAATGTATATTTCTACGCAACATAGTTAAACAGCACCTCTATGACACCGAGGTCACTTCCAACGTCACTCTTCAACGACTTATCCAATCCTGGAGCATCCATCATTCTCACATGCTCAAACAGCCTTTGTACAAAGACGGCAGAATCGAACGCTTAACCGACGAAAATTTTATTTCTCCCTCGTTGGATCCAACCACTGGTGTTCAATCATAAAACATCCTGATCTCACCAGAAATCAACCTCTTAGCTCGACTTTACTCGCATCCAAATGCTGACCCCAACTACCGACGTATCCAACCACCAATGTTCAAACCAAAGACGTCCAGATCTCACTATCAACCTCTCCGCTCATCTTTACCTACCGCCAAATGCTGACCCCAACAAGAAGCTCCCATTCCCCGTCAATTTTCACGGCGACGGATTCATCTTGGAATCCATCTTCTCTCTGCTCTACCACAAATACCTCAATTTGCTAGTTGTAGAAGCCAATGTGACCTAGGTTTTGGAGCAGCGGCGATTGAGACCTAGGATTTCATGTTGGAATTAGATGATAAATAGAGCAGAACAATAATGAATTTAATTATGGATGCAAAATATTGGAGAGAGATTAGATTGTGTTGTTGTGCCCTATTAAAATGGGAGTATAAATAGGAGAGGCGTTAATAGCGTGGAAACAGGAGATGATGGGTGGGTTGATCCATAAATAAAAATTAATTTTTAAATATTTATTTAATATTAAGGTTATATTAGGGATATCATTCCGACTTTATGTATCTAATAATAAGAAATTTAAATGTATGTATCTCACCATACTAACTCTTAATGTTGTGTAATCCTTTTAATTATTACCCAAAACATACTGATGAGAGTGAAAAATCACGTGTTTTAAGATCTGATTTTCTTTATAATTGTGTATGTTTTGCTATTAAGTTGAGACAAAGCAGGTTATCTAGTAAAAAATCAAGAATCAGATGTTATGATGGTCGTTTGAGCTATTTTTGGCAAGAAAATAGGACAAAGTGGTCAGAATCGAAAGACGACCATTTTGGAGGTCCGTTCGACCATCTGCAGAGCCATTCAACCATGACAATAAGTCGAACGGTGCTCAAACAACACACTTGGGAGTCCGTCAGATCGCCAACGTTTTGTTCGACTAGTTCGACCTCAGTTCGACTACAGTTCGACCAACATCACAAGTCAAACGGGCATGCGGGACAGCTCCAGATTCATATTTTACACCTCCAGTGTGTGTATGTGCGTGTTTTGACCTAAAAAGCCCATTAGAGGTCAATTGGAAGAGTTTGGAGTATAAAATGAATACAATGCACATCCAGAAACATAACACCTTATTTCAGAGTCGTATCCTACCATCATCCCTACTATCCCATCATCTGCCGGAGCTGTGGAGATTCGTCTATCGAATCAAGTGAAGAACTGAGAGGAGGGTTCAAGACGGAGAAGGAAGCAACGACTCCTGCATCTAGGGTTCATATCGTTTCTTAATTTTGTTTTGTAATTTTCCAGACCTATGAGTAAGATCTATCCAACACTCATGATTGTTCTTCACAATATCATGAGCTAGAACTGTTTTGGTAGTTCTAGAAATATGAAGGTTTTATGATTTAATTGAACTCTCTTGTGTATCCTCCGTACAACACTACTTGTGAATTTATTTTATATATGAATGCACGTTTTTAACTCATATTCATGGTCATTTTATGCATCTTCAACTGTTATATAGAGTTTGAATATATATATGGTTGTAGATTGAGTGCGTTCACCACTGAACAGAGTTTTATTGTTATGATTCTAAGTGAGGGGACTCCGAAACTTCATTAGAACTGTCATATATGAATGTTTATTAATTAAATTGAATTCGGGTTAGTAAGTAGGATAAAGGGGTTAATTTTATAGTATCTATAAAGGGAGATCATATCGGGTTAGAGTATCAATCTAGGGGGAAATAATTGATATTGATAGTACCTAGAAAAGGGGATAAAATTATATCTCTTGCTCCAAAGTTATTCACACGTGTTATACGCATATTTACTTGTATCTATAGAGTAGATTTTCATGGTTTAGTGATGCGTCCATAGTCCATAAGGCAGAGTCGGATAGTAACTTGAGAGAGAAATTAAAGAGTGAAACTGGATTATCCTAGAGTTACCTATTCTCATACTTGATTCACTTTCGTCTTTTTCTAGTTCTTGATTTATTTTATTTGCTATTTTAATTAATTGTTTAGTAGTTGATAATTAAATTCCACAACTTTTATTTCCAATCAAGTCTTAGTTAATTAGTTTATAATTAAATTAATAATATTACATCCATTGGGTTCGATATATTAAAATTGATCGCTTACTGAAGCTACAATTTCATCCTTAATACTTGAGAATTAATCGTATGTTAAGAAAACGCCCAACACATACATATACTCAATCTCCTGCCAACAACAAAAAGCATCACCATCACCACACATGCCTTTAGAAAATCTATAATTGCTGTTAGATTTTTGTAGTGTTAGCATTGGAGTGGCAGAGTTTGACTGATACTTTGAAAATGGTGAGGGAAAATTCAGAAATTTGTAGATTGAATTCATAATCAACCGAAATGATTATATGATTTAGGTTGTGTCATATATCTATTACTATATAATAAAAAAGGAAGTCTGGCCATTTTTGTCCCGTAAACTGTCGGTTACCCACCTCTCCCTCTTTTAGAATAAAGCACGTAAGCACACCAGTTGGATATCTGTCTTCCACGTGTACAGCCTCCTCTTATGTAAACGATGTGAATTTTATCACTTTCACTCATCTTTTTTTCTCAATTCCACCGCACCATACCGCCCTCCCCATCTTTCTTCCTCCTTTTGCTTGCGACTCTACCCAGTAATGACACCTCATGGCTTCATCATCGCTGTCTGGTTGCTGCCCATCTAGTTATGAGGTTCTTCGCTTTTCCTGACACTGCAATTCTCTTCCTAGCGATGAATTTCGGGTAACTAATCTTATGCTTTCTCAATCAAAGCATGCATAAGTCTAGATTGATTTTAGTGTTCAGCCATTAAATTTCATTGGATGTTATTGAGTAGCAAGAAAATCTTTGTAGATAATTTATTTTAGTTTCTGTTTCGGATCTCACTACATACTTTGTTTTTGGTGATTTCCTCTTTCTGTTGTCTTCTTGCTTTTGTGTCTCTTCCTACTCATGTATGCCTTGTGTTAGGGGAGGAAAGAGTAACAAGAAAACCTTCTTTGTTAATTCTTTTTGGATGAATTGTATACCATATGTTTGGCATTTGAACCACTCATCCTTTTCATTTTCTAATTTCTGAGAATCACGACATTTGGATTTTGTTTGAGCCAAGGGTTTCTTTCTTCCACTGTAGAAAATTTCCAGTTTTATCCCATAAAATCTCGTCGACGCTGATGCCCTTTCACTTGTTCAATTCCCACGCACACCACACATCTTATACACACATTCATATCTCATCGCCACTGTAATTCTGCAATGTCTATGTAAAGTGTATGTAAAGGAGGATGTCTTAAACACTCATGAGGGAATGTTCTTTGGATTTTGTTCTACCCTGAAGCTATTCTATTTACATTGCGATTCGCAACTCTCTCCATCTTCTCCTCTTCTCGATTTCTTCACTCTCTGTAACTGTGGAATTTTTCCCTAAGACACGTTTTATATTGCAAAGATTTGTACCCACTGCATAATTCTTCCCTCATTGTCATTTGATGGATTGTTGGGCCTCCAATCATTAGTGAGCCCATCAATGTGGGTCAATTTGAACTAAGCGTAGTCTTTCAGATCAAGAAATGAGGTAATAATGACATTTTCAAGAAAAGGAAACAAAGAACTGGTTTTTGTATTTTTGTTTGCTTACGTGATTTTTTTTATTTGTTTGAAATAAGAACTTCAGTGGTAGATGGAGAAAATCTTAATTCGAAAATTTTATGTTCAAAATCGAATAATTTTGAACTTACACAAAATATGAATCATGAATATTACAAAAATTATGCCTGAATGTATATATAGTATTTTCATTAAAATAATTTTCTTGATAACTGAAAAGTAAAAATGAACTCAAAAAAAACTTTAGAATTCGAATATTTAGAATTAATGAAAATATTGATAAAGGAATTTATAACATAGAATACTTCATTGTTTACATTATTTTGAAACAAAGTGGAAATGATAAACAATTGCAGGTGAAATAATGATCATTTTATGAAATGACATAACTTGATATTAAAATTTAATTTGAAATTTGTTACCAAAACTCATGAGAAAATGACTTTTAATGATTGCAACAAGATATTAAATACAAGACAACATTTTGGATTTGACTGAATAAAGAAATTAATATGTAAAAGTATATTTGAGGATGATGCCTCATGTTTCATGTGATGAAATGTGTAATGATTTGGAATGATATATACATCCATACTACTGTGTTATTGAGGTATTTGAATCCCTTCATGAGATACTTAATTCATGTCATTGCAATATTTCATAACTATGTCATTGAGATACTTAAAACATATCATGAGAAACTTGACTCATGTCATTGTAATACTTGGTACTTGATACTTGAAAGATGAATCATGAAATGAAGTTTAAGATGCACTGGATGATATGTCCATGACATCATTCTTTAAATGGTGACTTTGAAAAAATATAAAATGACATGCTCAAAATGATAATTATGAATAAGACAAATTATTATGTCATGAAAGTAAATCAAATGTTAAATGAATGTACCTTCCGGAGTTGGAGTGGCGAGACGGTGATGGGTGAATTTTCTTAATTTTTTTTTTACATCATAAATTAATAAAGTAATTCATGAAAACAATACGATATAGATACATAAATTAGCGAGTCTACAGAAACGTAAACCCTCTCTGATTCCAAATGAAACGCCCCACTTTATTATAATAATGTAAATAAAATTTTAAGAAAAATCTTTAGATTCAATATGACTTAATTAAAATAGACTGACAAATTTTACAAAAATATTAAACTTGTTTGCAGCGGAATTTTTAAATTAAAAGAACAATAATTAAAAGTGAACCACATTTCATAGCATAGTTAAAATGAGAACTTTCTTTCAAAAATAAATAATCATGAAATTGAACATTAAGCACTTTATTTAAAGTAGAGGTAAATACATTAAATGAATCTCATTAAATTGAATAACCTCTAATGAAATAATAATTAGGAAGCTCTTACTATTAAATAACTATTAAATGAGTTTATCATGATAAATATGTTAATGTATATAAACAATGAAACAATAAAGCCAAACAAATACCAAATAATTGCTTTATCACCCATCGTCTCTCTTCATACTTCATCTCCTTTAATCTGTAAAATGTTTATATGATGGGATGAGCAAACCACAGCTCAGTGGGATTTTTTTGCACGAAACTTAAAGGTCAAGGTTTTTTTGTAATTTTTCAAAGGTTGAGATTTATTTGCAATAAAATGAAGGTTGAGGTTTTTTTTGCAATTAACCCTATAATATTTTGATATTTTTACATACGCAAAGACTTTGGTAAGACCATCTCACGGATCCCTTTATGTGAGACGAATTATCCATTTACCCGAACATAAAAATTTTAAAGGACCTGTTTAGTTGTAATCAAATCAGAAAATTGAATAATGAAAAGAAATAAATTAAATTTAAATATAATTAAAAGGCTTTATTAGTTTGTTATCAAAATAAAAAATTAAAAAATTAATTATGAAAATAAATTAATTAAGCATTATGTGTGTATATGTAATCTAAATTTTGCTATTCATTTAAATTATTTTTTAGAATTTAAACGTTAAAAATTTATAAAATGTGATAATTGTTATAATAAAAAGTTATATCTAATCGATGAAAAGTGATAACAATATTGCCAATTATTTCCTGAACAATTTATAATATAAAAGAAATGTGATAACATTTTAAACAAAAAGTGATAACATCTTTAATAAAAAGTAATAACTAATTACAAAAATATATTTTATAAATAATTTATAGAATTGATAAAACGTGATAATATTTTTAATAAAAAGTTATTCCTAATCAAAGAAAAATTATATCCGTATAATTGAATTATTTCACAAACAATTCACTTAAATAAATAAAAATAATAATAGTATTTTTAATAAAAATTAATACTACATGATAAGTAAAAAATGATAACCGTTTAATTAAATTATTTTATAAACTATTCGTATGATAAATAAAAAGTGATAATATTTTTAATATAAAGTAGTATCCGATTAAAATAAAGTCATATTAAAATAGTTGAATTATCTAAATAATAATTATTAATAATATTTTTTATTGAATAATAATCACAATAATAATAATAAATAGAAATTTTTATTAAAAGTAAAAAATATTTGTTTTCAAAGTTGCGCAAATTGCAATTTGCGTGACCCGACATTTCAACATGCCCCCGTGTTTTTTCTAATTTTTATTTTATTTAATTATGTTAATAGATAGAATAGAATTTTGTCTTAAGAAGATTTGTGAAATGGTCTGGCCAAAACCTACCCATTTACATAAACCATTAAATTATTTATAGAAATATGTTAATAAATCGCATTAAACAGAATTAAATTTGATTGATTCAATTTTGAATGTTAATAAATCAATTAATCTTATGAGTAAATAATAAAAAAATAGAATCAAACTAAGTATCAAAATTTAATAGTGAATTAAAAAAATATAAAATCCTAAATGATCAATTCATTAAAAATCAGATAAAATTGATTAGTTCACCTATTAACTGAAAATAAATCGTTAAATAAGGAAAATAAATTTACAAAAATTAGTAGAATGTTACATAAATAAAAAAAAATCAAGACTTCTATAGTTATTACTTAGATTTGAGGTTGTCATATAGTCGAGAAGGGCATATAGATATACCACGTCAACTCTAAAAAATGTAAGATAATAGTATGGAGATTAATTAAAAAATTATTTACATTAGCAACATTATTATTCTTATATATACATTTTTTAAATATTAAATTATTTTAAAATTTATTTTTAATATTCAAATAATATATTTATTATTATTCAATATTTTTATTAAAAGAATAATATTTTGATATATTTAAAAAATTTAATTGTTTTCTCTAATTATTTTATTAATAATTTTTCATGAATTGATTTTTTTATGATTTATAATTTTTTTAATTGCCGTAAAATTTAAATTTAATATTTAGAACGATTAACTAATCATTTAAATTTTGATAATTTTTTAAAGTAATTCTAATTTTAAAGTTGATTATTTATATTTCGTCCTAATCAATTTTTTTTAAAGGAAAAAATTTAATGCTAATTAAGTGTGATTCAAAGGTTATTAAGAATATATAGAACTTCAATAAAATAAAAAATTATTTGACATCTAAAATGTCCTCATGTGAATACCAACAAAATATATGTTAAAATAAAATTTTATAATACTATACTCTTAATATTGGATTAATTTGATGCACATGAAACGTTAATGGTATATTATGAATTATAAAAGAAAAAAAAAATTTGCTACATAGGTAAGAGGGATTTTACAAATTTTATGCAGTTAATTAGTATAATAAATAATATATATATATATATATATATATATATATATATATATATATATATATATATATATATATATATATATATATATGAAGTTTAAAAGAATTTATATAAATAATTTTAATTTTCTATATTTATAAATTCTTCACCCATAATTTGATATTTTATATTTGAATATAATATTTAAGTTATAATCAATCAATTAATTAATCATAAATACTAAAAATTGTCTATTATATAATTAATAAATAATTATAATATATTTTGAATAATATTAAATTTGATTTAATTAATTATCAATCAACCTATTTACTTTAAATTATTAATTTTTATTTATTTATTTAGAAATCTTCACTATCAAATTAATGATTCCAATAATTGTTCTTCAATATTAATAGCTATTAAATGTGTTATATATAATATATACTTTTAATTACCAACAATTAATATTAATTACTTAATTAAAAACATTCTATTAAATGTTCAAATTTATTTAAATAGTTAGATTATTGGTGGCGTTATTTTTTCAATTTACCATATAAATTTGACTTTTTATTTAAATAATGAGTTATTTCAATTAAAAAAGCAATTGAAATCTGTATCATGAATGGGATACAATTACAAAATTTAATTATTTATTTAATTACATTATACATTAAATATGATTTTACATAATTTATCTCATTATATTAATACATAATTTTTAAAATTAGAAAGAAAAAAAACTATTACAACTCAATTAATCATTTAGCACTTATGTTGTGGTCGTAGTATGAGAAGTCGCCATCAAAACTTATTCAAATGTAGTTTTTTAGTGCTCACATAGATTTTCGAATGAGCGGATGCAGTCATTTCTTTCTCTAACGCGCTCTCATATTGATGGTTGTTACGACAGTCATTTCTTTCTTTGATGCGCTCTCATATTGATGGTTGTCATGACAGTAATTTCTTTTTCCGATGATTGTCGCTGTATCTTCTCTTCAAAATCTCACACTCATGTGACGATCTCTCTCTACTGTTCAAATAGATTTTATACATTTTATAATAAAAAATCCAAAAAAGTGAATATGAATTCAAATCTTCATAGGTGCAAAACCCTAAGTAAAATACAATGATAAAAAATAATAGAGAAATACAATAAGAAAAGGAAAAAAGATCCAAAAGTTTTTGGTTGAACGTAAAAAGATATGTGACTATTTATACAAACATGTTGATCCTAGATAGTAGCAAAATAATTAATAATAAATTCCTTAATTTACTCAATACATTAATAATTGATTGATTCCCCAACTTTCTAAAAATAATGATTGATATTAATAAATGTAAGGCCAATAATTTATAATATTTAAATAATAATACTCCCTCCGTCCCACGTATTTTTACTCACTTTCCATTTTGGGGTGTCTCACGTATTTTTACTCATTCTATTTTTGGCAAAAATACATAATATTTTATTACCTACTTTTTATAATCCCAACAACTTTAATTTCTTTTTTACACTTTATTCATCATTATCAATAACTTTATTCACTTTTTCTTTTTAAATTACTAAGTTATCCCTACTTTCTCTTACATTATATATTAAAAAAATAAAACGTCTTAATCCCCGTTCCCGTACAAACGGGTAAAAATACCCGGGACGGATGGAGTATAAGAAATAGAATAATAGTAAAAATAGAAAGAACTTAACTTACACTCATGTCGCCACATCATCAAGGTGAAAGAGGAGGTATGTCACGTCACTATAAGAAGACTCTCTTATAGATGTCTTTAGATTATTTATAAAGAGAGAATAAAACAAATTTGACAGCACAATCAGAAACCTTGAAAAATATTATATAAAATAATATAATCATCCTTGCGGCATGAAATGTTTACACAATATCAAAACATTCATGATTCATAACATATCCAAAATTCAGATCGTTTTGAAAGGTATAACTATATAATATAAATTTTCTAATCATGTATCCACAAAATTTTAGATTCTGCAGGCATATGTATAAAATTCGTATAAAATAAAATACAAATCCAAAAATCATGAAATTTTAAATATAAGTCTAAAACTAAATATTGAACAACATATTAAAATTTCGTAGCCATTGAACATAAATAGATACAGTTTTGAAATTTTAGAAACAGATTACATTGACTGTGTAAATATGGTTGAAATCTGAAAAACTCATTTCCATGGATGATTGATGATTGAAATGTCTTTGCATGTGGTGCGTGTGCATTTTCCATAGAATAGAAAATGAAGAAAACTTTATTTCTGCTATTTCTTTCTAAATCCTAACTGATATGGGAGAAATGAATTTTAAAATAAAGAATAAATCAATCATTTCTTTTATTTTTAATATGTAAATTAAATAAATTAGGCTGCTTTTTGGACTTGGGCTTAGGCTCAATTTTAAATTCAGTAATGTAAATGAAAAAGATTTAAAGTAAAACCCTTTTAAAATAATTAAAAGTTTAATATGCTGTAAATAAAAATATTTATCATGATTAAGAATATATAAAAATATCGGGATATTACAATAATAATATGAAATATAATTAAAATGATGTATTTTTTTTAATAATAATTCTTATAATAATATAAAATATAATTAAAATGACGTAATTTACCTTTTCCGGTTGAACCGGCGGACGGACTGGTCTGACCAATTGAACATCGAATCGTTAGGGTCACCGATTTGATCTCTGATTCGATTTTAAAAACACTGCTTACATGTAGTATTAGGTAGATGGTTGCATATGCATCCGCGAGTTTTTTGAAGATATATATTTGACCCGGCTAACGAAATGTGATTCGTGAGACGGTCTCATATAAATGGATGTAAGAGTATAATAATTAAGAATAAAATTGGAGAAATTAGGCCCCACAACGTTAATTCGGAACATACAAAAAAAAAATCACAAAATCAATTTCCATAACACGTAATTTAATTTGGGATGTGACCTCACCATTTCTTAAATCCATTAAATAATAAATGGAACTTTAATGAATCCCGACAACGTCAAATGAGACAAAAAGAAAAAATGTGGGGTAATCAATTATTTAACAACTTTACAGCGTGAGATGAGTGGGTGAGATTTTGATTATTTATTTATTTTTTCTTCAAATTATAATTATTATTATTATTATCATTATCATTATTATTATTATTATTATTAATTAATTGTTCATTAGATAATTAATCAATGATTTTGTCATCACTTTATTTTAATTGGATATCATTTTATATTAACAATGTTATCACCCTTTATTCATTCTACGAATTATTCATAAAATAATTTAATTATATTGTTATCAATTTTTCTTTATACATGTATAATTTTTTATTACAAATGTTATTATTTTTTATTATTTCAGTTAATTGTTCGTGAAATAATTCATCTATACGAATATCACTTTTCTTTGATTAAGAATTACTTTTTATTAAAATTATTATCACTTTTTATTGTTCCAGTAAGTTTTTCATGAAATCATTTTTCTTATTAGTTATCTTTTTTTACTAAGGATATTATCATTTTTCTTTGAAAATATTATTAATTTTCATTTATATTATAAATTGTTCATATAATAGTTTATTTCACTGTTATCACTTTTCATCAATTGAGTATCACATTTTATAAATTTATAATATTTAAATAAAAATATAAATTAAATAAATAACAAATTTTAATTTAATAAAATTTAATATAATACTCCCTCCATCTCATACTTATCTACATCATTCCTTTGTAAATTATAAAGGAATTGTGTAGATAAGTGTGGGACAAAGGGAGTAAAAAATATAACTAAAAAAAACATTATATATATATACTATATATAAAAACTTAATTAATTTACTTTTATAATTAAATTTTTAATTTTCTAATTTAACTACAACCAAATAGGACCCTTTAAAATAGAATTAATGAGTTAATGGATTATCCGTCTCACATAAAGGGATCCGTGAGACGGTCTCACCTAAGTCTTTGCCAAATTATAATTACAGTTGAATCGTTGAATTCTCATCTGTGTATAACAATTTAAGACATTATTAATGGAATAAATTTATAAAGATAATAGTGAATTGAGAGTAGATTGGTAAATAAATTAATATTTTGAGGGTACAAATTAATATATGTACAACTATATATACAATATAAAAAGGGGAGATTTTAGGTGAGACCGTCTCACAAATCTTCTTACGTGAGACGGATTATCAGTGGATAAAAAAAAAAGAACTGGCTATTCGCACCCCCGAAATTATTAAATGTACCCCAAAAATATTTACTAAGACATAATTACCCTTATAAAACTTATATCCATTCGGTTGCAACAACCGAACATATTATCTATTCGGTTGTTGTAATCGAACAGAATAAAGAATTCATCTGTTCGGTTGCAACAACCGAACAGAACAATATTACTATTTTTTTTAATTCATATCTACATTACCAGAATAGATAAGATAACAGATAAGTTTCATGACATCATCTATATTTAAACAAAGATGGTGATCCCTCTTTCAATGAATTTAAGCCAGTTTTTGTTTGATTCATTATATTGACTATCAGATTCATCCACGCTTATTATATTGGTTATCAGATTCAGCGTGGATGAATCTGATAATCAATCTAATGAATCAAATAGAAATTTGCTTATTTTACTGGAAGAGAAATCACCATCTTTGTTTAAAAATCGATGATGTCATGAAACTTATCTGTTATCATCTATGATATAAAAAAATCACTAATCTTGTTATGTTAGGTTGCAACAACCGAACAAATAGGATATATTATTTTTTTTATTCTGTTCGATTGTTGCAATCGAACAGATAAGATAGATGAAGGGTATTTATGTCTTATTAAATATTTTTGGGGTACGTTTAGTAAAATTTCGAGGTGCAAATAGCCGGCCCCTAAAAAAATATTTTAAATTCCATTAAAAAGAAATTAAGTAAAAATAAAGGTCTATGTAGTTAAGTTAATTAATTATGATTAAAGATAAAACCAATAATTAAGAATTAAGGGATTAGGGTTATAAAAGTGATTGCTCTTAATATCATAACATGATGATCTTCAATGCATGTGTGTGTGAGTCTACATAAGCCTTTTCCATGATGTTGTTTGTCTTACATACTTCTTAGATTGTTCACCTTCATCCATTTTTCATCACCTTTATACATGTTCTATCTTTACTTGCTTTATTAGTTAGTTTTTAGTGTTAATAACCCCCTGTTTAATGATTAGTCCTACTAGAGTTAAACATCTTTCAAATACGGCTATCCACTTTCGCCCTTGGGTTCGATATTTCTAAATTTTGCACTTGGTCACTACGGTCTACTACGCTATAGAGTACACTTGCTCCTATCAATTTATACCAAAATTGAAATCAAGTTCAATTATCACTTTTTATTCATCTTATAAATTAATTATAAAATAGTTTAATAATTAATAATCACTTTTTATTAATTAGATAATATTTTTATTAAAATTGTTATAACTTTTTATTCATCTCTCGAATGGTTAATAAAATAGTGAAATTAGATGGTTACCATTTTTCATTGTTCAAATATCACTTTTTATTAAAAATTTTATCACTTTTTTCCGTCTTACTAATTATTCATGAAATAGTTCAAATGATCAGTTATTACTTTTCCTTAGTATCACTTTTATTAAAAATATGATCACGTTTTATCAATTCTATATTATTAATAGTGAAATTCACTTTCGTAATTATTTATCACTTTTTATTAAAGATGTTATCACCTTTTTTTAATATTATCACTTTTCATTTATAATATAAATTGTTCATAAAATAGTTTCAATCACCGTTATCACTTTTCATCAATTAGATACTCCTATCACTTTTTCTTATAAAGAATATCAATCTTATCATTCTCGCGAAAGTCATTCGTAAGACGTACTCACATAAGTTTTTAACATTATAAATTATTTATAGCATTATTTGAATAAAAAGTTATCACTTTTATTTGATCCATATTTTTTTATATTATATAAAATGTGTTACTATATTATAACAATATTATCACATTTTATAAATTTACAATATTTAAATAAAAAAATAAATTAAATGAATAATAAATCTTAAATTATTACATTTTTATATAATAAAAATATAAATTAAATAAGAAAAAAAATTAAAAAAAATATAGCCTAATTAATTACTCTTTCATAATTAGTTTTTAAACAAAGATGGTGATTCCTCTTCCAATGAATTTAAGCTAGTTTTTGTTTGATTCATTATATTGGTTATCAGATTCATCCACGCTTATTATAATTCCTGTAAAAAATATATTTTCAATTCCATTAAAAAGAAATTAAGTGAAAATAAAGGCCTATTTAGTTAAGTTAACTAATTATGATTAAAGATAAAACATAACTAAGAATTAAGGGTGCGCTGTAAAAAAATCAAAATAAAACTTTTTTTCGACCAACATCACTTTGGTCGAACGAATGAGGCTAAGTCGAGCGGATGGTGCAGATCCGTCCAGGAGGCTAGCTCGACTTGAAGGCGCTGCTCGACCAACATCAGCTTGGTCGAGCAGATGAGCAGAGATCGAACAAAGTGAACAAAACTTACAGAGAGTTTGTTCTACTTGAAGGTGTTGCTCGACCAATATCAATTTGGTCGAGCAGAGGAGGTTAAGTCGAGCAAAATGTCGAAATTGTCCAGAGAGCTTGCTCGACCAATTGCTCGACTTGGAGGCCGTGTTCGACCAGTCAGGCTTGGTCGAACAGAATTTTGCTGCTGCTATTTATGGTAATTCCGGATGTCTTTTACCAAATTTGACGTGTGCTTCAAGCAAAGGCCCATCCTAAGCCCATAGTGAGGTCCTATGAGTATAAAAGAAGAGTTTTTGCAGGAGAAAAGAGAACACAACACGACACACATCAATCATCCATCAAACACCGAAACTCTACCATCCGAAGGGATCGTAAGAGAGGTTCGTCTGGCGCGTCAAGTAAGATCATACCAATCAACCATGATTATTCCTAGATCAATCATGGGCTAGAACCACCCCAGTAGTTCTAGGATTATGAAAGTTTTATGAGTTAATTGAATTTCCATGTGTAAACTCCGTACAACACTACTTTTGGTTTATTTTATATAAGATTGTACTTTTTCAATTCATACTCATGGTCATTTTGTGCATCATTAACTGTTATGTAGAGTCTGAATACATCTTTTGGTTATTGATTGAATGTGTTCACCGCTGAGCAGGATTACATGTTATAATTCTAAGTGAAAGAATTCTGAAGTCTTATTCGAACTATCTTATATAAATACTTGTTGATTGAATTGTGTTCGGGTTAACAAGTAGGATAAAGAGTATAACTTTGTAGTACCTATAAAGGGAGATCAAATCGGGTTAGAGTACTAAGTGCACGGGAAATAATTGATTATGATAGTACCTAGAAAGGGGGTGAAGTATACATCTTGCTCTGAGGATATTCACACGTGTCATATGCTTGCTTACTTGTGTATATAGAGTATGCTTGTATGGTTTAGTGATGCGTCCATAATTACAAAGCATAGTCGGACATCAATACATGGAAAGGAAATTAATAAGTAAAATCGGATGACCTGAAGTACTACTCTATTACTTACTTGATCACAACTGAATTTTCTCTATTGCTTGCTTATTTACTTTGCTATTCAATTATATGTTATTTAGTTTCGTAACCAAACCAAATTCAATTTGCCAGTATAGCCTTAGTTAATTAGAATATAATTGAATTGATAATAATCCGTCTCTTGGGTATGATAATAACTTGGTCACCTATCGAAACTACAATTGATATCCTTATACTTGAGAATTAATTTTGTGTGTTGAGAAAACACTCATCAGTGATTCCATATTAGTATATGAGATAGACCAGATTGTTAAGTATAGTTTGAAGAGAAATAGCATAAAGTTACACAGTTAAGAACTCTTGATATAATTGCCTTGGAAACAATATAAAGCCCAAGTGGGAGATTGTTAGGAAAATTTTAATTTCCTGTATAATCTAATTGTGGGCAATATATTATTATGCAATTATATTATCTATTTAATTATTTTATGATCTTAATTAAGTGATCTAATTAAATTGATAAGTACATGAGCTATAATATTTTGATATGGGTCAATTGAGTAGATACTCAATACTACATGAGTATGTGATAATGGGTGGCCCAATTGTGTAGTATATAAAGACTCAAAGGTTATGATCCCCAATATACTAAGCCGAACATGGTCTTCCCTTCTCCCTATCGGAAGGAATTACTACGGTCCCCATAAGGAATAAGGAGGCTTAGTTGAGGAAGACCATAAAACCACTAATCCTTAGTTCGTGTTCCGTCTTGAGAACTTATTGGATCAGGTACGCTTCCGTATTACAATTTGATCTCAATTTATCATAATAGTGTTAAGGATTAAGATCTATTAATTTATTTCCTACAAAATCATCCTAAAGACACTAAAAAGATGACACATCATCTTAAAGACACTAAGAAGATGACACGTGGCAAAAGAAAACTCATTAAATCACTATTAGAATGACAAATCATCCTAAAGACACTAAGGAGATGACACATCATTCTTAAGACACTAAGAAGATTACATGTGGGAAAAGAAAACTCTTATTTAGTAATATAAAGATACTCTATACTCTATATTGTAAAAAATTCCAACAGCAGGGAAAGTTTTGAAACGAAATTGTTTTCAAAATTATGATTTCAATTTTCAAGAGCTTGCGGTGATTAATTATGGTAACATTAATTAATTAAATAAATGTATGTAATAACA
Organism: Pogostemon cablin; assembly: GCA_023678885.1. NCBI lineage: Eukaryota > Viridiplantae > Streptophyta > Magnoliopsida > Lamiales > Lamiaceae > Pogostemon > Pogostemon cablin. Next base: position 15,859,915 of record CM043000.1, read on the forward strand.
TTGTAGAAGTTCATGAGATATAAATTCTAGAGATCACAATAAATTTTAGTTAAATAGTAAAATTTAAAAAATTTAAAAAAGAAATATTATCCTTATTAAATTTAATCATGTCATACAATTAAAAATATAAATATTAAAATAGAATAAAGAATAAACGATGAAAAAATAAGTACTGCTTTTAATATATTAATAAAATATTATCCTTATTAAATTTAATCATTTAATACAATTAAATATTCTAATTTCTTCGTGATATGGTTTCACTGGCTTTACAAAATTTTAAATGCACATATAAGGATCATTGCAAAAAGGTTAATATTACTGTACAACTGGGTGTAACTCAGGATACGGTACACCCATTTGCAGAAATGTATATAATTATGAACAAAAACATATACAATTATGAATAAAAATGTATACACTTTGTTAATGAGTTTTTTGTTAGTTTTTTAATGAAAAATTGAGTGTAAAAAAAATACAATTATTAAAAATTATATATACACTATTGAATAAAAAGTATACACATATGGATGTTAGTTTTTTTAATGAAAAAACTGAATGTGAAAAAAATATACAATTATTAAGAAATATGTATACAATATAGAATAAAAAGTTATACACCTATGGGTGAACTGTTACACTCAGGTGCACTAAATATCAAATCTTGCAAAAAAAAAAGGTACAATCTATGATATTAAGTTAAACAATTTTTAATTACGGTTTAATACTCAATATAGATACACAAAATTGAGATGGCGATCATAAAACCCAGTAAACAATTTTTATTGATGATACATGGAGATATCTCTTTAAAAAACTCTCCAAATTCTATTATAAAATATGAAATGAAATGTAAATTTTGAGACTTGATATGGTGGCTTTCATGAAGGGGGTATTTATAGTAGTAGGGTGAGATGCATTTTTTGTAAATATTTAATGTGGGATAATTTGCTTCATGGGCAAAAAAAATGGAGGAAAATGAGAATGGACTTTTTAAATAATGAATTCAAGTGGGCCTTTTCATTATTCATCTTCTATGAGCTTCATGACTTGAAAAGGGCCAACAAATTACATGGGCCTATTTTTGCCCATTTCAACTCCAAATCGAGCCCCCGTTTTCTTCCTCGTCTTCCTCTTCACTTATAGAATCCATTTTGCCTCAAAATCATCATTTTTCTGCAATATTCAACAAAAATATCTTTTTCCAAATAATCAAGCAATTAATAGATTTAACAAGTAAAATCATACTTAATTGTTTAAATAAAGCCATAAAATTGATCTAATTAGTGAATTTAACGATAATCAACATCCTCCAAACTTAAAATGTTGTTTGTCCCTGAACAACGAAATAAAAGAAAGAACATTGGAGGAAAATTTATGAAAAATTTGGATCAAGATTTCAAAATGAATAGAGTCCTTTCAAAGCCACTTCAATTCAATCAAACCAAGTAACAAGACATCAATTTAAATGAATAGAAGTTAAGCTTAGGAAATATGCAAGCAAGTGTAACTTCCACTACTCCTCTCTAGAATTTGCTTTTCACTCTCACATTCAAAAGGTGAATGAGAGAAGTGTATACTCTCAAAAATCATTTCAAATGTATGTCATTACCATATGCTTGCCAAAAGTCTAACTCTCCACCACTAGTATGTGTGTTGATCATTGAATCAAAAGGTTTTATATGAGGTTGTAATGTAGGCTCTTTGATCTTGGGTAGGAAAATGACTTAGGAAAAGTAAGTTCACGATTAGTATAGAATTTAAGTTGACGTCTCAACTCTCATCCCCTTTTTTTTCTTTTTTACCTCAAGAAAAATGTAATCTTCCATGCGACACACTAACTAATCTTTTTTTCTTCTTTCCACTATTGAGTTTCTTCTCTCTTTCCCCCAAGGGCCCTCTTTCCATTTTTCTACTAGAGCTCCTTTATGCTTCTTTTATACAAGCTTTACTTAATTTTTCTTTTCAAATAACCTCCATTTTTTTTCTTCTTCATATTTTCTCTTCTTTTCTTGCACTTAATTTCACCATTTATCTCTTTCCAAACTCTCTTTGATGCACAGTTCAACAACTTCATCCTCATTAATCATCTACTAATCAACAAGGTGATTAGAATATAAAATATGGATAAAATAATTAAATTTGTTGTAGGTTGCAAAAGAAATAAGGATAATAAAGCTCAAAAGGGCAAGCTACAATATGATTTCATTTGGTATGATTGATTTGACTAAGTTACTTGTCAAATAAAGATGACCTTAAATCATTTCCAACAATCTTCACACATATGTAGTCTCAAGAAGACACAATGACAAATTGTAGAATGCATACAAAAGAATGATGCACTCAAAAAGGGAAAAATCGTTTGATATTATGATTTTAAGGGCTCAAACGAACTTGTAGTAGTGAAAGAAAACACATAACAACTACTCCCTCCGTCCCGTCTTTATGGTTACGTTTGCTTTTTGCACGTGGATTAATGAGTATAATATTTTAATGTGTATTGAGGTGAGAGAAATAATATTTTAATGTAAAGTGGGTAGGTGTACTGTGTGATGTGTGGGTTTATGGAGAGAGAAGTAATTAATTTGTGTAGGTCTCATATGCTAAAAAGGAAAATATAATCATTAAGATGAGACACTTAAAAAGAAAATATGTAACCATTAAAATGGGATGGAGGGAGTATATATCATATCTCAACAAGTATATACAAGTAAAAAACGGAGGGAGGAAGTATGAATTTAAGAAATAAAGGGCCATGTGTCACCCCCAATTTTGTATGTCAGTCAAAAGAACAATAAAATCCCTAATGGCTTCCCACTCTCTATATACATTTTCATCGACCCCAGTCTATAAATCTTCAATAATCAGAGAAATTAGAGAATATCATATTGGAATTGGTCGACGATTGCGATGCCCTAATTTGGTGGGGTCGAAATTATTGGTGCAGTGTTCTGAAACCCTAAGAACTTGCAAGAATTGCAAAACCCAATTCGACACTCTGCTCAATCATCCCCTTGCTTGCCGTTACCATACTGCTCATTTCGGAGGTACACTTCGTCTCTCTCTTAATTAATGTTTCCTTCTTCATTTCAAAATATAATCGACTCAAACTCTTATCTTTTTCTATGGTTTTAATTAGCTATATGCTGTATGTTTCATTTGGATTAATTTGAAGTCTCTGTAAAACTATGGGAGATTGATTATTAATTTAGGGCGTCATCTTAAATTTTTTTGGGAATGTGAATCAGAATGACAGACAATTACATAGGGAGAAGAATACTTGGTTTTTGGTACGGTAGAAAATTAATGTATAAGTAGTGGTGATAGTTATTAACATATGAGAGAAGAGGGGAAGAGAAAGCATATTAGTTGTGGAGAGAAAATATATAAAATGAGAGTCATTGAGAATTAATAGGGTGGGGAGAGAGAATTTATAGAAAATTCTCCGTTCCCGGATTGAATTCCCTGTTCCACATCTCGTGTTTCATTGGTGTTTCACAATATGAAAAAAAGACTATACCCTACAAATTACCATTAAATCCTTCGGGCATGTGATGAATTTTGGGCATTTATTATGACACATGGCAAGAATCTAATGAATGAAATAGGAGATGGAATATGAAAATAGAATAAGTGATTTCATTTGCTCCGTTCCATATTTAATTCCACACTTTTCGTTTTTGTCCATCATAAATTAAATTGCGCCACAAAAAAAAAATTAAAAATCATATCAATTCTCAACCTAGTTTTCAAAATAGAAAACAAACATTAATAGGGGTTTATTGTAATATTTATTTAGTAGTATTATCGTCAATTCATTTAAAATGTCTAAATCGGATGTATGTATGATCTGGATGTACAAGAGAATAACTCAAGTATCAATCTGCTGAACCAAAAAAGAGAAAAATTGTTTCAATTGCACCAATCATAGTAAGTGATCATGCTAGATTATGTATTTTTTAAAAATGAAAAATTACTTTGTTGGATATCCCTGTGGTTGTTTTAAACATTTGTAGAGACTTAGAGCTGGGAGTTGATCTTGCATGCACTGTGCATATGCATACGTTTCAGTCAATTCGAGAAGAAGACATTAAACCCTAAGAATGAGGGAGATAAATAGGTTGATAAGATCTGGGTGTATATAAAAACTTTGTCTAGAGGTTGCAATGATTCATGTCCTAGTAATATTTTCTTTTTGGTTTAGTTGGTTGGTGATATAGGAAGAATTTAAGCTTTAGTTGTTGTGATGTTGGTCAGGAGAAACTAAAAGAAAATTCGAGAGCGTACATACGGGAGGAACCATGGATACCCCCGACTCGGGAAAAGTTTTGCAGTACTGGCATTGTTGTGGGTCTGAAGACCCCTTTCACCCTGGATGTACTGCAGCTCCTCACTCTTCCTATGATGATTCATGATGAAGCAGAACCAACCACGCTAAAAGATATTAAAATTATTCTTTTTCTCCATTTCTCTTTGAGCTGCAACTTAAATTTAATTACTCTCCTTATACTCTTTTTGTCTTCACATTCAACACTGTCAATCAGTGTTTTCAGTTTGCATAAAAGAAATTATAGGTTTGTATGTTTTGGTGTACTTGTGTTATTTAAAGATTCACTGGATCTAATACAATCTTGCTGGTCATGGTAATGTAATGGGAACAGTATGCGCTCGAAGAAAACTTGAATGTTTTATAGCATTTCATTTTCTGATCTTAGAACATCTCCAAAAAGCTCTTTAAAGTACAAAATATTTAAAATTTGAAGAGAATGTTAAAAATAAGCTTCAAAACACTCTCTATTTTAACATTTAAATTTACATAATCATTTTCACTCTTAAAATTTGAAGAGTCAAATCCACTCTTTAAACTTAAATAAATTGCATTAAATGTTATCTACTTTATTGTGTGTTTTTGTTCAAATAAAATAATTTTTAATAAATTAAAAGAGAAAATATGTAATAAGTGTACATTGGAAATGAAAATATAAAGAATTTGTTGGAGTATAACAAAAATATGACTCTTTAAAATTAAAAATCATCTTTATATTGTGAAAATACTCTCCAAATCTTAAAGAGTTTTGGAGATGATCTTATGTTATTAACACTTACTGCTCTCTGTTAAAATGATAATCATATTGCATGTATTGGTCTTGGAAATATGGATTCTAAGAATGTGTCGAATAACATCAATACATATGGGTTAATGAAATAAAAATGGTCATGTATGTATGAGTTTATTTATTCTGCAGGGCTGGAACATTGCTTTTCTTTAGAAACTAAATCTTTTGTTGAAGTTCTCGAGTTTGTAACATCATTCTGAAGGTGTTGTGTCAATTCAATTTCCCTGTGCCCATGTTTCATCTCATGTTACACCGGTAGTATGGGTGACATGTGTCCCATTTCACACACAATTGCCACCCCATATTTCGTCTCATGTTACATGGGGTGGATATGTGACATGTGTCCCATTTCACACACAATTGTCACTCCATGTTTCATCTCATGTTACATGGGGCGGATGGGTGACATGAGATGAAACATGGGGTGACACAGGGAAATTGAATTGATACAACACCGAGTGGGATCACCTGTGTCACCCCATGTTTCATCTCATGTTACACGGGGTGGGATGGGTGACATGTGTCCCATTTCACACACCATGTGTCCCATTTCACACACAATTGTGTGTGAAATAGGACACATGTCACCCATCTCACCTCATGTAACATGAGATGAAACATAGGGTGGCACAGGTGATCCCACTCAGTGTTGTATAACCCGTTGTTCTGTAAGATTACTTTGCACATGATTCGAAAACTATTATTCTTCAAAATGATGAACTATTACACTCTAAAATAATCATTATTCATGTTAAGAAGAGTGTAAAAATCACGACACGACAGAATTTGAACATGAATAATTGTGTGTACTTATGAAGAGTTATAATTCTTCATTTCCTGAGTGTAAGTTTCTCATTCTAAAGAGAGCAATTTAAGTGGGTGTGAGGAATAATTTTCCATTTATATTTACTGAACCAGTTATTACATCAGGAAGAAGTTTAATCAAAACTAAAACTGAATCAATCTTAACCTCTAGAAGGATTAAGTAAATTGTAAATATTATTCATTAAAAATGAATTGTTGGAGAAACTTGGATGACTTTCTTTATGTTTCTGGGTCATTTAGATGATTGATATTGAAGCAATACTTTAACTTACAATTTTTTTAGATTGAATACATGATCTTTTTGTAATAGATCTTGCAATTTGACAATACTTTGCTTCTGTAATAAGTATTTTGTAAGAAATCTTAAATATAGATTTAAGACATAATTTTTAAGATTGTGTTTGAGTTGTTTATGTATATTTTATTTTATTTTGTATTTTAAAAAGAGCTCCCTTTCAATTTCTACAGCATAATATCAAGATCATCTGAACATCTTGTTGCAAGGATAAATAAATAGTTTAATTTTTGTCGTGTACACTTTTAAATTATTTTAAGGGCGACACTTCACTTAGGACATCCCAACATCTAAAAAAAATTATTACAATGAAAATACTATATTACCACTAACCAAATTACAGCAACTTGAGCAAACACATACTGCACACGCACGAACAAAACACAGAGCACAAGAACGAAAATAAAGAAAAGATCATCCAACTAATGTATATATTTCTAATGATTACGGATTAATAATTAAAAAATAAAATCTGGGTTTATAGAAAGAAAAAGGAATAGGCGAGGACATCCTCACATCATGCTTTCATACATCCTCACATCATGCTTTCATCTATTGATTCTATTCTACTCTAAAATTTTGAAGCTGAAAACACTATTTGAATAATTTAATCTTCTCTATGTAAGTACATACTACTCCTTTTGTGTCACATAAAAGAGATTTACTTTTCCATTTTGGCCTTCGCTTTTAAGAGTTTTATTTTTTTAAAAAAAAATATGAAATCCACTCTCACTCATTAATATCATTAAAATATGGACCCACACACGTACTATTATAAGTATTAAATAATAGGTTGATTATACTGTGCACATGGGTGCACCCTAAGATAGAGTGCACTCACTTTTAAAAACGTATATAAATATAAACAAAACATATATAATTATGAATAAAAATGTATACAATTTAATTGTTAGTTTTTTAATGAAAAATTGAGTGTAAAAAAATATACAATTATTAAAAACATGTAAACACTATTGAATAAAAAGTTATGCGCATATGGATGCTAGTTTTTTAATGAAAAACTTAGTGTGAAAAAAGTATACAATTATTGAAAAACATGTATACAAAATAGAATAACATATATACAAAATAAAATAAAAAAGTATACATATATGAGTGCACTCTTGCAACCGGGTGCACCTAATATCAACTCTAAATAATAATACGATAAGAGTTGATATCCTGTGCACCATAATGCACGCGTGCATATTCAATAGTGTATACTCCCTCCATCCCTCGATGTATTGCACGTATTTTTGTGCGCGATGTTAAAGAACGAATTTGTTTTTTTAATGTATAAAGCAGTGATTAGAAAATCGAAACGGAGATCGAACCGGTGACCCTAACGGTTCAAGGTCGGATTGGTCGAACCGGGCGGTTCAACTGGGAAAACATAAATTACATATTTTTAAATTCTAATACTAATATTTTATTATTTTATATTAACATACATGAAAAATAATGGAGTGAAAGAGTAAAGTTAAATGGAAAAATAAAATAAATTTTGAATTTTAATTTATATTAATAGCTAATTTAATTTAAATTTATTTTGAAATTGAAAGAAAATTAATTAAGAATATGAGAATTGAAATATAAATGAAAAGAAAATTGTTAATTATTTTTATTTGTTGCCTCTAATTTTATTCAGTATTCATTTAAAATATATTTTTCAATTATTTGGATTTGGATATTATTAAGCAAACAAATTTATTTATTTCAAAATTATACAAATAATGAATGATAAATTACATTTAGTTAAATGTACATGTAGGCTTGTGAAACGAGCCGAGCGAGTCCGAGTATCACATACTCGAGCTCGGCTCGATTAGGAAACGAGCTATATACGAACTCGAGCTCGAACGAGTAATTCTCGAGTCGAGCTCGAGCTCTGCTCGACTCGTAAGCAAAATGAGTCGAGTTTTTTGAGCTTTATCGAGCCTATCGAGCTTTATTTAATTAATTTTTATTATATTTAATAATAATTAAAGTAATATAATTAAATAATATTTATTATTATTATTAATTAATTATTATTATTGTTATCGAGCCTAAACAAGTCGAGCCGAGCTCGGCTCGTTAAGGAAACTAGCATAAGGGCGAGCTCGAACTCGAGCTCGAGTAGTCACGAGCCGAGCCGAGCTGAGCTTGAGTTTTAATGAGCCGAGTCGAACCGAGCTCTCGAGCAGCTCGTTTCGTGTAATAGCTCTATGTACATGCTTATAAAAAGAGAGATCCCACATTGGTTAATTACAAGAGAGAAAAAGGTATTGGACATGTATATATAGTGACCACCCATTCTCCCTTCTTTTTCACAACTTCAATGTCCCACATTAAAAACTTATTAAAGAGAATGAGTATTGTAATTCTATATATAGTGATCACTACTCCCCTCTCTTTACATTCATCAAATCTTAAGATGTTGACTCTCAAATTAGTCAACGGCTTAGATCTCAGTACGAAAAATTTATATATATAAATTTGTAAAAGAAATAAAAATTATATATATAAATTTGTTAAAAAAAAGAATATATATAAATTTGTAAAAGAAATAAAAATTATATATATAAATTTGTTAAAAAAAAAAGAAGAGAATCGGCGGTTTTCGGTTTGACCGGTTCAGCCGGTTATCCCGGTTTGAACCGGTTCAAACCAATTTTTCCCGGTTCAACAATTAAAACGGTTTTTAGGGTGCATCCGGACTGATTTCCGGACTGGTTCCCGGTTCAATCGGTTGACCGGCTGGTCCGATCCGGTTCTCTAATCATTTGTATAAAGTAAGAAAGAGAAAATACATTTTAGTTAATTTAATGAAAAATATTTGTAAAGTTGTTGGAACGTGTGAAAAATGAGTATTATGTTGGGAAATATGTAAAAAATAGTATTATTATAATTTATTTTTTACTATTTTTATTAAAAATAAAGTATGAAATACTTTGAGGGACAGATTAAAAAGGAAAGTGTGAAATATAAGTGGGCGGAGTGAGTATATGTTTTCAATATAATATATATATATATATATATATATATAACTTTTTGGAAAAGACTTTGCGAGACGTCTCACGAATCTCATTTTATAAGACGAATACTCCCTCCGTCCCAGATTAAGAGGACAATTTTTTCATTTTGGTCGTCTCACCCAAAGAGTCTCCTTTCCTTTTTTACACACATGAGACTCATACATCCCTTTAATACAATTAAATGTCGGGACACACACTCCTACTAATACAACTACCCACTACACATTAAATAATAATACTCCTTAATTTACGTACCAAAAAGCAAATGACCCTCTTAAGGAGAGACATAAGGAGTATATCCGAACCCATTAATCAATTATATAAATTCACGCGCCACATGCACGCCTGGGAAAAACTGATGCGCTGCCTTACTATCCAACTGATGAGCTTGGACCCACTTCATTGTTCACAATGATACTATAATGTTCAACAAATGCGCTGCCTTATTATTTTTTAATAAAAATTAATATTTGATCATAAAAAAATAATTATATCCAATTGAACAATTCTTAAAACAAAAAAGTGATAAAATTTTAATAAAAAATAATATTCGATGAAGAACAGTGATATACATTCCATTAAACCATTTCATTAACGATCTGTAAAATATATAAAAAGTGATAATATTTTTAACAAAAAGTGAAATTAAATAAAGAAAAAGTGATTATCATTGAATTGAATTATTTCATAAACAATTTGTTGAATAGAAAAGTGATAACATTTTTAATAAAAATGTGATACTTGAAAGAAAAGTGATATACATGCAATTGAACTATTTCATGAACAATATTTTGTAGAATATATAGAAAGTAATAATATTTTCAATAAAAAGTGATACCAGATAAAGAAAAAGTGATTATTGTTGAATTGAACTATTTCATGCAATTCGTAGGATAAAAAAAGTGATAACATACTTAATAAAAGTGATACTTGATGAAAGAAAAGTGTTATACATTCAAAATTGAACTATTTCATGAAAGTAATAATATTTTTATTAAAAAGTGGCACCACTCTAAAAAAAAGTATTAATGACATATTTTATGATCAACTATGACAAATAAGAATTGATAATATTTTTAATAAATAATGATATATGATTAAGAAAAAGTAACAGTGAAAATTAAATTATTTTGTGAATAATTAATAGAGTGAATAAAAAGTGATAATATTTTAATACAAAAATAATATTTAATTAATGAAAAGAAACATTTAATTAATAATTAAAATGACGGGAAAATAATAAATAAAATAGGACACACTTTTATACGAAATCATCTATTGAATCTCTAATAATCTGTAATACTTTATAATTATAAGTGATGATATTAATAAATAAAATAAAACATTGTTTGAACAAAATTTTAATATATACTGTAATAAATTATTTTAAAATCTAATTAAGAAACTAAAAAATTAAAAGAAAAGGAAAATAATTCTGAAGGATTAATGCAGTAAAATGTAGCAAGGTCCGAAGGGAGGTCCAAGCCGCTATTAGGTGGCTTAATTCATTTAAGTGTATAATTGAATAATCCGTCTCACGTAAAAAGATCCGTTAGATGGTCTCACTCAAAACATACCCTAACTTTTTATATAGTATATGTTTTTTAATAATTGTATTTTTTTATATTCAAATTTTCATTAAAAAACTAAAAGAAAATTCGTTAACAAAATTTATATATTTTTATTATCAAATTTTCATTAAAAAAACTAAAAGAAAATTCGTTAACAAAGTTTATATATTTTTATTAATTAGTGTATACATTTTTATTCATAAATGTAAAAGTTGCCGAAAGTGAATGCATTGAATAATTTGTCATACTTCTTAATCCACGTGCAAAAAACAAATCTGTCTCTTTGAAGCGGATAGAGAAAGTACGTATTTTCAATAAAACTTTTTAGAGATACCACATTGAACTGCTTAGGAAAAAAATCATCCATAGAACAATAAGGTAATTAAGAATTTGACTAATACGGATTTAAAGGTAATACCCAGATCCACGGAGATATGCACGTCGAATCTTTGCCTTAGATCAGTTTATGGTATTCATCATAGAGGGATGAAGGAAGCTGAAGATTTAAAAATATGGAAAAAAAGTTGGAGAAAGTGTTGAAAGAACTGACATAACTTAGAGCGCTGGTCATTTAATTTTATCGGGGATAGAATTGTATTATCATTATACTTCCTCCGTCCCAAATTCATCTTCACGTTTACTATAGATATAAAATTTAAGAAAAATCATTTTTTGACTTACTTTTAGCTAGGGGTAGTATGATATTTTTTGGTAATAAATAAATGATAAAGTATATATGCTATGTGTATTAACAAGGTGATGACAAATTTGAAATTAAAGTATGTTAAAGGGATATTAGTAGTTGTTTTTTTTCCTTTAATGGAAGTGTGAAGTTGAATTTGGGATGAACCAAAACCAAAAGTGTGAAGTTAAAGTTGAGATGGAGGGAGTAACATTTTTAGATGTTTGGTGCAAGTATCGTATCGAAACACCCTTATTTTAGATTTGCCCATAGTTTCCCGGCACGGAATGTTCGGTGATAGTTTGGTGTGTCATTTCTTGTAACATCTTTTTATAGAATGACACGTATCGGGATGTAAATATATAATCCCTTTTGGTTGATTTAGGTATAATTTCTCATCTCTCTTCTAAGTATTACTCATCTAACAAGTGGTATAAAGATATCATACCAAAGTAGCACAGAAAATTCATACCCTATATTCCATCACTAATTATTTCCATCTATCAACTTGATTTATATATCTATTAAGTAGACTCTGAATGGAAGCAAAATTTAAAGAAAATAAAATTATTCATATTATTTATTAATTATTATTAATTATTTGTAATAATAAAGGTTATCTGTTTCATAATTATTATATAAAATAATTTAGTTGATCATTTATCATTTTATTATAATTAGTTAATATTTTTTATTAAAAGTACTATCACCTTTTTATAGTATATTATTCATTCATAATTAATTAAATTTAATAATAGATTTATTACTATCAGATACACACTTTTGAGCTTATTTACTATATGAGATACATTGGATAACGAAAAATACAATCACATACACAAATTAGTGGATAAAGAGATAAAATTACCCTCAACTAAATCAAAATTTACTCTCTCAACCAACAAAATTAAAACTGTCGCACTGGTAATCGACATTCAATTCACATCGCTGCATCTCGATGGCCATGCTTCTGAATAACGTTTGATGGTCCAGATCTCCCAACTGTCGGTGTCCCTCTCAGAGTCCCTTTCCAGATCGATCGCCTTCCGATTTCCCCAGCCGCAGCCTCGTTTTTCCGGCCAAATCCACCCTTGTGTGCCTGGTCGCGGTTGTTTTCCGCCTAGGGCCTCCCAGTTCTACCTAGGGCATCATTTTCTCCGCCGTCGCTCGATTAACCCACAGAATATTCTACCGGCGTGGCTCCCATCAATTTCTGACCTCCATCGACGTTGCGATGGCCCTTCACCTTGGTCCATTTCTGTCACGGTTGCTGGGCTACGATATTATCCCATTCTGTCGATGACAGATTTCTCAGTTCATTCACATACTCACACTCTTGCTGCATCAGTCGATTGATTTCAGATGGTGTGAGTATCTTTACCTTCTCGATTTTGATGAAGATCACTTTCAACACCAGGTTCCTTTTTGTTGCAACACGGGCGAGCCCCCCTTCACCATGACTAATTGGTGGCTCGTTTTGGTTTGATTGCTAGATGATTGTACCAGTTCTGTTTGCTCTGGTAATAGCAATATTCTTAGATTGATAGTATTCTGCGGGACTGTTATCTCAATTTTGAAGGGGTCAGGGCACGAAAGGTTCTATAATTTGGTACTCTTTTCTTGTTAATACAGGCTTTCATTGATGTCTGTTCGTATTTATTCCTATTAGCCAAAGCATTGGTTTATGATTTCATTGATGTCGGTTTTTTATGGCTGTTGTTAAGATATTTATAGTATTTAAACTGAAGCAATCAACTAGCCAGCTTAATCATTGATTTGAAAGCATCTGCTTCTTATAAATGTATGTTTCTTTTAGTTACTTGAGAATTTTAACATGTTTTCTTATACCACTTTTGTGACCACTTCATTTTGTAACAAAGTAGTGTTTCTATTGTGTTAGGAGTCCAGTCAGCAGTTTGCTTTGGGTGAAAGCTTTTGGAATCAAAACAACATAGAAAAAAGGTGATGACAAAGATATACCAATCTTTGTTTTTGTGGGATCATATTCAATTATTTAGGTGGAGTAATTTCTCTATTTGTTCTTAACTGATGTAATAGGAATTGAAGTAGGTTGACCAAATTCTTGTACTTTACTTACCCAAAATTGCTATAAATTTAGAGACAACCTTTTGCTCTAGATATTTGAAATTATGTTGAGTTTTTTGAATTTCAATGTTATATTGAATGAAGAATTTATATTATGTGGTTTTTTGAAGTTTTATTAAATTAAAAAAAATTATTTTTTTATTTTTCCTTTTGCATTTTAGCGACGGACCGTCGGTAATTTATTAGTATTTATTTTAATTTTTAATGTTGAATTTATCGATGGATTTTTCCATCGGTAAAAATGTTACTATATTATGAACTTCCGACGAATTGACATTGAATGAATACCGACGAAAATCTTCCTTTACTGATGAAAAAATCCATCGGTAATTATCGACGGATTTAAAATTCCGTCGCTAAAAAATTACCGACGCAGGTTTTCGCGATAAATCCATTTCCGTCGGTAATCCATTGGTAAATTATTTACCGATGAATTTTTTATATATTACCGACGAATTTTTTCCATCGGTAATCTCGCAGTTTCTTGTAGTGCTATCTATATATATCTATATAAAAGCAGCAAATCAATCCTTTTATTTTCTCGCCTGTTGAGAGTGAAAATAAACGTGTTTTAGTATCCAATCTAACACTTTTTTATGAGAATATTTGTTATATATTAGCACAAGTATCTTATATTCAATATATATGAGAAAAAGGTGCACTTGAGGTGTTTTATTGTGTTTTAGGTGGAAAAATGATCAAAAGCGCAAAGTTGGAGAAAAGGTGCAACTTGTGTATGAATACTGAAAAATGCATGTCCAACTTGTATAATTTTTCTGTATTTTTATGTAGCTCTGAACTGCAAGTGTGATATATGATTGGAAAGCCACAGAAGAGAGGATCGTTTTGGCATAAAGAACACCTCAATCGGAATCCAAACGAGAAAGTTATGATCAAATTGGTGACGTCGCGCAAGCTGTTCCTACTCAGCACGACTGTTCCACTTTGCATGACTTGTTACATATTCAAATGTTGGAGTTTCTAATAGTTCTTTATATGAATAGAAATTCAAGGAAGAGAGGATCCCGTGAGCGCAAAAATTACTTAAATAAAAATTTGGACAAGGAAGTTATGCTCAAACTCGTGAAGTCGCGCAGCTGCAAGTGAGAATTTTTGAGAACTTCTGAAAATTTCCGAAAATTATCTATTTCTTGGAGCACAATTAATCTCCTTATCACATAATCCTCCATGATTCACCTATATCTTTTATTTCCTTATTTAATTTCATTCTCACACCTATATATATTTTACATCATTATTCATGTGAGGGAGAGCCACATCCATCCTACACCAACCCACAAGGAGGGATTACCCCTTAACCATCACTCACATCCTTTCTTCCATCCATCCATCACTTTGAAGATTTGTCTACTGAATCAAGAGAAGAACCAAGAGGATGATTCAAGACGGAGAAGGACGCGACGACGCCCCAATTTAGGGTTTTTCTCATTTTTTAATTTATCTTGTATTTTCCAGACATTTGGGTAAGATCTATCCAACACCCATGGTTGTTCTTCGCAACATCATGGGCTAGAACTATTTTGGTAGATCTAGGGTTTTGAAGGTTTTATGAATTAATTAAACTCTCTTGTGTGTCCTCCGTACAACACTACTTGTGAATTGATTTTATATATGATTGTACTTTCTTAATCCATATTCACGGTCGTTTGTGCATCTTCAATTGGTATATAGAGTCTGAATATATATTTTGGTTGTAGATTGAGTGTGTTTACCGCTGAATAGGATTCCATGTTATGATTCTAAGTGATGGGACTCCGAGACTTCATTAGAACTATCATATATGAATGTTTATTAATTGAATTGAATTCGGGTTAATAAGCGGGATAAAGAGGGTAATTTTATAGTACCTATAAAGGGAGGTCATATCGGGTTAGATTCCAGACATAGAAAATAATTGTTGCTGATAGTACCTAGAAAGGGGGGGTAAAATTGCGTCTCTTGCTCCGAAGTTATTCACACGTGTTACATGCATATTTACTTGTGTCTATAGAGTAAATTTTCATGATTTAGTGATGCGTCTATAGTCCACAAGTCAGAGTCGGACATTGATACACGAGAGAAAAATTAATGAGTGAAACTAGATTATCCTAGAGCTACCTATTCTCCTACTTGATTCACTTTCGTAATTCTTCTAGTGTTATTTATTTTATTTGTTATTTTAATTAATTGTTGGTAGTTGATAATTAAAACCTCAAGATTTATTGTCTTTCGTCTTTAATTAATTTAGTAAATAATTAAATTGATAATATGTCATCCTTTGAGTTCGATATTTAACTTGGTCGCTTGTTTAAGCTGAAAGTGATATCCTTCATACTTGGGGATTAACTTTGCATGCAAAGAAAACGCGCATCAAGTTCTTGGCGCCGTTGCCGTGGACGACTGTTATTATTAGTTTATTATTTCTAGTTTGATTAAGACTTTTACTTGTGATTATTTATTTCTATCTAAACTTGAATTTTCTGAGGTACTTGTGCACTAGGAAAATGATAGAAAGAAAAAAAAGAAATAACACATTGTGCTAAATATGGCCGGAGCAAGGCAGAATCCGGGCAATATTGCCATACATGAAATTTTCACGAATTATGGGATTAACGACATGGGGTTGATAGGAGCATGGGGGGAAGATGATGATTTTGAGATACATCTCGCTCTTATTAACATGGTGGAGAAGAATCTTTTTTCTGGAGGTTGCTTTGAAGATCCATATCAGTACCTCAAAAGATTTTTTTGTTATGCAAACACTCAAAAGGGAGCTGGAGCTAATGATAATGCTAGACGAATCGCCCTATTCAAGTTCTCTTTGATTGATAAGGCTGAATCTTGGTATGAGACTCTTGATGCCACCGATTGTACTACATGGGACCAACTGCAGTAAAAGTTCTTGAAGAGATACATGCCACCCTCAAGGATCTTAAGAATGAAGCAAGACATCACTCAATTTGTTATGAATCAGGGTGAGAAATTTCATGAGTCGTGGGATAGGTTTAAAGATATGCTCAGGAGGTGTCCGCAGCATGGAATGTCTAAGGCCCAATATATAAGCATCTTTTATTATGGATTGGATTGTGAGTCGCGTGTTTTTATTGATGCATCCTCAGGAGGAGCGTTGTTATCGAAGACAGCACTTGAAGCGAAAAAGTTATTTAAAGACATTTCTATGAATTCACGTGACTGGCCTGTAGAGAGAGATAGAGTATAATATGTACTTGGCAAGGTGGCTCAGGTTGAACATCAAGTGGTGAAGCCGAATAGGGATGATGAGATCGTCTCTAATCTAGTTAACATCAACAAGCTACTAGAATTACAGCAAAGGCAGATTACAAAGTTAACACAAGAGGGGCCTAGTATGCAGCAGGAAGAAGTGAAGAGTGTTGAAGATACCTTCAATCGATACATGGCTGAGACTGATACAAGAGTTGACCTCATTGAGGCTTCCATGAACGTTGATCATGCAGATTTATCTAAGCAGTTACTGTTCCAGATAAATACCCATACCCCTCATCCAAGAATTATTGGATGAGCTCAATGGTTCAAAGTTCTTCAGTAAACTTGACTTGCGTTCAGGCTATCATCAAATACGGGTTGCTCCAAAGGACATTCCAAAGACAGCCATCAGGACTCATTCCGGGCATTATGAATTTGTGGTGATGCCGTTTGGGTTGACAAATGCACCCGCCACCTTCCAGTCGACAATGAACAACATTTTTCGACCCTTCTTGTGCAAGTTTGTACTGGTATTCTTTGATGATATATTTTGGTTTATAGTGGAGGGTGGACTGAACATTTGTCTCATCTCCAACAAATGCTCTCGATTTTGCGGGGCAATTCAATTTGTGGTGAACCAAAAGAAATGTTCCTTTGGGAGGCGCTCAGTAGAATATTGGGGCACGTGGTGTCTGAAAAAGGCATGCAAATGGACCCAAGTAAAATTAGTGCGGTGTTGCAATGGCCAACACCCAAGACTGTCAAGGGTGTGAGGGGATTTCTGGGCCTAACAGATTACTATAGAAGGTTCATCCACAACTACGGGAAGATTGCTCAACCACTAATTGCACTTCTACAAAAGGAAGGCTCGCAAAAGTTTGAATGGTCTCGTGAGGCTGATTCTGCCTTTCGAGAATTGCAAAAGGCGATAACTTCGGCCCCAGTATTAGCTATGCCAAAATTTTCTCAACCCATTATTATTGGGTGTGACGCCTCGAGTCGTGGCGTGGGTGCGGTGTTGATGCAATCATCACGCCCAATTGCATACTTTAGCAAGGCCATCTCTGAAAGAGGACAGTCTAAATCGGCTTACGAGAGGGAATTAATGGCCCTGGTGCTTGCCATCCAACACTGGAGACCCTATTTGATTGGGCAAAAATTTCAGGTGCGAACTGATCAACGTAGCTTAAGGCATCTTTTGCAGCAGAAAATCACCAATCCTGCGCAACAAAATTGGGTTGCGAACCTCATTGGTTATGACTTTGAAGTGGTCTACACTGGATCCAGCAACTACGCCGCAGATGCCTTGTCCCGAAAAAAGTGATGGAGAATTGTCTGCAATTACCATGCCACGTTGGATGGACTGGAATTGAAAAAAATAATTCAGCAACTTGGGGATAACAGTAATTATCAAGGCCCATTTTCTGTTGTTAATGGCTATCTATTTTTTTATGGCAGGATTGTGATACCTCGCTCAACTGATTGGACTTCTAGAATGATAGAAGAATTTCACTCTACCCCAACAGGAGGGCATTCAGGAGCATACCGTACCTATAGACGCTTGGCGGGTAGGTTTATTTGAGAGGGATGATGAAACAAGTCCGAGCATTTGTGGCGGAGTGTGTGGTTTGCCAAAGAAACAAGTATGACACAAGTACGCCCGCAGGCCTATTGCAACCGCTGCCCATTCCGGAGCAGGCTTGGGAAGATATAAGTTTGGATTTTATATCGGGGTTACCACGGTCAATGACCATGGATTGTGTTCTGGTGGTGGTGGATCGATACTCTAAATATGGGCACTTTATCGGATTAAAGCATTCATTTACAGCCAAAAGAGTGGCTGAACTCTTCGCCAAGGAAGTGGTGTGCTTACATGACATACCACGTTCCATTGTATCGGATCGGGACCCTCTGTTCATGAGCAATTTCTGGGCTGAGATGTTTAAAGCTTCTGGAACCAAGCTGAAAATGAGTTCAGCCTACCATCCGGAGACCGATGGCAAACTGAAGTCTTAAATCGCTGCCTAGAGACTTACCTACGTTGCTTTGTTTCTGAGCGTCCTCAGCAGTGGGGCAAGTGGCTCCATTGGGTGGAGTATTGTTACAATACTTCCTTTCAATCAGTAGTTGGTCAGACCCCTTTCCTAAGTGTATATGGCCGCCCTCTACCAACATTGCTTCAATTTTTGTCCGGCGAAATCCGTGTGAAGGCAGTGGCAGATGAATTGCTGGAACGAGATGAAGTATTGAAAATTCTGAGGTAAAATTTGGAGCGTGCACAACAGCGCATGCAAAGGGCAGCAAATAAGCATAGGCGAGAGGTAACGAACGTTTCAGGTGGGTGACATGGTTTTTCTAAAGGTACGGCCATTTCGACAGCAATCACTTCAAACTCAAGGTAACGCGAAGCTTGCTCCCCCGATTTTATGGACCTTTTGAGGTCATTGGGAAGGTGGGAGCAGTGGCATATCGCTTGCGATTGCCAGATTCCTCAATAATTCACCCGGTATTTCATGTCTCTCCATTGAAGCCCTCAATTGGAAACCATGAAGCCATCGCCACTCTTCCGTCCCATCTTATCACTGATGAACAAACTTTTGAACCGGAACATATTCTCCAATCTCGTTCAGTTTGGAGAGAGGAGGATAGAGTGCCCCAGCTGCTGGTTCAATGGCGAGGTCGATCTAAAGAGGATGCCACATGGATAGATGAAGCGGATTTTCTGGTTCAATTTCCAGAATTTCGCCTTGAGGATACAGTATTATAAATAAAGGATTGGAGAAGGGGGATAGGTGTGCATTGTGTAAGAATCCTTATTGGAGGCAGCTTTGAGCTGACGGGAATTATCTCGGTGTAATTTTCATTTCATATATAAAATCTTTCAATCCATGCATAACATTTCTCTTGCTCTTCACTCTCAGTAATAATCATAAATTTGAACCGTGATAAAGCCATTGTGCAGTATAGATTATTCAGTTTTTGGTTTTTTGTTTTGATTGTAGCTTTACTGTCTTGGTAGTAAAACTAAGCTAGAAATTTTCCGAAGAGAACCAAATTGTCAGGTAAAATGGTGGAAAAAGAAATAGAGGTGGAAAGAGAAATTCTTGAGTAAAGCTATGGAGGAGGTTAAAAGGAAAGATAAAAGGAAAGATAAAAGGAAGAAGCGATTACTGAAGGAAGTTGGAAAAGCAGATAAGCGTGGTGTTTGCTACTTGAGTTGTGTTCCGCCACACATGGATCCTTTGAAGCTTCGCCAAATTATTTCTCAATATGGAGATATTGAAAGGTTGTATCTCACTCCTGAAGGTTAGACGTTGGAGTAATTTAAATGGGGCTCATTGGTTTTATGGTGCTAATCCAATATTGTCGGGTGATGCGGATCATGGGATGTCTTGATAGGTTTGCTCCATTATTGGTGGGGTGTGGTTCCATTTGAATGTCTTTGTTGCTGGAATTGATCTCCAACTTACCAATTTTTCTCTGCAGATCCTGCTGCACAGAAGAAGGCAGCTGGATTCCGAGGACAAGAATTCTCAGAGGGGTATGCTTTTTTTTGCCCTTGTGTTCACATTTTTTACTGAGTACATTAAGAAACATGCTTCAACATAAAACTAGTTGTTGTTGCATCTTTGTTTTTGTACTACGATATTCGCGAATTGAATTTCTTTTGAAAATTAATGATTTCATATTTTCCTCCATGTAGGTGGGTTGAGTTTACTGACAAGAAAGTTGCCAAGAGAGTTGTTCGAATGTTAAATGGAGAGCAAATTGGTATGTTGGGGGGTGGGGGGCTATTTTTTATGTGCCTAAAAACTCAAAATATAAACAAAGTTTACTTTTAATCCTTGCATATGGATCAATGTAAAAGTGACTCGATGTACATTTCTATTGTAGCATACCTAGCATTCATGTTGTATACAAATTACACCTTCTCCTTTTCTGGTTAGGTGGAAAGAAAAGATCGTCATTCTATTACGATCTGTGGAATATCAAATATTTGAGTAAATTCAAGTGGGATGATCTTACTGAAGGGATGGGTATGTGACTCAAACTTGTATATAGCGACGATTTTCTATGTCGTGAGAGGCTGCTTGATGAGATGATACAATCTGAATAAATGTATATCAGCCATTAAGAATGCTACTCGGGAACAGCTGCCAAAAGAGAGCGGGATTTCTCTCTCTCAAAAGTTGACCAATCAAAAGCGTCAAGTAAAATAGAAGAACGATTAAAGAAGGTGATTCAACTGTGCAAGTTTATTGTGTTCAACGTTTCCGTAGCGGTGTACTCCCTTCTAATTTAGTTATGATGCAGAAGCAAAAGGTTGAAATGGTTCCAAAAGTTGCGCGACAGTTTCCTCAGAAGAAACCAGCTGTTAACAAATCTGGTGAGAGTAATGGTCGACTATCATGTGACGTCTTGGCAGGAGTGACTGTTTCTCTCTTAACATTTCCTGTCTATTTAATACTTTTAGTTTTTCAATGTTCAATTAAACTTCATTTGCGTTCTCAGGTTTTTGGAGGCTCTTCGTGATGACATTAAAATATTTGTGCGATTTTTTATTTTTGCTCGATCCGAGTTCAAAAAGAGTATTATTATTAAAAGTGAAGTTGGTAGTTGGAGTGTGTACTTTTATTTATTTACCCTTCTTTTAAAATCAACTTTAATTAGTTGGAGTTATGGCATGTATGTAAATATCATAATTTTAAATGGTTGAGAGATAGTAATGGTGGGGCCTTACCATGATTTAAATAAAAACGGATACCTTTGAATCGGACGCTGAAAATGGTAAAACGGATACCTTTGGATTGGACGAAGGGAGTATTATATTTCTTAAAATATATTATCACTTTCTATTTATATTATTAATTATCCATGAAATAATTCATTCTTTCACTATTACTTTTTATTAATTTGAATATTACTTTTTTAAAATATTATTTTGTAGAGGCAATTGCTAAAACTCTCCAAAATCAATACACAAAAATCAATGTCATCCATCAAATAAATTAGATAAGTTCCATATACAATTGACCATTATTGGACAAAAATGGGACCATCCTATTGGAATGCTATGTCGGATTCCGACATCGATTTCGACATGTCGGAATCCGACATAACATTCCGATAAGGTGTGGATATTAAATCAGATATCGGATTCGATGTCGGAACCCCAACATAGCATTCCGATATGATGTTGGTCCAAAAATAGGCAAATGTGTATGAATATTATAAATTATATTCGCTGGCAATGATTTTCAATTTTAAAAAAAAAGTTAATTGGGCTATTCTCTCTATTTTTTATCCGTTTTACGGAAGTTTTTCGTGCTACGATATCATTTAAGTGCTCTTGTTAAAAATACAATAATAATAATAATAATAATAATAATAATAATAATAATAATAATAATAATAATAATAATAATAAGGGAAGGTTTCGTGGCACAAACTATTAATTAACATAATCAAATAACACTTCCTCCGTCCATCATTAAGAGGGTCTTTTACTTTTTGGCATGTGAATTAAGGAGTATTGTTATTTAATGTGTAGTGGGTAGTTGTATTAGTGTGAGTGTGAGTCCTATATTTTAATTGTATTAGTGAGAATGTGTGGGTCTCATATGTGTAAAAAAGGAAAGAGGATTCTTTGGGTGGGATAATCAAAATGGAAAAAAGACCCTTTTTGAAGGGGACGGAGGGAGTATATTTTAAATTAAATTTAAGAAAAATAAAAGAAAACACGGCCCTTGTTTGGTTATTACGTTTCAATATTATTCTTAAATTGTGAGAGTTGCGCTTAATTTTTCATGAATTGAGTTATCCACGAAAATTAAAGTTTATTATTATTATTATTTATTAATTAATTTATTTTTGTTTATTTAATTATTCAACTTTTTTATTACTTTATCACATCATATATTATATTAAAAACAAAACCATTTTTTATTTAATCTGCGAATTGTTCATAAAATAATTTAATTAAAAGGTTACCACTTTTTTTAATCATGGGTGACTTTTTAGGGTGATTATGGAGTGCACCTGGTGCACCGTGCACCCCCCATTTTTTAGGTTAAAAGTGGGTAGTGGATGGTTTTTTTAAAAAAAAGAAAATTAATTAGTATATTATTTTATTTAATAGTTAAGATTAAATTTAAAACTAATTTAATGGTTAAGATCGTTAGGCGCGTTAGGCGCATCACAGTAGACTCCACTTTTTATTAAAAATGTTTTCACTTTTTATTATTTCATTGAATTGTTTGTGAAATAATTTAATTAAACAAATGTTACTTTACTTTGATTAGGAATAACTTTTTATTATAAACATTATCACGTTTTATCCAATCTATAAATTTGAAATATATTTTCGTAAATAGATATCACTTTTAATTAAAGATGTTATCAGTTTTATTTTAAATTATTTTCACTCTTTATTTATACTATAAATGATTCATTAAATAATTCACATCACTATTATCACTTTTCATTGATTGAATATCAGTTTTCATTATAAAAAATATCACATATTATCACATTTTATAAAGTAATAATATATAAATTAAAAAATAAATAAATGAATAATAAAATTTAAATTATTATATTTTTAAATAATAAAAAGTAGTATAAATTAAATAAGAAAAGAAAAGGTAATATATATATATATATATAATTTATTAATTATCTTTGAAATTAATTTTTCAGTTTTTTTATGGGATGGCTATTCACATCCTTACAATTGCTGCACATATCCCGAAAATATTTAAATTTAATATTTTTTAATTAATATTACAAAAATACTCTTAAAAGATAAAAGATATGTTATTAATCATACCATTGAAACCCCGTTAAATCTCTCATCCCCTCTCCTCCCTGCAACCTATGTCAAGAATAAATGCAACCACTTACTGGCGAAAACTTGTGTGCCCGGGGGATACCGTGCCACCATGGAAATACAAGAATTTCTACACAAGAATTTTATACTAAAAATTCTATATTCTCGTGGGGGCACAATGTGTCCCCGGAGACACAGGTGACCAACTCCCACTTACTCACCGCCCAACAGATAGTTTGCTGATTTGTGAAGTCTGCATGATCTAAATTGAGCCAAGAACTTGGCCTCAAACCATAAGAGTCAAGTTTTGGTTCCAAAATAGCCAAACACAAATTAAGGGAGAAAGAGAGAGGATTAGAGATTCAGCAAATATATACATATAATGGTTGGCTAGTTGATTATGTATACAAATGCGCAGAGTGAGTGAATTTGATTTGAATGTAGAAACTTTAATTAAAGTGCATGTTGGTTAAAGTTGTAAATAATTCGACGATGGAGATATAAAATAATCTGTAGTAATGTGTTGGGATTAAGAGAATTAGACTGTTGATATATTTTTCTCTATCCACCTACATCAAATCTAGGGTTTTCTTTTTTTTTTTTCCCTTTTATCCTATAATGCAGAAAACAAGTCAAATGATTTTTTTTTAAAAAAAAAATCTTTCTTGTAATCTCAATCAAAATCAATCATAAATTTACTAGTGTACAAGTGAAGAGAGAAATCATTACTCTTTTTTCATGAGAGACTCAATTGGATTCTGCAAAGGGAGAGTAGGTTACGTTTCAATGGGGTATTACCAAATTAGTTTTACATAAAGGTATTATTGTGATATTAATTAGAAAATTTTAAATTTAAATATTTTTGGATATGTATAGTAATTTTGAGGGTGTGAGTCCCTTTTTTAATTTGGTAACAATCATGCAAAGCCCTTAAAAAAAATTAATTTGGTCGATGGATGATCCGTCTCACAAATTAGAATCCGTGAAAAGGTCTCATGCACTCAAGTCTTTGCCTAATAATAATAATATTCCCCTGCGTCCCTTTGCAGAGTATGAGTTGTGTCATTTTAGTTCGTCCCAGTATAAAATGTGTATTTTATTTTTGGTAGATGTGATCCACATAAATCAATTAATTGCACACACCAACACTAATACAACTACTCATTATATATTAAAATATTATATTATATTCATCAACTCAGAACACATTAAAATATTATAAAAATAAATGTACAAATAGAAGAATGGTCAATAAAAATGGACATGCTTCTCGTTGGATTACGTTAGATTAGAAATTAAATCCCTTCTCCAACTCCATTCTGCATATTAATTCCTGCTATCAAACCTTCTTCACTAAATTATATGGATTGAGTTGAGCTCGATTTACGTATTAAATAAGATTCTACCACAAAATAACGTTTTTTTTAATATAGAAATATAAAAAATGTTGAAAATACTTTAAAATTGAAAAATGCAATACACCCACGCTCATTTAAATTCACTTTTTTTTTAAGTTTATATTTTTACCAATATTATGTGTATGTTCCAAATAAAATCGAATTCTTGCATAGATTTTGATTTTTGAGGAATAAAATTGGGAGGTCTTTTTGTCGTTTTTTTTCTTAGTGATTTAGAATAGAATGGGTATTCAAATGTAAGAGAATGGGTAGGTATTTCCATCTCAGGATTTCGAATCTTACTCATAGTTAGGTATACCAAAAAAAGGAGTATGACTAGCTTAACCCCTTTATTATGTATTATGGACAGGAAAATTCATATAGAATTTCCCTCCGAAGATTAATGACGAAAAGTTGGTTTGTTTATCCACAATTTGGACGATTGGAAAAGGATTAATTCGATCTCTTGAAATACGTTTTTCTTTCAGTTTTATGTTCGCCCTTAAACGATTCCTTTGAGTGAGTTTCTAGGATAAATTTGGTTTCGATGAACCAACCGGTCAGTTACAAGCAACAAACAAGAATGAAGAAATGAATGGTCTGAAATCAAATATAGGTTTCCTTTTATTAAAAAAATAATAATAATTCTTTTTGAACATATCAAATGTTACTCTTTAAATTATTTTGTTGATTCTAAATCAATTCTCACTTCAAGAGAAAAACCATAGGATACTCCACAAAAGAAAACTGAATAAAAATGTTGGGCCTTGGGATATCAATAAACTGTGTGGTATGCCTGTTTGCATATTTTATGGGCCTCAAGCTAAAAGCCCAGAATATGCTTTGCAATTTTTAATACAATAATTGATCCAAATAATTTTATTATTATGGCCCATTAACCTACATACATATAAAAAAGCTGTAAAAGAGGACGAATTGATCCCATCTGTAGCAACAGGAGAAAATGTTTTAAGTTAATTTTTTTCACACATATAGCAATTGAACAATTGAGGTGACCAACATACAGCTGTTGTTTGCAGGGAATTAATCATGCTTAAGCTTAGAAAGAAAGCCATTTGAATTGATTTTCACACACAACAGTTCTTTTCAAGAACACATTTCATCTTTAAAATGGGATACATGAAGAAGAGAACTCAGAAGCTAGAATGAGCTCATTGTATGTCAAGGTGTTAAACGAAGAAAAAACAACAACACTCGTAGGTGGCGGAGAAGCTGGCCAAGAAGCAGGAGTCGGTGGCGGACACACTCGTGGTGCAGCTGGCGCATGCACCAGTGGACATGGATGAATCATTAATGCTTCTGGTGCAGTTAGCACGACGAAGACGGTTCTCCTGCTAAACCATCAAGAGATTCTGGGGATGAGAATGGTGCAGCCACTTTTAAATCAGAACAGTCAGCGGAAACCATTCCAACGATTAACTACGAATCTCCGTGCTCTTGCTCCTCTTCTGATAATGTTAATAATAAAGTTGATATAGATGTGGATTCGTTAGATTATGTGATCTCATGTGAGGAGTTGGCAATTGGAGATCAAATTGGACTAGATTAGTTATTTCAACTTTAAAATAACTAATCTTGCCCAATTTGATCTCCAATTCCAACTCCTCCCATGAGATCACATGATCTAACGAATCCACATCCATATCAACCTTATTATTAAGGTTATCAGAAGAGGAGTTAAGAGCACGGAGATTCGTAATTAAAAGTTGGATTGATTGTCGCTGATTGTTCTGATTTGAGAGTGGCTGCACCATTCTCATCCCCAGAATCTCTTGATGGTTTAAAAGTTTTCAGTGTACAGAACCAGAGAACACTCCAAATCCAGGAGTATATCTCCGTACTATAGAAGCTGCATCCTCATGATGTTTTGTATCCGAAAACTATGATTGGAGAAGCTGCAAACCTTCTTCATCGGAGTAAATCTCGGCAGCCTCATTTTTGATTTGCTTACTTTAGCCTAACAAAAAGTTTAATATAGTTAACAGATGTATATCTGCAACATAAATGATGTTTACACAACAGCAAAATAAAATACACTAACCAAATCTAAAATCTTGTAGGCTATTGCGACTGGTAAAAGCTGCTGAGGATCAACTCTAAGTGTGGATGAAGCAATTCTTTTGGGACTACTTAAATTTCCCACGTCCCTTTCTGCTGCCTTCATAAGCAGGGTACGTATCTTGAAAATATTTGGAATCAATTAACCTGCATATATCTCCAATTAAGCCCCATCATCATTATAGAAATGTACATATCTCCAACTATAATATAAGAAATGATCTTGAGTAATTAAAAATCATACTAGACATTTGAGTTTGCTCAAACTCCACCATCTCTGCAGATGAATAAGATATGATTGTGTTCTTAGTATTCTAATAATTTGAGACTTGAAATTTTCAAATCAAAGTCGTTCTTTTTATAACATTTGAACATAGATATGGAAGAAGAGTCATCAAAAATCTATTGTGTGGATGCAAGTATGTACGACGCGTGTTCTATTGCGTGGATGCATGTAGTGCGCGTGTCTATTGTGTGGATGTATGCATGTATTGCACGTGTCTATTGTGTGGATGCATGTATATACTCCGCGTGTCTATGTGGTTGCTGATTTATCCCATAATTTATATTCCCTCCGTCCCGGAGAAGT
This sequence comes from Pogostemon cablin, assembly GCA_023678885.1. Classification (NCBI taxonomy): domain Eukaryota; kingdom Viridiplantae; phylum Streptophyta; class Magnoliopsida; order Lamiales; family Lamiaceae; genus Pogostemon; species Pogostemon cablin. The sequence goes on from CM043000.1 coordinate 15,887,647, forward strand.
TGATATAATTTTTTTGGCATGTAGATTAAGGAGTATAATAATTTAATGTAAAGTGAAGTGAGAGAAATAATATTTAATGTGTAGTTGGTAGTTGTATTAGAGGTGATATGTGGGACCCATGAGAATAGATTAATTGTTTTTATGTGGATCTCATGTATTAAAAAGAAAATGTGTCAACTTTAGTGGGACAAACCAAAAAGGAAAGTATGTTAACTTAGGGAGTACTATTAAGATATCAAATTTTAGAATTTAACTGCGATGCATCTGGGACACCGCAATTGGATAATCTAACCGTTACATTCATTTTTTATTTAATTCTCACCATTCAATAAAATAAAATAATTAAAAATACATTTAATAACAACCCACTACATTCTCAATTTAACCCTAAAAACTTTAAGGTGCTTCATTGAATAACCCCAGATTTTAGTATATTACCCAAATTTTCACAGCTTGTTATTAGGTATTAATCTCTGTAATTCACATCGCATATTATTATTTAAATAGTTCAATATTACTTTTATAATAAATAAATATTATTTTAAGTTAGTAATTGAAAAAAAATTAAAAGTTTAATTTTTAAGTAAGGTTATATTATTTTCTTATTAGAGAATAAAGACGTATATATATATATATATATATATATATATATATATATATATACACACGCGGAGTATATAAAAATGGCAAAGCCTCGAGAACCTCTCACGGACGGATCCTTTTTGATCCAAGTAAGCCTCCCACTTTTAGCGCAACTGATCAGGCATCGGCGTAACAATAATTGTAATATGCTGTGGAACCTGCGGCATTGGGTTCGAGCCTTTATAATTAAGGAAAAATATAAAATCAATTTTTTTAAAAAAAATTATAACTTATTTAATGGTTTTATTATTAGGTAGGTTTTGCGTGAGATCGTCTCACGTGAGACAATTTTATATTTTTTAAAATAGTTATCACTTTCGTCAAAAACATTATCACTTTCACTATAAAATGTTATAACTTTTTATTTATAATATAAATTATTCATGAAATAACATTATCACTTTTCATTAATTTAGTATCACTTTTCAATATAAAGGTTATCAGTACTTTCTAACCGTCTCAATGTACACAAAGGGTGGTTCGCCCACCTCAGGCGCCCCCGTCTGCCAGCCCGACAGCATGTAAAGGAAGTTAATCATGGTAACTTAAACGACCAACAAGGGTTAGACCTTTTAACCCACCACACATAGAGCCCCTTAATTAAGAGGTTGCTTCCACGCTGCGGGTGAGATTCGATCCTTGGTCAATGTACAAGTTGTCGCCCTTACGTGAGACGGTCTCACACAAGTCTTTGCCTTATTATTATTATTAATCAAACATGTTATATACTGTATCTTGTATTTTATTAAATGAAACTGCATTATTTTCTTTATTTAAAATTTATTATTTATTAATTTTTTTGTATTTTAGAAGTTATAACATATTTATTATAAAGTGATTTTACATACAAACAAAATTGATAACCGCTAAATTGTACTTTTTCGTAAATTGTTAATAGAGATAAATAAAATGTGATTACGTTTTTAACAGTAAGTTACGCCTAATCAATAAAAAGGGTTAATCAACTAATTAAATTATTTCATAATAATTAGATGTATAGTTAAAAAGTGATAATATTTTTAATAAAAAATGATATTTGATGAATGAAAAGTGATAATTGGCAAATTGAACTATTTCATAAAGAATAATATGTCAGATAAAAAGTAATAATATTTTTAATAAAAAGTGATAAATAGTAAATGAAAAGTGATAACCGACTAATTGAAATATATTTTCTGAAACATTAATATAATAAAAAAAATTATAAATATTTTTAATAAAAAATAATATATTGTTAATGAAAAGTGATAGCTGACAAAAATAATAGGACAAATAAAAAGTGAAAATATTATTAACAAAAAGTGTGATTACATATTCAATGGAAAGCAATAATTAACTAATTAAATTATTTAATGAATAATTAATATTACGGATAAAAGATGACAATTTTTTGCAAAAAAAAAAGTTATACACGATCAATTAAAATTAATATTAATTCAATAAAAGACAAATAAAAAATGACAATATTTTTAATAGAAAGTGATTAAATAATTAATGAAAAGTAATAATTAACCAATTAAATTATAATTAATAGAAAAGTGACAATTTTTTTTGTAATAAAAAGTTATACACGATCAATTAAAATTAATAATAATTCAATTAAATTATTTCATAAACCATTTATAAAAAAAAATATTTTTATAATAAATAAAATATTATTATAAAAAAGAAATAAAATTGACAAATGATAAAGTTATTTATACGACTTGTATTTGATCATTAATTAACAAAATCAGAGATAGTAGTTATTAACAGGGGAAATCCCATAATGCGGCTTGTTTCTTAGTTCTTACAGATGGTAAATGGATAGTTCATCACACAGAATGTGATTTGTGAGACGGTCTCGCACAAAACTCACCCATAACATACACTTGTATGATAATGTCTCATATGATAATGTCTCATGAATCTTATTATGTAAGACTGATCTCACCAAACCCATCATATATGACCCGGGAACATGATATGCTTTACTGAATACGATTGGATGATTAATTGAATTAATTAAACACTGCCATGTTCAATTTAATGTTTGACAAAGTCTTTTATGAGACATTACTTATGTGAGACGATTTGTGAGACGTGTTAAAGTATGTCTTTTATTTAGATAAAATATGTTTAATAATTGTTAAAGTATGTTTTCTAAAGTAGGTTGAATTATACATTAAAGTATGATTTTAGCGTGTTATGATTCGATTTATTATTGACATACTTTAACTATAAATAAGCATACTTTATCTATCAAATAAGCATACTATACTTTAGTGATGGGTCGACCCATCTCACACCCGTCTCACAAATAACCCGTCTCACAAGAGAATATCTCATGTTTAATGCGGCTTTTATTTTTATTTTTTTAAAATTTTTAATCTTCCATTATTTCATTTTATTTTAATATTATATTCATTCAAATTTTGAAAAAAAAAAAACCACCATGTTAATCAAAAGAATACTGTATTTTTTATAATTAATCTCTATATTTTTTAGTGTAAAATATTGTCTCACGGAAATAATTTTATGAGAGAGATATAAGTGATAATGCTCTTCTTAAAAAAGTAATAATTGATCAAGAAAAAAGTGATAACTAAATTAATCAAAGAATTTCGTGAGACAAATAAAAAATGATAATATTTTTAATCAAAAGTGATACTTAATCAAGAAAAAGTGATAAATAATCTTATAAAAGAATTTTATGGAACGAATAAAAAGTGATAATATTTTAATAAAAAATTATAATTAATGAAGAAAAATTGCTAAATAATCTCATAAAAGGATTTCATGAGACGAATAAAAAGTGATAACATTTTTAATAAAAAGTGATATCTTATTAAAAAAATTGATACATGAACATTTTTTTTATTATACTGTACTTGATCATGAAAAAGTGATAATTATTTAATTAAATTATTATACAAATAATTTTTTAGACGAATAAAAGGAGATAATAACTTTGTAATTAAAAAATTAAATTTTAATCTATGAAAAGTGATATTCATTTAATTTAATTATTTATTAATTTTTTATTAAATTATTATTATATTAAAGATAATTTAAATAAATCTCATTAAAAAAGTGAAATCAAATATTAAATAGGAAGGAAAAATAATAATAGGCAAAAACTTCTGTGCACCCGGGCGCACGGATCACATTCCGTGCGTCTTTAGAATTTTGTGTTAAATTGTATACCCTTTAGTATAAAGATGTATACCCTTATTTTCTAAAGAAAATTATTGTGTGTATCTGGGCGCATGGACAACACTCCGTGCGCCTTTAGAATTTTGTGTTAAATTGTATACTCTTTACTATAAAAATGTGTACCCTTTATTTTATAAAGAAAAAAAATATTAATGAAAAGTGTATACCCTTTAGAATAAAATGGTGTATCTTTTATTAATTAAATTGTATACCCTTTAGACCAAAGCAATGTACCCTTACCCATAATAATAAATTTCTAAAGACACACAGAATGTGTTCCCATGCGCCGGACTCACGCAAGCCTCACTCATAATAATATCGCGTGCATGCTGTGTCCGCACATCAAGTTTAACTAATGCTGTTAGCGCTAATCTCAGCGCCTTTACTCAAGTTTAAATTATTTAATTGGAGCTCCGTCTTATGTAAAGAGATCTTTGAGACGGATTCATCCAAATCTACCCTTATATATATATATAGTAGTATGAATCTCGTGTATTACACGAGTTATAAATTTATAATTTTATAAAATATAATTTAAGTTTAATATAACTATTTATTCAATAATTTTAAAAAATACAATTCAAGTTCAATATAACTATTTATTCCATTGTAATCTAATATAAATTTATATTAAAAAGTAAAATTCAATTTATATACACTCAAATGTGAATTTACGTCGTTGGAAAAAGTTTAATTTCGTTGTTAAATTAATTTACCAAATTTTTTTAAAAAAAACAATTATTAAAATTGGTTTGTCAAAATTTGTTACGATTCTTATTTCAGAATTAAATTGATCAAAAAAAATTTAAATTTGTAAATTTTAATATTGAAGAAAAAAATTATAATAAAGTTAATTAATAGAAAAAAATTCAATATAAATTAATTCGATGAAATAAAAAAATAATTTTAGCAAAATGAATTTAAAAAATTAAAATATTAACAATGAAAAAATTTAATAACGTAAACAAATCAAAAATTAATATATAATAAATACGTTAAAAAAAAGAATTTAAACAATTTTTTAAAAAAATAATTAAAATAAAATTTTAAAATATAAAAGAATCTGCAAGAAATTAATTAATATAAATTTTAGAAAAAAATAATAAAAAAAATGGATACCTTTCTTCAGAATTTGAATGAAACTTGAAAAAAACTTTTATTCTTTTAGTATGTATAATGAATGAATAAAGAGTTTATACATAGGTGGAGAGTATATTATTTACACAAAAATTCACATAATAATTAAAAAAAAATTAAATAAAAATAAAACAAAAACCAAAAAAAGATTAAAAAAACAAAAAATAATCAAAGAGAGTTTAAATTTAAAAAATATAAAAGAAACAGCAAAATAAAAAAATTAAAAAAGAGAAAATTTTCTTTAGAAAGTCAAGACAACTTTTGTTCGTCATGATGAATAATTTATGTGAACGAATGAATAAAAAGTCTTATTGTATAGGTGAAAATTGATCATTTTTTTTTATGTTTCTAAATAAGATTTTATTTTTATTTGATCTAATCTAATCATATAAATATTTGAATCTTAAAGAAAATTTATATGAAAATATATGTATTTATCACTAAATATCAATTAGCCATTATTAAAATTAAAATTAATTCAGGTGACGACACATCATTAAAATTTCACAAATACTTGTGTAAACTGAGTTTACATACATTTATATGTAGACTCTGTTACTCTTTATTATATGAAAAATTACTCTTTAAACACATAAATTGTTACTCATTTAAATTAAAAAATTAAATTTCAAATTCTTGTAAATTCTTATTTTTCGATTACTTTTAATACATGAAAATTAGAGACATGAATTATTACTTTTCTATATAAAAATTATTACTGTTCAAAGATTAATTTTAAAAAATAGGGTTTTCATATAAATCCGGTTTACATGAGACTAACTCTTAAAATTTTAAGTAAATTTAACCATTTAAAGTTTTAATAACGTAAAAAAATCAAAAGGTTAAAAATTACTAATAAAAAAAACCGAACTAAAACCAAAAAATTAAATAAATAGAAATCTAAAGAGAAATTATAAAATTTTTAATTAAAAAAATAATAAAAGTAAAAATGAATTTTTTTATTAATTTTAATATATATTATTAAAAATAAAAAATAAATTTATTATAAATAAATTAAAAGAAATAAGAATAGGAAAGGAGCCATAACAAAATTAATTAAATAAATTGTAAAATCATAAAAAAATTAATAACGTAAAAAATTATTAAATAAAGGAGATTGTTGAGTAAGGCCGGTTTCGAGCCCAAGCCTAAATTTGCTTAATAAGCTTGAGCGAATTACACACTAATAATTAAAAAAAAATTAAAACAAAAAAAGAAAATTAAATAAAAAAATATAATCAACAGTGATTACATAACAAAACTAATTAAAAAATTGTAAAATTAACCATGAAACAAAAATTAATTACTAATTATGTAAAAAATGAAAAGATAAAAAAAATTATGTACTAACAATTAAAAAACAGAACTAAAATAAAATAAATAAATAAAAACAAAAAAAATCAACAGATTACGTACTAACAATTAAAAAACAGAACTAAAATAAATAAATAAAAACAAAAAAGAATTAAAAGAGAATAAATAAAAAACGGATACCTTTCTTTAGAATTTGAAGAAAGCTTTTATTGGTCATGATAAATAAATTATGTGTGTAGAATGAATTAAGAAAGAGTCTTATTTATAGGTGGAGAATGAATAAATTTTCTAAATCTTTAAGTAAAATATATGTATTTATCTACATTAAAATTTAATTAATAATTAAAATAATTGTGATTTTTAATTTAATTAAAAATTAAAATAATTGAGATTAATTCTGGTGGTGACACCTCATCAAAATTAAACTCTCCTTTAGTATATTAAATATATATATATATATATATCACTTTTAATATATATCACTTTTAATTAAATATATTATAGTATTTTTTATTTGTTATACAAATTTCACATGAAATTGTTATTGAATGAATATAAATTTTCTTTGATTAAATATCACGAATTGCTAAAAAAAATGGCTAAGACTTATGTGAAACCGTCTTACGTACGGACTTACGTGAGACGGTTAGAAAGTGATAATATTTATATTGACAAATTTTACTAAATTTATAAAAAGTGATAATATTATTTTATGAACAATTTATATTATAATTGTAAAGTAATAATATTTTATAGCAAAAGTGATAATGTTTTATAGTAAAAGTGATAACTATTTTAAAAAGTGTAAAATGGTCACACGTGAGACCGATCTCATACAAAATTTACCCAAAACAAATTATCACTATTCACCCATTCTATAATTAAACATTACAAAGAATTTAAATAAAATGATTGACTGTTAATTATAACTAAAAAAATTGAATATGAATTCACATTAAATAATAATTAAATAAAAATATATTTATTATATAAAAATGGTAATATAAAAATTCTTCATAAATTTAGACTGAATATTGATAAGACGCGAGCTAGGACCGTGAGGTTATGGAACTTCATGAGACCCGTAAAACCAACACAAATATTTTTCGGCAATTACTAATGTACAATTGTTTTTAGAGTTAGATTAACGTACACAATTGTTAGCAAATATCGGGTCAAAAATCTCAACCCATTTCTTAATGGATCAGTTAAATATTAAGAAATTTGGTCATTCTCTCTCTCCATCCCCTTTTGCATTCTTCCTCAATCCCTAATCTCCTTCCTGCAAACTCTCTCACCTCTGCTATATTCAATTCACCGCCTCCGCTTATCTGATGTTTTCAATCCGCCACCTCCGTTGCGAGCGTCGTCTCTTTCTATCAACTCTGCTGTTCCACTTCACCTTCACTATTCCGCTCCGCACTCGCCGTGGATACTTTTAATTCACCGTCTTCCCACCGCTTCCGTTGTGAATGTCTTCCTCCTTCACACATGTCTTCGCTTCATCCGCCTATGATATTCTCAATCCGCTTCCCCTGCCACTGTCTCCACTCCTGCAAGGCCGGTCGCTAGATCTTGAACAACGGTGTGTATTGTGGTTGCAACAGCATGTATTACCCTTCGTGTTAGCCTAAATTTCTAGAATTGATTTGATTATACTCTTGAGATTGTTTTGTTGTTGGCATCTGATACCTTTCACATTATTCCAAATTCCAGGAAATGATTTTGATTATACTTTTTGAGATTATGTTAATTTAGTATACCATAAAATGTAGTATTAATTTGTATACAAAACTCTTGTATTAAAATGTGTGTTTTTTTTAAATAGCTGTATTAATTTTTATTTATTAATGTATATATTTTTATTTATTAATGTATATTTTTGTCCTCGTTAATGTATGATTACATTTATACTAATATATAAATTAAAATTAATAAAGTAATACAATTATTAAGTAAGTTAAAAAAAATTGATTATTACATTTAATTTTAGTGTGTATCAAAGATTAATTCAATATAAAATCATTTTTAAGTGAAAAAATAATAAATACATTAAAGAATAAAAAAGATACATTAACTTTATTTAAAATATACAATAATGAATTAAAGTTAATACATTTACTTTATTAATTTTTTAGTAACCAAAGTAATAAATACATTAAAGAATAAAAAGTAATACATTTACTTTATAAAATATATACACTAACAATTTAAGATCCATTTTACAAAATGGGTCATGTACGCTTGTCTCTTTGTCTCTCCCTTCAATCCTTTATTTATATTAGCTTCTGTATAATTAATTATTAAAGCTTATACACAAAGTTTAATAAGTATACGTTTATTAATAAAGCGTTATACACTTGTTTAATAAAACTTATACACTGAAGTATAAAACACAAGTTAAAATCAATAATTTCTTTAACACAATTCTCATTATGAATACAGTGAAATTGTTCATCAATTACAGCAAAATCAATCTTTGAACACCTCAACTGCTTCTTTATAAAACATTATACACTTGTTCAATAAAATATATACACTTTAGGTTTAAAAAGTATACATTAATAAACAAACAGTTATCTCCAACAACATCCTCCTATGATCAAATATGTTCAAATATATTTGAGAATGATGAGACAAGTCTGTTAATTTATGTAACAAAATAATATCTATTCCAAATTTATTACTTTCTGGGTATTTTTCAGTCATTAAATTCTAGTGTTCATTCATTAAATTTTAGTGATATATTCTATATAATCAATTAAATGTTATGCACAATTAAATATATTTATGCACAATCTATATATAAACATGAAAATATATGTACGTATAGAATCCATTTCTCTTTCTCATAAATCTGTTTAATTATTGCCGCACAATATAGTTATATGGTTGTACAACAAGTTAAATCACAGTGATATATTCTACATAATCCATTAAATATTTAGCACAATTGAATACGATTGTGCACAACCAGCCGAAGCTTCCGAGTTGGTATAGATATTCATCTTCCCACCATTTCTCTTTTGGCAGAGATGATAATTCAGAGTCTAACTCTAAATTCTTCATACTAAAGGATGAATTCATTGGTATTTACTAAGTATTTGGCATCGATATATAGGCAAAGTAAGGGCGTAGAATACAAAGCCTCCCAGCGATGCTCCGGGGCAAGGCGGTAGTCCACCGACACATCACTGTCGGGATGTTTTGGAAGATGTTGCAATAGAAGTTTTGGAAGGAGGAGGCTGCGCTGGCGATGACGAAGCCTCCGCCATGGTAGAAAACGATGAGCGGCAGTGTGGATGCGTCGGAGGAGGGTGGGCGACGGTGGAGGAAGAGATGGACTCAGGTGTTGGTGTGTGGGTTGATGGGGATATCCTTGGTGAGAACTTGGTGGGGATGAGCAGATGTTGCGATGTCCGGTATGAATCCGAGTACGCGGGTGAAGGTGCCGTCAGAGTTGTTGATGATTCCGTGCGAGGAATAGTAATCAAAAATGTTGTTGTCGTGGAAGGATGTTTTTAAACGGGTGGTGTTGTGTTGTACCAATAAATTAGGCGTGAAAATATGGAGGAAGGTGAGTTATAGATAAAAAAAATTAAAATTTTTATTTAATTAATGTTAGGGTTATATTACGCATATCACTCTATATATTTGTATCTAATAATAATAAATTTGGATGCATGTACCTCACAGTTATATCTCTTAATACCTTGTATTGGAGAGTAATTAATCTTTTTTTTTTACTTTAAATCTCGTGTACAGTAGCATATTTTTGCTGCTTTAATTAGGAATTATTAATCGTGAGGGCAAAAAGGTAAAACATCATTTAATATATACCCACTGCACATAAAATATAATAGTCCTTAAACCACGTGAATAAAGTAAAAACGGTCAATTATTAGAGGGACGGAGGGAGTATATAGTTTTTTTAGTTAGGTGAATTATTTTGGCTTGCTCACGTGTTAAAATATTAGCACAGATTTTTATTTATATTTTTTTAATTAAGTTCAAATGTACTGTTTTTTTTTTTTAAATTCAAACCCATTTATTAATTCAATTGTATTTAATAACTATAAATTTAATTTTAAGTGAGGCTCTTGTGCCCCGGATACACCATGACTTTTTGCAATTTAAACCCCTAGCAATACATAAATTTAAATAGAATATGAAGGGGGAGGGTTATTTTCCCAAGGGGACACGGTGTGTCCCCGGGGGCGCAGATATTTTTGCCTTTAATTTTTGTATATAATTTTTTCATTCAAATTTAATTATTTAATTACGAGAGTGACTAGGGTACAATCAGGGGTACCAATTGAATTGGTATCCCCTTGGTCCCCACTCTTCTTAATTAATTCATGCTCCTTCATTAATGTTGTTTTTATTTATTTTTAAATTTATTATATTTAAATGACATTTATACCCTAAACCCTAGGGATAAATGATACCCTAAACTAGAAGGGTAAAATTACAATTATACCCTAAACCCTAAACCCTAGGGATAAATTATACCATAAACTACAATGGTAAAATTACAATTATGCCCTAAACTCTTAACCCTAGGGATAAATTATACCCTAAACCACAAGGGTAAAATTACAATTATACCTTAAATCCTAAACTCTATGGATAAATTATACTCTAAACCATAAGGGTAAACTTACAATTATATCCCTAAAATTAAATAAATAAATAAATAAGAAAAATAAACAAAAAAATTTAAAAAAAACGAAAAAAAAGGAGAAAAACACACACTGAAGGTGAAGGAAGGAGGTTGTATATTTTAAAATTGGTATCTCCTTCCCACCCTGTCATTGTCTTTAATTATTACTACTCTAATTGAAAATATAGATTTAATTAAACTTATTTTTTAATTAAATTTATTATTCCTACCTTGCAAGATTTTCATATATTAGGAAAAGTGATACTTATTGTATTGAATTATTTTATAATTAATTTATGATAAATAAAATTTTAAACACAAAAAGTTATGAGTAACATTTTTAATAAAATGTGATGAGTAATCAAAGATAAGTGACACTCATCTGATAAAACTATTTCATTAACAATTTATATGACAAATAAAAAGTGATAATATTGTTTTATAGAATAATGATACCTGATCAAGAAAAATGATACTCTTCCAATTGAATGAGTTTATGAACAATTAGAAAGCGATAATTTTTTAATAAAAAGTTATAACTGATCAAGAAATGTGATATTCGTTCAATTAAATGATTTCATGAATAATTTGTGATTAAAATAGATAAAAAGTGATAATACGTTTTATTAAAAGTGATACGAGATTAAGAAAAAGTGATGCCCCTCCAATTGAACTATTTTATGAACATTATAGGATAAATAAAAAGTGATAATATTTTTAATAAAAAGTGTATCGAATTAAGGAAAAGTGATAATCGTTTAATTGAGTTATTTTATGAATAGTTTATAAGACGTAGATAAAAGGTGTTAATATCTTTAAGAAATTGTGATAATATTTCAATAAAAATTAATATCTAATTAAGGAAAAGTGATCATCCATCTGTTAAACTATTTCATGACAATTAATATTGCAAATAAAAAGTGATAACATTTTTAATAAAAAGTGATAACTGCTCAATTAAAAGTGAAAACCATCTAATGATTCATTTCTTGTATACATAATTTATATAAAAGATGAAAAGTGATAACAAGTGACTCTTGATCATGAAATAGTGATAATCATCCAATTAAATTTTTTCATAAATATTAAATAGTAGTAGAAGGGTAGAAAGTGGTGATTTTTATAAAAAAAATAAAATAAAAGTACATCAATCAAACTATATTTATATGTCAACAATTTATAAAATGAATAAAAAGTGTTAATAATTTTATAATATAATGATATTCCATCAACAAAAAGTGATATTCGTTTAATTAAATTATTTTGTTTAAAAAATATTTAATTTTATTTACTTTAATTTTTATTAAATATTTATCTTATATTTTAATTTAAAAAATTGAATAATATTTTTTACTTCAAAATATAATATTCAAATAGATAATAAATTTAAGTATTAAAATTTTGATTAAAAAATAATTAATATAATTAAATTTTAAATAATTAATATAATTAAATTTTAAATAGTGAACAACTCAGAAGTAGGAGTAGATAATAAGCAAAGTAACTTAATGTTGAAAACAAGCGGATGATTTGGTCGGCCTAACAGCACATTATTTGAACTTCTTAGTGGGTAGGGAGGAAAGAAAATTCGTGAGACGGTCTCATCCAAAACTCACCTAAATTTGATTAGTTTGATGTTAAAATACTCATATAATAAATAATAAATTTTAACTGAAAAATTATACTCCCTCCGTCCCATTCTTATGGTTATGTTTGTTTTTTGCACGGGGATTAATGAATATAATATTTTATTGTGTATTGAGGTGAGAAAAATAATAATTTAATGTAAAGTGGGTAGGTATATTAGTGGGATGTGTGGACCCATAGAAGGAGGAGTAATTAATTTGTATGGGTCTCATATGCTAAAAAGAGAAATGTAACCATTAGAATGGAATACCCAAAATAGAAATATGTAACTATTAGAATGAGACGGAGAGAATATTTTTAATTATATAGCATGAAATTCATTATATGACATGATTTGGAAAAAAAATTATAAATAAGGCAAATTATCCCATGCGAATTTTTTGTTGGTTTTTTTAATGAAAAATTGAATTTAAAAAAATATATATATACAATTATTAAAAAAAACATATATACACTATTAAATAAAAATTTATAGATGTCACATGTGGATGTTCAGAGTGCACAGAATATCGAACTCTAAATAACTCGTCAAAATGATCTCGTGCCAACTTTATATAGAGTCTTCGAAAAAAATTATTCATATTTTCCCAAGTAATTTATAGCCAAATGTGGTTCTTTGAAAAATTGGGCCAATATTTTCCATATCATGTATTGATTTAGTGCTTGATTGATTGAATTAGTGCATGATATGTTAATTGTATAATATATAGTACAGAGTTTATGACTACTAAAACCAGAAGATTAAGAAAGATTGTTTTTGAAATGTCTAAATGAGCAAATGTAAGCACCAAATAAGTTTGATGTAAGGATATGACTGAGAAGTTCTTCATTGGCACTTGTTGTTTGTTAACAAGTTATATTCTGAGAATATAGGTAGACGTAGAGCAGTGGCAGAGTATAAAGTTAGGTCGACAGCTAATCTTTTTGATTCTAAACAAGTAAGTTGTACTTCTCTGCCACTTATATTTGTACATTTTGTTTGAGAAACCATAAAGCCTATAACATACTAAGCTTGGAGTACCATAGGAGGATTCTTCGATCACTTCTTCACAATTAAAACAAAACTGGACTAAAATCAAAGGTTGAGAAACGATTAAAACCGATGAATGAATCTGTATGTGCAAATGAGCTCTCCTCGGTTAGTTGACAGCTTGCACGCGGCACAATCGTGCTCCGGTGATTCCTAGTAGGAATATGGTGTCGGGTTGATTACCCTAGATTCAAGAACAAAAATGCTGTGAACATACAATTGTTTTATGGTATTGAATCAGATGTACATTCCAACTAATAAATCGCAATTGTAGTATAATGTTGAATCGTATGATTGAGGATGACACACTTATGATTATGAATGACATTACATGAATGAGTTAGTTAGTTAGTTAGTTTTATCAGTCATTTGTATTATTGTGAACTTGATCGAGGTGAAATTTTACAGGCAACCATGTTATGTTTGCATGTATAGAGATTTCCATATCAACAAGAATCATACCTCTCTTTCCGCTTCTCCAGAAACCGAGCCAAAGATTTTCGCCGAAACTGAGGTGCTTCCCCTGTAACCACATAAAGGTTTACCATAACCAAGATTAAGAGCATTTTGAGGTATTTAACATCAAGAAAGGGAAAATATCAAATTTCCAAGCCATTCTCAATTTTGGTACTTCTCTTTTTCATTTCTTTTATTCCAATTTTGATTTTTTTGTCCGAATTTAGTCCTTTCATAAAAGTTAATCATTTTTTGTCCAAATAATGGACTAAATTTGAACAAAAATGACCAAAATCGAACAAAAAAAATACTCAAATTGAAAATTGTTAATAAAAAATGACTAAAATTGCAATCGATCATACTTAAAAGCACGGATTTTGATATTTTCTCCATCAAGAAATAATGAAACCAAATGGAAAGACATGGTTTTAGAGAAGTTGAAATATACTTGATGACAGGAAGGTTGCAGATTCCGGCGAATTGACTACTTTCCGAGGCTCGATTTTGTTTGACGATACACTACCAAGAGCGCGGCCTTGTGCCGTATTTTTTATAGTACCGGACCAACCAAGAGGCTGAGGCACATTATCATAGGTTGTGTTTGTTGAATGACGTGGTGTAGTACGATAAGGATGATTGGCATAGTAGCTCTCAAGAATAGTAGAATTAGACTGCAGAGATGCCTGCACTGGAGCTGCTGCACTTGAAGTCATGGGAGGCCCATTTCCAGCCAATAACATAATGGCATCAGCCTACACAATCATTATTGATATAATTACGACAGCTGATAAAACAGACAGATATCAAGAAGATAATCTTATGATATATGATACACTACCTTGTCAACTGAAACATTGTCATAAACACAAACTGAACCATTATAGAATATTGTCAACTGAGCAGGTGCCTTTGGGGTAATCCTGCAGAAAGATCCAGTTGAGCAAAAAGCATTCAAGTTATTATGTTCAAAGTAAAGCTAGTTAATTGACATGATCATTAAGAATTAATATACCTTAAATCAGGAGTTCCCACAATGGGACTGTTAGAAGGCATAGTTGAGATGGGTGGAACTGAAGAAACCGGTTGTGGACTAATGGGACAGATCTGGTTCTGTCCAAAAGGAGACAAAAAAGATTAGTGAGACGATCATTTCATTTAAAAGATTAAGTTATTTAGAAATCGATTATTTAATAGACAAAGTATCTTCTGAGTCGGCGCTTATATATCTGAGACGAGTTGTGAAACAATTAAAGTATGATGGTTATATAAATAAAATATGCTTTGTGTTTTCTAAAATATGATGAGTGATACATTAAAGTATTATTCTGGAGGGTTATAATATGATTCACTACAAAAATACTTCAACTACTAATAACATATTTTACTTGTATAATAAACATACTTTACTAATGAGTCGATTCGTCTCACATATACTAATCTCACAAGGAAGTATATTAAATTATAATTAAGCACTTTAATACACCCCTCCACGTAATGGTTGGTTAATTTGCCTCCAACGAGTTTTATTTTATTTATTTTTGGACTAATGAGTGAGTTTTTTTGAATTCTAAAGCGACCAGCTCGGTGAAAACTCTCTGATATCATATTACATTAAATGATCATGTTATCTAAAAGTTTACATTATTAAAAATATGTATCATTTCATATTTTAACAAGCATTGTAACAGGACATAATTACACTCCTAGCTGGTCATGAAACAATAGGTGATGAATTGTAGGATAGGTTGTAACAGTTGATGATTCAGCCTTGATTTTCAAGAAAACTGGTTTTCCAATTACCAAGAAAAATAATCAGTTTATGCAAAGAAACACATCCAGAAATCAAATGGATTACATTTTAATTTTCTTCAGAATGTGCAGTGAAATACATGTAAGAGCTATAATGATTAAAAAAGGCTACATATATTAGCTGAAGAGATCAACAACAAACCTGCATAGCACCAGAGTGCAATGCCCCCGTAGTAGTAATCGTCACCAATCCAGTCGATGCTAGGGAGTCGAAACCCGTCATCGGATTATATTGTGGAGCACAATTAAAGGACAGTTGATAGTTTGAGAGTGGCCACTGCATTGCAGAACTTCTCAATGGAGCTAAAAATAGGAAAGAAAGGAACCAATTGCTTAGTTCAAATCTGAAAATAAACTACCAATTAGCAAGACTAAGTCTATACACCTTCAGAAACATCATGCAAAATTATTTACAAATGTAATGTAATAAATTTGCAATTACCTTACTAAAGATGCCTCCCTTTAATAGATGTAAGATTAAAAAATCTTTAGGGTAAGTTCAACATGAGCATTATAATAGTCTGTTTTTTATAATGATTAGTGTACAACTAGCATAGAATATGGTTATCCAACTGGTCAATAAAATTTTAAAACATACTCATATGACTACAAGCTATGCTTAGAATTAAATAATACCCTTATTTTATTACACAAATCATGTGGCACATCTTAAGTCATTAGAATATGGGTGGTGGTGAGGTTCTTGGAGAGCACACCCCATTTTTTTACAAAATAATGCTTTAATAATTAGAATTATTAAAGCATCTTAACATATCACATTCAAAGAAAGAGATTATTAAATTCAAAGGGATACTCCAGATTGGGAAATTAAGGAGTTGAAAACTACAACTTGCACACGTTATGACAACCCACACTATATCCAAATTAGAAAAAAAAAAGATACTTTTCTCTCTCGTTTGAACTTTTCTTACAAAACGTGAACCATCCATCCCCGGATTGAGTCACCCAAGAATTCAGGAAATTAAGACAGCTTCATTTATCTATTCTAATATCACAAACACTTTTATAAACTCGATTTAATTTACATATATAGCTTAATATATGAATCTTGGTCTTTTTTCACTATAAACCATGTGGTCCTCCTTCCAATCATATTATAATTTATGTATTATTAGGAGTTTAAATTAAAGAGGGACCACATGATTTAGTAAGTAAATCCGATACACATGAGACTAACTATTTCAAGATATAACCTAACAAATGATCCCATATTTCCATTTTAGTTCTTCCAACTGCAAAGTAGAAGTAAAAAAAACAAATGATAAAACCTAGCTTTTTGATAAAGTAACTTCAACTTAAAAAATTCATAACACATCCCAAAAACGAAGAAGTGTTGTAAACAGATTTTGTATGACAAATATAAAAGAAACAGAAGAACACAGAAAATAAGAGAGAAATAGAGATTCTTATTAACGGCGTAAATCTGAATGAATGTACAACCCTAATATCTCTACTCTTCATATAGAGAAGATAAATGATACAATAGTAAATGATCTCTATTCTTATTCTAATGAAATAAAGAGTAATGACCATTCTAAATATTTCGCAACACTCCCCTTTGGACATTACGACGTGATGACGTCATATGCATGACTCGTTAAAAACCTCGCTAGAAAACCCTGTTTGAAAAACCAGTCGAGGAAAAGAGTACATGTCTTATCATTTTAATACTTCATAATAGCTGTCTCATTAAAAAACTTTCAACTAAGAAAAATCTTGTGGAAAAAACTTAGTCAAAGAAAAAGAGTACAGTTTGGTCTTCAAGACCCAACCTTCAGGATTATTTAGATGTTGTTTCTTCCCCAAGACATTTAGCTTGCCTGTCTCATTAAAAACCTTAAACTAAGGAAATCTATTATACCGACAATCTTATTACACCAATTTGAAACTTTAACATTATGGGGATCATTTAATTAACATTTAAATTAATATGACAATGTCACGTAGGTTTCTCATAAAGAAACCAATATATTTTGTATCTACAAGATTGATAAGTCGTAATTTTATACAATTATTTTGGGTAAAATTCACTTCTTTACGCGTGAGTTGTGAATTATTTAATGTTAATTATGACTTATTTATATTTTATACAATTAATCTTTGATTATTTAAATTACTATCCAAACAGGCCAAAACGTGATATATTTTCGAAGTCGAGAAAAAGTTCTGAAACGTTTGCAGCAATCCGTAATCCCTTTGTGACTTCAAATCATATTTAACCTGGGTATTAAGGGTGTTGACCAAGCTATTGATAGAAGGAGGGATTTGAGCTAAAAATTAAAAGACTTACCAAGAAAAATAGAAGAGGAGAAAGGAAAGTATAAGAAGGGGGAGATACATCCCCTTTGGACATTCTCTACACCACAAGAGATCCATCACACACATGTTGGGGAGGCCATTGGAGGCTGCAAGGGCAGCCATTTGGAGCACTCCACATCAAGAACATGGGTTTAATCATTTTAATTTACTTTTGAATTTAATTTTTAATATGTAATTCGTTTACTAGTCCAAGGAGATGTGAACTTTTCGTTATGAATTTAAATGAATGTTTATGATTAAAATTACCAATTTGTTTTATGAATTTATCTTATGAATGGCTTTGTTGAGATTCATGATATTCAATTGCTAGTTTAGATTGGCCGTCTATACTTGTTAGTTGTGATATCTAATGCAATTTTGCTTGATTATGATCCGTAATTGTCATAGTTTAGCAAATCTAGTGGCAAAGTGAGGGAGTACCTCTAGAATTCATAGGGTCTTGGCTATATGATTCGCTACCCCCGTTTTCATAGCCTAGTAGTCCTAATGTCTAAATCCTAATGCACTCTTAGGTTCGAACCTATTTAGGTAGCTTAAGGGTAGTGTAATCTAGAGGTCGTACCCTAGGTTATTAATCATAAGGATATTTTGGGTTAATTTGGTCGTACCATTAGCCTAGGGACTTGAGTTTATGAACTTGTTGAGATTTTAGGAATTTGATACATGTGAATTAAGATACGAGAAGGGATCAAATCCTTGGACTAGGTTTTCAATTTTATTTGTTTGTCTTAATTTAATATTTCTTGCAATTTTAATTATTTATGTTTTTATGTCTATTAGTTTAGAATTCAATCAAACCCCTCCCCCCTCCGATTACTTTTGAAAACACGTTAAATTTAATTTAAAATTCAATTACTCCATTGAGTTCGACCCTTACTTATCCTACTATATTTTTAGTGGGTTAGTTCGCTAATTATAAATTCTTATTTTTGGGTGCCGGTGATAGCACACAAGAGATACTTGAGGATAAGTCTAATTTCATGTAACTTCTCTTTATCAGGGAGTTATAAAATCTTGCTAGCAAGTTCATCATAAGTGCATATCAAGCCTGATACAAATATGAAAAATGAGTGCTTTAAAAGTACTAAATGGAGGGACTTCTAGCCCAAAATATCCTCATTATATACTTCAAGTATATATACATTAATTTTCCACTTCCAGGGATAAAAACGACAATTGACATACAACTTAGAAAGATTTATCGAAATTAATCTAAAACAATCATCAAATTAATTAACTGGTATTTCAAATTTAAAATATTCTCAACTGCAGGTTGAGACAACTCTTTTGTTTATCCAAATTTTTTTATTTCGAAAAATCCGTCATCTTGACATGAGTTAACTTATATAAATTTCTTATACTTTTCAATCTTAAATCATTTATATACACACAATTTTCATTCTTCTTCAGAAAGAAATAACAAATTAAAATGTAGTATATCCAATACGTTTGAATTTAGTCGTTTCGCATACCCAATATTTTAGTTATTTTGATGCATGTGCGAATTTACTGGGTATTTGTCTTCGGGACAAATCTATTGAAGATAGTTTTCGTTATAAAAAACAAACTCTCCATATAATTGTGTAAATGACTATTTATTCTTAAAATTAATTTCCGCGAATATTTAATTTTCAAATCATAAATCCTTTCATGCTTCTAGCGTTGATAAATAATTATTTAAAGTATAATGTCCTAGGGGAACTCCACTTCCAGTGGTGCCTTTAAAATTATAGATATAAGGGACTTTGTCACTTCTTCATGATAGTTTGACAGTTTAGTTGTTATGGAAAATTAATAATCTTTTGAACTTCTGGTTCAGTAAATCTAGTGCAAAATAATAGAATTTATCGGCATTCACATAAATATTGGGTTTAAATCTCCCTCTAATGCCGTGAAATGATCTTCATTAAATGTGCAGTTAGCGTACTAAAATATATATATTGATCCCCTATTTTGGGCTTTATAAAAATTGACGGATAACTATCATTAGAATGCCCATTGAAGTACACTATAGTGGTGATATATAAAATATTAATTGCACATTTCAAAATTTGCAGATGGGAAACATTAGAAGCTTCTGGCCATGATAGAGTAGCACTAGTTATAAAGGAGTTATAATTATAATATGCAGGAGCCAGATTTGTGTTTAGTTATTTCAAGTTCCCAAAATATTAGTTGTTGGAATAAAATATTCAATGCGTGTGAACATAAGATATTGGATGTTCTATTTTTTTCAATATTATCAGTTGATATCAATTCCAATTGACTAACTCAAATATTCAGTATTTGAGCTCTTTTATATGTAATTTTATTTTATCAGTGCACTTTGAATAAAAATGTATTTATTCAGTGGATACATCACTAAAATATTTTGGTTATGTCACGAAAAAATTGATCAATTTTTTCACTTGAATCTCTTAAACATATTATGAGAAATAATTCCAACTTGAAATGTAAATATCATACCATAAATTTTCCACTTAAACTTCACAAGTGTCATTTCACATCTCATGACTAAAAGAATTTAAATTATCTGACTCATCTCTTTGTCCAAAATTACCCAATTACTCATGTCATATTTTAAAAATGTTGAGTTTCAAAAAGTCAATATCACAATAATATAAATATCAATTCCAAATATCAAACTTACAAAATGTGTATGATCAAACAAATTAATTAATAGCACATAAAAATAAAACAAAAATGTCATAGAAAGGAATTAATTTTAAACAAACATTTTTATGCAGAGGAATATAGCTAAATTGTCTAGCATTTTAAGAAAATCTCAAATGTTGAAATAATATTTGGTCTCCTTAATCTTCAAGCTTAGGTCCCAAATTTGTCATCATTGACAAGGTCAATAATTTTATTTACTCAATTTTTATTCCACAATTTTTTTTATATTTTGATATTTCACAACCAAGTTGTGCATTATTTACAAGATCACACATCGATATGTATACTAAATTTGCTTCTGCTGGAGTGCATGGTTAAATCTTTGACAACATTCTCAACATACGAGAAGGTCAATGTGAATTCATTCTTCAATTATAATTATTTATTAATCTTCCTCTGCCCTTCCATGTCAAATATAATTAATACAATCCTTTGGGTATATACCATGTGCTTCAAGCATAAGTTTTGAACCGATCATTCTAGTATTATGATTTTTTTTTACAATTAATTATGTTTTTCTTCAACCATTTATCACATTGTGAGTCAACTACTTAAATAGGAACCTTAATAAGATCAATTTAAATTTTCTCGACCATTACGAGGAGGCCAATGTAAATTCACTTTTCCAGTACTATAACTATTTCTTATTCTTTCTCTGTCCTTTTCACGTCAAGTATAATTTTTCTGGAATGAATATGTGCTTCAAGCACAAGATTTTTCATGAAAAAATCATCCTTTTCTCCTACAAGTAATGCGTAAATAAGCTCTTAAATGTTAAGCATAATCTTTCGCTTTGTACTGCTGCTGGAGTACGAGGTTGCTAGCGTGGAGGTGGAAATAGTGGTTTTTAATCAATTGATTTTGATGATGTAATATACTTCTTATATAATTTAGACAATACGGTGTAAAGTTGAATTGTATTCTATTACGGATTAAAAATCTTGAAATCATAGATTCCATTAGTCACATTTGGCTTGAAGGATAATTATCCAAGTGTGCAAAGGGATCCTTCAGGGATTGCCATAAGCTAAAGAGTTTTTTTTTTCGATTTGGTCATTGTTCAAATGATGTCGAAAAAAATACCAATGCTTTGACCTTCTGGGCAAGATACGTTTAAATTTAAAATAATAGTTTTACTTAAATCACAAAAGATAATATCAACAGCTAAAGCTAGATTGAAATAAGAGTTACCAATTACATCTTCTATTAACTTTTTATCTGACTTCATGGGAATGAGATAAAATCATAAATGATGTAAAGACGAGGAACTTGTATGTTAGAAAAGCATTAGAACATTGTGAATGAGTGTAAGATTGCCCAGGTATAGAAAATGTTCTAGAAGGGTAATGAAACTTGGATATATTATTATCAGCAGAATTCCTCCTATTAGTGATTAAACATCTATTTCTGTTGAAAATGGAGAATCGTAATAATATACCAAATGAAAGATCTTATCTCTTTTTATGGAATCGTGTATTTTCTACTTGAGAATGGTTACTGATATTTTTCTTTATTAATGTCAAACCAATAAAATGGTATATGAAACATCATCCCAAGTTCAGCAACCAATTTCTCACCTTTGTTACTCTTGTTGTGATTGGTATAGATTTGCTTTATGAGTTTTTCAAAATTATGTCAAGAATATCAAATCAAGGCCAACCATCATATATTGTGGGTAATAATTAAAATTTAATGCAAATTATTATATTACAAAATTTAATGAAAATTTGTGGGTAATAATTACTGAATGATTAGATCAAATAAATATAGTATTAAAAAAGATAATCTTATATACCATCATAATAAATATAATTCGAGAAAAAAAAAAATAATTTGATTAAATTATTAACTCATCCAAATTTTTTTGCAGTAAATATCATTGTACATAAAGAAACATATTGTTAACCAAATTATGCAAATTTTGTATTAAAATAAGAATGAATAATTATTAAGAAGTACTGCCATGATTTTCATATCTTGAATTTGATCAAAACATAATTAAATAAACCCACAAATTTTGATTATTAAATCATGTACAAGTATTAGATTAAAGGGAATTATGAATCCCTTACGAAAAATCATGAAGAAATAATTTCCAATATTCATATAAATTAAACAAAAATTTCAACCATCATATATAGATTTCTAAACTTTCGTAACTCTCATATTATACGATCAATTTATGTCGATAAGAAAATACCTCGCAGAAAAGACACGATTCTTTTCTAGCATTCATCCCCTCGCTCTCCCTCGATTGTTAAATCAATTTGCTCAGTTGGTTAGATCGTGCTGATAACGTGTTGTAAACAGATTTTGTATGACAAATATAAAAGAAACAGAAGAACACAGAAAATAAGAGAGAAATAGATATTATTATTAACGACGTAAATCTGAATGAATGTACAACCCTAATATCTCTACTCTTCATATAGAGAAGATAAAGGGTACAATAGTAAATGATATCTATTCCTATTCTAATGAAATAAGGAGTAATGACCATTCTAAATATTTCATTATAAACCATGTGGTCCTTCTTCCAATCATATTATAATTTATGTATTATTAGGAGTTTAAATTAAAGAGAAACCACATAATTTAGTAAGTAAACCCGATTCACATGAGACTAAATATTTCAAGATATAACCTGACAAATGACCCCATATTTCTATTTTAGTTCTTCCAACTGCAAAGTAGAAGTAAAGAAAACAAATGAGAAACCCTAGCTTTTTGATAAAGTAACTTCAACTTAAAAAATTCATAACACATCCCAAAAACGAAGAAGGAATTTTACCCATGGATAGATTTTCATGGAAAATACCAAATAATTACAAACATAAATTATAGACACAACTTTGTAATATTTTTTTACCCCGGAAATAATATCTATTTTCATTTATCAACAGAATTATTTTAGCGATTTCTAATAGAATTATTTGCTGTGAATTAATAATAAAAACAATTACTAACGAATCTGAATTTTCAATGGTAAAAAATTGCCAACAACAACTTTACTAGCCTAAATGTTTGTTATTAATTTCTCGGTAAATTAATGTAGCATTAATGATCAAACTAGATTTTAACTGTTGCACGGAAATAATATAGAGACACTCTCTTGTGAGATGAGTAATTTATTACAATATACAATTATTTATTTTTTATATTTAAATTGTTATTGTAAGCAGTTGAATTTTATTGTCTATTAAAGAAAAATATGTGGCTTTTGTAACAATATATTTGTTAATTACATTAAGAGAAGCATAGGGAGAGAGAAAAGATAGAATACAAACACTAAAAAAAGTATTTTTTAGCAATCAAATTTACCAACGGAATTCAATCCGTTGGTAATTACCAATGGATTAGCAACAAAAATGACATTTTTGTATTAGCAATGGAATGCCAACGGATTTATTCTCTATTTTACCAACGGAATTCAATCCGTTGGTAATTACCAACGGATTACCAAGGGAATTTTTATATAAATTACCAACGGAATTTTTAGCAATGGATTACCAACGGAATTGATTTTTCGTTGCTAAAAATTTACCAACCACTACTTTACCAACATATTCCATTGTGAATCTGTTGGTAAACCAATTTAACAATGGAATTAAGACTTTTACCAACGGAATATTCCGTTGGTAAAAAACACTTTTTTTCTAGGGAGAACAGAAGAGATAGAAGAGAGAAGAAACGCATGGAGAGAATTAAGAGAGATTTTATTTCTATATCAAATCCCATTTACAAATAAATTGTCTCCCATTTATGTAGGGGAGAGTGGGTTCTAATATGGTCAACACGTATCCTTAAGTAATGTCCAATCATATATGTTATATAACACTCCCCCTTGGACATTACGCCGTCATATGCATACGTCGTTAAAAACCTCACTAGAAAACCCTGTGTGAAAACCAGTCGTGGAAAAAAGTACACGTCTTATGATTTTCATATGTTATAATAGATGTCTTATTAAAAACCTTCAACTAAGAAAACCCCGTGGGGGAAAAAACTTAGTTAAGGAAAATATACAGCTTGATCTTCAGGACCCAATCTTCAAGATTGTTTAGAAATTGTCGTTCTTCTTGAAGACAATAATATAGTCTGTCTCATTAAAAACCTTTAACTAAGAAAACCTCATTGAAAAACTTAGTTAAGTAAAAAATAGTACAACATTGGTCTTCAAGACCCAATCTTCATGATTATTTAGAATTTGTCATTCTTTTTTAACACGATAATCTAGCATGCCTTATTAAAAACCTTTAATTAAGAAAATCTCGTTGGAAAAACTTAGTTAAGGAAAAAAAGTGCAGCTTTAGTCTTCAAGACCCAATCTTTAGGATTATTTAGAAGTCGTCGTATCCATGAACACAATAATGTAATCTGTTTCATTAAAAACCTTCAACTATGAAAACCTCATAGGAAAAGTTTAGTTAAGGGAAAAAGAATACAGAATTGGTCTTCATGACTCAATCTTCAGGATTGTTTAGAAGTTGTTGCTCCCCCTAATCACAATAAGCTAGTCTGCCTCATTAAAAACCTTCAACTAAGAAAACCTCGTGGGAAAAAATTTAGTTAAAAAAAGTGTAGATCTTATGATTTTGATGTGTTAGCATCAGTTGCCTCGTTAAAAACCTTAAAGCTAAGAAAACACATTGGGAAAAAACTTAGTTAAGGAAAAAAGAGTGCAGCCATTGGTCTTCAGGACTTAATCTTCTTGATTGTTTGAAAGTACTACTCCCCCTGAAAACAACGATATTTTGAAACATAACTACTGATCTTCAGGATCTAAATTTATAAATTTATTTGAACTTATCACTCACCCTAAAAAATCAGTCTTAAGGGTCTACATAATATAATACTTCGCGTAAAACTTTCAAACATACAAGTTTGGGGTAAGTAAATAAAGTATAAATCATTTAGATTATTACATGAGTAACTCTTTGTGTAATATTTCATCGCTCTTCAGGAGCTCATATGAGTGAAATAAATTTATTGTCTTTCTCCATATATAAATTGCTCATGTTTTATGCAACACATAATTTATTATCTCATAAAAGATTACAAGGGAGTATGTACATATCATTATGCCACATAGGCTACAAATGTTTTATATCATCATCATAATAATACAGCAGTCTGAATTTTAACGTAATGGGGATCGAATCATAATTAATATTCAATTAATATGCATGTCAATGTCTCGTTGGTTTCTTATAATTAAACCAATATATATTTGTATCAAATTGATACATGAGGATATATTCAATTTTAACTAAATGTCTCTTTGTCAGAGAATCATAAAAAATCTTGCTAGCATGTTTATCATAAATGCATATCAGGCCTGATACAATTATGAAGAAAACATGTACTTTAAAAGCACAAAAAGTATAGACTTCTGGTCCAAAATATCCTCATTATATACTTCAAGTATATAAACGTTTAATTTCCACTTCAAGGGATTGAACAATAATTGGCTTACAAAAGTGAACAAGATTAAAATAAATTATATATAAACTCATCATTACTTAGATTAATGGTGTTTAAAATTTGTTCCTTTTGAATTCTCAATCTACTGGTTGAGATAATACTTTGATTTATCAAAGTCTTTCATTCTGAAAAAATCCGTCAGTTAGCATGAGTAAACTCTTTATAAATTTCTTATGTATTTCAATCTTAAACCACATATATAAATATAGGTAATGTTACTTCTTTAAAAGGAAACCATTTAAAATGTGGTACATTCAACATTGTTTGTCTTAGGTTCGTAATGATTTATTATCCATCCGTAATTTTTATTTATCCATCACGAGTTTATATTCATCAGGAATTCAAATATAAATTTACCATCTAGTGACGTGTATTAACTGCATATCTAAATTTATTGTAACTGTCATATAATTAAGTAGTGGAATATTATATAATGACTTTATAATAGGAGGATGTTCATCTTCAATTAATTTTGAGTCTCTGCAATAACTCTTTCACATTAATCTCGCTTTATTTTCAACACTTCACTCTTTGCACGTCCTTCTAGGACAAATATTTATATTCATTGACATAATATTTATAAATTTCTTAGCGAGTAAAACTATATTTCAATTGTCCATTTCTGTCTTACACATTTTGAGTGCTTCTGGCACTGTCATTTATTACAAACACTGGATCCAGATTTTAAGACAGTAGGAGCAATTAAATAGATAAATGTGTTGTCGAAAACTTTGATAATACAATATATGTATTTCTCCCAATGATAATAATAATTATATATTTATTTAACTAGATCCTCGTCATTTCCCAAATATTTGGATCTAGCCGTTTCGCATGCCCAGTAATTTGATTATTTAGTACATGTGTAATTTACTGGGTATTTGTCTTCTGAACAACTTTATTTGAGAGTGTTCTTGTTTACAAATGAACTCTCCAGCTTATTTTAGAAGTGATTATTTATAAATTTAATTTTCTGATATGTAGGAGCCAGATTTGGATTAAATAATTTAATTTCCCCAATTAGCAAAATAATTATTGGAATATTATAATAAATTATTCACTGAGTGTGAATATAAAGAATCTGATGCTCCACTTATTTGATATATATTTCTCAAAATTATTCCAATTGACTCTAATCGAGTAGTCAAAATTGAGCTCTTATATTTTTTTTAGTGAAACAATTGTATAATGGATTTATTCTTAGTCTGATTTATGGATACATCAATAAAATTTTACTTTGGTCATGACAATTAGAAATTTTGACCAATATTTTTCCTTAAACCTCTTGAACATATTAGGATATTTTATTTCAACTTCAATATATGAATATCATAAAAATTTCCTTCAAGCAAGTTTCACAAATTTATCCATGTGAATTAAAGAGGAAATAATATTATTCCGTATTTCACGATTAAACATGAACATCTGACTCATCTATGTTGCCCAAATAACCCAATTTCTCATGTCATAATATACATATTTTTGGGTATAATGGCTTTAAAGTCATTGTAGCATGTAAATAATGTAACAAATACAACCACTTCATTACATGCGATGCAATTTCATGAAAGAGAAAAAAATTATTACTTTTAATGTATCACGTGTTTCAGGCACTACTTCTAATTTTAGAAAAATAAATATCTTATAAATTCAGAACGTACTTGTTCATCTTCATAATTCACGAGCACAAACCCCCAAAAGGTCAAAACTGTTATAGTTAAAAAAAATTCTTTGCTTCAGGCAAAATCATTTGATATGATTCATTATTGACATTTTCTTTTTAATTTTTTTGAACCTTATGATATCAACCAAGTGATTTGATATACTACATATATGAGACCAACGATAATTATATCTATATTTAAAGCAATTTTGCTTCTGGATTGATCGGTGTCGTTTTCACCTAGATTTTAGTGTTATTATTATGTGTTTTTGTGTGTTTTTATTCATTTTGTATATCATTTGGTGGTGTTATATGAAGATATGGAGATGTGTGCTTTGAAATGATAAATGTGTGATTTTCATGATTAAGTGTCTTAAATTGTGCTATATTTGTGAATATTTAGAGAATGGGTAATTTGGTATAATTTGTGTGATTTTTAGGTAAAAATGGATTCTAGACACGATAAGGAAGATGTGGGAAAAGAGGAGCTCAATTCGGAGTTGAAATGAGGAAGAACGAGCCAAAGCAAAAATACTGAAAAATGCAAGTCCAACTTGTGTAATTTTTTTGTATTCTTATGGAGCTCAAAATTAGACTTGTGAGTAGGTTGGAAAACCACGGAAGAGAGGATCGCGTGAGCGCAAGAATCACTTAAATCGGGGCTCGGATGAGAAAGTTATGCGCGAAACGGTGAGACTGCGTTGCACACGATGCACCTACACGCCCCGTGTGCACCTACACGACCCGTGTAGGTGAAAAAGGCAGTTTTATGATATCCACTTGTTCTATAAGCTTCCATGGGGGTATAAATACATGTTTTGACCATAAATTACGGGAGGTATCATTTTGGATCAGTTTCCACACACACTAGACACCTAAATCATACACATTCATCTCCATCTCTTCCATCCTTCACTTCATCCATTCAAACCACTTGATCTCCTCAAATCCATCCATAAATCCATCCATTCACCAATCTAAGAAGAGGAATTCATCATTGGTTGAAGATTTTAGCATGATCAAGGAGGAGAAAGTTCACCATCAAAGGGGAGCCTACTTACCTTTATTTTGTTATTTTCTTCATTATTTGGCTAAATTGGAGCATACCATGGATTGTAGTGAATTATTCATGATTTGTAGTGGCTAGTCCTCATGTGAGGCTAGCAATATGATTGGTTAGGTATTATGTAGATTTTGCACACCACATGTTTGATGAAATGATTGTTATGAATATTTTCTATCATGTATGCTTATTCTCATTTTATGTATGATTTGTGTGGTTAAATTCTCTATTCATAGTGTTAGAATGGTCATTCCAATATTATGCTTAGTAGTTTAATTGAATCATTGATTGCATGAGATGACTTAGTTAGTATGAAGAGAGGTAAGACATACCCTTCAAGTGCTTAAAACCTCATGATAGAACATTAGTGATGAACTAGTGAGGGAAACCCAACTTATGATCATAGTGCCTTCATAGGAATTGAGAGTAAGAATAATCCTAGGAGATTTAAACTTGTAAAAGAGTTGAGAACCTAATCACCTTGGCCATAGGGGTTAGGGGTACAAATGTGATTGCCCTTAATATCATAACATGAAAACCATCAATGCATGTGTGTGTGAGTCTATATATACCTTATCCATGAATGTTGCTTGCCTTACATACTTCTTAGATTGCTCACCTTCATCCATTTTCCATCACACTTGTACATGTTCTATCTTTAATTACTTTCCTAGTTGTTAGTTTGTAGTATAATCAACCCTCCTTCTTTGATTAGTCCTACTAGAGTGAAACATCTTTCAAATATGGCTACCCACTTTCGCCCTTGGGTTCGTTATAATATAAATTTTGCACTTGGTAGCTTACGTGTTACACACGATAGAGTAAACTTGCTCTAAATCAATTTAACCAAAATTGAAACCAAGTTCACGGATCGAGAATTGTTAAATGTTGAATAGAGCTTGTGTTTTGTGCGTGAATATTGTTTAATTCATTCTGTAATTGTGGGCCAGTATTGTGATGTGTTTACTCTCAACATCTTGCAAAATTTAAATTGCCTCAATCACATTGATAAGATAAATTTGAAGTTTCTCGACCACTGTTCTTACTTATCTCTGGAACGTAATACGTGCTTCATCCACTAATTTTCAACTATGTTACTTCATTAACAATAAATATATTTTCTACCACCAATAATGCTAAAAATATGCTCTGAATCTTTAATATTATTTTGGTCTTATAAAATGTAAAATTGGGTTATAGTTTGAAATTGATTTAAAA
Organism: Pogostemon cablin; assembly: GCA_023678885.1. Classification (NCBI taxonomy): domain Eukaryota; kingdom Viridiplantae; phylum Streptophyta; class Magnoliopsida; order Lamiales; family Lamiaceae; genus Pogostemon; species Pogostemon cablin. The sequence continues at coordinate 15,917,984 of CM043000.1, forward strand.
TCATTAATTCTTAAATACAACCAGTAATATTGAGTTGGGTGGCTATTTGCACCCCCAAAATTACTAAATATACCCCTTTTTATTTAAATTTAAGATTTCCTAATAAACATGACAATAATACCCTTATTACAAATTAATTACCCTCATTCTGTGTATGAACTCCAATTCCTACATTGATTCATTTAATTAATCACCAACGCCCAAATAAAATAATCATAAGAAATTTTCAGTTAGATCATACCAGAACATCTATATAGGCATATATGTGCAGATGAGGACAGGTATAAGCGAAACCTTGCAGATTTCAGGTGAAAGGAAATTGTGGATGATTAGTCACCTGTTTTCCGCCATTTTTTAGAAAAACCTGAAATCCCTAATTCCCTCTCGATTTTCATCCTTCTTGTGAATTCCTTCCGCCCTGTAAATTCTCGGTTTCTCTTGTTCATTTTTTTATTGTATCTTTCGCGGTATTTTTTAATTATCTATTGTCTTTGAGGAGGGTTTATGGGGGATCATGAAGTTGTGGAAGATGAACTGACCATCAATTGGACCTTCTATTGGGAAATTTTCCTGATGATCTGAATTTTGATTTCGCGGATCTGCCCACCTATTGTCAACTTCACACGATTCCAATTGTTCTCTGTCTATTGACGACATAGAGCATTATCTTATGAACGATGAGTGTGATCATCATGAGAGTGAAGATATTTTAGCCGATGGATTTTTGTCGGACATGCTTCTAGATTCCTTGCCTGAGTTGAAGTCGGATGGGGGTAAGGATTCTTCTGCTAGTCCCGAGTCTGTGGAGGTTCACTCGGAGGAAGAGGAGAAAGAGTAGGACAAGGATCGCATGGATGTTCCACAACTGAAGGAGTCGTCGTAGTTGAAGAAGATGATGAATTGATGATGATGATCCCAATGCTAAAGAGCGTAAAATAGATATATTTGTTTCTAATTAAAAGGGTAAAATGGTAATCCATGGAGTATGTTTAGTAATTAATGTTTATTTATTATAATTTTAGTGGGGTGTATATAATAATTGGGGTTCGTTTAGTAGATCTGGGGGTGTAAATAGCCGCCCCCTATTGAGTTTGATGGAGAATTATCATACGTTGGTCAAAACATTCCTACAGGAATTTTCGCAAAGTAAATGAATCATTTTTTTAATAAAATACTTTTACTTCTTGTTTAGATCATAACGAATGAATATTAGTAATCAAAGTCGGGCTTTCCTTCGGGGCGAATATTCTGCCTTCTGGACCGAGTAATAGTTCATTTAAGCGCGAATGGTAAGAGGAGTTAACATTAGGGGCCCATATTGTCTTTCAGTAGCGAGCTTGTCAAATTTTCTCTTTATAATATCAAATACTTTCAGAAAGATATAAATATCATATATCAATTTATATAAAATCTTGAATTATAAAATAATGATGTAAATGTACATATGTGACCATATATAAGCATATATTGTCACAAATGAGTCAAATTCATGCATATTTCTAGAACTTTGTATAGAATATTGATATGGATCATACAGAAATAAAGATATTTCTAAAACTTTGTATTAAATATTAATGAAATCATATGTTGTGCATGTTTCTACTGATTTAATCAATGATGCACATTTTGCAAATCTTACATGCATGTAATCTATAAATACATATGCCAACATTTCTATAAATTTTAAGAAAAATAATATAACAACATCGAGTTTCAGTTCATGTTCAATTTAAATATTTTTTTAATATTTAAAAATAAATAAATAATTGATCATCCATAAAAAGATTACTAAACACAGTCTTATTATTACACAATGTAATAAATAATTTTGTCTTCTGGGCCTTTTATTTCTTCCACATTTTTTTCTCACCATGAAACTTATAAAAAAAACGCCCTCTTTATATGCGCGCAAGGTCACGGGTTCAAACCCTCTTGGCAACACATTATCTCAACAATATAAATTAATCATAACTTATCATTTAATAAGACATATTAAGATTCCAGTTTGAGATTGTGAACTGCGTGAGCTTAAAACTCATTCTTAACCAAATATGAGAACATTTACAGTAATCAAATAATCAAAAATAATATTACGCACGGTTGATTTATAAAAAAATTATCCGCTAGAACATATCAAATCAATGAGATACACAAACATAACCAGTAGTCCAAAACTTATAATTTATTCAAACTCAAAAACGGTTCAAATCATATAATAACATGTCAAAACTCATTTATGATATGCAGTATAAGAATACGTTTCACCGCACCAGTGAGAGTTTTAAAGCCAATGGGTGAACTGCTGGGCATCAAACCGGTTGATTTCAAAAATAATATTATATGCTAGAATATGTTAAACTAATGGATATGCAAACATCCAAAACATATCAATTATCCAGACTTAAAAAAAAAACTAAAACATATCAATTATCCAGACTTAAAAAAAAATCGTTCAAATTGAACATGTCAAAAACTCAAATCTGATATGCAGTATAAGAATATGTTTTATCAAATTATACAATTACACACCATTCATATAAAAACATGTTTTATATGACTTCATCGGCGCAAATTAGTAAGAACTTAAAAATAATTACCTGGGAATACACGATTATTCCCTTGGGCAACGTCAATTCTTTTCTTCTGGTTAGCAATATCACACATTCAGGATGTTAGGAGAGAATCGTGCTGATAACGTTTTGTAACAATATTTGTTATTTACATTAAGAGAAGCTTAGGAAGAGAGAAAAGATAGAATACAGAAGAGAAAAGAAACGCATGGAGAGAATTAAGAGAGATTTTATTTCTATATCAAATCTCATTTACAAATAAAATGTCTCCCCTTTATATAGGGGAGAGTGGGTTCTAATATGGTCATCACGTATCCGTAAGTAATGTTCACTCATATATATCAATTAATTATTGATTTATTAAGGAATTTAAATAAATAAATTTCTAAAATAAATTAGTGAATAATTAATAATTGGGTCAGATCCAGTTAAATAAACTCAAGTTAAAGGTGACCTAACATAAGACAAATAAGCCTGACTAAAATTCTGAACAAGTGGAAGGCCCAAGCCCCCAAAATTAGGTCAAATAAAATATTGACCAATCAAACTGTGTTATAGATGGAAAGGCCCAAGCCCACAGAATCAGGTCAAATCAGCACTGGACCAATCAGACTGCGAGTTATATATGTGGCTTTATCACCCTCCAGTTATATAAGGAGCTCTCCTCCATTCATTCCACACACTCAAACACCTGAAGAGATTCGAAGAACACGAGCAAAGACGAAAGTCCAACCTCCCTTCAAGATATTCAAGTTAAGAACAGCCTTCAATCAGAGATCAAAGTGCTAAGCCCCTCCGATCCGGCATTCTACAAGTTAATAGCCTCCGATCAGAGATCAAGGTACTAAGCTCCTCCGATCCGCCATTCTTCAAGTCAACAGCCTCCGATCAGAGATAAAGGTGTTAAGCTCCTCTGATCCGGCGTTCTTCAAGTTAGAAATAACATTCGACCTGAATCAAGGTGCTAAGCCCCTCAGATTCGACGTTTCTTCCAGTCAAGTTCATCCAGCATTCTTTGCGGATTCAACGTCGTTCTACAAATTCAATGCATTCTTTGCAGAAAGCTCATAAGTCAACGTTTAATTTGAATAAAGGTTCAATGCCTCAGGATTAACGTCACAAGACTTCACATCCGAGCTCGGACAAGCATCAACTGAAGATTCGGCTCAACACACAAGTCAAATCAACACACGCAGTCAACACAAGCAAGCCAATAGTCAACTCAAGTTAAATTGGTTTGAGAGAAGAATCAGATGATTGATTAGAGATTGTAATCCGCATACATATCTTTCATATTAAAACCACATGGATTATCTTTTACTCAATTTGTATTTATTTTATAGTAAATACAAATTTTATTGGTATAGTTATTTTTATATTAATTTATTTTATATATATATATTATATGAATATATGTATTTTATAAATAAAATACTAATTATTTATGTTATATATATATATATATATGTAATTTTTTTTGTTAATACTCCTTCTGTCCCACATTTTTTTCACACATTCTGTTTTCGTCTGTCTCGCACTTATCTTCACTACCAAAGAAATGAAATATCACATCAACCAATGATTAACCTTAAAAGTCATTTTAATTTTAAAAATACTACTCTCACTTAACACATATAACATATTTTATTCTTTATTTATTATCTAAAAATATCACAATACCCCTAAAGTTGGTCAAAAAATAATTTTTCTTAAACTACTTATTTACAGTGCTGGTAAACATAAGTGTGGGATGGAAGGAGTATAACGTAATTTTATATTTATTAATTAAAATCGTATAATACGTAAATTTATTTTTTTCAAAATATTAATTTTTTACTTGTGATTAAGGATGACAACCTTTAGGGAAAACGAATACATTTTACTTGTAATTAAGGGTGACAATCTTTAGGAAAAACGAATACAGTAAAATTTAAAAAAAATAAAAAAATTTGAAGAATAAAATAGAATTTCATATTTACTTTTATATGTATGTATAGATTTAAGTGTTTAAAAGTACTTTTTTATGTCCCTTTTAAGTTGTTGTTCTAGACATTCATAAATTCAACTAAAAAAATTGTAAAGACTCCAATTTTCATCCTTTTCTTTCTTCTCTGTAATGACACGCACTACAAATAAATTATTTTTTAATAATGAAATTTACCAACGGAATTCAATTTGTGGTAATTATCAATGGATTAGTAACAAAAATGATATTTTTCTTTTAGCAACGGAATGCCAATGGATTTATTCTCTATTTAACCAACAGAATTTACTCCGTTGGTAATTACTAACGGATTACCAAGGGAATTATTACATATATTACCATAGAATTATTAGCAACGGATTAGCAACAGAATTATTTACCAACGGAATTGAATTTTCGTTGTTAAAAATTTACCAACCACCACTTTACTAATGGAAATTTATCAATGAAGTTCGTTACTAATCCGTTGGTAAACTAATTTAACAATGGAATTATGATTTTTACCAACAGAATATTCCGTTATTAAAAATAGTTTTTTTATAGTGACATGACTTATTACAAGTCTTGGAATACAATTACCAGCATCAATGGCTTCTTCAGAACTCTTTCTTCACATCCAATCACATGAAAAGACTCTTCATCATCATCACCTCACAAAAGAAATCAAGAAATTATGAAAAAAGATCAAGTTTTCGTCACTAGGTGATGAAAGATACAAATACTATATTGAGAATTTAATTGGTTAATAAGGATTAATTAATAATTAACTAATAATTAAATAATAATTAAATTGCGTGAAATTAGTCTCACATGTGGAGAGAATTAAATATAATAAATTGGGTATTTTGGGCCTCTCCAGCAGATACAACATGTGATACATTGGACGGTCAAAGGTTGTGTGTGAACAAAATCAATGACAATTCTGTGTGTGAACACAATCTGCAACAAATCAAGTAATCTTGTTATATGAGATTGGTCCTTGGAACCTATAAATAACGTCATTCTGCACTCATTCCATATAGAATAGAAGAGAATAGAATACACACCACATCCAAAGTATCTGCACATCACAAGCATTTGCATCCTAATTCGATCCAGTCGGTGCTGTTTCGCTAGAAATGAGAAGTCGTTTTACCTTTGGGAAAGATCCGCTTAGACCGGAACACTACTCGGGCGTATTTTTTCTTGTAGGAAGAGTTCTACTCGACTTGACTTCGCCATCATCTCGAGACGTTCAAGATCCAAGATCCAGATCTGTAAGAAAGGTTAGTATTTCTCCTTTCTATTTTTCTATTTATTGCAATAGTGATTGATTGGTGTACCTATAAATCAATAATCGCAAGAAGAAGCATATAACCTCCACACCCTTCAATCACCATGACTAACGCAGTGGATATTGACGAAGTTGAAACCTCCAATGCTAATAACTCCCAGAGAGTTAATACTGAGATTCCTGTTGGAACTGATTTCCAAATGATGTATCCTCCAATTGTGATGTCTAGACCATTCATGGCTCTGACTCTAGCGGATTAGCTCGAGAAGTTTGTGGTGCAAACTTCAAGAGGTGGTAGCATAAGATGATGTTCTACCTCACCATGCTGAATCAGATGTCTTTTTTAAAAGAGACTGCATCTGTGGTGGAGGAGAATAAGACTGATACACAAAGGCGTGCCAGTTATATATGTGGAAGGGACGTAAACCGTCATACAAATACCTCCACGTATGGGGGTGCCACCTGAGTATGGGGTGTGACACTCCAAGTGTGAGGGTGTTTGGATTAGAGATGAAAAATAGTTATGTCTAATACACAATAAATTAATCTTGAAGAAAAGAAAGTGGAGCCACTCATGCGTATGTGAAAATCAAGATCAAATTAATAAAATTGCTAGAAGGATTGGGGCTAAAATACACAAAGTAAAGAGCCGAAACAATGGAAACCCAACATTAATGACTGGAGATCCCAAAAACTTGGTTTGATGGGACAACGAAACTATAGAGGTTCAAGTCAAACTTGGTACCTATCATTCCTTATTAAAGCAATACTACCAAATATGGAACCCGTGTCGTGCTGAGGCTAAGTCTATGACTTTTAGTGATTATTGAGACACCTCATGGAGGTTGAGTATAACGGGATACTCAAGATAAGAGATCGCTTATGTACGCGTGAAGTGAGTGACCGCTTCAAAGTAAAACACTTATGAATCCAAAGGGGGTCCATGGTTGAAACGGACCAAAATGTGAAAACAAGGAGAATGTGAGATATTGATGCGTTCGCATTGTTGTCTAAATATACGCCAAGGAGGAGTAGTTCAAAGATCTTGTGTCTACTAAGCCACCAGCATACTCGATAGTGTTGAACTACGGTAGGTCAAAGTCCCAAGCTACCTATCCGAATACATTAATATTTCACGAGGACTGAATTATGTGTCTGCATTGCATGGGCGCCAAATTCCACTCATGTGGAGGATTGTTGGGAATTTAATTGCTTAGTCAGGATTAATTAATAAATTAATCACCAATTAAATTATACTTCCTCCGTCCCCTAAAGGTGGAAATTTACTTTTTCACGTGGATTAAGAAATATTATTATTTAATGTGTAGTGGGTAGTTGTATTACTGAGGTGTGTGGGTCTCATATATTAATCATATTATTGATGTGCTTGGTTCCCATGTGTTTAAAAAAGAAAATGTCCACCTTTAATGCGGACGCCCAAAATGTCAAAATTTCCACCTATCCAGTGGAAGGGAGTATTTAAAATGAGTAAAATTAGTCTCACATGTGGAAAAAATTAAATATAATAAATTGAGTATTTTGGCCCTTGATCCTCTCCAGCAGATACAACATGTGATATATTGTATCTGGACAGTCAAAGATTGTGTGTGAATAAAATCATTGATAATTTTGTGTGTGAACAGAAACAATGACAATTATGTTTTTGTGAACACAATCGGTAACAAATCAAGCAATCATGTCATATGAGAGTGGTCCATGGAGTCTATAAATAGGGTTATTCTGCACTCATTTCATATATAATATAAGAGAATATAATACACACCACATCCAAAGCATCTACACATCACAAGCATTTTGCATCCTAGTTTGATCCAATCCTTCATTCTCTCTTAGTTCGCCGGAGTTCCTGAAATAGCGATGCTGCTTCGCCAGAAACGAGAAATCGTTTTACCTTTGGGGAAGATCTGCCTAGACCGGAGCACTACCGCGGCGTGTTTCTTCTTGCGAGAAGAGTTCTACTTGACTCGACTTCGCCGTCATCCCGAGACGTTTAAGATCTATGATTCAAGATCTAGATCTGTAAAAAAAGTTAGTTTTTCTCCTTTCTATTTTTCAATCCAATTGCAAAAGTGATTGATTGGTGTAACTATAAACCAACATACTATGTGGTTCAATTGTGTTTAGAGAAGACTTTTCAAAGAATGTAAGAAATTGGGTAAGAGATTATTTCATTGCTTGCATGTGGAAGGTTTTGATAACTTCAATCGATGATAAGTGATAAGTTCAAACCTAGCTTACACGTGGAATCTTTTCGATAAATAGGTGGTGGCAAGAGTTGAACTTTGAACATTTACTAGATCTTAACTCTGATATTATGTTAGATGACCACCCATCTTTAATAAAAATGATTATATATATATATATATATATATATATATATATATATATATATATATATATATATATATATATATATATATATATATTATTGGTTATGAATACTACTTTTATTTATTTATTATTATTATCTATTTATTATTATTATTCATGTATATCTTTAAATAATCTGTATCTATAAATTAAATACCACATTTAATATATATATATATATATATATATATATACGAGTACAGCTTCCCGCGTAACTAATACGCGGATGAATTATTATAATCAATCAAAAAATATAATTAAATATGGTATTTAATTTATAGATATAGATTATTTAAAGATATACATGAATAATAATAATAAATAAATAAAAGTAGTATTCATAACCAATAAAAAATATGATTAAAGGTAGTATTTAATTTGAAGATATACATGAATAGCTCTAAGGAATAATAATAATAATGATCAGTTGAATATATTTTATTGATTATCTATTCTTAATCAATCAAAAAAGTATGATATATTCATAACCAATCAAAATTTAAGATTAAAGGAGGTATTTAATTTGAAGATATACATGAATAATAATAATAATAAGTTGGATATATTTTATTGATTATCTATTTCTAACCAATAAAAAAATATGATTAAAGGTTGTATTTAATTCATAGATATATATATGATTTAAAGATATACATTAATAATAATAATAACAATAAATAAAAGTAGAATGATTATATATGTGATATTAAAAAAATAAAATAAAAAATATACGACAATTAACCGCGTCGCGACACCTCATACTTTTAAAAAATTATTTTTAGCAGCGTACTCGTAATTAGTATATACGAGTATATATTCCCGCATAATATGCGGATGCATTATATTTTATAAGAAAATTAATTAAAAATTCAATATTAAATGCATATTTTAATTTAATAATGAGAATATATTCAAAATTTTTGAAAATATATTTTTATTAATTGATTTATTTATCATTTTAAGGTTTACTTTTTAATTTTATATATATAAAGATACACATTAATAATAATAATGATAATAATAATAGAAAAATTATATGCGATATTAAAATAAAAAATAAAAATATCTATTTCTAACCAATCAAAAAATATGATTAAAGCTGGTATTTAATTTGAAGATATATACATGAATAATAATAATAATAATAATAATAATAATAAATTGGATATATTTTTATTGATTGATTTAATTATCTATTTCTAACTAATAAAAAAATAAATAAAGGTGATATTTAATTTATAGATATACATGAATAATATAATAATAATAAATAAATAAATAAATAAAAGTAGAAAGATTATATATACGACAATTAACCACGTCGCGACATCTCATACTTTTAAAAAGTTATTTATAACAGCGTATTCACAATTAGTATATACTCCTAAGATATGAGTATAATATATATATATATATATATATATATATATATATATATATATATATATATATATATATATATATATATATATATATATATATATATAAAGGAAAAAATCTTAAATTGAATTAACATCTTTAATAAAGAATTATTATCGATTTAGAAAAAAAATGATTTCACGGTAATATTGCGATAAGACTTGTTCCTCAAATGATAATATATGAAAATCGAAAAAACAAATGTAAGACTGTATTAAATATAGTGATCACAATTAAATTGAATTATTTTATGAGTGATATATTGAAAAATGTAAAGTGATTATTATTATTTTTTAATGATACACTATAAAATAATTACAATTTTTTTTTCATCCCCAAAGAATTTATGCAACCTAAAAATCGAAACAAAATACTGTATCAATACCCTTATAATATTATAATATTACAAAATTGTAACATCCAAAGTTAATTATATTATATGGAGTACTTTATTTCATTCAATTACCCAAAATATATCTTTCATACTTATACTATTGCAATAAAAAGTTAATTTTTCATAACTTTGTGCCATTAAATATGTGCATGTGTATAAGAGAGTAAAATGTTACTATGTATCATATGTGAGATTTATATAATCTGATTTTACTAAATCACAACTATGAGTTAGTATCTTGTATCCGGGTGCACAAAGTGTATAAGAGTATAATATTTTATTTTATAAAGAGTATATACACTTTAATTATAAGGGTATAATTTTTCATTATTTTTTTTAAAGGATATACACTATAATTAATAAGGTTATAATTTTTTTATTATTTTATTCTAAAGGGTATACACTTTAATTAATCAGATTATAATTTTTTTATTGAAAAGGTTGGATGAAATATGAATAGTATAAATGTTTGATTAAAAAAATTAAATTTTTTTTAGAAAATTAAGAATATAAATTTTTATATTAAAGGATATGTAACACTTAATATTAGTACAACTTTCGAAAACATGAGATTTGGGGCACAGTGTCTTCAGAACACACAAGTGTTAGCCCTAGAAAAAATAAAGAATTACATAATCCTAAATCCAAATTAAAAAAAACCAAAAATAAACAAAGTTTGAAACACAATAAAATATATTAAACTTATTATAGTACTCCCTCCGTCTCATAGAAGTTGGTATAATTTTTTTGGGCAAGGAGATTAAAGAGTATAATAATTTAATGTAAAGTGTAGTAAAGTGAAGTGAGAGAAATAATATTTAATGTGTAGTGGGTAGTTGTATTAGAGGTGATATGTGGGGCCCATGAGAATAGATTAATTATTTTTTTGTGGGTCCATGTATTAAAAAGGAAATGTGTCAACTTTAGTGGGACAAATCAAAAAGGAGAGTGTGTCAATTTTTATGGGACGGAGGGAGTATTATTTAAAAAATGACGTCACTCGCGAAGTCATCTTTTTATAAAATAATGCATCTTTGGGTTAAAATGACGATGATGATTCATTCTTATAATATGGGATCATTAAATTATGAATTCTCGATTAATGGTGCTTGAAATGTTGAGTGCCTGCGTACTTTTTAAAAATTTTCATTTCAAACGGGTATGTTACTTTGTCCATTTCAATTTAGAATTCCATTTTTTCATACTCTTCTCCCCATTTAAAAGGTTTACGTTTATTTTTCCTAGTCAAGTTCATTTTTCACAAGTATATTAAAAAATGGAAGGAGTATTATATATGTAAAATTCAAAGACAAATATTTATATTTCTTAAGTTATTTGTGATAGGTTAGAAGATACTCTAATTTTGTTATAAGATACAAAGAAAATCTTATACTCCCTCTCTTTTAAGAAGACTTGTACATATTCTTTTTTAGTTGTAAAAAATTTGCACCCAAAAAAAAAAGCCCTTACAATGCTACAATATTAAAAAAATATCACCACCTTTTTTCACAATATAATTAAAGTCTATATCATACACTTCTTTAAATTACCCAAAAACTCCAATACTTTTTCTTACAAAGATAGATTGGTTAAGATTTAAAATGATTTATACATATATTCCTGTTTTTCAAATTTTAAATGTGAGCCATAACTTAATTTTCAGAAACCAAAACAAAAATAGACTTAAAACACACATAAGACTGGCAGTACTCCAAATCACTGTGGTAATATTAATATGTAAATTAATAAGAATTTCAAATTTGATAAACAATGTGTTTTTATAAATATTCCCTTTTCTCTCATTAGTTTCCATTAATACACCTTTTCATATCCCAACCTATCAGGCAAACAATGCCCTACTTAGTTGTGCAGCACTAAACTCTTCCTACACAATATATATAATATATAATGCATGCAGCAAATATATCATCTTTCTGTAGATACACATCAAAGGAGAAAGAAACTACAGAAAAGAAAATAAAATTTCACAAGACATTCAAATTAAAAGCTGGACTCTATAATTATTGGTAAGGAAAAGATCATTATGATTATCAATATGAAATAAAGGCTCATTATAAGGATCACAGGGGCTTGGAACTTCCCAGCTTTTCCTCCCTGCTTTCTATTAACAAGACAATCACTAGAATCAATAAATTACAGATTTCACCTATCCATCAGATGGGAGGGTGACATTGTTAAGAGTCCATATCAACTAAAGCCTAATGCTGTGCGGCTGCACAGTCCCCGAAAAATTAATATTCTGCAACCCCCCACGAAATAACTCAAGGTGAAATGTTTCACCGTTCGGCATCCTTTGGAATTTTTTGATTTACGCCATGATAAAAGAGAAGTTGGATTTCATGTTAGTATTTCAATTGCTACCGGCCAAGCTTGCGCTTCTTTGCCAACCGCTCTCTTTCCCTTCTTTCTTCCTCTTCAATCATGCGGAGCTGTTCTTCATCCTCTCTTCGAGCAATTTTTGCACTGAACCAAAAGACATAGAATGTCAACAAAAAATCCAAACTGCGTACTTACCTTATTGAACAAGTAACTAGATTTATAGTTACAAACTAAAGAATAATAGAAGTCCTGTATATAGCAATAAAGAAAATGACACAAATTGTAGATATAACAATGCTGGCATCATGATGAAACACTAAAAGATACAGAAGCTCAAGCACGCCTGACATTCATCCTCACGCAAGCATCCATTATGCAATCACAAAGAAAGAACAGAAGTCATAAAATAAATCATGATACTTAATGTATGGCCAGAAGTTTCAAATGTTACATATTGATCAATGACTGCCTATAGTGCCACTCATGCGTCAAATAAGAGCAATATATTTTGCCAACTTAAAACCACTGGTAGAATATTCAACAACTAGATTGGCTGACACAGAAATGAGGTTCGAGAGAACTGAGAGAATGCCATAAGAATTCAGATTTTATTATGCGAGTTGAAGCTTGGAAATGACCATTTCCACATGAATAAAAAATAACATAGTTCTACCAATATCCAGACAGTATGCTGAAAAGAAATCAACATTACTCATCATTTAGTAGATCACTCACCTGCGCTTTTCCTCCCTCATAATATCATCAAAATTTGCCTCCATGTCACTATCATCATCATCATCTCGAAACCTGTTGGGGTTATAACTACAAAACAATGCACATCGTTAAGGCTTGGAAACCACAAGATCCTAAGAAAATTCCACGCAGTTTATAAATATATATGTGAAAACATATCACGAAAATACCCCAGAAAGCTAAAAAGAATAAAAATAAATAAATAAATAAATTACCCGAACATTTGTCTGATCATGTTTATAGCATTTTCACCATCAGATTCTTCATCAAACAACTGCCTCTTAGGTTTAACCTTTGGCCGTTCATCTCGCAAAGGAGCACGATGTGTAGCTTTTGGAGGTGATCGCTTGAGCTGGAAAAACATATCATAATTCTGAGCGACTACAAAAACATACATACAGAAACAGGAAACGTAGAAGTTTGTGTAAAAGGTGTCATACCGGAACCCTAGAGGAAGGTAAAGCCTGTTTAGGAATGACCTTCGGCTTGCTAATTTGTTGATACTCTTTTTGTGAAAGTGATCTATTTAAATGTGTGGGCTGACCATGCGAAAGAGTTGGTTTATGAATTCCAGACTTGATGTTTGAAAGAGTCGGTTTACGTGCAGCAGCATGGATGGAAGAAGATGTTGGTTTACGGTCATCAAAGATCATTTTTTTGGCAATTGGTTGGGACATCTTCCCAGTAGCAGGCACGAAACTCTTTCTAGGCACGCCTTTAGGCTCCAGGGGCCGACCAGGTCCACTACCATTACTGCTACTTAATTGTTTACGAGATTCCAAAGATGACTTTCCAGTATGACCCAGCTTCTCTTGCCCAACTTTAGGTTTGCTCTGGTTGCTTGCAGGTATCTGCTTCCTTCTCTCACCAATGGAGGGTTCTCTACTATGATTATTCGCCACTGGTCTACTCCTTGAAAGCAGTTGAGCAGATCGTGCATCTTCAAGTCCACCTAAAAACCTGTATAAGTTATCTCGGAAAAATATAATTGCAATGGGCAATAGCGTTAAAGAACCAGAAGAGCAGTCTCACACCAGACTTGGGGGCCGATACGTTTCTCAGTTGTGGACTTTTTGAGGAGGCTGGAACCTCAGCATCATCAGATAATAGAAAAGAATAGTCCCTTGTATTTTTAATCATTTCAACTTTTCTTTTTAACTGCATCAATCACCAGAAAATAAGAACGAAGAAAAAAGTAAAACCAGTACCTAATCCCCTAATATAAGGAACACAAGAACTAACCCCATTTGTAACACTCGGACGATGGCTAGCTTGAGATTTTAACCTGACTGGAGCTGACACAGAGGGCTTATTGGTCTGCACAACAACTCAGCATATCAGAAATAAAGTACTAGCATTATAGTCCTACTGTTCACTAAAAAAAATAACATAAATTGTTTTTTTTTAACAAAACATGACTGCAAAATATCAAATAGAAATAAGCTCCACAGTTTCTTAAATAGAAGATGAGTTCACTGCATCCAAGAGGAGTATTGGATGATCAATACATCCTTGAGGGAATCCTCTGGAAACCAAACTATTGAACAATATGTTGATGATATCCAAATGCAATATTATCAAAGCACCCAGCAACACCAACCATGTCTCTCTCGCAAAGCCATATAAATAAATATAAACAGTAAGGCTCTCACTGGTTACTAAGCAACTATAAATATAAGTTTAACTGATCCTTTTAGTCAGCAAGACAAGGAAGCAGGAATTACAATAACATCAATAAGCAATGTTAACATATACAGAATATACTTGCTTTTTTTGCAATCCTTGCAGCAAGTTCTGGATTCTCCAACAAAGACTTGCTTTCTTCAATTACTCTCTGAGCAATAACTGGCTGGGAAGGCCCAAAGAAGGAACCATAGCTGCAACAAGATAATATTAGAAATCAAACTTAGGTATATTTTAAAGCAACTCAAACTAAACCAAAACATTTTCAGTATTATTATGTGAATACTAAACATGAGATTAAACAAGAAATTGAAGACTACTGAAAATCATAAACATGCATAAAGATTAGATTCACTGAAAACCAAGTTTTTTTTTTTTTGGCTGAAGTTTGATGAGCAGCAGAAGAAAAACAGTTGATTAGAAGGTTCAATAATCCAACAGATAAGAACCCCAAAAAATACCTATATAATTCTGAACGAAACCTAAACTACAAAGATATAGAATTACTAGTTAATCAGGTAAATATAAAAACAAAACAAAGTGATGCAACATGCCACCATATAAGCTCACTTGTCTTTACGGATTGTGTTTGTTTTGCCAATAGAACCAGAGTTAGCAGTTCCCAGATCCTTCTTCATCTGCTTTCTAATTGACTCTTTTAACTTTTGCCTCAATGCAAGATATCCCGACTCCTCGGTGGACTGGTGAGTACCACCTTGTTGATCCCAGTCTTCATATTCCTTCAAAAAGATAATTTCAGACATAAAAAGCTGAATCAAAGTCCAAAAGAACGTTTTTTTTAAAAAAATTAAGTCGATCAGTTGCTTACATCTCTTTCATACCCTCGCATCGCACTCTATGGCCAGGTACCGCAGATAATATGGATGGCTAGCCCCTCACAGAATTCAGTCCCAGTCCTAAAGGAACATTTTAAAAAAAAAAACTCAATTGAAACTTAAATCTGCATGCACACCCTAGAGCACAAGCAGTTTATGCTTTATGCTTGATGTAGCAAGTTGAGAAAACAGGCTAACAGTCCAATAGAAACTTCTGTAAAAACTATAAACAAATAAGAATATACTAGGCAGGCAGAATTATTGTGAATTTTAATGTGTGTATCATCACCAAAAGTTCTGCTACTCATAAATATGTAAAATTTACTTACTTTCTGCGATCATAGGGTGTGTTCCATGTATATTGTTGACAATGATTAATCACGAAAGAGATCATTGGGTGTAAAATATCGAGCATGTATCATAGTTTAGGTTAATGTGTTGGATTATAAAACGATCCAAGAAAAATGGAAAAGTATCCTAACTATAACACAAAAAGTTTAGGGGAATAGGCCCTTAAATAATAATGTACATGGAATTCCAGTAACACTTATTTCTTGAAATTGCCCAGTAAGTTGGTGAGTGGACATTTGTCATTCCACACTACCTAAGAATACTTCAGTAAAAAGTAAAATACAGCCCTCACCGAATAGCTTATTTCATTATCATGAGCACCTCGTACGTTATAGCTTACATATATCACCAAAAGTTTGCTATTCATAAATGTGTAGAATGCATAGTTGTTAAAGGCGCGCCTCAGGCGCTCAGGCTCAGGGGTCTGCGCCTAGATTGTTGATTTTTTGCTATTCCAGGCTCATGTATCAAAGGCGCGCGCCTAGGTGCGCCTTTTAGTTGCGCCTAGATGCGCCTAGGCGCGCCTCTTCAACATCTTTTTTTTTCTTTTTTTTTTAAGTTTTTTGAAATTGCTAAATTATTAAAGGGTTTACACATTTTTAAGATAAAAATGGACAGCCCACTTATAAAATTATATAAATAGAGAATTAGGGTTAGGGTTTTAGTACTTGAATTTTCAAAACAAAGACAAAAAGGTGGGCTGCCTTCACCTCCATCATTTGCAGCCTACTTGAACTTTATTTGTGTGTATGTTTTATGTGTTATAATGCTATTATGAGTTATTTATGTATCATTATGTGATATTTATCTTAGTTTAGTTAGGTAATATGATTGTAAGTAGGATATATTTGTGTATATACATTGTAAATTCTGTTTTGGGCAAAATGTAGCTCAGGCGAGCGCCTTAGGCGCGCCTTGCGCCTCAGGCGCGGCTAGGTGCGCCTAGGTGCGCCTCTCGCTTTTAACAACTATGGTAGAATGTACTCACTTTGTGTGATTATAGGGTGTGTCCTATCACCTATGTATATTGTTGAGAATAATCATTCAGGAAAGAGGTCGTTGGGTGTAAAATATCGAGTTGTGTCATAGTTTAGGTTAATGTGCTGGATTATGAAATTATCCAAGAAAAATTGATAAGTATCCTAACTATAGCACCAAAAGTTTAGGAGAATAGGCCCTTAAATAATCACGCATATGGAATTCTAGAAACACTTGTTTCTCGAAATTGCCCAGTAAGTTGGTGAGTCCCATCTTTCATTCCACACTTCCTAAAAATACTTCAGTAAAAAGTAGAACGCAGCCCTTTCTAGATGCATAAATTTAATACCCAATAGCTTATTTCATTATCACTAGACAAATTAACACCTCGTACATTATAGCTTACATATATCATGCGCCATTGAACTCCTCAGCTAATGCAATAATAAATATGCCGGGTGTTTGTTTAAAGCGCCCGAAATACTTTAGAAATTTAGAAAACATGATAAACATTTTTTTAAAATTAATATTCCATCACCAAGCTGGAAATTATAACACATCAGGCAACATGTACAAGTAAAATACACACTTAGAGGCAATAATTCAGAAAACTAGCCCCCAAGAAAAAAGCAAAAAATAGAGAATAAAAAATCCAATTATGTTCAGTTATGTTATGTAACAGAGGACTTTCTTTCTAGAGCAATCTGTCAAACAACTTGTGAGCAGCAACAAAAACACTATGAAGTACACTTTATCATCCTTTCCCCACAGTGGTTTCAAAAAATTGATGAACCACATGTATATGCAGTTGAAAAAACCATCATTTGTAACAACTTAAAGAAGAATGTAATGAATTTCATGTGTTTCGCTCAGTGTTTTATAGATTGCTTCAAACCCTAAAAAGCAAGCAAAACTAGTTAGAGCTAAAATAAAACCATCTGGAAATTTGTCAGCTTATAATGGTTGGGTTAATATTGTAAGCTATTCACGTGAGTATTTCGAACAAACCATGAGTTTGTGAGAACAGAAATAATAACACAAATTATCGAACATCTTTAGTTTTTTTAATCCCCTTAAGAAGACAAATAGCAGAGATCATGCGCGCCCTATGCTCTGGTTCACTACTAAAAAATTGGCTTGTTGTATCAAATATTTAGTATCCGAAAAATTATCTGATAATAAAAATTGTTAGTTGTATCTAACTTTCTCGCTCGGATACTAAATGTTTTAATCACTATCGATAGTATTTTTCTGATACTATTTTATGTTTAGCATCAAATTATTATTGATACAATTATACTTTAATGTCCGAAACTTATAATTGATAAAGTAAGTTGCTCCTTCTGTATCAAATATTACGGATACTACTTTTCGCATCAAAAACTTTTGATGTTAAATAGACATGAGTAATGGGTATGTACAAATTTATGTTTGGTATCGAAAGTCTATGATACTAATTATTATTATTTAAAATAAAAAAGGAAAGGAAAGAGAGGAGGAACACATTTTTAAAACGCCATTCGCTTCCAAATCGGGTGAGTTCATCATTTCCGACGGCGGAGCGCTTCTCTCTCGGTTCTCATCCAGCGAATTGAATCGAAGACTCAATTTTCTTTCTCGATTGATTATCCAGCGAATTCAAGCACGATTATCTCAGCAATGCGTTCGTTTTTCCTTACTACTGGTCGTCTCTCTTCTCTTACCCTATCATTAGGATTTGGTTATTATCAGTGAATTTTCTGTTCTTCACATTAATTGAAATGCTAATATACTAATTCTCTCGTAGTTGTTAGTTTTCTCAGATTTGCAACATGAATATCGCCGCCGATCGTGATTCCTCTTCTACGGGCGCTTCTGACATCCGGTTGTCACTTCTCTCTTCCACTACTCTGTTCGAGATCTAATACTCTTCCACGCAGGTCCAATGGTCCTTCCCGCATCCAATCCTATTAATTAATTTCTTTGATTCGCTGAGTTCAATTTGTTATTAGGTTTAGTATATTGGGGGTTTCTTGTTTATATTTATTTTTGCATTTGGCATCCGAATGGTTATGTTGAATTTACAGTGTTCCATACTAAGATCATGTTTCAACACCTAGGCTATTAAAAGTTTATCTGATAAGATGTTTTCAGTTTTAATTGATTTGAGTTGAGTGAAATCATAATCTGTGGTGGGACTTTTGAGTTTTGAGTTGAATGGGCAATTTGCAAATGTTGAAATTTTCAGAATACAGATATCTTTTAAATATTTAGATGGAGTCAGAAAATACAAATTCCCCCACTGTGATGGGGAAGAAAGATAACTATAGAGGATTCTTGATGCATGTGCTTTTGTCATACCTGTTACTTTTATGATTTGTTCCAAGTTTCAACATGCAAATAATATGGCTGCATGAATAGTAAAATTGGACTTAATTTCAAAAGTTTATACCAACTACGAGGACAAAACTTTCTGACCAAATAATCTTCTCTTGAAACACTTTTTGTATAATAATAAGAGAGCTGCACATTCACTAAACTATTTTTCGGGTCTAATACTTCAATAGTTATTTTCCTGTTAATGTTTTGTTATTTGTTTAGCTGTGTTTTTATCCTGAACTACTTAAGGGTGATTGTATATATATATTTTTTAAAATTTAAATTCATGATTTTTGGAATATCTTCAGATTGCTCTTGCTTGCTACTCTTCTTGGCTGTGATTATACCCAATAAATTCGTGGTATTGGGCCGGTAAGATGAAAATAAACTTTCTTCTTACCATATAAGTTAATTGGTTACTAGTCTACTTTAATCTGCAAGAAGACTAGATTTAACATGTCTTTTCTGTAAGTAGGAGTCAGCATGTCAGATTGTGAAATCTTTCGGCGAGTCATGTGTTCTTCAACGGTTTGGAGCAGAACAACTTAGAAAGGATTTGTGGGAAAGATGCCCGTTTATTAATGTGCCCACATTATTTCACTTAAATCTCCATTTTTTTAAAAAAAATCCATGTCACTATGTATTTGAGCTTGCAAACTGAGAATGATTCTCTTTGCTCTATAGTTCTTTTTGACATTTTATGATGATTGTCAAAAGACAGAAGAGGGGATTCTTGATCCTTATGTCCCAAGGGATGAATTTGTATTGGCTTATAGCAAGTCTCGAGCTTTTTGGGCATGTGCAGCTATTGAGCATTACCATTATCAGGTACTAACTTTACTTCTTTCATTTTGGGTAAGATGCAACACTTAAAAAAAGACTTATAACTTGATATTTTCTTTTACAGCCTGGATTTCAAATGATATATGTATGTGAAAAGACATTGGTGTATTAGTTGATATTAAGTCCAGCTGCAGTTCAAGTTTCAGATAAATAGTTGTAGTTCTTGCTGTAAAATAGTAGTTTTATTTTTCAATTTATTTATTTTTTTGAAATATTGAAATTTTATTATTTTATATTATTCTGATTTCATTCAATAAATTTATTATTCTGACTTTATATCAATTTGTTTTTGTACTCTGTTTTTGCAGGCTGAAGAGGCTAGAATAGCCAAAGAAGTTGAAGCTCATGAAAACGGATCTGGAAAGAGCTTGAGAAGCAGGATGTCTTAAGGAGAAAGGTATTTTCTTCAGTTAATTTTTTTTGCCTTTTTTGTATTCTTTGCTATTACAAAGTCTTCCACTGTTAAATATGTCGGCATATCAAGTATTCTTTTAGCTGCTTGCCGATTCTTCATAAACCAATATGGTCATTTCCTCTGGGGACTTGGGTCCCAAAAATTGGGGAATCTAATGGAAAGCCTATTACAATGCTAGTACCATATGTTTTTTTAGGTGTTGCTCTTTCTAGTTAGTCCAGGGTATGATTTGTTTGTTTGTTTTTCTTTGTATTTATATTGATGCCAACCTCATCTTTTTAAGCTTAGACATTTCTTTTCTACAATATGCAACAGGTTTTTGCAGATTAATTTTCTTGAGTTGAAACATGCAGTGGTAGCAGGAATTGATAAAAATGAATCAAAATGAATCACTGTAAGCCTCACATCCATGCTTAATGATGTATATTGCCCACCAGGAGTTTTGAGATAAACTTGAAGAGTACATGGGAAGCAGTTCAAAGTTTGTTTTGGGAAGCAGTATTGTATGTAAAATTCATTCTTGTAGGAAAAGTTAGTGGACAAGCATTGTGAAATCTATGTTTTTTGCTTTTGCCACTATCATCTTGTATTTGTTGATGAATAACTGATATAAATACAATGTATAAATGATCTTTTTATTGATTGTTTTTGTAAATTTGCATATTTTAATTGTATTTATTAGATTCATTTATAAATACATGAATTAGGTTTCGAAATAGAAGCCAGGACTTTTTGGATAGAATATAGAATTTTGGTATCAGAAATATGCCGGATACGAAAGATCTAATATCATCAGAAGCTTATGTTTGATACCATTAGTGAATGCCATCATAAAGATTTATGTGATATTGATGCATAGTGATCAGTATCACATGATTTTGATACAAAAATTTGATACTAGCAAGTTCCGATACCAAAGACTATACCATTGGTGTCAATTATTTTTTTTTTTTGATATTATGTCTTTAGCAACGCCCGTATAAGTCTTAGAACGGTAACGGAGGAATTTTTTGATACCAAAGATTATTAGTATCAAATTTTTAGCTTTTAGTAGCTAAAAATCTCGGATACTAAAAACCCTTTTTTTAGTAGTGGTTGCAGCAGAAACGTTAGCTAATATAGTATCCATTAGTCCCTAATATCCTCATTGTCCATACAAGATTCCTATTGAAGCATGTCGATCCAGTCGGAGAGTAATTTTAAGTTCAGGCCTCAGGGTTCAAACCCACAAAGCCACCCAAAAATTTAACTCTACCCCTACATCTCTTCCATAGACAGCATTCTAAAAATCTTATGTCCATAAGTATGCTTGCAGATACAACTACCAATCGGCTACTCCTACATCTTTAGTGCACCTATAAACATAGATAATCCAACGACACCTAAAACCATAAAGAAAATAACAGCAATTACCACATCATAATAATAATATTTTAACCATAAAAGATCAGATTGTGTCAATTTCACGCAACTTAGTCGACGTGATGATCAACTTCTTTCATAGCAAGATTATCAGAAACATGATGCTAAAAGCACTTTAATCGAACGTTGATAGTTAAAAATTGGTCAAATTAACTAGGCATCAGTTTTCAATCCAACTCATATCTCACAAATTCAGTCCAACATTTTGCCGAAGTAGAACCAGCAATAATACGCCCAAAATTCAAGAATGGTTCAGGGGCGAGGAAATTCTTTAGAAACCCGTAAAACGCCACCAAGAAGGCATTCATTTTTAAGGAAACCCTAATTGGGGGTGTTGCGATGAAAAGAATAAGCACATACCGATGGTCAAAACCTCGTCGGAGAGAGCTGCGATGGCGGCAGAGCTGTTTCTGTCTCCTCTTTCTCTTTCTATCCCTGTATTCCTCGTGTTCCTCTTCTCTTCGTCTCTTTCCTTCTGCCAATTCTCTTCTGAAACTCCCCTCCTTCCTCGGCTTTTAACGTAATTTTGTGGATTTTCGTCTCTCTCAAGATTCAAGAAAATGGGCTGGGCCACGTAATAGTAACTGGGCCTAAATGTTACGGAACTCTAGTAAATGGGCCTTATTTTATGGAGTATTATGAAAACTATGTTATGCGTTGTTAAAAAATTAAATAAAGAGTAATATTTAATGCACACCCCTCTTTTTTAATACACACCTTTTATTGAATACACACCCCCTTTTAATGGTTTAAATCTTAATTTTATTATATATACACCCCTAAAAACCCAAATTTACCCTTTTTAGTTTTATGAGATACACACCCTCTTTATACACTATAACACCGTAATTTGACAAGAGAAACATTAATGCTAATCTTTTTAATAATGTAGGATAAATGGCAAACAAACAAACAAATGAAAAGCTAAACAACATTAACTGGATACGAAAACCAGTATGCAGATCTTTCATCGAAAAGCTAAACAACATTAATTAAGTATGTTGTATAGTACCTGAATGAATGGCATAAAATGAGAAAGAATGTGCAATTAGCTAGGAAAACAAGAAATGGAATTCAAAGCTCACCTCAATAGCAGATATCATTTTATACCCCCATGAATCCATGGTGTCTTTCCACTCTGGAAATCCTTCTGGGATGACTGGCTCAGAATTAAGTTCCTAAAAGATGAAAACACATCCGCTTTAGTAGCCTACCAACATTAATCACAGAACACTAAAGGAGATTAACCTTGAAACGGGTATTTAGTGGCCTTGGGCCAAACATATAGCGCCACTAATGGTTGAAACTCTTTTGGCATTGCTTTCAGCTTCTCTTTCATTTCTTCATCCACTAAACTGCATGGTACTTCAACTCTTTCAGGTGTTACACCAACCTGGAAATCACAATAGCATCAATAGTAAGATTTGATTGAGTGAGTCACTCTCTTAAAGACATAAAAAAAAATCATGTCTGTTGTTTTGTGTATTTATGAAGTAATCTGGAGAAACATAAAGTTCATTCGTATTTAAATCTTCTTGATAGCACAATGTCGTTGAGTTTGGAGATTCAGGTATGTGTGAAGTGGGTGTGTGTAGTGAAGTGGTCCCATGATTAGCATTGATTTGTGTTCTATATTTGAATTAATCTATTTCCGAATGATGGGAAATTAAGTTCATAAATATATTTTGTGCTAATTGATAAATTCGCCGAGTTGTTTTTCCATCGGAGCTTTTAACATCGGACAGTTTCCTAAGAGCTGTAAGATTGAAAGCTTGTGCATTTCCTCTTGCTGTCCCTGCATTCAGCCAATTCCCAGCCTTGAGCAAAGCTTCTAGAAGCTTCAAGAAAAGGCCTCGAGTTGTAAGCTCTTCGCAAGCTGATTCAAAAGACTGGAACGAGTCTTTAACACTTGAAACCTCTAATTCATAGTTTGATCTGAACAACAGTGCATCGAAACAAACGGTTGGTACAACTTTAAGGAGGTGGTATAGGAACGATTCAGCATCAGCAAGCCTCGATGGATCGCCATTAAACGCGATGATCTAGCTGACTCTTTGTTCGTTGGGGCTATCTTATAATAGCACAAAATAGGGGGGTGTATCTATAATGAATTAAGGGTAATTTAGACAATTTAAAAATATAATTTTTAATTATATATTAATAGGGTGTGTATTTAATAAAAATGGGTGTGTATTTAGTGAGACCCTTAAATAAGGCAAAAATTACATGAAATCATCTCACGTAAGCTCTTATGTGAGTCTAGGGTTGTAAATGAATCTAATAATTTGAATTCAATTCGGTATTCGAATTCAAATGCGAATTCGAATAAATATTTTAGTTCGAATAATATTTGAATCGAATATGATTCATAAGATATTCAATTCGAATATTCGCGAATATATTAGAATATTAATATATAATATATATGAATTATATATTATTAATATTAAATAATTATATATTAAATATAATATTTTGTTTTATAAATATAAATAAATATGTATATTATCTAATTTATTATTATCTTAAAATAAAGAGGAAAAGACATATTTTTATTTTTTATATATATAATGTGAATTATTTAATTATAATTTTTAATAATTTAATGGTTGATGTATTTAATGAGTATTTCTTCTTAAATTTATTAATAGTACAAGAAATTAAAAAAAATTATTTAAAAAAAATGAATTTACAATTTCGAATCGAATTCGAACTCAAATATTCAATTACGAATGTTCAAATTCGAATACTCGAATATATTCGAATAGTTCGTTTATTACTTTCGAATCGAATACAAATCCGATTTCAAATTCGATTATAATCGAATTCGAATACGAATATTCGAATATTTAATCAAATATCATTCAAATACCTTAGTATTCGATTTGATTCGATTTATTTACAATCCTACGTGAGACAGATAAAAAGTGAAAATTCTAATAAAAAATGATATGTAATGAAAAGTGATAATGCTATTTCCTGAACAATTTATAGTATAAATGAAAAATAATAACATTTTATAGGAAAAATAATAATATTTTATTGATAATTAATTTAAAAAATTTAAAATAATGTTAAGCAAGACCTATCCAATAAATAAATAATAAGAGTTGTATTTGATTTAATCTCGAATTATTTTCCAGGGTTAAAGATAAGTTTTACAAATATTTTTGGAGGTATCATTGTCACCCCTTATTTTGTTGAGAGGGCACCTGATATTTTAGATTTAGAGACTTGAAAAAACAAGTCTATAAACAAAATAAATTTAAAATTGAATCACACCCCATTTAATTCTTGAAATTTCAAAGCATAATCATCTATATCTATATCTATATCTATATTATATATAATAACAGCTTATGTTGGAAGAACCCGCCAAAATCAACAATAATATTTTAATGAATCCAGCGCAAATCTTGCAGTGGAAGCTTGGAGCATCTATACAGGTATAATCATTTATAAATAAACACGCAAGAAGAACAGAGGAAAGGAGAAAACTAATAATTTGAACTGTGAATTGTAGTTTGAAGAGCTAAGAGCTCCGGATAATCTATCAACAGCAATGGGCTCGGCTGAGAAATTCCACCGGGAGTCGGGATGTTAACAAGGCTTGCAGTTCTGAAGTGGGAAAGATTCCTAAAGAGTTGGCAAATTGCAGCAGCTTAATTCGTTGGTTGGATCTCAATAGCAACAAATTGAGTGGCTGGGAAGGCAAATCAATTTCGTGGACAATGGTTAAATCCATTTCACAAATTCAGATATAGTTGTTATGTATACAAAGTGTAAATTAGTAAAGAGATTTGATTAATATTATACAGTTTTGCGTGGAGTTAGATACAGTTAAGAAGAAATCGAAGCATTCAATCAACAAGCATTAAAAGGCAAATCACCTCAGAAAGAGATTACAACGCCGTGCTTCGACTGCCATTGGAGAGATGAATAAAATTCGGGATATGAAAGAAAAGCACGGTTGAGCCTATATTCGGAGGAGATCTCCCGCTCGGCGGCGATCCTCATTTCACCGGAGGTACCGGAGAAGAACCGCCTCTCGAAGGCGGAGAACCGCCGCTGGGCGGCGACGGTAGAGATGGCATATCAGGATATCCCGATGGAGGCGGGGTCGACGCCGGCGGGGACAGTGAGCTGGTGCTGGGAGGTGGGGTGGAAGGGGAAGGAGACGGCGTGGATGGCGGAGGAACGGTTGGTACGGGCGGAGGTGGGGATGACGAGAAGTCGGGGTAGTGGCTAGAGGAGTGGGGCTCGCTGGTGGCGGAGTGACCACAACTGGGGGATGCGGCAGGCGGCGGAGCAATGATGGGGGATGGCGGCGAGAAGGGCGGCAGTGCCTGCCCGCGCCGGTGAGGGCATCCCTGAAACACTTACAGAAAAAATGGAAAATGAAATTAATTAAGGAATAAATTGTGTACAGATGGCAGAAAATATTTATTGAAGAAAATTAATACCTATATGGGAATACAAAAATTAAAGATGAGAAAGAGGGAGAGTTGGCAGGAGAAGAAAAGATGAATACGGCTTGATTTGGGAAAAAAAAAAATCACTCCTGTTGAGTTTTCGGAAAAAAAAATTGCTACTCAGCCTACTACTCTGATCGATTATATTGATTTTTTATAGGTAAATTAGTATTTTTAAATATTAAATAAGATATAAATTATGTTATTTAGGAGACGTTTCGAAAAATTGAGCTGTATTAAAAGTTATTTTTATGTGGTCTTTTATGTTTAGAGTACGAAAGTATTAGACAAATTAAAAATAAATAAATAAAGAATGAAAGGAGTGTCTCAGTTACAAAATGTAATATCTTTTAAAATATTTATGCTAATTCTTTCTAAATATGATATTAAAATTTTTGTAATAAATTCTAGATTAATAATGTGGAGATACTTAAAATTTGGCAAAGACTTGTGTGAAACCTTCTAACGTGAGACAGTTAAAAAGTAATAATTTTTATATTAAAAGTAATATTAAAATTAATGAAAAGTGATAATTTTATTTCATGAACAATTATAGTATAAATAAAAAGTGATAATATTTTATAGAAAAAGTGATAACGTTTTATAACAAAAGTGATAACTATTTAAAAAATGAGGTGTTTAATAATAGTTTTAGGTGGCACGATCTCACACTAAATCTATCCTAAAATTTGAGATGAAAATATTAATATTAATTAATTAATTAATGATACGCAGTAACGAATAATAAAAAAAAACCCAACAAATAATAAGTAGAAACATGTGC
Organism: Pogostemon cablin; assembly: GCA_023678885.1. Taxonomy (NCBI): domain Eukaryota; kingdom Viridiplantae; phylum Streptophyta; class Magnoliopsida; order Lamiales; family Lamiaceae; genus Pogostemon; species Pogostemon cablin. The sequence goes on from CM043000.1 coordinate 15,945,250, forward strand.
AAAACCTCATAGATTTTATCTTATTTTGTGAGATGGATTTTCCATCCACTACTTAAGCTATCCTTTGTAACTTTTTCTTTCTTTTTTTTTTTTTATAGACAAATTAATTTATAAGACTAATAAAAGAGATAGATTATACTCCCTCCATCCTGGAATTACTCATTTATATTTTACACGTAAATTAAATAATATTATTATTTTATGTATACTAAGTAATTATATTAGTAATGAGTTGTGAGCCATATGTGGAACCCTTTTATCAAAGGTGAAAACGGTGACCTTTGAATGGGACACCCAATATAGTAAAATGAAGATTTTTTGGTGATAGAGGGAGTATATATCATTCAATTATATTATTTAATGAATAATTTCATATATAATAAGTGATAATATTTTTAATTAAAAATGATAATCATTAATTAAATTATTTAATGTACACATTATAAACAAGTAAAAAGTGATAACATTAATAAAACTTAAGTCACACTATATTATGGAGAAGTGATAAATTAATGTTCATTAATTTATTACATTAATAATTTATAATAATATCAAAATTGATAATATTTTCAATAAAAGGTTATTCTTACCTAAGGAAAAGTGATAACACACCAATTGAACTATTTTATGAACAATTATTAATATGAATAAAGAGTGATAATATTATTAATGTAAAGTAACATCTAATTATATAAAAAATGTTCGATTAAATTTGATAAAAGGTCATTCGAACTATTTCATTGAAAGCATAATATTTTTAATTATAAATGATATTTCAACCAACAACAATAACAACAACAAAAATAATAATAATTTAACTAAACAATTTTATATATGAATAATTAATAAAATGAATAAAAGTTATACTATCATTTTTAATAAAAAATAATATTTAATTAATTTTTTATAATATTAAATAAAAATATATATTATTATTTTTAACTATTAAAAATTTAAATAATAGGATTTTTTAAATGCATTAGAGAGAAAAAATAGGATCACTTACTAAAGGGTACACAAAAAAATACATAATTACTTTAAACTACATGACTCAAAGCAGTATTACTCCTAACTACACAATTATGACTGTAATACCATAAATATCTCCTATATGTTTGCACAATTTGTCTACACAAATTGATTTTGCACAATTTGGTTCTGCAGAATTTTATTTTGCACAATTTTATTTTTGCACATTTTAAATTTCGGCAGCAGGCGGCGGCGGTCAACAATCGGTCAACGCCAGTTAACGGCCGGTCAACGCTGGTCAACGCACATGAGTAGAGAGATATGGGACGGAATGGACGGAATGGAAAGAGCCTTTTAAATAACTAATTTAAAATTTAAACGAAATATATAATGTAATGTTTACATACAAATATCATGAAAAAGTAAATAACGAGTATTGTATAATATTTTAATAGATAATAAGAGGAAAAATATAATATTTAATGTGTAGTAGTTAGTTTTATTAATGTTTGATGTGGATCCTATGTAAAATAAATAATTATTTTTTTGATCTTACTTGATAAAAAAAATAAATGTACATCGTGATAAAGTAAAATGAAAAATAAAAACCTTAATGCAGAACGGATTGAGTAATTATTTGTTGTGGAAGATTACGAAGATTCACAATTCTATCTTTCAAATGATTTTAAGGTAGATCGAGACATATGTCGCAATTTATTAAAAATATTATTATTTTTTATTTATTTAAGAAAATATTATAATTAGATAATTTCACAAACTTTCTTTAATACAATAAAAATATGAAAAATGGTGAAAAAATTTTATAGTTGATTTTGAAAATTATTACCATCATAATTATTTTTAAAAAATATCACTTTTTGATATTTTTCTTTTTATCAATTTTCATTATATAACTGATACTTACACATATAATAGTGTGTACAAATATTTACTAAAAAAATACTATGTATGATCACATATATAATTATATGTAATATTGCGTGGGAAAAAAAATCTATAACATTATATTTACACTATTATATGAATACGAAAGTTATACACTCTTATCAACTTTAATTCAACCACCAATATAAATACTTTCTTTATATAATAATAATATTTAAATCCGTATTACATATGCATTGTTTTATAAAATACTTTTTTCATTTATTTTTATTTATTTATTTATTATTATTAATTTTTATATAATAATTTAAATAATATTATACCGCGGGTGTATTAATACTATATTTAAAAGCAATTTTTAGTAAAATCCCGCCAAAATCTAATTAGTATTTATAGTGAGAATATAATTATAAAATATAATCATTAAAAAAAGAAAAAAAAAAAAGCAAAAAGGCGGATGGTCACCGCCTGCGATGGCCAATAGAATTCTTATGAGTAATCTGTCCATATTTTAGAGCAGGACACTTTTACAATTTCAATTTTCAATGACTGTAATAATATTTTAATTAAGCATTAAATAAACATTTATTAAAAGTGTATGAAAATATGTAGCAAAGCTTCTTCCACACTACTTTTTAAGTATGGGAACTTGGTGCTAAATTTTTTTCCTAATAAAACAAGAGAGAGACCAGATGAGTACCCCAAAAGTTTTAAAACTAATCCATTCAATTGGAATACATACATTACAAGATATGCAAAGCTTCATTGATCTAAATTTTTTTTATATGAGCTTATCTGTGGGGTTGCAATGTTATATATCCAGACTCCAGAGGCACTTTAAAATTCATGAAGTTTCTATCCATGTTGGAAGAAAGCGAAATAGAGTAATGAGTCAAAGAAAGGTTGAAAAGAATAATACAAAAGAAGAAGAAAAGTGAAGAAGAACTCTGCTTCGCTTTCGTGAAAGAGAAGTGACACCGCTCTCAATTTTCAATTTTCATGGATGTTTTTGATAGTATTGAAATAGCAAACGATGTTGCCGGAAAACTATTCGTTTAATTGATGAGAACAATGCACCAAATAAAAAAAAAAAAAAAAAAAAAAGAAGGATGAATCAGATACAGTTAAGAAGAAATCGAAGCAAGTGATGGATTTAGTTAAACAAACATAAAAAGGAAAATCACTTACAACTCCGTGCTTCAACTACCATTATTGAGATAAATGAAATTCGAGAGGAGAGAAAAGCACGGCTGTGCCCGTATTCGGAGGAGAACCCTCGCTCGGTGGCTATCCTCCTCTGGACGGAGGCGCCGGAGGAGAACCGCCTCTCGAAGACGGAGATGGCATATCCGGAGATCCCGATGGAGGCAGGGTCGACGCCGGCGGGTACGGTGACTGGTGCTGGGAGGTGGGGTGGAAGCAGGAGGAGACGGCGTGGATGGCGGAGGAATCCCATGAATGGTGATTAATGGTATATGTGTACATACATATATATTACTCCTTGATATTATCTTCCTTGGAGGTCCGGCTGAATGAGCGGAAAAAGCCCCTGGCAGCGGTGGGGGAGTCGGTACCGGCCGGAATATCAGCGAGAGCGGCGGCCCAGCGGCGGGAACGGACAGTCTTGGTGAGAGGATGAGATAGACAAGAGGTTGAACAAGAATGAAGAGAGCCACCTTCAGAAGCATCCCTCCCAAGCTCAGCGGTATAGATGGCAGTGGCGGAGAAGACGAGTTTGTGTCCAACGAATCAGTAGAAGAAGAATTAGAGGAGAGCTCAAATGAGTTTGTTGAGCTATCAAAATTGCAAGGTTTGTTGTAGCACTGAAGTTAGCACAAAAATGAAGTGTACTGAAAATTTATTTTTATGTGTTTTCTAATGTTGTTTAGTGTATGAAAATTGTATCTGACAATTTTTAAAATAATGAATGGAGTATTTTAATTACAGAATGTAAAATCTTTTAAAATTTTATGGTAATTCTTTCTAACTATTTCTGATATTTAAATTTTTATAATAAATATTAGAGTAATACGTGAAGATACTTAAATTTGAGATAAAGCTGTTATCAATTAACTAATGGAACATCTAAGAATTAAAAAGGGCCAACAAATAAAATTGCATAATATTGCATAAGTGGAGAGAGATGAGATGGAATGCAGAGAGCTTCCTAAAATACAGTGACAAATTAATTTAAAGTTCAATAGAAATAAATAATATAATATTAACATACAAATATCATGAAAGAAAATAATGAGTATTGTATTCCATAATTTCAAATTAAAAATAGTAATGACATAATTGGTATGTTGGAATCGATTAGAAATGAAATCATTATTCCTATTTTTATTCCAAATGTCACGATTGCTATGTTCAAGGAATGAGAATCTCGATTCCATTTGGAATCAACATTCCCTCAAACATCGGAATTGTGATTCATCTCACCCCATGGTATTACTCATTACAACACCATTTGGAATCAACTTTTTATTTTATTTTTTCATATTTATGTAACTAAGAAATATAAAAAGATGTAAATAATATTTTTTTTAAAATTTTACCACATTAAATTAAATTATATAATTACCAAAATTATAAATAAATTAATAATTTATGCTTAAAATGTAATATTAATTAAAAATATTGGTATTAAATTATTCAATAAAAAATAAAATATTAAATCATTTATTTAAAATTTAAATAAAAAAATTATATGTTCATCTCATTAAAAAATATATAATTAAATTAAATTCTTAAAAAATATAATAAAATTTTAAAATTAATTTAATATTTATTCAAAATAAAAATTACTAAATTATTTATAAAAAATATTATTAATTAAATTGGATATATATATATATTCAATTTAATTAATAATATTTTTTTAATAATATTATTATATATATATATATATATATATATATATATATATATATATATATATATATATATATATATATATATATGTAACAAAATATAAATTATAATTCTTTTCGTAAGTTGATAAATTTTAATATATAAATTTTTTTATTTATATTTTAATAATATTAAAATTATATTTATATTTAGTTTATTTTTTTTAATTACATAATTATTAAAATATATAAAATCTTCATTGAGATTTTAATTATTTTTTTAATACATAGATGTTTTATTTATATTTTGATAATACTAAAAAAAATTAATTTTTGTATAATTATTATTAATATATAAAATCTTCATTAACATTTTAATTAATTTAATAATTTTATATAAACTAATTTATTATTATAAAAATATTGTTAATGAGATTAGAATAAATTAAGAAATATATCTTTCTATTCCTTGAGTAATCCCTGAACCATACCAATCATTGTAATAATTATTCATTTCTCATCTCTATTTCATTTATAAGTTCATTCAATTCCATCGTTATTACATTCAATCATACCAATCGAGCCGTAAGTAATTCTTTGTCGTGGAAGATTATGAGTACTCAATATATAATTATGATTTTATATTTTTAAATTACAGTTACAAATTAATTTAAAGATTAAATGAAATAAATGATATAATGTTGACATAAACAAATATAATCAGAGAAAGTAATGAGTATTGTATTCCATAATTCCAAGTTAAAAATAGTAATTCTTTGTCGTGGAAGATTATGAGAACTCAACATACAATTATAAATTTACATATTTTTAAGGTGGTTCGGGACATCAGCTGCAATTTATTAAAAGTATTATTATTTCTTATTTATTTCATAGAATATACTGTATTACACAATTTTACAAACTTTATTTAACATAATAAAATATGAGAAATTGTGGAAAATGACATACTATTTGATAGTTAATTTTGAAAATATTAAGAGTATTATCTATCATAATTCTTTTATTTCTATTTTTGGAAAAAAATATCACCTAGCCTTTTGATTATTTTATTTTAATTATTTTATTATTTTTCATTATGTAATTAATACTTATATGTAAAGTTACACATCACATTAAAAAAAGAAAAATGAAAAAAAAAAACTATGTATGATCACACATAGTTACATGTAGCATTGTGTGAAAAAAAAAAACTATAATGGAGTATATATTTATACTATTTTTTTATACATCGGTATCCGATACGTAAGTGGAGTTTCAAATTCTTAAAAAAAATAAAAAAAAGTATATATTATGGAGTATTAAGTAATTTATTTATTTATTTTTTTGTTAAAAAGAAAAAACTTTCTCTATCTATTAATAAGATAATTATTTATTTTTACATATGAATTAATTATTATTATTATTTTATTTATAAAAATTAAATAATTATATTAATGGTGAATGGTGAGTCATGTGTTAGTAACTTTCATTAAAAAGTAAATTATATATCTTCAAAATGCACCATAGTAAAATTGATATTTTAAAAAGATACAATATATTTATGTAGATAGCACTTGGCACAATTCCCATATTGTTGGCATTCAATAAAAAAAGATAAAAGGGAGATTTTAAAAAAAATATGTATATATTATTATTACGATGATGTAAGTCACATAATTTAGTAATTTACGCATATTGATCTATGTATACTATGAATGACAAAAATTTATGTGCGTTCGTGCGTATGGAAGCACATTTCGTGTGTTTTTAAAAGTTTGCGTTAAATTATATACATTTTTTAGAATAAAGATATATACCTTTTTACTTTTTAAAGAAAAATAAAAAATATTAATGAAAAGTATATACCTTCAAAACAAAATGATGTACCCTTATTAATTAAAGTGTATACCCTTTAGAACAAAATAATGTACTCTTATCCATAATACTAAATTTCAAAGACGCACGCAAGCCTCACTCATCATGAATTTGTATTGTGTGGATCATATTTGATATATTAGATAAATTAATTATAAAAATTCTTAAATAGAAAATAATACTCCCCCATTTTAGTATTGTCTTATAAGAGAAATTTTCTTTTATTTATTAATTATTATTATTATTATTATTATTATTTTTATACAGTAATTTATACTTCCTCCGTCTACAGAAGTTGTTGTAACAGTTTCATTTTTTCTTCTCCCATAAAAATTGATACATTTCTATTTAGATATATAGAATCCATACAAAACAATACTCCCTCGGTCCCGCATCAAGGTTTACCTTTGTTCATTTTGAGTTGTCTCAAGTTAATGTTTACGTTTCTTTTTTTTTTCAAGTTAGACAACAATTAATTATTCCATGTAGAGCCCACACACAACACTAATACAACTACTCACTTCACATTAAATATTATTTCTCTCACTTCACTACACATTAAAATATTATACTTCTTAATTTACGTACAAAATGTTAACCCGAGACGGGGGTATATATTTTCATGGGGGCCATGTTTACCATTAATACAACGATCTACTACATATTAAAATATTATACTATTTTCAACCCATTATATATTAAATTATTATATTTTTTAATTTGCATAAAAAGAAAATATAATTTCTTCGAAACAGAGAAAGTACGTAATATTTTCCATGCGATTTGTCCGCGCATCGCGCGGGGTATTACTAGTAATATATTAAAAGTGGCTAGTCACTTGGTAAACATTTCTTCTCACTTAATTTTCTTTATTACATTTTTTAACCTTAATTAATTATAAATAAATTAGAGAGAGACTACGCCGAAAATCTCTTCCGATATATTTTTTAGGTAGACGTGGAATTTCAAATTGTGTAGTTCGTAGGACGAGCTCAAAGTTGAGCGGTTTAACTCCTTTCCATAATTCGTCGCATTATTTATAATTTGTGTAGTTAGGTGTTTTAGGACTATCTAGGTTTCTTAAAAAATTAAAAGGGAAAACCGATTCTAATTTGTGTATATTTCAGACTTAATTGTTTTGTTATAATAGATTAAAAGAAGTGGAGAAAGTTGGAGATAACTTTTGATTTTCTGTTGTCTTATATTTTTTCCTTCAGAATTTGAGATGTTGAATTAATGGTCAAGGGAGATTTGATGTGTATTAATTTTTGCTTCTATGTACTACTTGGTAACTTGAAATTGTGCGCTTTTATAATCACAAGTCACATGCATGTCATACTTTGCAATGTGATTTATTTGAATTTTCCTTTTCTTTTCTTTTCTTTTTTTACTCTTAAATCTTAATTTACAACATAATCTTTTATAATATTAAAACAAAATACTTTGCGCGAAGATGAAGAAATGTTTTTTTTTTATTTTTTCAATTGCATTGTGATATAACAAAATTTCTTGTGAGACGATATTGGTGTGAAAAAAGTCGTGAGACGGATATACATATCCTAATATATTAAAAGTGGATTGAGGATGTAAAATATTTTTTTCCAATTTTGTCCTCACTTATTTTTCTTTACAACATTCTCACCCTTATTTCACATTTCAGGCATTAGCATAATAATGACAGGTGGAGTAATATATAGCAATTACATAATACATTAACTCTCCAAATATTCATATAATACATTTATATTACAAATCTTCCATATGTATTCATGTAATCTGAATAATAAATTAAGACTTTTTTGTACTACAAATGACTGTCCAGGTATTCATGCAATACAATATCCATTGTAATAGCATACCGGTTGGCCTTTAAAATTCTGCAACGGAATTAAAGAATCTTAATTAGCCACTACTATTATTAATAAATACCAACACATAGCTAGAGATGACATGTTTCGTTTGCTTTCTTTTGAATTGCTAAACTAAATACATCAAAGAAAACAGTTACCTCAATACCTAAAAGGCATGTATCCCCATATATTATAAAAATAGTTAAAATTATGTGACTCATGTATGGATTATCTGATGATTTATAATTTTATTTTAGGTGATTTAGATATGGAGACAAACTTTTTAGATAATTATTTCCTTATGAAGATGAATGGTGGATGCATCAAAGTAAAGGTTGCTGGAAAAAGATCAAGAGAAGTACATCATGGAGGGAATTGAGAAACTTTGAAGTTGATCTTAATTGATCATGAGGTTAGTTCTTTATATTTTTCTTAAATTCCCATGTATGTATTTCCATGGTAGTTTGAAATGAAATGTCTCAAGTAATGAACTTATGTTCTAATATCTAAACAATATTTAAAGTCATGTTATCATGTTGTTTGAGTTGAGTGGGGTCGGTGTGAGTGAGGGTAAAGAGTAAACCTTCATAATTCCTGCAAGAATTGTGCCTCCAAGATACACCATATGTTTTTTTTCTTGGTGGATCCTCTATCCTCAATCGAAGTATCTATGCCAAATAACACAAAATATATTCATATTTCATAAAAAAAAGTAGAACAGACTGGAATGTATTTGGAATTTAGCTTTTCCAAAAGCAGAAGTGAATTCTTAAGCTTTCGAGCTCACATCTTTACATTGAATGTTTAAATCTGTAATATCCTAAAGTATCACTGTACATAATAATTAAAAAAATGCAGTGAATAATTATGGCATTAAAATGTCTCTATATTAGTAAGCATAATTGTAAATAATTATAGCATCATACCATTAAATCATTAAAATTTTAAAACTCTGTATATAGATAATATCAAATATAAACACATTTGCGTAACAATTCAAAACTCCTATGTAGGTTACCATGACATGAATAGGTATTCAACTACATAAACCTTAATTGTGCAATCCGTCTTTATTTCCCTTTAAAACAACTTCAAGATAACAGTCCAATATTTCTTTCTCCAGTCTGGGAAAAGGATGATAACATTAAGCAAACCAAAAAATGTTTCTCAGAGAAAAACAAGAACAAATAAAAGAATAATCCTTCTAGCTTACATGGACCAAACATGCCAGTAAGAACTATGCCCTATAATTATAGTATCTATATCATATAATGCACAATATGCCCCAAGCTTTACAAAAGAAGGGAATATCGTATTGGCTGTTCTTTAATTTATGGTAAACAATAAGAAGTAATATAGTATATCAAATTTAGAACAAAACAAGTAAATTGTTATACTTCATGTTTTAACTTTTACAGAAAAATGAGAGATGCAATACATCATGGCTCTAATGCAATAACCTTAAACATTGTTAAACATCGCGATTTGTCTTTTGCAGCTAATCTCCTAGAGGAGATAAATTTATCTTAAACTCTTCACCTAATAATAAGTGACAATCTCTTCAATTTAAGGGCACATAATCTACACCAATGAACCACAAAGCCCTCCAAATAATTTGGCAAGAAAACATTCTAGATAAAATGAGTCTATACATAAATGATCATGCTTTTCTATAAAATTTTTAATCGATAGCATTACTGACTGGGCAATCAAGGGTACATCATACTTCCACGACTCAGGATAATATGTTGGTAGAACTAAAAAAAATAATAATAAAGGGCTCTATTGCACGAATTGCAAAAAAGATTAAAGTGATATTTCAGTTTGAGGAATTAACTACCATCATCCTATTGCCAATATCCATCTTCTGAATGCAATGGAAGCTATAATTGGAAATTGATGCAAAACAGAATTCCTCTACAAAAAATGCAACCTAAAGAAAAACCTCATGTTAAAGAAGAACATAGGACATCTCTAGAGTGGAAATATTGGTCAAGATGACACAAATATTTATCTATAATTATCAAGACAAAATAAATAAATAAATGTATCCATTACCAATATATTCAGCAAAATTGCAACTTTTGAAAAAACAAAATTGAATAACAAGAATATAAGCTAAACATTTTAGCACACTTGAACTTGCATTAGAATAGCTGGTTTGCCATAAGTGGACAGTAAACATCGAAAAGAAATGAAGACTATATAGCTTCGAAATGGAAAAACATACTTACTGGGGTGAATAGAGCCACGGGTTGCCAACTTTAATGATCATTCCCTAAAGGTATTCTTCTCTGATCTTTGAAAATAGCAGGTGATTCCAGAACAAGAGAGAATCAAACTTGAAAACCTGTAAAATACTGTTAATCCAACATTTCAGAGGTAATATCAGGGAACAGAAAATCCAATAACAGATCAAGTAGAACAACCTACTAAATACATGCAAGGAAAAAACCATTAATATATTCCACAAACCTTAAAGGCAATCACAGATCTCGACTTCATTCCACACAACATATCAATGACCTCAGTTGTTTCCAGTACTAGACTGACAAAAAAGAAAGTTAACTGAGCTCAAGATCTGACCAATATGGGCCAATTCGGACACTGCCCTTGGTTACAAGTTCTAGATCCATGAGCATTACACGAGGGATGACAGATTGAATCATCGATAAGCTGTAAGAATGAGGGAGAGATAAGAGGAAGCAGATCAAAGGTAAATGGCAACCAATTGAAAATCGGTGTAATTGACGATCTATATTATCCTCTATTTTATAAAACCCTAGAGAAATCATGAGGAGTGAAATCCCAACTTTTAGCAAAGGATTATTGAGTATTAACCCCAGAATCTCATGAAAACAAATGGGTTCCAAAGCTGAACTGTTAATCGTATCACTAAAATTGGAATTTAAATTATTATTAGTACTAGTGGAATTGTACTTGAATTTATACTTATTCACTGTTTATTCAAAGGAAAAAATCTTAAACATTTTATTGGGCTTGGCAACTTGAGATATCCAATCATGGGGTGAGCCCAAAAATGTAGCCCATAGAAAGAGCTCATTTGTTCATTTTACTGGATATAAGGACTATAATTGAACACAATACAGTACACTCCTTTAAAAGTTTATGTAATAATGTTAGTGATCACTTATACACCCTTTACGAACTCAACCATTCAAATTGTTTGGGTGTATTTTCCAACATATGTATTCTGCACAAATAATTTTATTGCCATTCAAGGTATAATATTCATAGATTATGCTAAAGCTTGGCTAGATCAAATGAAATTTATATGAAGAAAATCATTGCATTTAAAGTTTTGATGTAGTTAATAATTAGAAGTTTTATTTAATTATTATGATTTAAATATACTGTAAAAAAACATATAAAAATTACATCACCAAATATAATACGTTTGCGACGTGCAACACACGTCTTTAAAATATAGTTTATTAAAATATGGTAAATTATTTATTTAAGTATAATGAATAATTAATTAAAGTATGTTTTTAAAGTGTTATATTATGATTCATTACAAACATACTTTAACAACAGATCAACCCGTCTCATTATCCGTCTCACGTACCACATTCACAATTATAATTCAAAACTGGATCACATAATTTCCATTAAGTAGCTCTCAAATACACCAGAGACACCTATCTATATATACTCTTTCCATCCCAGCCAAAAGTCAATTTTTGCTATTTTGGGCGTCCCGCCCATAAGGTTTTCTTTTATTTTTTACAAATATGGAATCCACACACATCCTCTAATACAATTAAAATATGAGACCTACACTCCCACTAATATAACTATCAATTACACATTAAATAATAATACTCGTTAATTCACGTACCAAAAAAAAACTACGTATGAGACGGAAGGAGTATATAATAACAAGATAATCAAATTCCCGCCCAAAATAAGGGTAGTTCGTGTATTTTAGTAAAATACATTAAAAAATATATTTAGTTGTCAGATAAAGAGAGTAAAGCTTATGGTAATACAAAATTAAAATCTCCCAAATCTTTTTACTGTGTGTATAATAAATGCGGTTTGTTGCCCAAGAAACGAGGTTGCGTGTGTGAATACGGTGTCAGAGGAAGCTTATGGTGTACTTCTCAGTTCTCACAATTGAAAATTCCCTCAGTAACGTATTTTACGTATTTGTGTGCGCGGAGTTTAAGAAAAATTTATTTTTTCAAGTATAAAGTAAGAAAGAAAAAATATTTTAGTTAATTTAATGAAAAAAGGTGTGTAAAGTTATTAGATTGTGTGAAAAAGTGAGTATTTTGTTAGGATATGTGTAAAAAATAGGTATTATTATAGTGTATTCATTATCATTTTTAGTAAAAATGAAATATAAAATACTTTGAGAGACGAATAAAAAAAAAGTATGAAATACTTTGGGGACAGAGGGAGTACTTGCTTCTCACCTTTGTATATATATACGTGTGGTGGGATACAAAATACACAATGAAAATAATTGAAAGAAAAAAAAGAAATACTGCAATGTTAGTCGGTCATTGTGGTGGCAAGGTCTGGCTTAGAAGCTGCTCCTCGACGGCGTACGTTGTCAGTCCTGAGAAAGCCTGCCTCCCTTGCGCGAAGGCGCCGCCATGATATGCACCAAGGGGGAGGCCGGGACCGACAACGTCATCGAGGTCGTCCGCCAGGTTGCTTCGCTCCTGTACCTTGGAGGAATCATTCTTGATGGTTCAGGGTAGATACATTTCATTAAAATTTCATGTCTAATTTCCTGCATACCATGATTAGGGATAATAATGATTTTTAGATGGGAATTTGAAAGGATCTTGATTTTTGTGGCTGTCCGTTATCTTGAATCTTTGTTAATTTGTTTTGGTTATTTTAAATCTTTGTTAATTTGTGTAGATTTTTATGAAGAATACGTATAGAAATCCTGATAAGATGGATTTTTCGGGTGAATGTGTTTGGAGGGCAAATAAGATAGATTTTTTATGAACGAGATTGTTAGAGCAGTGTGTTTGAAGAACTGTGCTTTTGTGGGGTTACAAGAAATTGGATTTTAGATAAGAGAGCGGATGTATGATTTGGTTTGATTATTTGATTGATATCAAGAAATGGATTGGTTATTTACATATGGGCGTATTAGAACTAATACAGAAAGAAAGAAAGAAATTATTTTCTTTTTAAAAATGTTTTCAATTCATGAGAAGGAAGCGAACTTAAAATAAGTCGAAGAAGAAGAGTTTGGAATTTTATGATGAAGAAGAGCAACATCAAACACACACTTCCTACTGTGATGTTTTATTGTTAAAAAAAAAATACATGTGATGTAGGCCTTCAGCTTAATGGGATAATGAAAAAGAAAATATGTATACATACAGACATAGAGGTACACTTTACGGTTTGGGGGGTCAAGTAGTTAGATTGATTAATGGATGAAAAATAGCTTTAACAAGATAGTTTCTTATCTTACTCTTTTTTTAGTTATAGTAGAAATTTAGATTTTTCAGTAGAGTTGTGAATTAATTACTTTTTTTTTTTTCGTTTATACTAGAACAAACATGAATTTTTTTATTTTTTATTTTGAAGGATAGGAAGAAGAAAGGCTAGGGGTCCTTGACATGCGTGGAGTGGAAATATGATGTGATTTACATAGTTGATATAGATTGATATATGTATAATATTCATGACTCTATAACTCATAAGTTATAGGAAATAACCTTTTTAATTAGTTGAATCTATTAAAAATGCTTAAACTATCTATAAAATAGGGTACTTAACACTTATAAATTCAAATATAAGCATCGACCATAGTTTGTGAAAATTATGCCACTCAACTATTCAGTTTGAGTCATTTTATTTAAAGAAAAGCACATATTTTTAATGTATAAAGAAGAAAAATGGAATTATTATTGAAAAAAATATATTATATGTCACTTTGAAGCATATTGAAAATAAGTTCCATAATAATATAGAAATTGTAAAATATTTTCAAAGAAGAAAATTTGAAACGTGATAATTACAAATAGATAAATTTGTTAATTTTAAAGAAAGTGAAAAAAATTATATGAAATTCATCAAAATTATATGGTGAAATGGAAGAAAAAAAAAGAAGTATAGCATCAGTGTAATCAACTATTTTGGTTGGAGGCATCATAAGGTTGTTTTAACTTTTAATGATATGTTATGGATGAGTGAGTAGATATTGATGGTTTACAATTATAATTATTAAAGGTATAAAATTATCAAATATGGAATGATATATTGTTAAAAGATAAATAATCAAGTGAAATTGTTCTCACATTAAGATTTTTGTTAAAGATAATATTTTAATAAAAAGTTATATTTGAATAAATAAAAAAATAATGATGTAATAAATTATTTTAAGAATATTTTATAATATTTATTTTAATATATATTACTAATAAAATATAATAACTGGCTTGTGGAAGAAGTTTCTTGCAATAATATTTAAAAAATTTTGAATGGGATAATAAAGTAACAACTTTTGGGGTTATTTTGGGTGCACCTAGTGCATCGTGCATCCCATGTTAATAGTTAAAAAAGGGGTAGTGGGTGGTTTTTTTTAAAAATTAAATTAAATTAAATTAATTTATTTAATGATTGAGATTAGATTAAAAATGAATCTAACAATTGAGATCGTTTAGGTGCACCTGGTGCACCACAGTTGGACTCAAAATTTTGATTGAGAGAATAAATTAGTGAATTTAAAGAGAAGGAATTTTGAAAATTTGAATGATATATTATTAAAGACATAGAAATATGTAATATTGATTCATTGAATGATATATTATTAATGACAAATAATCAATTTGAAATTGTGCCCCATTAAAATTTTTGTTAAACATAATATTTTAATAAAAAAGTGATATTAAAATTAACAAAACTTATCATGATATACTTATTTTAAGGATAATTTATAATATCTATATTAATATATCTATACTAATTTAATAATAACATAATAACAATAGTGGCCTGAGGAAGAAGTTCACTGCAAGAATTTTTTATAAAATTTGAATGAGAGAATAAAGTAATAAATTTTGATTGAGAGAATAAATTAGTGAATTTAGAAAGAAGGAATTTTGAAAATTTTAAGATTAATGCATGTGGTTACTAATAGAGTAATAAAAATTGGTTGAGAAACTTGTGAAATGGGTTATTTGTGAGACGGATGTGAGATGGATCGACTCATCACTAAAGTATGCTTATAATATTGTTAAAGTATGCTTATTTGTAGTTAAAGTATGTTAATAATAAATTATATTATAATACACTAAAATCATACTCTAATGCATAATCTAACATACTATAGAAAACATACTTTATCTATACATTAAGCATACTTTAGTGATGTGTCGATCCGTGTCACAAGAGACTTTGTTAAATTGATTATATTAATATTACTCAATTTTATACTCAAATTTTTGCTAATTTTAAAATCACCATAATCTTTTTACGGAAAATTACATTTTAAAAGTCATAAATCAAATTAGTTATAATTAAAGAAAAAATAATTTTTATATAATTATTATATAAGAAAAAAAAAATATACAATTTATAATTTATATACACTTGCTTTCATATACTCCTATCTCCCTTTTGATATGTGTCCGTCCCAATACAAAATATTTATTTCTTTTTTGGGTTGATGTGACATACAAAATAATATTATTACCCAACCTACTACAGTCTACAGATGGGGTTCACATTCAACAATAATACAACCACTCACTACACATTAAAATATTATTTCACTTACCTCATTACACATTCAAATATTATACTCCTTAATTTACGTGCAAAAAGTAAATGAATACATACGGATGAGTATTTTATATTATTTTTTAGGTTAAATATTAATTTTAAGTAATAAGTTTCATTTTTACAATAAATATATAATTACCCATTTAAATATAAACACTTTTTTTACATACTTTTATCAGTTTAGGGTACCTGATCAAGTAAATCGGGTATATTTTTAAAACCCGATACTTGAATCTACAAAATCGGGTTTGGGTAATCCAAAACCCGAACTATCGAATACAAAATTTGGAAAAAAAACTTTGGTAACTTTTCCAGATCTATCTGAATTCCCAAAACCCGAACAAATTTGCCAACCCTAGCAACCAATGACTTTCTCAAACATCTAAATTTTAATTTAAAAAATTAAAATCTTATGAAGTAGTATTTTAAGAAGATGAATACTTTAATAACTATATTTTTATATAAAGTAAAATAAATTATTTTACAAATATTATATTAAACAATGGAAGTTAAATAGGCATTTTTTTTCTCTTATAATTTTTAGTAATTATTCAATATTGTTAAAACGATCAATATTTATCTTGGGTATAAAGGAGTATGTATTTTTGTAATTTTAATTTATTTTAAAGACGGTATATTTAATGAAAATAGTGTATTTATTATGGGACTCACCTAAAACAATTAATATATCATCCAACACTAATACACCTACCCACTTTACATTAAAAATTATATATTTCCACAAACTATCTATTAAAATATCATACTCCTTCATCAACGTGCAAAAAACAAATGTAAACATTGAAACGGGACGGAGGGAGTACTTATTTGTAGTTAAAGTATGTTAATAATATGACCAAATCATATTATAACACGTTAAAATCATACTTTAATGCATAATCAAGCATACTCTTAAAAATATACTTTAACAACCATTAAATATACTTTATCTATACCATAAGCATACTTCAGTGATGATTAACCCATCTCACAATAGACTTTATCTAAAAACATACTACATTTTTATCTTATTTCATTATTATTTTTGTATATATATATTTTTTTCAAAAACCGTGCAACGTACGGGTGTATTACTAGTTAAATTTAAAAATCTGATATTCAGATGCTTGCGAAATGCAGGCTGGTAATTCAAACATCTCTTTAGTCTTTACATTTCTAAATTTTTTTGGGACCTTGAAGAATTCAAGCCACCTTATTCAATGGATAAAATTCCATCACATTGATCTCATTTTCCTCTTATCCAGAAACATCCCATCACATTACATAGATTTTAACCTTTCAAGAGAAATATAAACTCAAATTCACAATTCCAAAACAAAGTTAAGTTTTGCATTTTGAGTTGTTACAAAGATTATAATGAAAGCATATCAATATTTGTACCTTAAGAGTCACACATATCTGCATAGTGCCCATGCCCAGCAACATGCCAGACTAGCACCAATTACCTATTTGCTCACCAAGAACCTTTGACATCTATATAATATGGTTAAGATCACCATCAATAAATTCAGGGATATGCAGCCATAGTAGTTCATTTGGAATATATTTATCTTTTGGCCCAAATGGAATGCGAACTGTATAAGCACCACTACTCTCTCCCATCTCATTCATCAAACCTTAAGAATTTCATAGAGGCAGCATCTCGGTGTATAATATTTTGTCTAGTAAGTAAATATAAGTATTAGTTCTTTTTTGTATGAATTTGTTTTAATAATTCAATCAATATGAGTGGCACCAGCTTTCTTGGCACAATAAGGAATCTCCCACAAACAGGCAACGGCTGGTGAGACATATAAAGACAGCACCTGAGAAGGAGGAGCAGCAATTATGATAGTTTTGCAGCCAGCAATCTCGGCAAGCTGATTCAGCGAACTCTTCGTCCACAAAAATGTTTTGATTAAAATTCTGATTTAAAAGTATAACCACGTACCACAGAAAACCCATAAGCCGAGAGAGTTGCCTTGATAGAATCTACATCACCTTCCTTCCTGCAGGAATGAAGATTGGGTTGTGTTCTGATTTTAAATCAATCCCTATAAATGTGAATTGTAAATTGTAAAATCTACCAAATGCATCACTGTGAAATGTTCTCAGAGAAAACAGCAGCACAAGCACCATGATTGTGTTCCAATAAGTCCATTCTGCAAGAACCTATAATTTCCAAGTCAGTACATATGCAAAAATTACCAGGCGATTTTCATTTTCCCAAAATTATCCACTATTTTTTTAAGGATGACAACAATTACATTCAGAAATAAAGTTTAAGGAACAAAAATTAGAGAAAATCCATAGTCAAAAACCACATTAAAAGCTTTCAAACTGAAAAACCAACCTTCGAAATCTAAGGGGATTGAGGATCAGAAAAAAGTCATAATCTCTGCAGCAGAAATAAATCCACACTCTTTACTATCCAATTGACATAATCTGTGGTACAATGACACAATCCTGCTGTGAAACTAAACGCGCAATCCCAAAAAAAAAAGTAAAATGAAAATAAATTCGAGAAAAAATCATAATGATAGTGGCTGAGAATAAACCAGCATAATTCATTTGCGGCGAGAAGGAAGCTATCTAACCCATTAACTCTTTTCTTCTCGTTTCTCGATCAATTCTTCAAAATTTTCTCATCATCTTCGTCATCTTCATCATCTTCATCCTGTTTCCATTTTCGAATTCTTCCTCATTCCCCTTATCATCTTCCTGTTCTTCTTTCACTTACTTTCTTTACCTAAATCTCCCACTTCATGATCTTCTTACCCCTTGTTTTCTTCACCCTTTACATACCCCAATTCGTTGTCTCACTCTTCCCCTTCTGTCACTCTTTTGCTCGCTTTTACTCCAATTGAACCATCCCTCAGACGATTTATCATTTATGCATGAGGAATTGAAAGGACATGGAAATTTGAAAGGATCTTTATACATGAACATACATTAAGGGAGGAATACAGATAAAAAAAAAAACTAATAAATGTGAGTAATTAAGCCCAATAATGTGATGATAAAGTAACTAAGGCTAAGTATGATTAAAAGTAACAATAAATAAAATATAAAATATTAACCAAGAGTGATAATGTAGTAAATAAATAAAATTCAGTGAGGACAAAGGTGTCTAAAAATGTTTTATAAGTGCTAGGTACTTTTATTTAATATAACTAGACTAGATGAACACACGTGCGTTGCACGTTGCATTTACGTCACATTTTGTGATTTTATATTTTTATTATAAAAATCTAATTTTTCAACAAAATAATTTATAAGTTTAGCAAATCTCTGTTATTTATAAATTATTACATCAAAACTTCATTATATACATTTTTTTATAAGACTTATTTTAATCTAATCAAGATCTTTGTATTTTTTTTTATGGATCTTCCAACATACAATTGTCAATGTGAGAATTCTTATATGGCATATACACTCTAATTATTTGTATTGTCTGAGCATGTCATTAATTTCAGAATATAGTTTAAGAGAAAGCTGTTTTTTTATGATAAAATGGGTATCCCTCGTCAACATGGTTTATCGAACTCAATAATATTTGAGGATTTTTTTTTTTTGTTGTTTCGATATGTTCTACCATTACAATTTCGGCTTGTGTTATATATTTGGTGAAATGTAGGCAAACTAATCGGCTTCAATTGCAAAGAACATGTGTGGTTTCCAAATACAAATGACATAATTAAATGAATATATTTATTATTTATACAAAACTTTGTATTACCTACCCAAATTTTAAGTTCACTTATATTTTGAATGAATTTTAATAAAATTTATTTTTATTAATATTTTATAATAATTTTGTGTGTTTTGGTAATAATTAAATACACTATAAAATATATTATGTGATACTTTTAAAAATAAAGTGTATTTGGGGATATTAATTAAGTGTCAATTTCTTTTATGAAAATGTGAATTTAAATTTGACATGGATTAAACTGAAAGTGTAATATTGAAGTTGAGACTGAAAAAGTAATTATAAAAAATATAATAAACAATTTTGTTTTAAGTTTTTTTTTCTTTTTTAAATGTAAGTAGAAGATAATCAAAGTAGTAGAATAATTTAAATCATTAATATTAACTCTATACCATCAATAAATAGCTATAATTAATGTAATTCTTAGTTCATTTATTTATTAATAACTACAAATATAGTAAATCTCATTGTTAAGTTAGATTTTATTTAATTTAAGATAGTAGTTATTGGTAATTCTTAATTATTTACGTAAGGATGGATAATAAAATTTACACTAATAAAATTGCTTCATAAATAAACTACTCATAGTCCTCTAACTCATTTTCACACTCTGATTTTATTAATAGATAATAAGAAAAGTTAGTTTTGACTTAGCTTAAGGGTTGGCATCGCAAAGAATCGCAAGTTCATTGGCCTTCTTGATCAGCCCTCCTCTCCTCTAGGAGAAAATTACCTGCCGGCTGTTAACATTCTCGATCTTCTTGATTTCGATTTTCCCCCGACCATTAAATCTCTCCCAAAACCCACCAAGAATCAGCAATCAGAGGGCCAAAAGAAAAAAGGGGGGAGGGGAGGAGAAAGAAAGGGTTTGTTTCCAAATAAGGAGGAGAGAGAGGGGGACGTTGGAAGAAGAAAGGGGGGAATTTATAAGGCCACAAATGGCAGTGAAACGGCAAGCTTTTGCACGGACCACTTGTTGTGGAAGAAGACAATAATGCAAAGATATATTTAGCACAGCGGAAACACAAAGCTCCCAATAATCTATATCAATGCTTCAAACCCTCCACTTCCTTTACATAGGGCAAAAAACCATAACTAAATAAATATGGAAGAAATATGTGAAATTAACACCAACGATTTTAACGTGGAAAACCCCTCAAGTTGAGGGTAAAAACCACTGTACCCAGTCCAGGAAATAATCCACTAATCAAGTAAGAGTTACACAGTCCAATCTCTCTATTAATAATAGAGGAATACCACAGAATAGGAGGGAGAAGCAGGGGAAGGAAAGAGGGAAGAGGGTTTCGGGAGAAAATACCCAATTTGGTGGTCCGTTTCTTCACCGTTTCACTCCAAATTTCGAGGGAGAGTCTGCAG
Source organism: Pogostemon cablin (assembly GCA_023678885.1). NCBI lineage: Eukaryota > Viridiplantae > Streptophyta > Magnoliopsida > Lamiales > Lamiaceae > Pogostemon > Pogostemon cablin. Next base: position 15,966,576 of record CM043000.1, read on the forward strand.
CGACATCCTCTACACATTGATCGGAGTGGATTTCAGTGAAACATCTCCGAGAGGCATGAAGAGAATCGAGTGATTCGTATTCTATTCGTGCTATCTTATTACTCCCTTCTCCCATTGTTATCTCTTATTCAAAGAGTGGTGATTCTGTGGTATTCCTCTATTATTAATAGAGAGATTGGATTGTGTAACTCTTACTTGATTAGTGGATTACTTCCTGGACTGGGTCCCGTGGTTTTTACCCTCAACTTGAGGGGTTTTCCACGTTAAAATCGTTGGTGTTAATTTCACATATTTCTTCCATATTTATTTAGTTATGGTTTTTTGCCCTATGTAAAGGAAGTGGAGGGTTTGAAGCATTGATATAGATTATTGGGAGCTTTGTGTTTCCGCTGTGCTAAATATATCTTTGCATTATTGTCTTCTTCCACAACAGTGGTATCAGAGCTGAGGTTAGGCAGAAACCATGGAGGGCAGTGGTTCTATGATTAAGCTTAATGCTGAGAATTATTCAGTATGTAAGCCTATGATGGAGGATTTACTTTACTGCAAAGATTTGTATGACCCTATTGATGGGAAAGATGCTAAGCCGGATGACATGGATGATAAAGCATGGGAGAAGCTTAGTAGAAAAACAATTGGTACAATCAGGCAGTGGGTAGATATCAGTGTTTTTCATCACGTGGCTAAGGAGACTGACCCAAGTGAATTATGGAAAAAATTGCAAGAATTGTATGAGAGAAAGAATGCACAGAACAAAACATTTGTTATCAGAAAGTTAGTAAACTTGAAGTATAAAGATGGGAGTTCTGTGGCAGAGCACTTGAATGTATTTCAAGACTTGGTGAATCAGCTTTCTACCATGAAAATTGTTTTTGATGATGAAGTGCAGACTTTATTTCTGTTGAGTTCTCTACCAGATAGCTGGGAGACTATGATAGTGACACTCAGTAATACAGCTCCAAATGGAAAGTTGACATTGAACACAGTCAAAGAAAGTATGTTCAATGAAGAGACTAGAAGAAAGGAAGTAGGGGCTAGTTCTTCACAGGCACTTGTCACAGAAAATAGAGGTAGAAGCAAGAGCAGAGGACATAAAGGCCATGTTAAATCAAAAGACAAAGACAGGTCTAAGTCAAAATTAAAATTCAAGTGCTATCATTGTGGTGGTGCAAATCACATAAAAAGAAATTGTAGACTCTGGAAAGAGAAGAAAGAGGAAAATCAGAAGAAATCAGAGGATAAGAACACGGCAGCCATTGCCACACATTCCGATGATGATCAGACTGTAGTTTGTGTCAGTGATGAGTGTTGTCATGTAGAGGATCCCGATGTAGAGTGGATCGTTGATTCGGGTGCTTCTCATCACTGTGCTCCAAAGAGAGAGTTGTTTACAAGCTACAAAGCAGGAGACTTTAGGCACTTGTTCATGGGGAACAAGAGTGTTGCACCAGTTGTCGGTATTGGTGACATGGTTGTTGAGACTGAATTGGGTTACACGTTGACATTGAAAAATGTGAGACATATCCCGCAGTTGCGCCACAATTTGATTGCTGTTAATGTACTTGACAAAGAAGGATTCGAGCAGAAATTTGCAAATGGCAATTGGAGGCTAATCAAAGGTTCTTTGTTGGTTGGCAAAGGGAAGCTTTGTTGTACACTTTACAGGACAAAGCTCAAGATTGCTCGAGACCAGTTGTTAGTAGCTGTTGATGATTCTTCCCCGAACTTGTGGCACAACAGACTTGGGCATATGAGTGAGAAAGGATTGCAAATCCTAGCCAAGAAGTCTCTGATCCCCACTACACAAGGTAAGTCACTTAACCCTTGTGATTATTGTTTATTTGGTAAACAAACTAGAATTTCTTTTCGTTCAAATTTTAAACGAAAGAATGATGCATTGAAACTAATACATTCTGATGTTTGTGGTCCTCTCGAGGTGGAGTCCCTAGGTGGAAATAAATATTTCCTCACTTTCATTGATGATGCTTCACGCAAAGTTTGGGTGTATTTTTTGAAGAAAAAGAGTGAAGTATTTCAGATTTTTCAAAAGTTCCACACCATGGTTGAAAGACAGACAGGAAAGCTACTAAAGTGTCTGAGAACTGATAATGGTGGTGAATACACTTCCAGAGAGTTCAAAGAATATTGTGCTCGACATGGTGTGAGACATGAGAAAACAGAGCCCGGTACTCCTCAGCATAATGGTGTAGCAGAAAGAATGAACAGAACCATTATGGAGAAAGTTAGATGTATGCTAAGGTTGGCTAAACTCCCAAAATCTTTTTGGGGTGAAGCCGTGTTGATTGCTTGCTACTTGATCAACAGATCCCCGTCAGTTCCTTTGGAAGGTGATATTCCGGAGAGGGTGTGGAGTGGGAAGGATGTCTCATATTCCCACTTGAAGGTGTTCGGATGCAAGGCTTTTGTGCATATACCGAAGGAGCAAAGAAGCAAGCTAGATAGCAAATCTATACCTTGTATATTTGTTGGCTATGGAGATGAGGAGTTCGGATACAGATTATGGGATTCAGAGAAGAGGACTATTATCAGAAGCAGAGATGTCATTTTTCATGAAAATGAAATCATGGAAGATTTGAAAAGGGGGAAGAGCACTACACAGATGCCTACAGGTGTAGTTGATTTAACACCAGATAAGATTCCTACCATTGATGCTAGAGATGGTGGAGAAGAAGCTGAAAATGAAAATGAAGCTGAGACTGAAGATGGTGAGCAGATAGCAATTGAGCCTGATCCAATTGAGCCAGATACAGACAACGTGGAACAGGAAATACAACATGTACCACCAGAAAATTCAGGTGAGCAGGGTGAAAGACCTGTGAGAAGCCGGAGACCAAATACACTATATCCGAGTTCAGAGTGGGTATTGATCACTGATGATGGGGAGCCGGAGACTTTCCAAGAAGTACAGTCTATGAAAGACAAGAATCAGTGGTTTGAGGCAATGCAAGAAGATATGAGTTCTTTGCATAAAAATGAAACTTATGATTTGGTTGAGCTTCCGAAAGGCAAGAGAGTTCTAAGGAACAAGTGGGTTTTCATGCTAAAGAAAGATGGAGATAAGATAGTGAGACACAAGGCAAGATTGGTTGTCAAGGGATTTACTCAGAAGAAAGGAGTAGACTTTGATAAGATATTTTCACCGGTAGTGAAGATGACATCCATCCGTATTGTCTTGGGACTGGCAGCTAGCTTGGACCTTGAGATTGAACAACTTGATGTTCGAACAACATTCTTGCATGGAGAATTGAATGAACAGATTTACATGAACCAGCCGGAAGGATTTGAGGTTAAAGGGCAGGAGCACTTGGTTTGCAAACTAAGGAAAAGTTTGTATGGCTTGAAGCAAGCCCCAAGACAGTGGTATAAGAGGTTTGATTCTTTTATGGCTAGCCAGAGTTATAGAAGAACGGAGGCAGATCATTGTGTTTATGTCAAACACTTCCCGGATGGTAATTTTATTATTTTGCTGCTTTATGTTGATAATATGTTGATTGTGGGAAAGAATATTGTGATGATTAGCAGGTTGAAGGAAGAGATGTCTAAATCTTTTGACATGAAAGATTTGGGTTCAGCGAAGCAGATATTAGGAATGGAGATTCTTCGTGACAGAAAGGCGGGAAGATTGTGGTTGTCACAGGAGAAGTATATTGAGAAGGTGCTTGAGAGATTTAACATGAAGCATGCTAAACCCGTGTCCACGCCACTTGCTAATCACTTCAAATTGAGTAAAAGATCGTGTCCCACAACCAAAGATCAGAAGAATGAGATGGCAACAATACCTTACTCCTCTGCAGTTGGTTCTTTGATGTATGCCATGGTATGCACGAGGTCAGATATTGCTCAAGCTGTTTGCTTGGTGAGCAGATTTCTTTCCAATCCTGGGAAAGAACATTGGGAAGCTGTGAAGTGGATCTTCAGATATTTGAGAGGGACTTCAAAATTATGTTTGAGTTTTGAAAGTTCAAAGCCAAAACTTGAAGGATTTGTAGATGCTGATATGGTAGGTGATCTCGATGGGAGAAAATCAACTTCAGGCTACTTATTTACATTTGCAGGGGGAGCTATCTCATGGCAATCAAAGTTGCAGAAGTGTGTTGCCTTATCTACTACAGAGGCAGAGTATATTGCAGCAAATGAAGCTGGAAAAGAAATGATGTGGATTAAAAGACTTTTCCAGGATTTGGGATTAAAGCAGGATGAATATATAGTATTCTGTGATAGTCAGAGTGCTATAGACTTGAGCAAGAATTCCATGTATCAAGCTCGGACGAAGCATATTGATGTGAGGTACCATTGGCTCAGAATGGTACTGGAGAAGCAGCTTATGAAGCTGGAAAAAATTCACACTGACAATAATCCCGCGGATATGATGACTAAAGTCGTTACCCGCGAGAAGCATGAATTGTGTGCTGGATTGGCCGACATGAGCTCGAGATAGGTGTGATGTTGTAGCCAACTATATGGGGAGCTCTTTGAATAAGAGATAACAATGGGAGAAGGGAATAATAAGATAGCACGAATAGAATACGAATCACCCGATTCTCTTCATGCCTCTCGGAGATGTTTCACTGAAATCCACTCCGATCAATGTGTAGAGGATGTCGCTGCAGACTCCCCCTCGAAATTTGGAGTGAAACGGTGAAGAAACGGACCACCAAATTGGGTATTTTCTCCCGAAACCCTCTTCCCTCTTTCCTTCCCCTGCTTCTCCCTCCTATTCTGTATCTTTTATGTTCTCTGCTGCTCTTCTTCAATTCACGTTGAGGAAGCTTATTAATCAACCCAAATTGGGTTCTTGACTTAGGCTTATTATTATTATTGCATTGGCCCAACAATAATAATAATACATGGGCTTCTTTTAATTATCTTGTGGGCCAACTATTTTGGGGCATGCCGAACACCACTCCTACATGACTCTGCATTGTTGCCACATTAAGCTTGGGCTTTGCTTTAATTATACATGTTATAAAATTTTAGACAATTATCTATATAAAATATAATTTAATTTTGCACATTATTACATGTGATTTGATGTAAATGGAGCCGTGGTGAGAACCTACCCGACCATCCCGGGTGGTTACCTGCGGAGCTATCCGAGCTCAAGTTTTGCAGTGCTGCTTTCGAATATCACAGCCGAAGTTATGGTGTTCCGAGAGGGTCCTTCAACAATGCAAATAATGGGAAGGTCAAGCCATTGGTCACCGGTAGTTAGCAAGATCAAAATGTCCTGCAAGATACAGAATTATTGAGTCAGCAAATGTACACGAATTTGAATTTTGCTAGTAGGGACATCTTTGGATTGCAATCTAGAAACATATTCATTTTTGCAGAAGACAAATGTAGAGCTGCAAAGGTATGTAATTAACTTAAAACATTACTTCAAATCCTAGAAAGTATAATATCAATTAATGGGGTTGTGTTGTTATATAAGAAAAGCATGATGAGTGAGCTCCTCATCAATGTGAAGATTGATCATGGTCCTGTATCCTACTGTCTTTCTCTCTTCACTCAAATTTGAAAACATGCAATCTCAGAAGATTAGTGGACAGAATCTTCAACTAACTCTAAGCAATTTCCTTCCCCAAACAGAGCAACTGTTGTGATTGAGCTCTGATTTATTCATCCTCTCCATCGCATACGGCGGGTATGACACAGTATCACCCATTTTCACATGGAAACCATCCAGCATTGTGTCGTCTGAGAAGCACATCTTCCATCCTATGTTTAGTCCTCCATCAATCACTTGATATCTCAATCTTGAGCCAAAATATAAAAACACATGCATTACATGCATATCATATGAACCAGAGGATACAGGCTGAGAGAGGGCCTGTTATAATTTTGACTTGTATTAAATTCTATGTGAAATTTAAGAAATTTAATCAAGCTCTAGTGCAAAGTCTGGGTTCAAATTTTTCAACAACATGATTGAACAAATATCCTCTTAACAACAAACGATGTGGTGAAATTCCGTTCGGTAATAAATGTGCTAAAACTCTTGTTGGCAAAATTTTTAATTCTCCATTAATTTACGAAAATTGAAATAAGTCAAAACATATAATTGTATAAGGATATGATGTTTCTTCCAAATTTGCTGTAATAAGATTCTTTGGCCTACTAATAGCTCTATATGAAAGCTTGCTAATAGCTCTATATTAAAGAGAAACTTTCTATTGCATTAGACCCATGCAAGGAAATAATAAATATTTCATATTACCTTAAGCAAAATAAATTTGAAGATCTCCTTTTACATGTCCCATGTACGCGCACAACTGCATGTCAAGCAAGTGGAAAATTACTCCAGGAAATACATTATAAAATAATGTCAAAATAGTAACAGAATAATGATCCTCGAGTGTGAAAACTTCCTATATCAACGTTCCTTGTTTGGCCATTCAAACTTGGTTTCATCACCAAAAAAAAAAAAAAAAAGAAAAAGAAGAAAAACACAACACCAACAAAGTTACTTATTCAATAAATTACTTTGCATTATATTATGCATAGGGCTCACATTTTTTTCAAAAATGTTTTTTTTTTCTTATAGCAGTGTCACCTAAAGGTAACTCTACATGTGAAGTACATGCTCAGCACACTCAGTTGCTACTTCATAAGGTTAATATTCCTTTCTTTATCTTCATGGTTGTTAAGCCACAGGTCAGAATTTTCTTCGTTGATAAGCTATATTGTTTATGACAGGGCTGTTTAGCAAGGAATCTAAAAGGCCATCATTCAGATATTTCATGATCAGGTACAGCATGGGCTTATGGTAAACAACCGAAGCATTTTTCATCATTCTGTAGGAATGGCATCTCTATATCCGTATGCCTCCTTGACTCCTAAAGAGTTTATCAAATTTAAATTGTATCACCTATCACCCAAAATTTTCCCTGTTAGATCTTAAAACTTACTTGGCTGAGCGGTTATAAATTGCACCATGCCTCACTCTGTGAGGATAACGTCCTCCATGTTGATGAGCACACCTGGAACTCCATCTTCCCCCTGATCATGGCAAAGTAAAGCTTAATTGGAGCAAAACAAAGGTTATTCACTGAAAAGGTTTTACAGCAAAGCTGTCAAGCATATAAGAACTCAGAAAAAATAAGTGTTCTGTAGCTAGCTGCTACTTGTATTATGCAGTCAACACCAAGAACGTCTAGATTGCGAGCTGCTACATCAGTGCAAAAAAGAACACTACTTGAAGAGACATAAATGATGCTAATGCATTATCCTTTACAGCCTGTATACATGATATAAGTTATTATAGAAAACCATAAGTTCAATAACCTTTATATTGTAATTTGTAAACACTTCAAAGTCCCTAATATTAGTTGCATAACTACATGCCGAATAAGCTTCATTCAGGTAGTTTTGTCATAACTTATACTTAAAAAATACAAACAAAAGAAGACCAAATGACTCACCCTACTTCCTCTGCGAGATCTTCGCACACCATGATTCTCTGAATCACGAATCTAAGCAACACATTTATATTTTCATATACAGTCCTTACTAATTTCATCATATCATAACTTTACATGCCAGATATTTTCCCCAAACCAAAGCCCAATCAAATACTCCATAAGAAAGCAATGATGTGCTACTAAATTTATGCATACATATAATTAGGACATTTAGGGGAGCCTGCAATGATAAAAATCAGGAAAGTAACTACAAAGAGGAGGCAAAAGACTACTTGTAAAATTACTCAAAAGAATTACATAAAATTTCATATGATGCATAATTGTCATATACGTATCGGTAATTACTCACTACATAGATTTGATAAAAATCTGTTGCCAAATACAGATATTCTTAGATACTGCAAATAAAAAAGAAACATTTATCTTTTGCTAATTCGGAATAAAGTAAGAAATTCAATTGAAAAACAAAAATTCATGAAAATAACATAATGTGAATATTATATAGATATATGTTGTAGCACTTTGCCAACCAATATTATTCATTTATTTAACGGAACATGCTCACCAAGGTAAAGACAAGAACCAATAAGATTGGTGGAATGCTAATTTCCACACATGCAGGATTGAGGAAAGCTATATCTGTAAAATGCTAAAAACCCCCTGCAGCAACAGTTGGTGCAACCACAACAGGGTAATGAACCAGCTTCACATGCCGAAAACAATGAAAATAAATCAGATCAGATCAAAGTTGGAGTTTTTCTCCTTACAGTAAAACAAATGCATATTAATTATAGATATAAAAGCAAATAATCGTTCAACACTCCATCGCTATGCAAACTATAAAATGTTTCCTGAAACTCATCTCTTCAAATAGAGTAAACCAAAAAATTTTTAAAACGCTATGCTCATTAGAAAACCTGGACCCGTGAATAACCATAGCTTTTTGAACGAAAAAGGGGAACATTGTCTTATGTTCGAACCGGGACGCCGTAGATGCCGATGAGGGTAGTAAACGGTGGGATTCTTCTTCTTGATCGCGTTCACCTGTTTGTAGCTTGTAATTCTAAAAGCTATCAAATTGGATTCAGGGGTTTGACAATTAATCTGTGGAAGAATTTGTACGTCTCGCAGAATTTTAAGAGTTTGCGAATCAAGAGGCTTAATAGAATAGAATAGAATTTTAACAATTACCACAACTCATTGAGTACTCCAAAACTTTTATCGTAATAAATTATTAAAATAAATAATAAAGTTATAAAAGTAATAAAAGAAATTAATGAAGGACATATTTGAAAAAAAAAGTTTCTCACAAGCTTCACACTTTTAAGATAAAATTAAGATAAGATAGGACTATTTGATCCACCGTTTTATAAATAATTAATTATTACGTCGGAATATATAATTAACTAGAAGTTCTTTACTTTTTTTAAGGTGGTTTAATAATTTTTTCATCACCGTATGATTGTAGTATTTTTTTTCGTTCTTTATAATAATAATAATTAACATTATTATTATTTATATGAATTCTAGAGGATACAAGATGGATTTTAAAAATAGTAATAATTTATATATTCTCTTTTCTTTTTTTATCATCACAAAATGTTAGAGTTTAAATTTCTTTTTGTTTCTTTTTATTATTTCAAGTTTTTTTTTTATTTTTATTTTCATCATCACAAAATATGGCATGCAATGAACGTCTTAAAACTAGTTCCGGTAAATGGAAATAGTCTCGTCAATTAAAGTTAATTTTTTTTCCTTTTGTGGGGAGAAATGTGTAGACGGTAAACAAAATCTTAATATATTAATAAAGATATAGTAATATATAGAGATAATCACTTATACAATAATATTAATATGATGACAAATACTTATATTAGTTGTGTATAATCTCGGTTGTACCATACGAATGAGGTTACTCTTTAGTACAATGAGGTTACCATTCATTATAAGAGATAATTTCTTTTACACACTTAATAATGTTAACATTGTGCATGAAGCTCTTTCAAGTAGAGTAGACATACCCTAGTTTGGAAGCTTGGTTCGCTTCTATGAAAGGAGGATACGGAATCGAACTGATCATCATATAGTTTCGATTTCTGTTTTGGAACATACGGTTTCGATTCGAGTTGCCGATTTTCATTTTTTTATGTTAGTTTTCTTTTTTATAAACAAAATTTGTAAAAACTGCCGGTTCGAATTGGAAACAACTTCATGTCATCTAACCTTTGATCTTCAACGATCACTTAATTTGAACCGTAGATTGTGAATAAATCGTCGGTTTTAGTGGAATCGTCAGTTCCAATTTTCCTATAATGTGAATCATAACTGAATTGTAATATTACCGATTTCAATTATATTTTAACCAATTCCAATTTTGGTAATTTCAGTTTCAGTGGAATCGTAGATTGTGAATAAATCGTCGGTTTTAGTGGAATCGTCGGTTCCAATTTTCCTATAATGTGAATCATAACTGAATTGTAATATTACCGATTTCAATTACATTTTAATCGATTCCAGCTTTGGTAATTTCAGTTTCCGTTCTAGTTATTTGGAGAACATCTAGAGTACAGCAGCCATGGTATTTTAACGAGTAATATTCGATACAAGTGGTGCGGTGCGATGCGGTGCAATTAATTTTAGATGAAAATCGAAATTAATTACATTATGCAAGTGGTGTGGTTTTTTTTCCTCATAAAATTAATTGCGATATAGGTAAAAACACCCAATGAAAAGTAATGCGGTGCAACCCAGTATGTTTTTGGTTTAAAAAAAAGTATGCAACCCTAGCTACTCGTGAATCATAGCTTTGAAATATTGTCAGGTCTTAATTTGAAACTTGGTTTGATACATCGCAATTAGTGGTTAAGTGATTAATATTTAAAAGATAAATCCAAGTGTCATTAATACGGATGAAAATTAGAGATAGGCCCACTCTTGACTTTTTCACTTCTCTCATTAATTTTTGCAGATAATGAAGTTTGTTTGTATATATATATTTCCTCATATGAGATGGGATCTGAAACCAAATCATGCATATAAAAAACACAAATTACTATGTACACTTGATGTTGCATTTGGTCAAACCATCCACATAACTCAAATAAAAAAGAGAGTAATGGATAAAGGAGTTCACCAACCCCCAAACAACCTCTTTAGAATCGTTGCGATAAAACATTAAAAAAATCTTGAACAAACCTTTGCATTTGATAAAACCTAAAGCCCGGCTCATATTGGATAAGTCATAAAAGATAGAGTTGGGCTTTTTTTCTTGTAAATTACTCACTTCATCCCACAGCAAGATCTCTTTTTTCTATTTTGATCGTCTCACTCAAAGGATCCTCTTTCCTTTTTTATACATATGGGACCCACTCATCCCCTCTAATACAATTAAAACATTGGGTCCATACTCCCACTAATACAACTACCCACTACACTTTAAATAATAATACTCCTTAATTCACGTGCCAAAAAGAAAAAAACTACCCTTGCCGTGAGACGAAGGGAGCATGTGATTTTTTTAAATTTAAACATCTTAGCAATATATATAATATATAAAATTGGAAGGAGAATCACAGAGTTTACATCATGAACCCAATTTACACAAGTGTTTGTGTAAAAGATAAAAGTAAAGATAGAAGCATCAAATTATTCAAGTTCAGCTCAATTACTTATCAAATACTCTCTCCTTCTCATTCAAAGAGAGTCTTTTTTCCATTTTGGTCGTCCCACCCAAAGGGTCTCATTTCCTTTTTTTACACACATGGAACCCACACACTCCCTCTAATACAATTAAAATATGGGGCCTACACTCCCACTAATACAACTACCACTACACAGTTCAATTACTTATCAAATACTCTCTTCATCACATTCAAAGAGGGTCTTTTTTTCCATTTTGGTCGTCCCACCCAAAGGATCCCCTTTCTTTTTTTACACACATGGAATCCACACACTCTTTCTAATACAATTAAAATATGGGGCCTACACTCTCACTAATACAACTACCCACTACAAATTAAATAATAATACTTCTTAATCTACGTACAAAAAATCAAAAAACCCTCTTACACTAGAGCGGAGGGAGTAAGTTTAGAATAATAATTTGAAGCTAGATAATATTTCAAAGTACTCTTTAATGTCTACAAGGTCAGTTTGATTTATTTACACCTGTAGCTATAGAGCATTGGCTGATACATATTGATGCTTACTCACACGCATATACTATTTCTTGTGCAATTAGGGAAATAGTAACCAAACTAATGTTGTTTGAGCAACTCAACCACCCTTCTCATAGAAGGTCTACTCATTGGTAACTCCGCAGTGCAGGACAAGGCCACATTAAGCATCTTCTCCACCTCGTCGTAATTGATCGTCGATGCATCCATTCGAGGGTCCAAGACTCGATCCAAGCTATTCGTGTCGATTCCATCCGGATGATATGACAATGCAATCTCCGTTACCCACTTGACAATGTTGTTGTTCTCACCAAAACACGGATCATTTGCCTTTTTTCCGTTCATTAGTTCCAACAACACCACACCAAAGCTGTAAACATCGCTCTTTTCGGTCACTTTTAATGTATATGCATACTCTGAAACACAACATAACGATTATTATAAGTAAATTACTAAGCTCAATGAGAAACTAGATGAATATAAGTAAACCCTAAACAAACAAATGATGATATAAGTTAACAAAGCATCTCACCGGGCGCAATGTAGCCATAAGAACCAGCGACACGAGACATGACTTGATCATCGCCCTCCTCCGAGTGTTGTCTCAATATCTTGGCCAAGCCAAAATCCGCGACTTTGGGTCTCATTTCCTCGTCCAACAAGATGTTGTTAGGCTTTACATCTCGATGAACGATTGGAGGAACGCAGTCGTGGTGCAAATACGCAAGTCCTTGAGCTGCACCAACTGCAATGGCAAACCTTTGAGGCCAATCTAGTGTTAACATTCCACCCTTGTCTCCATACAACACATCCCCCAAACTCCCATTCTCTATGTAATTGTACACAAGCACCATAAGATCCTTACGCACACAACTAAACAACAATCTAACTATATTACGATGTCGTATTCGTCCCAATATCTCCACTTCTCTCCTAAACACCCCTTCCGATTCCGCTAATTCCTTTTCCTCCCACAGCCTCTTCGCCGCTACCATCTGGCCACTCTTCAACCTAACCCGGTAAACCCGCCCCGACCCACCCGCCCCAATAAGGTTCTCTTCTATCAACGAGCCTAACACTTGCTCCTCGTCAAACCCGACCCGTTGAAACGCAGTGATTCTCCAATGCTTTCGACTACCAAAACCAAAACGAATGAATTTCTTGGTTTTAAATAGGAGCCAAACAAGTAGGATCACGAGTACTAATGCAAGAGCTGATAGAACCACCACCATCACCAAGCTTACGGGTTTGGATCCGGAGCACGGAGGGAGAGGTTTAAGATCCGGACTACACAAATCCGGGTTACCCGTTAAACTTGACAAGAAAAACTTGGTATCAAATCCAAGTGGCACTCTTCCTTGAAGCCTATTGTTGGAAACATTGAACTCGATGAGCTTGAGTTTCGTCAACTCCGCCGGAATTTCGCCGGAAAGTAAATTGTTTGAAAGATTCAGGGAAGTCAGCACAGGCAGATCCCCCAATGCCGATGGAATATTGCCGGAAAAGTAATTTTCCGACAAGTCTAACTGCGTTAACTCTTCCCATGCAACGACGCCGTTCGGGATTTCTCCAGTGAACCGATTGCCTTGAACGTGGAGCTCCTGTAACTTGATCAAATTAGTAATACAGGGAGGCAGCTCGCCGGAAAGCTCGTTCAAACTCGAATCGATTTTTCTCAACTCCTGCAGGCCGCAGATTTCCGCCGGGAATTCGCCGGAGAATTTGTTGCCGGAGATTAGCAACTGTTGAAGCTCCTTCGCCGTTGAAATTGACGGCGGGATTGAACCCTGTAATCTGTTGTTGGAGAATTCGATGTATTCGAGCTGGCTGGAACTCCACATCCCATCTGGGACTACTCCAGATAGATCATTTTCTTGAATTCGAACGTATGTTAAACTGTTGCAATCATTGTATGATTCTGGAATTACACCGGAGACTCTGTTCTCAAACAGGATCAAAAACTGAAGCTGCTTCCCGTGGCATAGATGCTCTGGAAATGGGCCTTCTATGTTGTTACTGGAAACATCAATTTCTTCCAATTTTGAATTCTTCCCCAATAATTCTGGAATAGAATCCGTGATTCTGTTGTTGAACAATCTCAGTTCAATAAGATTGGGATTCAGAGCGAGAATTTCCGGTATTGCCCCTTCCAAGAAATTATCGTTCAGATGGAGTGATTCCAGATGCAATCCGGCCAGACTTTCAGGGATTTTTCCAGTGAGATTGTTTTCCGAAGCGTCGAACCGGAGTAGAGAAGTGAGATCGGAAAATGTATCCGGCAACTCACCGGAGAGTTGGTTGTCGAACAGTTCAATCTGCTCTGCTTTCTTCAGCTTCCCAATACTTCTGGGGATTTTTCCCGTGAGTTTATTGTGCGACACGTCGAGGTTATTGATCGAAGCGAGATCTCCGATGGAGTCGGGAATTTCTCCAACGAAGTTGGTGTATGTCGAGACGAGGGCTTCAAGTTTTATCAGACGTCCGATGTCGGAAGGTATTCGACTGGGGAGGAAAGGGTTTACAGACAGAACCAACTGAGTTAACTCAGTTAAATTGGACAGGAACTCCGGGATTGACCCGTTTAGCAGGTTCGACCCGAGATTTAGAATCTGGAGCCTCGGTAGATCCACCAAACTGGACGGAACTTCGCCGGAGAAATTGTTGAACGAGAAATCCACCGCCGTCAAATTCACGAACTGCGAACGGAACTCCGGCAATTCGCCGACGAAGTTATTGGAGGAAAGGTTGAGAGACACCAAATGAGAGCAGAGAGAGAGTGAATCAGAGTAAATGGTTCCGCCAAGAGTATTGCCGGAGAGGTTGAGACTCCGGAGGGTGGAAATCCGGCAGAAATCCGCCGGGAAGATGCCGGAGACATTGAGGCTGGAGAGGTCGATGGAAACGACTGTCTGATCCAGCGGGTCGCAGAAGACGGCGGTCCAGTTGCATGGCGAGTTGGGGGGTGAGTCGACCCAATCGTGGAGAACTCGGAGCGGGTCTTGGAGCTGGTTGTTCTTGACTCGGAGTAGGATGGCAGCGTCCCTATTGGATGAGAATACGAAGTGAAGGAAAGAGAGGAATGAAAATGCCTTTATCAGAAGACTCATTTGGTTGGTCGTAAGGAATGGCAGAAAATCACAGGTTTGAAGTTGGAAATGTTTCATTTGCTGCAGTCTTAACTTCGTCCCTTTCACAATTTTACATCTAACAAATGTTAGTTTAAGAAAAAATATTATTATTTCCACCCAGAATAAATAAAAAGTATGATATCTAACTATTTAATTATCATATTGTTCTGATGTGTTCATAATGATTAAACAAGGACTCAAAGTCCAAGTAGTGAGTTGGCATTGTATTATTATCTCACAATATATGAATATGAATAGTAAGTATATTATTTCTAGTGATTAGTTCATATAATATTAAGTACATCTAAATTTTAATTTTAAAATAAGAATTTACAACTATTTAAATAATGAACTACTCCCTTCATCCTTGTTGTATTTCGTAGGGAGAAAATTTTGTTTTTTTAAATATAAAATACTCCCTCCATCCGCCCAATAAGTATACAGTTGTTTTATACACGTGGATTAAGGAGTACTCCTCCGTCCACCTAATAGATATACATTTGTTTTTTACACCGTGTATTAAAGAATATTATTATTTAATGTGTGATAGATATTTGTATTAATGAGGTGGGTGAGACCCATATTTTAAATATATTAGTGATGTGTGTGGTCCCAAAGATTTAAAAAGAGAAATATATACCTTTGATACTGATGCCTAAAATAGCAAAATGTATATCTTTTTGACGGACGGATGTAGTATTATTATTTAATACTCCGTATTTAGTAGGTAGTTGTATTAGTGAGCTGTGTGAGACCCATATATTAAATGTAGAGGAAATGACACATATTAGCCACTTTCACTTAAAAATAATTTTTTTAGCCACCTATATTAAAAATAATTTATTATAGCTACTTTTATTGGAAGTGGTCAAAATGTCCTTTGAAAGAGACTCACTAATTACATGTTTAGGAATCTGATGCCTCTCTTTTTGACCAAAAAGTACAAAAGTACAAGTACAATAATTTGTTTTATAGTCTACTGAATGCATTAATTTGTTGTTTTCACATGCCTCATGTATGTATTTATTTATTAAAATGCAAACAGATACATTCTACGATTTTTTTCTAGGGAAAAAACATATAGGCCGAATATAACAACTATTTGGGCTGAATAGAAGACATGTATGCCGAGTAAAAGAAAAAATTTATTCGTATGAAATTTTTTTCTAATTTTTTTTGAAAAAAAATAAATCTTGGCCGAATAGAACAAACCATTTGAGCCGAAAAGAATATATGTAGGACGAATAGAAGAAAATTTTTATCCATATAAAAAAAAATTCATAATTTTTTCTGGAAAAAAATATAGGCCGAATAGAACAAACCATTTGGGCCGAATAGAAGACATGTAGGCCGAATAGAAGAAAAATTTTATCCGTATGAAATTTTTTTCTGAAAAAAAAAATAGGCCGAATAGAACAAAACACTTGGGCCGAATAGAACAACTATTTGGGCCGCATAGAAGAAATGTAAGCCGAATAGAAGAATATTTTTATCCGTATGAAAATTTTTTCTAATTTTTCTGAAAAAATAATATAGGTCGAATAGAACAAATTATTTGGGCCGAATAGAAGACATGTAGGCCGAATAGAAGAAAATTTTTATCCGTATGAAAATTTTTCTAATTTTTTCTGGAAAAAAAAGGCCGAATAGGCCAAGTCATATAGCCGAATAGAAGAAATTTTGGGCCGAATAAAAGAAACTTAGACCGAATAGAATAATCAATTTTTTGAAATTTTTCTATAATTTTAAATGTGGTCCCACCCACCACCATTTAATGCGGTCAACAAAAACATAATGATGGCCTATGATTTTTGTCCTTTCTCCTGACAGTTATGAGGGTAAATTGGGAATAACCCTTAATAATGGCTAGAAAAAATTATTTTTTATGTAGGTGGTCAAATAAAATGTAACTTAATGCATAGTGGTCATTTAAAATTTTGTACTTAAATGTATTAGTGATGTTTGTGAGTCTTATGTATTTAAAAAGGAAAATGTATACCTTTGGTGCGGACACTCAAAATATCAAAATGTATATCTTTCCGGCGGATGGAGAGAGTATAAAAGAGAACAAATATTTTAGTTAATTTAATAAAAAATGTGTTTAAAATTGTTGGGATGTATAAAAAGGTGTATTACTATATTGTAATGTGCGTATAAAGTAGTATTATTATAGTGTAGTGTGGTGTGATATAGTTTGTTGGACAGATTATAAAGAGTTAGTCTTTTGTAAATCGGGTTTACATCATAAATCCTTATAAACTCTGTATTTTTTCTTAATTTAAACATCTTATCTATACATAGGGTAGGAAATCCAATTTATATAGGTGTTAGTAGATTATAAAATGTGAAATGCATTGGGAGAATGAAGAGAGTATTATTTTTGTTAAATAAATTATAAATATTATAGTATTAAATACTTGCATAATCGAGCAATAGGGCATACTTGCTGCATTTCTGAATTGAACCAATAGCAAATAAACAGGTCTAACACTCCTCCATCTTAATTGAATTTTCATCTTCACCTAAATACAAAGTTTAAAAATATTGTTTTAGGAGGGTGTTGTTATATGAAACTTTATTAATAACATCCAAAAATTATAAAAATATCTCAATCTCAATTTAAAAATCAACCTAAATCACTTTTCACACGTAATCATCTGTCCATTTTTTGATAAGTTAATCTGCAAACTCACCCCTAGAGATAATTCTCTAACCCAAGGATTGTCACGAATTGTTGTCCATTTATTTTGTAATTTAGTTTTAATATATTGTTGAAACCCTCGTTGCAATCCACATATTTTTGCAGGATGCAGTGCTGCAAATTTAATGAAATCAATTAGTTTTCCAAGAAAATAACACAAAACGATTCAATACAAAAAAGGCAAATTATTAAAAATATGTTGTATTTATAAAGTAGATGCATCTTCTATTCATATGTATTATGTTAATATATATATAAATAAATTTTAATTTGTGGCAGTGAAATAGCTGATCTAGGATTAGGTGAGAAATTATAGTAGAATTGGGTGAGATTTAATAAATTTGTATAAGGTTAAAGTTGTATTTTTACAGGATTATTTAAAAAAAAAATTAGTCAAGTGGCAATCATAATGCCTTTTAGAATTGATTTCTTGTATTCCCAGGTGTATAAGGTGTATAAGGGTATAATCACTCCGTCCGCTATAAAGGTGGACATTTGCTTTTTGCACGTGGATTAAGGAGTATTATTTAAGGTGTAGTTGGTAGTTGTATTAGTGGGATGTAAGAGTCCCATAAATTTATTGTATTAGTAATGTGTGTGGGTCCCATGTGTTTAAAAAGGGAAATGTGGACCTTTGGTGCGGACGTCCAAAATAGCAAAATGTGGACCTTTTGGGCGGACGGAGGGAGTAATATTTTGTTTTTAAAGGTATACACTCTAATTAATAAGAGTATAATTTTTTTCATTGAAAAAATCGGTTGAAATATGAATAATATAAATGTTTGAATAATTTTTTTAATTAATAAAGGGTATACATTTTAACTAAAGGAAATAACTTTTAAAAAATACGAAATTTGAGGGTACGGTGTTTCGAGATACGCAAGTTTTACTCACCTTTTTATTTTACAAATTTGTTGACTTTATGTTGATATATTGTCATTTTAGATAAATTACAAATAGGTTATGTGAATTAATTAAGGGTGTTATTTTCTAAGATATAATGTATGTATAAATATTTTTTTTGGAATTTAACTATATTACTATATTTATATTTAGAGAGTGAAGAGTATTATAAAATAAACGAAGAAAGTGTTAAAATTGTAATAAGCCTAAGAGATTATTCAATTTGGATTCTATATTCTATAATGTGATTCACCCCTTCTATATTGTACCATGTGATTCACTCCATATGAATGTTAATCTTAGCTCAAGTTTAGCAAAATGATACGATCCTTACTCATTTATCATGTGAATTTATCTAAGTGAATGTGCCTTGAGACACAAAAAGAGATAAAGGTGATGAAAGTGGTTTCTTATACTTCGGCGAATAAGGAAGCTTAATCTGAGGAATGCTATGCACGAGAATGGATAACTGTATTGCCAATTGCATAGACAGTGAGTATCAAGGTAACTCGAAATAAGAATGTTGAACTGTGGTAAGACATATATTTATGTACCTGAAAAGGACTAGAAATTATATGTAGGCTTACCGGACAGATTCGTTGCTTCTTATGAGTTACGTAGATTCGGATTTTTCAAATCAGATAGGGATGACAGTAAATCCACCTCAAGGTTATGTATTTAATTTTAGGAAGTAGAGCCATAATATGGAGGAGTGTTATATAGAAATATATTTCGGACTCCGGACTCCATCATGGAAAGATGATAAAATTGAAGTCTATAAGGCAGCCAAAGTACTATATGACTCTAGAAACTTCATGATAGACTTTGAAGTATTTCTAAGTTTGCTCAAGATTATCACAATTTAAATTAATGATATTGGTGCAGTTGCAAACTTGAAGGAATCACGAGTCCATAAGGCAATTAAACACATGGAGCGCGAGTACCACCTGTTACGAGAAATTGTATGATGAGGGGAAGGTTGTTATCGCCTAGATTGCATCGGATGATAACCTAGTAAATCCATTTACAAGGACCTTAAAGCGAAAGCTTTTGATGGTCGTGAAGTAGGAGTGGGAATCAGATGTATGGCAGAAGACATGACAACATAGTCTTTTAGTATAAGTGGGAGATTGTTGGATTGTATACTAAAAGTCTAGCTTTTTTGTATGAACAATCTTATAACAATTTATTTGAAATGAGAATCATATGATCAAATGATTGCATCTTTTAATTTATTTATATGTTCGATGAAATAGTCCACTTACTTTATACTGTAGATAATATGTTGTGTGACAACACGCGGAAGATCATATTATCGGTTTCCTTATAAAGTATAAACAGATGCTCACAACCGAGATAGACGGGGACTCTCTATCGGGATGGTTGTAGTGTGGTTTGGTATTAGTTTGTCTTGGCTATAGAATCACATTAGTGCACTTGTGTGTATTGAGCAGGACCGCATGAGATCGTTCGACTTATACTGACTTATAGGAAAACTTTATCTCTGTTATTATGGAAGTTCGTGCTCTTAATCCCTATACAATAACCTAGACACGTAGGGCAGTATGTATTTCTTTGATTCATCAATGGGTGAGATTTACATGTAATTAAATCAACAAACTCGATGAGTTGGGAAGTAGTGTTGTCTCTATGGTGTGCTGTTGATTGTAGAAGGAATCCGTGTCCGTCATAGGTTGATGATGTCCCCTTGAGGAGCTCATAAGGATTATCATATAAACCTTGCAGGTGGAATTTATTCCGGCATGATAATGAGGTTGAGTGGTACTACTCTTGGATGAGATATTAATTAATTGAGTTGTCAGTAACTTAAATTAATTAATGGACATTGTATATCTTAAACATGGGGAGACTAACTGGCTCATAATAAGAAGGAGCCCAAAATATAATTTTGGGATTGGAAAGACAGTGCAGTAATAATATTTTAGTGGAATATATTATTATTATTGGACTTAAGTATAAGCTTTGGGCTAAGCTTGAATACTTAAGCCCAATAGAGGCCCAACCCAATTTCTCCTCCTGGTCCATGCTGTAGCCCATGTATATAAGTCACCTCAACTTATCTGGAACCCTAATCTAATTCATTATTCACGTGTGATGAGGGTTGAGAGCAGATTGAGGAGGTCTCGTAGATCGTCGTCCACACGACGTCGAGATCGGACTTGGGACATACGGCAGAAGATCAGAAGGTAGTTTGCTGCTGCTGTCTATCACTTTGTGAAATTTATATAAAATCCTACAGTGCTCAGAATTCGATGATCAATATACTGACGGAAAGCCGTTGAAAAGAGGATCGTCTGAACATAAAGATCATTCAATTTTGAAATCAGACGAGGATGTTATTGCCATTCTCGTGGGACTGCACAATCTGCCAGCGAGAATCCTTCATCTTCTACATACCCTGGTGAACGGTAATCGTTTCTATGATTTATTGCTTCCGCTGATATTAGAAACATATGGATCCCTAACGGGTCACGTTAACCAAATGATCCAAGCGCCAACAATGCTCGCTACAGCAACTTCTGGCATTGCAGCATCATTACTCCCAGGAGGTCGAACATCGCACTCCAGATTTAAAATTCCAATAGACGAAACTAGCGTTGCAACATGTAACATAAATAAGCAAAGTGCATTGACACATGTTATTCTAGCGGCTAAATTGATCATTTGGGATGAAGCTACTATGGCGAAATGTACCATCATCGAAAAATTCAACGAAATGCTTAAAGATATCATGGATTCACCTTTGAACTTTGGAGGCAAAATTATCGTCTTCGGAGGTGACTTTCGTCAAACGCTACCTGTTGTTGTACATGGTTCAAAAAGCAACACCATAAACTTCTCTATTGCAATGTCCCCACTTTCGAACACATTTGAAAAAAATTAGGCTAACAAAAAACATGCGCACAACAAGACGTTGAATTTTCAGCATATATACAAAACATCGGTGACGGCATTGGGACCACAGATGACCAAGGCGAAATACATGTCCCCAACACTTGCAACATTCCTTTCTCTAATGATGTCGAATCTATAAATGCCTTGATAACTGCAGTATTCCCAGATATTGCTTCCCCTGCTACTGAATGCTCCTCTTTTATGAATCTGGCTATTTTGACCACCAGAAATGACTTGTACACGAAAAAAATGATATTTTGATCAACAGAGCACACGGGGATGAGGTAACATATTATAGTTATGACACAAGTACGTCTACTTACGTTGCTCCAGAGCACCAAGAATTATTCCACTCTTTAAAACCACAAGGCTTACCTCCACACAAACTAACCCTGAAGCTAAACGCGCCCATAATGTTGCTAAGAAACATCAACCCAAGTGAAGGCCTATGCAATGGTACTCGCCTACTTTGCAAAGGTTTTGGGGAAAATGTTATCTACGCAGAAATCTCTTTTGGTACACATATTGGAAAGGCTTTTTTCATACCTCGCATAACATTAGAGGCCCCATCAGACAACTTTTCCTCTATTTCATTTAAAAGGAAACAATTTCCTATCCGATTGTGTTACGCAATGACAATAAATAAAGCACAAGGGCAAACGTTGGACTTCGTTGGTATTTACTTAAAAGAGCATGTTTTCTCACATGGTCAGCTATATGTCGCCTTCTCAAGAACAAAAAAAGCAGACAACATGAGGATATTAATTAGACCATCACCCCCCTTTATGCAATTAATCAATTACACAAAAAACATAGTGTACAAGGAAATATTGGACGCCTCCAAGGAAAACTAACATCGTCTCAAGTTTCCCAAGCAGTTGGTACAATAATACAACAATATTACTGCAGTGAAATTGTACTCGCCCACTACACAGAATTTAACTAAAGAACCGAATAGACATCCTGACGCTTCTGTCATGATTTTTAGAGTAAGTTTGTACTATACAAAACTAACTACGTAACACTTATTCGTAGTTGCTTCCACAAAAAATACCGTTCATCTACATGTACACATTCCAATTTCCCCGTACAAAACACGTATTCAAATTGAACACATGGCATACACAAATAACACTTGTACACTATAAACTCTACTTGAAAAGTTAAAAGTACAGCTTCCCATTTATAGCATGTTTTCTAAAATAGACATCTTTCAAACAATTCTAACTACATTATGTTTTTATGTCGCAGGTACTTCATTGGAATACTTCCAAGACTTCAACGTCAGACTCCCACATTCTCCCTGAATCCAATAAAAAGCAACGATAACTACAACTTTTAAAATTATGTGCACATAAAAAATTTAAATTTACACCTCTTTAAATTATTATTTACACAAAATTATAGTTATATAAAAGTATTAGTATTATACTACTACTGAAGTATTACATAAAAATAACACAACCTACAAGCTGTAATTATTATAATTGCACAATTCATATTCACTCTAAAAATAATTCATACTTTTAATTTACACAACCACTTATTAAAAAATCAATGACACCTAATTTGATAACTTAATTCAATTACGTGCAAAAATATTTTCATATCAAATTTATAAAAAAACAAACTCCCCTATGTAACGCATTTATAAACATTACTTACAGCTAAATGGAAGAAAAGTGTACTCCCCTTAGACAGCTACACACAAACATGAAAAATTGGATTGCTAAGGTAGTTGTCACTGAAAAAACTCCGAGGCGCCAGACACATGGTGGAGTGCAAAAGAGGCTTGTATTTGTTGATAACCAGGTTAGCTCTTTATTATTTACCATTCAACAATACTCTGTTACCAGTTAACAAATATTGGAAATTGTATGTTAGAATAACAGTATTCAAGGAATTGCCTACGGAAACAACATTAACAGAACAGACACTCTATTTGATGTTGGCAAGACCTACTACATTGGAAATTCTAGAATAAGACACCTTTCTGCAAGCAGTCCTTCAATGTGCTCCTCAAAATACGAAATTCTCCTGAATTTCAGCACATATATCAACTCTGTCGACGAGCAATACGAGCTCCCAATTGAAAACCTATACAACATTATCCATTTGCTGATTTGCACCGGTACGCTGATACAAGAGACACCAAGATCAGCTACGTTTCTCTTCTCGACATATTTTACCATATTTTATTATAGATTATACATGATTTACATGTAACAATGCTAAAATTACATAATTTGCTACTACAACATATTCTGCATAATATTCACCTGCTACCATAATTTATTCCACTTAATTTATCTTCACAATATCTAAATTATAACTCCAGTAACACCGCACATTATTACGTAAAAATAATATTATATATTCTTCATTTCATGTGCAACGTACAAACAGCTACTTCCCACACATGGAATACATATTTGTTAATTTTTTAATTCCTGCGAGTTGAATAATATTACATACTCACTTGCTAAAAAACCCATATTCCCATTTGCAAAAAAAAATTTTATATTCCAAAAAAAAGTTCTTACATTTGAGTATCCTAACTATCAACATATTCATCCTCACATGAAAACAGTTACATTGTGCTCTGTCATACACGAGCTGACACGTAGATACGTCGAAAAGAAAAATAATTATGTACAGGACTTTATCATCGTGAACCAAGAGTTTTACTACTCTATATACCTATGTGGACATACAATATATGACGTCTGCAGTTACATAAATGTACATAACTTTTTACACTTTGTTTATTGTAGGAAACGACCAACGTTGCTTACGTTGTGGGATGATTTCTTACTCAATGAAGGCCAGAGTTAGCCGGTAATGCTCAAAACATGTCAATCATTCTTGTCATGAGACTTCCAGTGTCTACATATTCAGGTCATAATCTCCCTAATTATACGCGAAGCAATATGAACTACCCCATACTTCAATTTATATTAAAAACTTTCCTCCTACAGGAATCTCTGTTGGGACTCTTCTAGAAAGCACTATTTTAATTGACCCGCCAATTTCCCAAAAAGTAGACCTTGCAGACTGGTATTACAATTAACAATATTATACATTATATTTACATAAATTTACTTTTAATGAATAAAAAGTCGTAATTCTATGACACATATTCCAAAAATTTCTTCATTTTTATTTATAAATGCTAACAATATTATACATATGTTGCACTATACGTTGACAGGCTGCAAAAAAATAGACAATACATTGAAACTGTCATCTCCGAAGAGCTATACAAAAAAGAACACCAGGTCATAGACCGTCCTTCAGATTCCAAGATCAAAACAATACATGAAAGCAAAAACTAGATGAAAACGTAAGCTAATGTTCACATGAAAAGTTTAGCCATACATTTGATGAAAGTATTCAAATGATTACACGTTTCTTTCATTGCAGGTAAAGTCTTTCTGGACACAGGGAACGTTACATATCAGCAACATATGACAACAGCTGTACTTGTTGATGTGCCCAGGATGTAACGTCCCCGGCAGTGCACTTTTGGGAATCCTATTTAACTGTCAATACTGCAAAAAGAACATCTAAGCCCAATACTAGTGTTCGTAACCTCAAATGTGCGTCATATTACATTACCCCAGGACACATTAAATATAACTTACTAGCTATAAGTTACAACAACATCTGTTCAACGCAGACTCTCTTTTCAAGCTGAGTTGGCAGATAGCACATACAACTTAACTGCAACCGTAGAACACCAGGAGGCTTTATCATTGTTAGAGAAATCTCCGGAAGAAATTATTGATTTGGATAAAATGGTACACTTATTCATTACTTCTCTTTAAGGATTTTTACACATTTATATTATATGCATGTTTAACTATTTACCTATATACAGCCAGAGAAAATTCAACTTATCCACCAAGCAAACAACAAAATAATAGGCCAACAATTATTGTTTCATGTGAGAAGATCAATTTTCACATACCGCGGACAATAATCCATTCGATATATTCTACTTGGCTTCATGCCAACCACCAGCGCATCAACTTCTACAGAAATATCTGCAACCAGTACTCCTACTGTAACAATGGCTACACAGACACATGTAGGATCATCTTTTGATACCCCATCTCCTACTGAGCCAACCACTGATTCGCCATCCTCATCTCGCAAAAGGCAGCATCAAAGCATCGAATAAGCTGGGTTTTCTCTGAATTCGTAGGTAAATACAAAACTACTTATGTGAATATCATATGCCCCCTTTTGACAACTCTACGTACAGGACTAACAGACTATTTTACCCCTAACTTCTATCATTTTCCAAAGCAGTCCACGTATAACATAAAAAAAATTTCATTTTGCTAAACTTAAATAGGAGGCCACAGGTTTTTCCAAAGGTCCAACTGCTAAGGTAGACATACTTAGAGTACCTATTTGTTGCAATACTGCCGCTAATACAGCCTCCTATTAGTTGCCTTAGTATGTATTACAAGTCAGATTACTACAACTTGAAATATATATCAGTTTTGAGAAATAATTTCTATTTCTCACTTTTGAATGTTGCGTTTTACATACTTTAATTAGTAACATACCACTTACATATAAATATAGCTCTACAATAACTTAACAAGTATAATGGTATGTAAGCTTGCATAACATGTTTTTTAATTATTTTTACTTGCTTAGACACTTAAACATAAGGCACTAAAACAATTAACTCACTTCGCTTACTCTATTCCAAAACATAATAGCTTTCAAAACATTTACTCATACACCGTAGGAAGGAAAAACTAATAAATCAGATATACAACACACAAGATACAACAATACAATTCAACGTATATTGGACATTACTGTTTTACTACGCCGAAACTTATTTATGCAACTACAAACTATTATATTTTCGGTACATCTTCACATAAAAATAAATTCATTACATTTGACGTTAAGGATGCAACTGTGTTACTATTATTATAACATGTTTGCATTTGTTTACTTTAACGAACTTGTACACCTTTTACAATAATATTTAGTCAACACAATAATGCTTTTAGCTCCTCCTTGGTTTTCTTTCCTATGTAAGAGAGGGGTCTGTACATGGGTGGGTGGTTGAAACGGAATCATCAACCTTGCTGGCCACATCCAATGATGCAGTCCCCTCTCTATGTCAATTGCATGTCATAAATGATGTCCTCATTTTAAACAGGTGTATGTGTGTGTGTGTGAGCATGTGTATGTGCGCGTGTATGACCACTTACTAAGGGGAGATAAATTCTCTGAAATGGCTATTCTCTCTAGCTGGAGACAGTTCGCTTGGTTACTTTAGGTGTTAGTCATCACTCATAACCACGTGCCACAAGAGTTCTTAAACAACCTTGTACATGCGGCTTGAACTGCTGTATATTGCTTACAATCTATACACAACACATGATTGAAGCAAGGATGAATTGAATATTAGTTAGTTTAATTGTATGTCACTGACCTAAAGAATGCCAACACAAATTGTGATAATTTTATGTGCCCATATAATATTTCTCCAAAAAAAGCATAATATGATATGCTTTGCTGCAGGTTTCTTCCAAAATAATCAATCCCCTTTATTTTCATTGCTATCCATGTCTTGCTTGTTATTAAAATATTTTTTTTGTTCTTACAATTTTTTATTTTTAATTTTTTTTGTTATTATCTAATGTGTGGATAAAAGAATTTTCTGTACATAAAGTAAAACATACAGTGATCATGATATATTTTTTGGACATCATAATTCACATGTTCATATATCTACTTCATTTTCTTTAATTTGCTTAATATTAATATGCCCTAAATGAATGTGGATCGCTTGATTCTTGAGGGGATTTTGGAAGTCCATCACAGAGAAAGTGGCTATTGTATATGCATTTTAGGGACCTCTTTATTATGTCTCCCATATCACCATTGTGGATTGCAAGATTGAAAAAAGTAAATAAGGAGGACCATGTTTCCTCTCTCTTGTGTGTGCATACCGTGAAAAGGATTTTTGGGTCAGGCAATCATTTAGTAACTTAGTGTTTGACTTTGAGATGAATTTAATATTTAATGGTCATCTCTCTAAATGCTTTCTTATATTATTCGACATTGAAACTTGTTTTATATTCCATATGTTATTTGTTAAATAAACTTGTGATTTGTGTTGTGTGAGTTTTTACATCGAAAATTGGTAAGGTATATTATATAGATATCCAGAACGGAGGTATGTTGAAACTAAAATAGAAGTAAAGTTATATACGATTTATAGAAATGCAGAGTGCAACCATATTCGTTTATCCTCAATAGCTCATTTGTATCACTAAATCTTGCACTAACGTACTTACTAGCCTTTTCAAATCCAATATTTACAAATAGAATGACCGTGACTTCAACCTATTACATACGGTAAGATTAAAGGTTACTTGTGGTACTATCATTGCACTGGATTGCTAATTAAAAAAAGTCACTTTATTCCATTAATTTATAACCATATTCAGTTATGTGAAAACTTGCTGAAACATTTTAATATCACTTTATTTTACAAAATCAAACACATTTACTTCGAAAATTCATGCATTTCTAAAAACTACTATTAAAATATTAAAAAAATTAATTGAACATAAAGGGTTTATTGTTATAGTAATCAACCCCAATATACATGCATCAAATGAAAAAATTACAAACTTTATTTAGATGAACATCAGCAGTAGAATTCATGTACGTACATTGTATATATTTTTGCCTTTTATTTTTATCTTTTAATGGAAATTTGCAGAGTTAATTACGTAGGATAACTTACTTCTTATTGAACAACTGGAGACAACTAATTTACAAAAGCAAAAAAACAAAACAAACATGTGTACTACCAAAAGCATACAAGCCTGCCTTATCCCCATCCAAAGTGTTGTCACTCATGCAAATATTATAACTTTTGATTAATGACACATAAACTAAATATGTGGCACTCAACCACTACATTACACTACTATGCAGTACCAGCTATTTTCACTATAAATAGGTAATATGTGTACAATCAAATGCACTCACCTACATCCTCACCAACTTTCACCACTCAAATTTTTTTACCAATACACTAACACAAATGGATACTAATTCGCATGGATGTTCTAGCTGTGGTCAGTGTTTATACAACGATTACTTTCAAGAAGAGGTTGAAGAGCTTATTAAAAAAATTCTTCAACACTCTGAATTAGCCAGCAACTTTCAACATCTACTACACACCCACCCAAGGCTACCTCTGCTGACTGAATTTGTGGCCGACGTAGAAAGAGAGATGAACCTGCCTCCTCCCCCTCCCCCTCCCCCCAGGCCCGACAACAGCCTAAATAGTTTTAAGTTGTTTTATGTACATACACTTCTCGAATCTGTAAACTCTATCCATTAATAAATTCATGTGCTTATATGTTCTTACTTTTATATTTTCAAATTTTACATTACAACAAAAACACAAATACATTTATAAATCACGTTTTAGTCCGAGTACATACCTTACGAAGTAAGGTTTTTCCACTAGTATATATATATATATATATATATATATATATATATATATATATATATATATATATATATATATATATATATATATATTATCATTTTATTTTATGTTCTATCTTATGGCAAAAACTCCTGTGCCCCGGGGACACGCCATGTCCCCATATGAACACAACACTCCCCCTGCATATTCTATTTAAACCTATTTATTGCTAGGAGTTTAAATTGCAAATGGACACGAAAATTGCAAAAGGGGCATAGTGTCCGTGGGGCACAAGAGTTTCACTCCTATCTTATCTTATTATGTGATTCATGGAACATCTTATATATACTAATTGCGAATACGCTGCTATAAATAACTTTTTAAAAGTATGAGGTGTCGCGATGTGGTTAATTGTCGTATTTTTTTTATTTTAATTTCATATATATAATCTTTCTACTTTTATTTATTTATTTATTTATTTATTATATTATTCATGTATATTTATAAATTAAATACCACCTTTAATTTTTTTAATTGGTTAGGAATACCTAATTAAACCAATCCATAAAAATATATCCAACTTATTATTTTATTATTAATCATGTATATCTTCAAATTAAACACCAACTTTAATAATATTTTTTGATTGGTTAGGAATAAATATTTTTATTTTTTATTTTAATATCACATGTAATCTTTCTTTTTTATTATTATATTACTAATGTATATCTTTATATTTAGAATTAAAAAGTAAACCTTAAAATTAAATAAATAAATCAATTAATAAAAATATATCTTCAAAAATTTTGAGTATATTCTCATTATTAAATTACAATATGCATTTAATATTGAATTATCTAATTAATTTTTTATAAAATATAATGCATCTGCATATTATGCGGGAATATATATGATAAAATTACAATATTCATTTAATATTTGATTATCTAATTAATTTTCTTATAAAATATAATGCATCTATATATTATGCGAAAATATGTATTCATTACGGTATAATTGCAAATCATAATTCTTATAGCTAACATTAAGTAAATCAATTACTTCCATCGTTATTGTCGATGGGAATAAAATATCGATAGCTTGACAATTCCATGGGTACTATTCGCGATATTTAATTATTTATCATTAAAAAAGTCCATTTGTAGGTGTTGGACTGCTGATTGAAAACAACTTCCCACTAACAATATCCGTCAATTGGCAAACTTATACGACAAATAATTTTATGTTTTTTTTTTAATAATTTTATTTATTAATTATCACTTTTTTATTTAAAATGTTATTACTATTCTTTTAAAATATTATAAATTGTTTATAAAATAATTCACAATACCATTATTAGTATTTTTTTATAAATTGGGTGTATTTTTCATTATAAAGATTACCATCACCTTTTTATTTATCTTACAAAAAATATTTTGTGAAATGACATCACACAAGTTCTTTTCATCTTTCAATATATAAGAGGGAATTACTTTTATTGAACTTAAAAAAAATCTACTTATTTTTATCTTTTGCATATTAAACTTTAATTAATTCATATTAATAATAAATTTATTTTGGATAACCCTTCTCTTCCGAAAAGGTGGACAACTTTTTTTCCAATTAAATTTTTTTAAAAAAATGTGTGATTTGGTTTTTCGTTTTAAATAATTGAAGTGTAATATGTTGCAGGTAGAAACTGAGATGACAATTTTGAAAAATAAAATGTATGAGATAATTGTTAAAGAGATGCAAATATGTAACCAGGTGTATAATGCACTATTTCGAGAATAACTACTCTTTAAAACATTAAAGGTTATTATTTAAAATAAATAGGTTACTCTACTTGATAGAGTTGATTAATAACAGTAATATTACTTTATGTACAGATGTTCAATCGTCTCTTATAATGTAAAACAAACTTTCGTTAACTAAAGAATAATCCTCAAATCCAATATTGTTTTTTTTTTTAGGTTTTTGGTAAGGTTGATTTTAGATTTTTATATTAAAACAATGGGTAAAATGTGTATTCTGAAATGTTTAAAAGTAGATATGCACTAAAAAAATTTAAATCGACGGTTATAATCGGAACTAGAATCGGCCAAAATAGAATGAGACTGGTAATATTTCGATTTGGTTCTAATTCCTCATTTTATGGGATCAGAACTGACTGTTTTCAGTTCAAACTTTCAATTTTTCTATTTCTTTTTTTTTTCTCTCTTTTAATCACGGTGTATTGGGAATTGGACTCGGCCGTTCAAAATCGTAACTGAAATTGCCCTAGGGCCAATTCGATTTTGGTTTCTAATTTTTGGATAACAGAACCAACAATTTCGAATAAAGTGCATGTCCGTATAAAGAAATGTTAATTGATGTGAGATAAAAGATAAAAAAATGAGAGAAAGTATTTGCGAAGGGAGAATATATAAGAATTGAACAAATTAAGAGACTATAGAATTGTAAGTGTATATGGTGTGTTTTTAAAATTTTCGTCGTAAAAATAAAAAAAATCTAACAAACATTTCTTTAATACTCACTTCATCCCAGTTTTAGAGGACCATTTTTCCATTTTGGTCATCCCACCCAAAGTGTCTCATTTTCTTTTTTACACATATGAGACTCACACATCCTCTCTAATACAATTAAAATATGAGACTCACACTCCCATTAATACAATTACTCAGTACACATTAAATAATAATATTTCTTAATGTATGTGCAAAAAAACAAATGATCCTCTTATATCGGGACGGAGGGAGTATATATGAGCAGGAGTGAGTAAAATAAATGTTCAAAGCTTAAACTTCACATTAAGTTATTAGCAAATTCCATTAATAATTAAATGCATAGAAAAGACAAGATGTTAGGAATCTAGGTATTCGATTGGTGGCAGTGGCAGTGTCACTGACTCTCTAGGTAAGATTGGGAAACTGGTGAAATAGCAGTCTAGATTAGGGGCTAACTAAACTCAACTATTTAATTTTATTTTATTTAATTTCACCACTAAATGCCAAACTCAGTCACCTCAAATCCGACTGTGGTGCGTGCACGTACTTTGACTCCAAATACTAGAAATCTCCACATTTTTATTTATTTATTTATATATTTATAACAACATTTGTAAAAAATATTTAATACATATCCATTTTCAACTTATATTCACACTTGAACTTTTATGGGAAAAAGGGTCAAATTATCCCCTTTAACTTATATCTTGGGTGCAAGTACACCCTTCATCTTTATTTTTGTTCAACAGGGCCCTTTTCTTTTTTTATTTGGATCAATTTGCCCTCTAATTTTCATAATCAACATTTATATACCCCTGTTTCTAAAATAAGCCAAACAGTGTTAAGTCTTAGTCAAAATCTCATCATTATTTCAACATGGTTTCAAGAAAAAATACAAAATTTGGAAGATTAGTTCTAATACTCCCTCCGTCCCGGAGATATTGACGCATTTTTTTTGGCACGGAGATTAAGGAATATAATCATTTAATGTAAAGTGAAGTGAAAGAAATAATATTTAATGTGTAGTGGGTAGTTGTATTAGTGGTGATGTGATGTGCGTGTGGGCCAATTCAAATAAATAAATTATTTTTGTGTGGGTCCCATATTCTTAAAAATGAAATATGTCAATTTTTGTGGGACAATCCAAAAAGAAAGGTACACCGGACTGGGAATGGACGTGTGGGTAGGGATAGGTTTCGTTATGAAAGAAAAATGCCTCCTCGCCACAACAGGCGGGTTTCGCTTACTCAGTCGTCGCCGATGATCTCTTGGTGAGGAGACATACTTTAGAAGAGGGACAACTAAAAGAACCCAATCGGTCCGGCCCTTTCGTTAAGTGAAATTCAAAGAGAAATAATCTGCTGGCAGCCCCCTTTCGTATCAAGATCTCAATCCGAGATCTTATATCGGTTCGATACGTCCACCTACGAGACTCAACTTTGCCTTTCACTATTATTATTCATTTTTCCAAAAGAACCCAAGAAAGAAAGTTTCCCTCCCCCTCTATCAAGCTTAAGATAGGGTCTGTGGCTGATTAAAAATTTGTAGGTAGCTTCATTCTCGCAACAGAAGGGCATATAGATTTTATTTTAGAAAATAGTGGGCATAATAGAAAAGAAAAAATGCTTAGTTGAACAAAATTAAAGATGAAGGCCATAGTTGCACCATGACATAAGTTAAAGGGTTAATTTGACCCTTTTCCCAACTTTTATAGATGTTTAAAAAAAGAAGATTTTTAATTTTAATGATAATTGATATTTTTTGATAATACATAAAGGCAAAAATTTGTGTGCACCGGGACGCACGACGCCTTTAGAATTTTGTATTAAATTGTATATCATTTAGTATAAAGATTTGTACACTTTATTTTCTGAAGAAAAAAATATTAATGAAAAGTATATACTGTTAGAACAAAATAGTATAACCTTATTAACTAAAGTGTATATTTTTTAGAACAAAACAATTTACCCTTACCCATAATACTAAATTCTAAAAGCGCGCTGTGTGTCCTCGAGAGACCAACTCATACATAAATTATATTATGTGTGAAATGTGTTGATAACAATTTTGAAATTAAATTGTAATTAAAGCAATTTCAATTAGGCATAATTTATTTTTTAATTAAAATTTACTTTTTATTCATTTTACGGAGGTTAATCATAAAATGACTTCGCAAGTGTTTATTATTATTATTATTATTATTATTATTATTATTATTATTATTATTATTATTATTATTATTATTATTATTATCTGTGACATCATGCATGGTCGAGACTTATGCATTGAGTAATGTCATCACATATGTATTTTAAGATGCGGTTAGTTTTTAAATTCACTTGAGTTTAGCTTTACATTTTAATTCGCTTTTCTTTATTTACTTACAAATAATAAAAAAAAATTAGAATTTTAATTTTATGTTGTTGAGAAAATTTGTGATGAAGGTATTTTTTTTACAAATAATAATAAAAAAAATTTGGAAGCTTTTTATAACGGTTAGAAGGATTCGGAAGAAACAAAGCTTAATTTAGAATGGAAGGGAAAAAAAAAAGCCCAAAATAAAATCACTTAGGCAGTGTATGGATGAATGGATTTGAAGGATGAATTTATAAATCCCCTCAAATCCATTCCTCATGTTTGGATGCCACTTAAAATCAACGGTTTTATAAATTCAAGATTTTAAATCAATGGATTTCAAATCATGGATTTGATTTTGAATTTTTTTAGTTGTTTTTTAATGGATTTCAAATCCTTACTCAAACCTTGTCATTTGAAATTCTTCCGTTGTTGTGTAATTAATTATATTAATATATAAAAATAGTATATAAAATTGATAAATTAATTAAAAATATATATTTATATATGTATTTTTTAAATTTTAAACTCTACCACCCAACCTATCCCCTACCCACCCCTACAACCACCCCACCTCATCCCCAATTTATTTTTAAAATAAAATTTTAGATTTTAATATATAAATAATATTTTATTATTTTTATTTATCATATATAAAATTCTATTTTTAAAAATAATTTTTGAATTATGAATTTGAAATCCTTTCAAAAATTCATAATTTATCGAAACAGTAAAATTCAAATAAATTGATTTAAAATCCAAGAAATTTAGGATTTGAAATGACTAAATCCAAATACAACCTTAAAGTGCATAAATTTCTGAGTCTTATTGTAGTGCACTTAGACGATATCATCCATTAGATCAAGTTTTTATTTAATGGTGCACCAGTGTACCTTAAATTTATAGGTTAAATGGGTAGTGGGGTGCTTTTATTATTATTTTATATTATTTAATGGTGGAGATTAATTTAAAAATTTATCTAATGGTTAAGATTATCCAGGTGCATCGGTGCACTTGGTGCACCCCAATCGGACTCTAAAATAAAATAATTAAAAATAAATTTAAAAACTACCCACTCACTTTTACCCTATTAACTACCAGGTGCACCGGTACACCGGGTGCAATAAATCACCCTAAATTTCTACTCACTTTCTGCCTGGCCTTTCATTTCAGGCCCAATATTTACTTAAATGTCAGTCCATTTGCATGTTTTAGTTGTCCCATTTGAAAGCATGGACCCTCCCTTTCTGGCATAGAAGGGGTCCTCCGTTGATAGGTGATCAATCCCATGCGAGTCCGTTAAATTACTTAATGGGCCGGCTGTTCATTTTAATTACTGGAATATTGGGCCACATATTTATTAAGCCCATTTAACTTTAAAAAAGAAGTAGCCGTGAGTTTTCTTAAAATTCTTTTGTGGCTAAATTTTGGGTTTTTTTATCTTCTTCTCATTTCTTCATCTTTTCAAAATTTTATGACTAATTCATTTCTTCTCTCCTATTATCCTCTCTCTCTATATAAACTCGTTCATTTTAGAATTCATAAGCCACAATTTTTATAGATTTTTACACACTTCTACACCTTTTTACCCATAGAAGATTGAATGTCTCGTAGAAGAAATTCGATGGAAGAATCAATCCATCTTGTATTATCTTTTTACATAAATTATGGATAATTTTATTGATATTTTTAATATTATTAATTTTATTATGAGTGACTAGGAATATGAATAGTATTATGGATTATTTTATTTATGCAAATTAACTTACTTTTTTTTTTCTTGAATTATACGCATGAATTTTGTTCGTTATATGCTAATTTGATGCATGGATTGTTGATTTATATATAATTTGTGTTAAAAATTTGTTTGTATGAATTATGTTCATGAGGACTTTTTATAAGGTGTGTAAAAAATGAATTCATTATTGTATTAAAATATTTATTGAGTTGATATTGGGTACCTAGATCCACGATTTTATAATTTAAAAGGGTCTTATTAAATACACACCCCATTAAAAAATATATTTATATATTAAAAAATATATTTTTAAATTATCTAAATTACTCTTAATTCATTAAATTAAATACACACCCCCTATATATTTTATACTAATTTAAAAAAAAATCCTAAATTAGGCTTATTTGGATTGAATTTGTAGGTTTGATGGTGATCTAATGGAAGCACTCTTCGGATACATTGCCACAAACAGAAAATCTCCTCGTGGAGACTGCAGATCGACGAGTACATTAGGCGAAAAATCGGGCCCTCCGACTGAGGTATTTATACCAATGACTATAGGTAGTAGCCAGTTATCGAATATCTACTAGGAGAATCGCTACACGACTACATCCATATACTCTTGAAGCAATCCAAACGAGCTTCACTCTGTTTTGTGGTTAATTCTAGTGATGATTAGCTTCATGTGAATCAAATTTGCATACTACTATAAATTAGGTTTTTAGCCGTGTAGTTAATAGTTACATATTTGTGAACAATATGTTTTACTCACACATTTTATAAGTGTTCACATGTGTCACTATAATTGTGTTGATAAATATTTTTAACTACACATTACATATAAGTGGGTGAATCTAAAACCTTTACCCATACTTATATGTGTCAACAAATATATATTTTATGTGAGACAAATTCCTTTGTTCACATCACATGTATGATATGGATGGTGATGTGGACAATGACATGGACGGTGATGTAGACAGAGATGATGATGTGGACATTAACGTGGATGGTGACATGGTTGATGATGTGGCGCTATGAATAATGGACACATGGCAACAATTTTGTGTGGCAAAATTAACATTATGTGTTGGTAAAAATCAATATTATTTGTGGTAAAAAGTATTTATATGTATAAAATTCAAGATTTATGTATAATTAAAAATATATATCATAATTTCATATAAAATAAAATTAAATTACATAAAACAATTTTATTATTAAACACATTTAAATTTACACAATTCTAACATCATCATGAATTTAAAAATAACATTTATAAAAATTAAAATTCAAAATAAAAAATATGAGACTATAAATAATCTGCTATTTAAAAAAAATATTAATAACCTATCTAGCAGATACAATAGTATTAAGAAAATCATAAACTGTACTAGTAGTTAAAGAAACACTATCACAAAATCATAGATCATAGGACAATTCGAGAAGCTTGAGCAGTGGTCTTCAAAAAGGCAGAAGGAGCTTGTGCAGTGCTCTTCAAAAACGTGAAAGGAAAAAAATCAACATTAGGCTGCCAAAATATCAACATGATTAGTAAATGGAAGAATAAAAATGGTAGACATATAATAACAACATCTATTAGCTTCACATTAACAAGGACACATTCATGCCATAAAAATAACAAACGGACTAAGGATTATAACTTGCTCTCAAATGAATTAAAAAATGAAGGGAGGTGCAAAGTAGACTACTGTATCTCTAGATCAAAGACTATAAATTTTATGAATATTATTTCTATTCTCTTATCATTATCACCACATCAAATTTTTTGCAATCATTTTTTTTCACTCACAATTATCGTTGTTCCATTCAATAAAAATTAATGGTTTCTATTAATTCAAAAAGAGAAACATGAAATCAAAGGTCACAATAAACCAAACAATAATTAACTTATTAGTTCTAAAAACGTCATGTTATTCATATTAAAAAATAAAATAAATGTGAAATGGAGATAAGACAAAATTCAACACTACACCCAAACAATAAACATATATCTTATATATACCAATTACAAATACGCTGCTATAAATAATTTTTTAAAAGTATAAGGTGTCGCGACGTAATTAATTATCGTATATTTTTTTATTTTTTTTAATATCACATATATAATCTTTCTACTTTTATTTATTTATTTATTATTATTATTCATGTATATCTTTAAGGAGTATATATTTATAAATTAAATACTACCTTTAATCATATTTTTTTATTGGTTAGGAATAGATAATCAATAAAATATATCCAACTCATTATTATTATTATTATTATTATTATTCATATACATTTTCAAATTAAATACCACATTTAATTATATTTTTTGATTTGTTAGGAATAGATAATTAAGTCAATCGATAAAAATATATTCAACTAATTTTCTTATAAAATGTTTAAACTGAGAATGTAGCATCAATATCATATCGAATCAGTCGAAAAAAACGAGTGAAGTAAATAAAATTACGCATACTAATATAATTTATTTTTTTATTTTTATTCTTACTTGGTTAGAAATAGATAATTAAATCAATCAATAAAAAACATATCTTAGAAAAAACTATATAAATAGAGAAAATATTGATTAATACACATAAATCGTGCATACTAATTCCTTAGAGCTATTCATATATATATATATATCTTCAAATTCAAATTTAATACCGCATTTAATCATATTTTTTATTGGTTAGGAATAATACTTTTATTTATTATTATTATTATTATTCATGTATATCTTTAAATCATATATGTATATCTATAAATTATATACCACTTTTAATTATTTTTTTGATTGATTATAATAATTCATCCGCGTATGAATTACGCGGGAATCTGATTCGTATATATATATATATATATATATATATATATATATATATATATATATATATATATATATATATATATATATATATATATATATATATATATATATATATATGGAAGATGCAAAAATTATGGAAGAGATTAATATTTGATATTTTCTCGGCGAAAAAAAGAAGCGCCATCGCGCGCCAAGATCTAAAATTTTTACATTTTTTATTTATAAACATATATTAACCATTAACAAGACGTGTACCTTATATTATATAAAAGGCCTAAAATATTTTCCTTAATTATAGAATATATTGTTTAAAACAAAAAATTTAATACTCATTAATACAATCTGATTATTTTTTTATTTGATAAATAATTTTTTTAATTCATGCACACCATATCACTTTATAATATAAAATAAAAAAATTAAATATCCTACTTATCATTTATTATTATTTAATATACAACTCACATAGTATAGTATAAATGATTTTGTGGCCTCATCTTTTTGTAGCATTAATTATAATTACACAATATCATATTATAATCCAAGAAGTAAAATAGATCGCAATAATAAAAAGTAAAAAATAAAAAGTAAAATTTCTATAAGCTTAGAATAATTTGTATTGTTTTAAAATGTAAATTTAATAAAAATTCATTTGATAAAACTAAGGAAAACCATTTTCATCCCCCCTCCCCCAAAGAATAATTTGTTATGTTTTTAAATGTAATGTTAATAAAATTATTTTTAAAATAATATTAGTGGAAGGAATACTTTATAATAATAGGCCTTTAAAAGTTGCATGTATAAGGGTACAATATTTTGTTCTAAATAATATACATTTTAATTAATAAGGATACAATATTTTGTTCTAAAGGATATACAT
Source organism: Pogostemon cablin (assembly GCA_023678885.1). Taxonomy (NCBI): domain Eukaryota; kingdom Viridiplantae; phylum Streptophyta; class Magnoliopsida; order Lamiales; family Lamiaceae; genus Pogostemon; species Pogostemon cablin. Next base: position 16,005,649 of record CM043000.1, read on the forward strand.
TTTTATTAAAAAAATTCAGAAAATAAAGGGTACACATCCTTATACTAAAATGTATATATTTAATATTAAAGGTATTTGGGCGCACAATATTTCAGAGGCACACAAGTTTTAGTCTTTATTTAATGTTTAATTAAAAAAAAATTCAAAATACTAAAATATAATAACAAGGTTGCTCCAGGTTAATTATTAATAATGGAAATTAGTATTTGTTTTAAATATGGCGAAATATTGGGTGAAATCTCATTAATTATCACCTTTTATTAAATTTTTTATTACATATTCTTTTAATATTATTACTTTTTATTTATATTATAAATTATTTACCAAATAGTTAACTGAATAATTACGATTTTTCATTAATTAAGTATTATTTTCATTAAAAATATTAAATATTATTATTTATTTAATGAAATAATTTTCGTAAGAAGGTCTCACACAAAATTTTCTTTTAAATATAAATTATAATAAATTAAGTAACTAAAGTAACTATTAGTTAATTTTTGCCTCCTCTTATGAAATTAAATAACTAGTATGTTGAATGTTGTAGTGTATTTTTTACAGGGGATATTATATTATATCAAACAATAAATATAATTCAAAATTTAAAATTATTTAAATTGAAATATTATGAATTCGAAAAATTGATATCTTTAAATATTTCGAAGATATACAGAATTAAATATTTTGAAAATATATATTGGTGATATAATAATAAATAAATGTTCAAATATCTAATCTAAATAAAAATAAAAATAGAAAAGAGTACGTATGATTTAAATATAATAAAATATAAAATTAAACGAATATGGTGGGATAACGTTTTTAAGAAATAATAATGAAATTATGACGTTTAAATGCACAATGGAAAATAATTCTGTATTAATATAATAAAAGATTCACAATTCATGTATGGTAAAGCTAAAATTAAAAACTTTTAATTTGCCACATCACCGTATATTTTCTTTTAGCCACACTTAATAATATATATAAATTATGTGGTTATATTAAATATTAAAGATTTATATATGTGTGCACGAAAGTAAAATATAATGTTATAATAGGACGTCACCTAAAAAATAGAGATAAAATTTTAGTGACACATTATTTTATTTATATTTATGTGAAGTTAAATCCAGTATTATCTGCAATAAATAGATAAATTTGTATTTTTGTGTCGTAATATTAATATGTATTATCATGTCATCGAGATACCAAAAATAATAGCAGATCACGCTCCATTAATTTTTGGGATTTAATTCGAAAAGTTTGTAGAAATTGCTAATTGTATTTAGCCACAAATATTAAATGTAAAAAAATGAATTAATAAGTCTCATGTCATTAATCACACATTTTAAAATTATGTGTCACAATTTAATCACACATCATATGTGTGTGGCCATGGCCATTTTATGTGTCAGTAAAAACAAAATTTCTTATAGTGGCATGATGGATCTGCTACTGCCAATCTAACAAGATAAAAGATTTGGGGTAATTTATCTTTACTAATCTTTACTAATACAGTTTAGTTTGCTGTCATATTTGTTTATCTTAAGTCTTCGACATCTTATATTCTAAGTAGTAAAATTTACAAAATGCTAGGGAGATTGATGCAAACCTTTCTAATAGTTGCGACACCCCGCATATTGAAGGTGAGAGCAGGGAGGCCCCGCATATTGGGGGAGAAGTATGGTGGGTTTTGCCTTTCTATTCCAAAACTAAAAGTTGCATTAAAATTATTGGCAAATTATGGTGTATATAGTGTATAAATGGGGTGTGCATCTCATAAAATTAAAAAAGGGTAAATTTAGATTTTCGTGATTGTGTATATAATAAAATTAGATTTAAATAATTAAAAAGAGTGTGTATTCAATAAAAATAAATGTGTATTTAATTGTACTCATTTAAAAAATGTAGCGGGTGAACCCAATAAGTTTAAAGTGCATAAATGGGTACACGAGTATTTGGAATATGTATTTTAAAATTGATTTAGGTTTAGATGGGATGAGGATGGACCCATCTTTTTTTTTTTTTTTCTAAACTTAAGGACTATTTCGTTAATTGGGAGGAATTGGAAATGGTACTAGCAGTGTAGCAGTGAAAAATGGTGAAGTGCATATACTCTAAAATTATAATGTTCCGTTGATAATAGAAATTACTATCCGCATCGTTAATAATTTTTGATTTCTTTATAATTTTTTTTTGGAATAGAATCATTTTCTTTAAATATATATATAGAGTAAAAATGTTTTGATATTTTTAATATTTCTCCATTATTAAAAAAAAATGAGAAACTCTCTTGTGAGCGGTTGTGAGACGGGTTGACCAATTACTAAAGTATGCTTATTTATAATTAAAGTATGTCAATAATGAATCATCATATTATAACACCCTAAAATCATATTTTAATTCATCATTTATCATATTTTAAAAAACATATTTTAACAACATTAAGCATACATTATGAATATAATAGACATACTTTAACACGTCTCACAAACCGTCTTACATATATAATGTCTCACAAGAGAATTTGTCAAAAAAATATTTATAAGAGAGAAAAATACTCCCTCCATCCCACTCAAAGAATTCATTTTTTCTATTTTGGGTATCCCACCCAAGAAATCTCATTTTATTTTTACAAGCATGGGACCCACACACCCACTAATACAATTAAAATATGAGACCAACACTCTTGCTAACATACACATTAAATAATAATACTCCTTAATGTACGTGCAAAAAGAAAAAATAACCCTTTGGGCGGGGCGGGACGGGACAGAGGGAGTATAAATAAATAAATTAAAATCTCATTTTTTTTAAAGGAATGACAATGAAAGTATACAAATTGGTGAGGAATTGGATTCTTAATTTTGTGGATATTAATGGGAATTAAAGCATTAAACCAAACATTAAAGTCTAAACCGTTTCTGATTCCACTCCTTTAAATTGTCAAACAAATTACTTCCGCAAGAAAATCAACTTATCCCTCTCGTGATCAACGCGATTAGGGTTTTTCAGGAAGGTGAATTCTGAAAGCAGACACAGGAACATACAAAGGCACATCAAATTAAGTATGTGGTGGAACGATTCCTGCTGCCATTTCAGATTATCTGACTACTGCCGAAGCAATCGCAGAAATCTGTCGTTTCTTGAAGGAGAAGGGGAGGATGGTCTCACAAATTGAGGTGATGGAATGGTGCAGTGAGGTGTAGTACGTATGTCTGTATGAGTAAGCCAATTATTCTTATCGAAATCTTTGGTGGGTATTTTTGATAGTCTTGTCATCTTTATATTTTGTAAGGTTTTTTCCAATGCCTATTTAGAATAAGAATAAGAATAAGAATGAATACCAATCACAATGGGTACTTAAGAAATATCTTTTGAGTTGCAGTTTAACACCTCAATAATGAATCCCACTAATGATATTAGACTTTCTGAAAGAATTATTAGTATGTGTTTTATTTGGAATGCAAAATATTCATTTGATTTGTAATTACTGATATACTTTACCTTTCTTGGATTCAAATGACTATCTCTCTGTTGTCAATTGTAAATGATGAATCTTGAATCCAAAGACTTTCTTTTGTGTATAATGATAGCAATGCTAGTTTATAGTCCAGCAGTTTTTGAGGTAAGGTTTGATTTTGGTTCTATTGGATATTACATTTTCACGCTTTGTTAGTTCGTTTCCTTTTTACCAGTATGATCCTTCTTGATGTTGGATTCTGTTGCTAAGCAATTAAGTCGAGAATGCTGGAGATGATAGGTTGAACTAAGATAAAGCAAATGTTATTCTTTCTGAGATTAATAACTATGAGCATAAATCAAATCTGGCTCTCTTTCTGTTTTGTTTATTTTCTGTGTTATGGTTTCCAGGTTGGGTATGAATGATTCATATGAATTATTTTGTTGTAGTTCAAATAATTGCTTCTTAAGTCTGAGAAACTGATATATGGAGTGTCCTGCTTAACAATTCCTATACCTTGAGATCACCTATATTTATCCTATCCCAATTTTTATATTTAATCTTACCTCAGCACTTTATTTAATCTTACTCCATCTATTTTTGCATTGTTTTGCTTTATTGATGTAGAGCCTTTTACCTACTTCCATTTACCTTTACCTTTGCTTTTAAGTTTTGCCTTCATCGGTGGTCAGGTATGATTTTGAATCTAATTTAAATTTGTTAATGATGATCCATTTAATATGAGAAGTGCATGCTCGATATTTCTATGTTCTTCCACCACTATGATTAGATCTTTGTCAATGCTTCAGCTATATAGGATATGCAAATTTAACTTTCAATACCAAGCCCTTAACATCTGTATATAAGTAGGAAAAAGTAATTTAAAAGTGAAAATAAAGATATAGGAAATTTCTAACGTGGTTATCTATCCAAAAATTTATTTAATATTAAAATATGTAACAGGAAATACCTATTGTTGATCCTAAGAAGCCTGGAATGTCTTTGAAATCCACAAAAGAAGCAGTAACTTTCTTTTCGAATATATCCTCAACTATTTCTTCAACCTTTGTTACCTTATTGAATGAAAGCTTTATCCTTTTGTTCACATTTGGAAAATCTAGATTAATAGGTCTTATATTGCCGTTTCATATAAAATATGATTGGCCACTTTCAAGCACATCGTTAAATTTGTCGATGATGTCATTGAACAAGGTGGTTTGAATTCGAGCTCCTAAAAGATGTTGGGAGATAAGGTAACAGAGATGTTTCACATTTGACAAAGGAATTACAATAATTTTTGAAAAAACTGACTTCATGATTAATTAAGATCAAGATCCGAATCCTTTAGGGTGTACTTCTCTTGCACCTTTCCGAGCAAACCTTGCTTTGGTGCACCATTCATCTTCGAAAACAACTTACTCTTCAAAAAGTTTGTCTTCTATATCTAAATCACCTTAAAATAAAATAAATTATCACATAGACATAATCCGTAGATGACAAAAATAATTTTAAAAAGTTTATGGATAACACCTTGGAAACAGGTCAGCACTTTAAGGTAAGAGTTGAGAAATAAGAAAATGCCTTTTTGGACTTGAGGGCCTTGCATGAGTTTGAGTTCTCAATGGATTCAAAGCTGATTGTGCTATTTTTTTTTTATTATTATTATTATTTTTGTAGTGTTTCTGTGAGTGATTGTGCTTTGAGGATTCATGGTATTCATAGGAATAATATTTGTGTTAGTATTTATGATTATAGTATCTAATTAAGATGCATGAATTCTTTTACTGAATTTTAAGAGCCAACTATGAGTCTATGCAAGATGAGAATAGCTAATGTTAATGTAATATGATTGTTTGTAATTGTAATAGGTGGAAGTGTTAAGGATGCAATGTTAATGATGTAAATGAAGGAAATAAATGGCATGCATCATATATTAATTTTATGAATACATGACCACAGTTAATGTATTATAACGAGTAATTCTGCAAAATGTGAAGATCCAACTATTGTGGAAGACGTAATAGGTGGAAGTGGTAAGGATGCAGTGTAAATAAATATATGGTACCATTAATGTAGCCAAGTATTGTGGAAGATGTAACATGTGGAAGTGTTGAGAATGCAATGCAAATAAATATATGGGTAATAATGAAATCTGGAAAATGTGAAGAGCTAATGTGGAAGATGTAAATAAAGTAAATGGGTAGTGATATAACTGGGAAAAAAAATTGTTTCTCACCTCCTTTGCACTCTTAAGATGTTAAGATAAGATAAGCCCCCAGGGCATAGCTCAAGTGGTAGAGGGGAGGGTGGAAAGACCTTCCAGCTGAGTTTGGTTGCTGCAGGGTGGGGGTTCGAATCCTGCCTTTGGCATGTATTTGGCCCCTTGCAAGCACAAGTTTAACAGTGAGCCCTCCCTATAAGCCACTTGAGGCACATCCTGCGATTTACCTCCTCCACCAATCCCCAGGGCAGGGGCGGTGGGGGCCCCTAATAGTGGGGTACACCATGTTAAGATAAGATAAAATTAAGATTAAGATTTACATCATTAACATTGCATACTCAACACTTCCACCTACTTATTTTATTTACGTCTTCCACATTGGTTCACATTTTGCATAATACATTAACTGCCATAATACATTACAATTGGCTATTCGCACACATGCTACATATCCCCACTGATATGATTCCACTGAATGGTTGGCCCTTGAATTTCCGTGAAAGAATTCATGCATCTTAATTAGTTATTATAATCATAAGTACCAACATATAACTATTATTCATTCAAATACCCATGGAAACCCTAAGACACAATCACTCACGGAAACACTACTATACAAAAATATCAAATTTGCACAACTTACCAATTTCGTACAATGACGGAGAACTCGAAAGTCTAGAAATTACCTCCAGTCCTTTTAAGGTATGTTCCTTTATTTAAAAGCGGTTAAAATGATTTTTGTCATCTATGGATTATGTGATAAGTTATATATTTTTTTTTATCTCAAGTGACTTAGATATTGAAAACAAACTTTTTAAAGAGTTGGTTGCTTTAGAAGATAAATGGTGTATTAAAGTAAGGATTGCCTGGAAAGTGCAAAAGAAGTACTCCTAAAGGGAATCGAAAAAATATAACTTTGAAGATAATCTTAATTGATCATGACAGTTTTTTAATTTTTTTAATTATTAATTCTCTATCAAATGCGGAACATCTCTATTTTCCTTATGTTCTTAAATTTTAGGGAGCTCGAATTTAGGCCACTTTATTCAATGAGATCATCAAAAAATTTAATGATGTGCTTCAAAGTGGGCAATCTTGTTTATGTAATAAAAAACCTATTAATCGAGAATAGCAAAGCGTGAATAAAAGGATATAGATTTCATTCACTAAGGCAACTAAGTTGAAGAAATAGATGAGAATATATTCTATAGCAAAGCGTGAATAAAAGGATAGAGATTTCATTTACCAAGGCAATTAAGTTGAAGAAATAAATGAGAATATGTTCTATAAGAAAATTGTTGCTTCTTTTGTTGATTTCAATAACATTAGGCTTCTTAAATTTAACGATTGCTATTTTCTGTAATACTTTTAAACATTAAATAAAGAGTGTTGTTAAATACACTCCCCATTTTATTGAATACACATCCTTTACTAAATACACACCCCCTTTAATTTTTATTTTAAATTTTATTAAATAAACATACTTCAATATTTCAAAATTAGCATTTTAATTTTATTATGGTGCTGTCACCAAAACCTTGCTACCAATCTTGCCGGACATTAGGGAGTATCTCACAACCTCCATTTGGCGTAGTTTTTATTTCATACGATGACAAGGAGAAAATTTTTCCCTTCAACCATAGACTATGTTCTGAATATGAGAAGTAAATGGAACTTGCCAAGCATTGGTACTAGCAGTGGGTCAGGATCACAAATTCGTGTGAATCCTTTTCCAATTCATGAACAAATTTATCTTGATATGGAAAGGTTTATCATCACCAATTCTGTTCATGAATCCTTTTCCTTTTCCAGTTGTGCCTTCTTATTTCTAATTCGCATGGCAAGATAACAACGAAAACCAAATTTTCTCAAATATAAACACAGAGATGGGGTAAAATAGCATGCCTTTTGCTTAATTGATTCTTGTTCGCTCTTAAGTTTGAGAATAGTGATATCAAATTCATCCCGGGCGTCCTCAATTTCATTACATGTGTTCCAACCCCGACAACCTTCATCCACATTTTTCTCCCCTAACCTTCTGGTTGGGGTCGTCATCATGTTGCGCTGGTCGGAATTGGGCGGCGGCGGTGGATGCCGCAATTCTGCAGGATGAAGACGAGCGGTGGTGGATGTCGCAATTCTGCAGGATGAAGACGATCGTTATTGAAGATAAACTGATGGTCTGTTTTGAAATGTGATGACGTGGCCCAGCAACGTAATTTAAAAGATTAGGGTTGTATTAAATAAAATAAGGATAATTTAGACTTTTAAAAATATAAAATTTAATATATATATAATAATGAGGGTGTGTATTTAATAAAAAAATGTGTATTTAGTGGAACCCTTGAATAAATTCTTTGATAGATCGCTAGCGGCATAAATGCAGCACCCTAGATGGCGAAAGTCCAGTAGCCGAAAGCATCACCAGCTTATGCTCTGACTCGAGTAGCATGGGACACGTGGAATCCCGTGTGAATCAGCAAGGACCACCTTGCAAGGCTGAATACTCCTGGTGATCGATAGCGAAGTAGTATCGTGAGGAAAGGGTGAAAAGAACCCCCATCGGGGAGTGAAGTAGAACATGAAACCGTAAGCTCCCAAGCAGTGGGAGGAGCCAGGGCTCTGACCGCGTGCCTGTTGAAGAATGATCGCCGTGTTAAAAAATTTCTATTTCTTTCTTTATAATTTGAAATTACTTTTTTCTATTTATGTACAAATGTTATATGTTTGGTATTGAAAGTATAAAATGCATATCCTATAAAGTTGAAGCAAACTGAAAGGACAACTCACAAAAATGAAGTCACCCTTCTAGAGAACATGTAAACATATTAGAAATTTTAATTATTTTAAATTATTATAATCATTATGTGTATCTCTTAGTTTTTCCTTGAGACATGATATGCAGGTCTAACACAATGAAGTTGAATCTATGGGGGGCCTTAGCAATCAAGGGCGAAGTATTGAATAAAATGACTATGTTAGAAATTATAATCGTTGCTTTATTATAAAATATCTTAACATTACTTTATTTTTAAATACATTATTATAAAAATATACTAGTATAACATCAAAACTAAATTAAATCTACTAGATTAAATCAATTTATCAATTTCGCAAGCAAGTTTTATTGAGATCAACCAAGAATTAGAACAAAATGTAGCTCTTGAAAAAAGGTATATATTAATAAATGAATTTGACTAACTCCTCCATTGCTAATTATGTGCTAAGCATATAGCTTTATGCACCAAATGTTTGGGTTGGTGTTTAGGAGAACGTATTTGCTAAGACTGATCCTAACTGATGGTGTGCATCAAGTTTATGTAATACTTTTTTAAAGCGCTGAAATTATCATTTGCTGTTCTGCTATGAGAATGTTGATAATATTTTTATGTACATGTTAATAATTATTTTTAAAATTAGAAATTGTTTTTTATTTTTCAATAAATTCATTGGCAATTCATTGTTTAGTTTTTGCAAATGAAAGAAGAAATGTGCAATTACTACATGACATTAGTGTCCAAAAGTCAAATTTCTGGTGAGGATGGACAAAAAAATTGATGAGCCATGAAGATGGAAGAGAAGGTGATTTATGAAGGTAGTTCTAAGAAACTAAAACAAAAAAGTGTATGAACATTTATTTTACTTTTATGTCCAAAACTTTGAGGTTGGTCTTTTGATAATTTTAGGTAGTTATCTTATTGAATATTTATTGCGATTGCGATGAAATAGCTATTTTATTACATCTCCAATATCTTATTGGGACACTCTCTTTGACGGGGTTATAGAAAATGGGTTGTAAGATGGATCAAATGTTTACATCAAATAGATAATTGTACGTTGCCCTTTCTAGAGACAAATGCAAAATACAAAAATTTTGGTTATATCAAATTAACATTGTTTGGTGAAAAACAATGAATATAATGAAGTTTTAAAGTCATTACTAAATACAAGATTTACTTAAAATATTCATTGCTATGTTGAAAAAAAAAAGCTTTTTAAAAGAAAAAATTTCAGGAAAAAAAACAGTTCACGGTAGTTTTGCCCAAAAGACTTGTATATACTGTATGTTCAACCAAATTTACACTAGACAAGTTCCATATCTTTTGGATCCATGATATCAATATCAAAGAAATATATACTGCCTTACGTGTCGAGGTTATTGTATAGGGATTAAGAGCACGAACATCCATAATAACTGAGATCAAGTTCTCCTATATAGACAGTACAAGTCGAACGATCTCAAGCGGTCCTGCTCAATACACACTAGGTCCACTAATGTGATTCTATAGTCAAGACAAACTAGTACCAAACCACACTACAACCATACCGATAGAGAGTCCCCGTCTATCTCGGTTGTGAGCATCTGTTTATACTTTTATAAGAAAATCGATAATATGATCTTCCGCGTGTTGTCGCACAACATATTATCTACAGTATAAAGTAAATGGACTTTTGCACAAACATATAAATAAACAATTTATAATATGTAAAACGTTTGATCATATGATTCTCATTTCAAATAAAATTGTTAAAACATTGTTCAATACAAAAGTTAGGCTTTTATGTACAATCTAACAATCTTCCACTTATACTAAAAGACTAAGTTGCCATATCTGCTGACACGCATCTAATCTCCATTCCTTCTACATGCCCATTGAACGCTTTCGCTGGAAGGCTTTTAGTAAAAGGATTAGCCATGTTATCCTCCGATGCAATCTTAGCAACAACGACCTCCCCTTCTTTAACGATGTCTCGTATCAGGTGGTACTTGCGCTCAATGTGTTTACTCGCCTTATGGGCTCGTGGTTCCTTCAAGTTTGCTACTGCATCACTGTTATCACAATAAATTGTGATCGCTTTGGGCAAACCAGGAATCACATCCAAGTCCATTAAGAAGTTCCAAAGTCATACTGCTTCTTTAGCTGCCTCAGAGGCTGCTACATATTCAGCTTCCATGGTGGAGTCAGCAACGCATTTCTGCTTTACACTCCTCCATATTATGGCTCCTCCTCCAAGAGTAAACACATAACCCGAGGTGGATTTACTAGCATCCCTATCTGACTGGAAATCTGAGTCAGTAAAACCCAAAGGTAGCAAAGTATCTGCCCGGTAAACCAACACATAATCCTTCGCAGGTACTTCAAAATATGCTTTACCGCAGTCCAATGCCCTTATCCTGGATTACTTTGATACCTACTGACCATGCCCACGACATAACATATATCCGATCTCGTACATAGCATAACATACATGAGGCTTCCTACTGCCGAAGCATAAGGAACCAGCTTCATCTCCTCTATTTATTATTGTGTCTTAGGACACATACCCTTAGATAGAGGTATTCCATGTCTGAAAGGTAGAAAACCTTTCTTGGAATCTTGCATGCTAAAACGAGCCAGGATTGTATCAATGTATGAAGCTTGGGATAAGCACAACATTCCTTTCTTGCGATCCCTTATTAATTTGATCCCTAGAATGTGTCCGGCTTCTCCTAAGTCCTTCATTTCAAACTGCTTGGACAACCATACCTTTATGTCCGACAATACCCTTACATTGTTTCCAATGAGTAGAATATCATCCACGTAGAGTACAAGAAATATCACCACGTCTCCGTCTTACTTTTTATACACACATGATTCATCCGGACATTGAATAAATCCATATGACTGGATTACTTCATCAAAATGGATGTTCCATGATCTTGAAGCTTGTTTCAATCCATAAATGAATCTTTTAAGCTTACACACAAGATGCTCTTCGCCCTTACTTGTTAAACCTCCTTACAGGCCTTGGAAGGGTTCTTAATTTAGACACACATCAAATTTGGTAAGAGTAGACGGGCTCTTAATTTAGACATGCGTCAAATTTTTTAAAGAAATTTGGAATTGCCAAAAATAGAAACAACGAATTTCTGTTCGACCAAGCCTCAGAAGTCGAGCAAGGCCACCTTAGTCGAACGATGATTGAACAAACTCTCTATAAGATTCTAGACATTTTGTTCGACCAAGGTGATTCTGGTCGAACAGACTCATTTGTTCCAGCAAAGTTTCTGGACACTTTGGCACATCTTTTTTGACTTGGCCTCTCTTGTTCGACCAAAGTAATTCTGGTTGAACAAGTCTATCTTGGTTGAACAACGTACAAAAATCACCTCAAAAATTGTGTTCTCTCATTCCGAGCCTTTAAGACCTGTTTTTCTACACAAATACGTTCAAAAAGCCTCAATAACCTCTGATTCATTAATTCTCCATAAATATAGCGATTTGTCTTGATAAGAGACCAAATCATACTCAATTTCTATACAAATCAGAGTCCACAACACGTGAATTTACACTCTCATCAAACCCCCAAACTTACATATTGCTCGTCCCGAGGCAACGAAAATCAAAACAAATCCAGAGAGTGTAATCACAAAACTTGTATCAAGCACAACCTATTCTAACACATGAAACTATATCAATTAAAAACATGCAATCCATCATACCTTTCATTCATACAAAAAAACATCAATCAATCACAATACTTGTACGAGTGCTAAGTCTTCTAGCTCACAGGCAAGTATTTACTCTCTTTTTCTCTAGTGTAAAAGATGTACACTTCATAGGTAGTATATACACTCAAATTCAATTCATATACTCGCGTAACCAAAAGTTTGACAAGGGTCTAAAAAATCCATACATAATCGTTTTAATACTAGGATCATAAAGGACATGCTCTTTGGGTTGTAATGTTGAAGCTCTTTGATAAAGGTAGGAGAATATAGATATGTGACTAAATCTACTAGTAAAGAATTAATTTGGAGTTTTGCACTTAAACAGCTTCTTCTTTCTTCCGACATTCTTATGGTCACTTCAATTTGCGCTTTCTCCACCTTCACTTGGGTCAACATCTTTTTTCAATAGAATACCAATTCCGGTGGTCTTCAAGTATAAGGGTATTAGTTTCAGACACTACCCTTTCTAACAATAGGGATACCAGTTTCAGGCACCATCCCTTGCAAGATATAACCAATCGTCTCATATTTCACGTTACACCAAACTTTTCCTTTCTATTCTTTTCAAAGCTCCAACAAACATTTATTGACCTCCTCTCTTTACTAGTAAATAGGTGTTCAAGGCTCAAAAAGGTAAATAAAGGCTATCTATCACAGGCTTGCCAAAGAAAAAGCTTAAAGGCTCAACATAGCTTCCAATAATAATCGTAGAACAAGGTAGAATAAATTTGGCTAAGTGACTAAATAAACAATGAATGACCTAAGATCATGTCCTAGTACCTATCAATTGTAGATTTCAAACAAGACTCCAAGTCAAGTTCTAGAATACGAGTACACAAACGACTCTCAAGAATAACTATCATGCGTCTAGCATGACCAATAGGCTCAAATCCTCACATGGGTAATAGAATCCTAAGCACTCTTCAAAGCATGCGATTAACATCAATTATTTATGAACTACAAGTACAAACGCACATGCTCTTCATCAACATAATCGACATGCATCAAAACAAGCGCACATGCATAACATGAATAATCATCAACACTAAACAATCCAAAGAAAATCAATGTATCCATCCTCCAACAATCAATCACCCAACCATCATTATCAATATCAAGTACATACCACTCACACCATAAATACCCAACCTGTAAAGATAAAAGAGAAGGGAGATGAGATGAAACAGACAAAGAACAAAAACCTGATGCAACCTACTTCTCCGGAGCATCATCATTGCTCGCATCCTCTCCGTCATCACCTTCACTCATCTCCTAGCACACCCGATCCAAATCTCTATGAAGAGCATCAAGCTTCCTATCCAACTCATGCTCATCGGCTTGCATCCTCCCTAATCTCCTATTTATCTCAACATAGTTGCTCTGCAGCTTGTTGTATCTCGCATCAAGTGCGGCATAATTCGCATTTGCCAAAGCCAGCTGCCTATTTATATCCTGCTGATTTGCATTGAGCGTGACAAAGTGCTCATTCATCAATCGGAATTACTCACGATAGAACTGATTCTGAGCTCGCCAAAAATCCTGCTGCTGCTGTGGTGGTGGCTTAAAGTACTCATTCCCCTGTGGCTGTGGTGGCTGCATCGGAGGCAAATCCATCTCCAGATTTCTGAAAGCTAGTGGTGGCTGCTCCTCATCCTCTATGAAGTCTGCTAGATCTCCTACCAAAATCATATCCTCGTCTATGAGGATTCCCTGTGCGTGCATATCAGCAAGAATTCTCTAGTTTCCTTCTTCCAAGCAAGTCCCCGAGATCGCCCTGTGCTCCGAGGTATCCATCAATAAATTACAGTTGATCTGAACAGTAGTAAGATCAACAATAGATAATGGAAATCGAAATGTGATAATATTCTTGCCGCGGATGAACATCCAAGTATCATCCAATCTGAATCTATCACATCCTCACACATGATGATAAAATCAAGTCTGGATTCCCTCGAATAGGCCTATGCCTGCTCAAATCATCTTGATAATACTCAGCTAATAGAGTAATGAGACATCCGATGTTGACACGCTGAAATCCATGGGTAGTGAACTTATGTAACTGCTGGAAAAAGTAAGCCGCGACATTGAAGCGGACATAATGAAGCATGCACCGTAGCACGTATAGCTCTCCCCTCGAAATACAACTCCCCTCGGATCTAGCAAACATCGTGTTACTCAAGTTCCGATCCATATAAGCTATCACGGGGTTGAGGATGAAAGCAACCTTAGAAGTATTCGAATTATATCTTCCTCACCTCCCCGAGATAGCTCTCCAGAACTCATCAGGTCTGAAATCATCGTGATCCACATCAACTACATTCTCACAGCCGATACATCATCTGCTCTTGCCCACCAATCTGCATTCGAATCCTGTATGGAAGGTAACGATCTCCACGATCAATCTCAATGAACATAAAACCTCAGCAGTTATGATGTGTATTACTTTGCAGATATAGTGGTAATTAATACTCTGTTATTCCATACATACTATCATTATCAAGTTCTTAAACTTTGACTGGATATGTACTATCATTATCAAGTTCTTAAACTTTGATTGGCAATGTCTGGGTCTTGATTGCCTACTCATACCGTGAGATGTCACTTTGATGTTATCTTAATTACTTCTTTCTATTACATTAGCGCTTTGATGTTATTTTATTTACTTTTTTCTATTACATTAGCGACGCCTCTATAATTCTTCTTTTTCATAAAGGTAAGAAGAAATGCTCTATAATTCTTCTTTCTCAGAGAGGTAAAAGAAACAATAAAAAGTAACGAAAAATAGTAGACTTATTTTAATTGGATTCAAAGTCATTCTTCTGGTCATTATACGCCACTGCTATCGAATTTGAAATGTCCGCCATATCACACTTATAAATTAACTCATGCATATAAGCTATACATTACAACTATAAACATATTATGTAAACCTACATATATTAACCACTTTGTTGTACCTCTTATAATTTACATGGACGTGAATATATAAAAAAAATTCATTGTTATATTACACTTTAAAAAAGTTGCTTCCATGCATAATTTCAGATAAGTACCACCTTTTCACACAAAATTTGCACACACCATACCGAATTAATAAGTCACATTGTTTCTACTCATATTTTACAACCATACAGTATTACTTAATATATTTAAAATATCACTGCAATAAATCCACACAACTATTTTTTTCATATAAAATACCTCCACATCATTCCCGGGTACCACCTCAAATGAGGTGCTAGGCCCACTAGTATATATATAAAAGCATAATAGTGCTAGTTTTAGTAAGTTCCTGCAAAAAAATACATACTACAAATAGAAATGAATTTATTTAAGAAAAGAGAACAACATGTCGTTAGGGCATTGGGCAAAATGGCATGATCTATGTGTAGATGCACAAGGCAATAACATGTCATAATGAAGGGTTCGAATGTCCTATGACACAATTGTATGACATCACCTGTTACATCCCTCAGATGACTGACACGTGTTATGAGATTCTTGCACCCATCCCACCATATAATTTCTATCCAACCATTAACCACACTGATTTCTTTCCTAATTTTCACCTCTCCTATTTCTTTCCTTAACCATGTGTTCTACGTGTTTCTCTAACTTAGTTAAATTTCCTCCTTCTTCAGAAAAATCAAAGTTCTACAACGTCGGCCGGAAAACATGGAGACAACTTAATCCTCAATTTTTATACAATCGAATGTGACCATTTCCATTTTTACCTTTCGTTTTTCTTTTCATATGTATTCTAAAAAGCATGTACGTTGTACTTTCTTATAGGTCTGTTGATATGAATTGATAGTTACGTAATCTCTATTAAATAATAACATCTGGTTGTGGCTGATTTCAATGTCTGCTCACGAAAAATAAAATTCAGTCTTGAACAATTATTTTTACAGTACACACTAGGTGTGCTATACAATTCCTGAATGAGTAATTTTTTTAATGCTAATACAAAATTTTCAGAGGATTTTCAAGTGTTTATAAATTGATAAGTATATATTAATGATTGATTTAGTTTCTTTTGAATTATGACAGTTTGTTTGGTACTCTTTTCAACAATGGCACCCTGAATTTAACTCTTCTCCACATCTCTTCCCTAGAGAGCATTCTAAAAATCTTATGTACACAAGTATGCATGCAGATACAATTACCAATCGGCTACTCCTATATCTTTAGTGTACCTATAAACATAGATAATCTAACTACACCTAAAACCATAAAAATACTAATAAAATCTACCACATCATAATAATAATAGTTTAACCATAAAAGATCAGAGTAATAGTTATGTCAATTTCATGCAACTTAATCGACGTGATGATCAACTTCTTTCATATCAAGATTAACAGAAACAATGATGCTAAAATCACTTTTATCGATAGGTGATTGTTAAAATTAGGTCAAATTAACTAGGCATCAGTTTTCAATCCAACTCATATCTCACAAATTCAGCATTTTTTCGATGTAGAAACAGCAATGAATATGCCCAAAATTCACGAAGGGTTCATTGGCGAGGAAATTCATTAGAAACCCGTAAAACGACACCAAGAAGGAATTTATTTATAAGGAAACCCTAATTGGGCATTGCGATGTAAAGAATAAGCACATACCGGTGGTCAAGACCTCATCGGAGAAAGTTGCGATGGTGGCACAGCTGTTTCTGTGTCCTATTTCTCTTTCTATCCCTGTATTCCTCGTGTTCCTCTTCTCATCGTCTCTTTCCTGCTGCCAATTCTCTTCTAAAATTTCTCATCTTAGTAATTGGGCCTAAATGTAATGGAACTCCAGTAAATGAGCCTTATTTTATATCATGACAACTATGCTATGGCCTGATATTTTATTCAAAATATCCTTCACTTGAGCCTTCTCCAATATTCTTTCATGGAGTCACGCTTCAATGTTACTAGATGACATTCATCATTTTCACTTCTTTTCTTGATATTTTCTAATACGTTTCTTTTATGTTTTGATGTCCTTTTTTAATGACAAAAGATTGTTTCAAAGATCCAGGAAAAAAATGTTTAAGTTTGAGTGATATTTGAATTTAAATTAGGGTTATTTTAGTTTTTTCAAGCTTATTCAAAATATCGAGTATCCTCATTAAAACATCGGGTGGCAATAATATTGCCTAATATTTCTTTTATACAAATGAACAAACTCTTAGAGTGTTGAGAGTAAAAATAAGCGTGTTTTAGTGTCCAATCTAACACCTTTTTGATGGAAATTATTGTCATATATTAGCAAAAATGTCTTATATTCTATATATGTGAGAAAAAGGTACACTTTAGGTGTTTTGTTGTGTTTTAGGTGGAAAAAGGATCAAAAGTGCCAAGTTGGAGTAAAGGTGCAATTTGTGTAATGATGCTGAGAAACGCACGTCCAACTTGTGTAATTATTCTGTATTTGTGTAGAGCTCTAAACTAAAGTGTTATATATGGATGGAAAGATAAAGAAGAGAGGGTCATTTTTGGCATAAAGAACACTTCAATCGGATTTTAAACGAGAAATTATGATCAAAGTGGTGATATCGCGAAAGCTGTGACGAACAGAATAGCTGTGCCACTTTGCGTGACTGATTATACATCCAAATGTTGGGTTTTCAAAGAGTTCTTTATATGGATAGAAATCCAAGGAAGAGAGGATCACGTGAGTATAAGAATTATTCAAATTGGAGGTCAGATGTGGAAGTTATGCGCGAAATGGTGAGACTGCGCAGGCTTGCTCGACCAATGGAAGCTTGCTCAACTAGAATATTTTGGTCGAGCAGAAGAGGTCAAGTCGAGAAAAATGACCAAAAACTTATAGAGAGCTTTCTTGACAATTGCTCGACTTGGAGGCCTTACTCGACTTCTAAAGGCCTGGTCGAACAGAATTGCGCTGATGTTATTTTTTGGTAGTTTCGGATTTCTTTTACCAAATTTGATGTATGTTACAAGTAAAAGCCCATCCAAGGCCTATAAGGAGAGCTTGCAAGTATAAAAGGGGATGTAGATCACATCATTAATCATCATAGAGTCATATTGGAGAGGGGAGAGAACCACAACACAATCATCCTACACCCCACAAGGGGGATCACCCCCAACCATCATCCACATCCTTTCCTCCATCCATCCATCACTTTGAAGATTCGTTTGTGGAATTAAGAGGAGAACCAAGAGGAGGATTCAAGATGGAGAAGGATGCGATGACTCCCGCATCTAGGGTTTATTTCGCTTTCTAGTTTATCTTGTATTTTCCAGACATCCGGGTAAGATCTATCCAACACCCATGATTGTTCTTCGTAATATTATGGGCTAGAGCCTTTTTGGTAGAACTAGGGTTGTGAAGGTTTTTATGAATTAATTGAACTTTCGTGTGTAAACTCCGTACAACACTACTTGTGGATTTATTTTATATATGATTGTGCTTTCTTAATCCATATTCACGGTCGTTTTGTGCATCTTCAATTGGTATATAGAGTCTGAATATATATCTTGGTTGTAGATTGGGTACGTTCACCACTGAACAAGATTCCATGTTATGATTCTAAGTGAGGGGACTCGAAGCTTAATTAGAACTATCATATATGAATACTTATTAATTGAATTGAATTTGGGTTATTAAGTAGGATAAAGTGGGTAATTTTATAGTACCTCTAAAGGGAGATCATATCGAGTTAGAGTACCAATTGGCCAGGGAAATAATTGATACTGATAATACCAAGAAAGGGGGTGAAATTATATCTCTTGCTCCGAGGTTATTCACACGTGTTACACACATGTTTACTTATATCTATAGAGTAGATATGCATGGTTTAGTGATGCGTCCATATTCCACAAGGCAGAGTCAGACATCAATACACGTAATGAAAATTAATGAGTGAAACTGAATTTCCCTAGAGCTACATATTCTCCTACTAGATTCACTTTCGTATTCTTCTGAAGTGCTTTTATTTTAATTATTATTTTAATTAATTGTTTAGTAGATTATAAATAAATTCCACAAACTATATTTTCACAATTCGTCTTAATTAATTTAGTAAATAATTAAATTGATAATACGCCGTCCTTTGGGTTCGATAATTCACTTGGTCGCTTGCTTAAGCTGCAACTGATATCCTTAATACTTGAAGATTAATTTTGCGTGCAAAGAAAACGCGCATCATAGAGCATCTCCAAAAGAACATGTATAATGTGAAGAAGATTTTGGAAAAAATAAAGATTCTTTAAATTTTAAGAAGATGTAATTTTATCCCACTCCAAAAGCTTCTTTATATTTTTTCTCTTTCCAAGACTTATTTATTATATTTATTTTAAGTAATAAAATAAAAGTGAAAGTGAAAGAATAATATTGATTACTCCCTCCGTCCCCCGAAGTACTTCACGTATTGTTGTGCGTGGAGTTTAAGAAAAATTATTATTTTATGTATATAGTAAGAAAGAGAAGAAGTATTTTAATTAATTTAATGAAAATGGTGTGTAAAGTAATTGGAATGTGTGAAAAAGTGAGTATTATGTTGGGATGTGTTAAAAATAGGTATTGTTATAGTATATTTTTTTTTACCATTTTTAGTAGAAGTAAAGTGTGAAATACTTTGTCGGACAGATGAAAAAGGAAAGTGTGAAATACTTTTGGGGGACGGAGGGAGTATAAAGTAAAACAATAAATAATAAATTGTAAGTTTCAAGAAACATTTAATTTTAAAGAGTTGGTTTGACTCTTTAAATTTAAAGAGTGAAAACCATTACGTAAAAAAAAAGTTAGATTAAAGAGACTTTTGGAGACATATTTTCATGCATTACTCTTCAAATTTTACATTATTTTGTATTTGAAGAGGCTTTTTGAATTGCTCTTATCTTTATAAAGAGAGAAACTTTGTTTAAGACTGTATCACGAGTCTCACGGATCTCATTGCGTGTGGAAAGGATTATCCACCTAATCTCCTTATATATTAAAACAAAATAAGATTTTAAATTTAGAATTTGAAAATGTGAGGTGTTAATCATATATATTGAGTGATCATTTATGATTTTTTAAATTTTGTGAGGTGGTGACATATTATTGGTAAGCTGATTATGAGAAGGTCATGGGTTCGAAACTCAATCGACGCGTTATTAAATTTATTTACCTTATTTTTTCACTTCTAATTAAAATTTCTTAATGGGGTTGGATTACAATTTAAAAAGCCCAATTTCCAACCTCACATTGTTCAATTCCAATTTTTAAAATTAAGATGTTGTTAGTTACCAATTTCACTTTCAATTTTAAGATTAAGGTGTGATCAATTTTTTTACCTTAAAAAATTATTATTATTACTATTTATTTATTTATTTATTTATTAAGTAATAAAATTTTGTCTAATTCTGAAGTGTGATCTACATTTAAACATGTAAATATATGTAATCACCATGCATTTTCTATATGTACATATATATTTTTTATTTCTTTTATTAATTACATGCATTTTCTATATGTACATATATATATATATATATATATATATATATATATATATATATATATATATATATATATATATATATATATATATATATAAATTCTTTTTTTTAATTAAGTTGCTTAATACATTTTTATCTTTTTATATCCTTAAAATATATGACAATGTGATAGTCTTTTACATATTTTATGTTACATAAGACTTGCCATGTTGCGTAATAAATGTATTCAGATTAAGGATTATATTTATCGATTTGAAAACGACTCCTCATAATAGGATTAAAATTTTTTAAATATGAATGTTCTTTCATTTTTACTGCACTTGCTACTGGCTTCTTGAGTACGATATGGTCTCTTATAAAGACAAATCGCTATGTTTATGGAGAATCAATGAATCAGAGGCTACTGAGGCTTTTTGAGAACTTGATGAGCGTTTTCTCAAAACACAAAATTAATCCCCAAGTATGAAGAATATCAATTGTAGTTTAAGCAAGCGACGATGTGATTATCAAACCCAAGGGACAAATTATTATCAATTTAATTAAGTTCTAATTTATTAAGACTAGTATAACTTAATTTATAGAGATAATACGACTGTGAACAAGTGAGAAGTTAGGTAGTTCTTTGGGTCATCCACTTTTACGTATTAATATACTTTCCATGTGTTGATGTCCGACTCTATCTTGTGGCTTATGGACGCATCACTAAACCATGCAAGTTCACTCTATAGACACAAGTAAGCAAGCGTATGACACATGTGAATATCCTTGGAGTAAGAGTATAATTCACTCTCCTTTCTAGGTACTATCAGTATCAATTATTTCCTGTGCACTTAGTATTCTAACCCGATATGATCTCCCTTTTTAGGTACTATGAAGTTATACTCTTTATCCTAATTATTAACCAGAATTATATTCAAATAACAATTATTTACATAAGATAGTTTTAATAAGACTTCGGAGTCCCCTCACTTAGAGTTATAACATGTAATTCTGCTCAGCATTGAACACACTCAATCAATAACCAAGATATGTATTCAAACTCTATATAACAGTTAATGTTGCACAAAACGACTGTGAGTATGAATTTAAAAAGCACAATCTAATATAAAATAAACCACAAGTAGTTTTGTACGGAGTTTACACATGGGAATTCAATTAACTCATAAAACCTTCATAACCCTAGAATTATCGAAGCAGTTCTAGCCCATGATTGATCTAGGAACAATCATGGTGGTTGGTAGGATCTTACCATTGTCTTGAAAATTAAAAGATAAATTAAGTAGCGAAGTTAGCCCTAAATGGGGGGCGCCGTCGCGACTCTCTTCATCTTGAATCTTCACTTGATTCTCACTTGGTTCGACAGACGAACCTCTCTCTACAGCTCCTTCGAATGACGGTAGGGTTTCGGTGGTGAATGGATGATGAAGTGTCTCCTTTGTGCTGCGAAGGCCCTCCTTTTATATTTGTTAAACCTCCTTACAGGCCTTCGAAGGGTTCTTAATTTAGACACACGTCAAATTTGGTAAGAGTAGACGGGCTCTTAATTTAGACATGCGTCAAATTTGGTAAAAGAAACCCGAAATTGCCAAAAATAGAAACAGTGAATTTCTGTTCGACCAAGCCTCAGAAGTCGAGCAAGGCCACCTTAGTCGAACGCTGATCAAACAAACACTCTCTAAGATTCTGGACATTTTGTTCGACTAGACCTCTTCCGTTCGACCAAGGTGATTCTGGTCGAACAGACTCATTTGGTTGAGCAAGGCTTCTGGACACTTTTGTACATCTTTTTCGACTGGCCTTTCTTGTTCGACCAAAGTGATGCTAGTCGAACAAGTCTATCTTGGTCGAACAACCTTCAAAAATCGCCTAAAAATTGTGTTCTCCTATTCCGATCCCTTAAGACCCATTTTTCTGCACAAATACGTTCAAAAGCCTCAGTAGCCTCTGATTCATTAATTCTCCATAAACATAGCTATTTGTCTTGATAAGAGACCAAATTGTTCTCAATTTCCATGCAAATCAGAGTCCACAACACGTGAATTTACACTCTCATCAAACCTCCAAACTTACATGTTGCTCGTCCCAATGCAACAAATATCAAAATAAATCTAGAGAGTGTAATCACAAAACTTATATCAAGCACAACCTATTCTAACACGTGAAACTATATCAATTCAAAACATGCAATCCATCATACCTTTCATTCATGCAAAAAAACATCAATCAATCACAATAATTCTACGAGTGCTAAGTCTTCTAGCTCACGGGCAAGTGTTTACTCTCTCTCTCTCTAGTGTAAAAGATGTACACTTCATGGGTAGTATATACACTTAAATTCAATTCATATACTCGCGTAACCATAAGCTTGACAAGGGTCTCAAAAATCCAACCATAATCGTTTCAATACTAGGATCACAAATGACTTGCTCTTTGGGTTGTAATGTTGGCTCTTTGGTAAAGGTAGGAGAATATAAATAAGTGACTAAATCTATTAGTAAAGAATTACCTTGAAGTTTTGTACTTCAACAACTTCATTATTCTTTCTTCCGACATTCTTATGGTCACTTCAATTTGCGCTTTCTCCACCTTCACTTGGATCAACATCTTTTTTCAATAGAATACCAATTCTGGTGATCTTCAAGTATAAGGGTACCAGTTTCGGGCACTACCCTTTTTAACAATAGGGATACCTATTTCAGGCACTATCCCTTGCAAGATTTAACCAATCGTCTCATAATTCAAGTTACACCAAACTTTTCCTTTCTATTCTTCTTCAAAGCTCTAGCCAGCATTTATTGACCTCCACCTTTTACTAGTAAATAGGTGTTCAAGGCTAAAAAAGGTAAATAAAGGCTATCTATCACGGGCTTGCTAAAGAAAAAGGTTAAAGGCTCAACAGGGCTTCCAATGATAATTATAGAACAAGGTAGAATAAATTTGGCTAAGTGACTTAATAAACAATGAATGGTCTAAGATCATGTCTGATGAGTGATATTTTCACCTAGATTTTAGTGTCTTTTTATGCTTGTTTTCGTATATTTTTATCCGTATTTATGTGCTATTTGGTGAAGTTATGTGTTTTTATGGAATTGAGTGTGAATGAACTTAATCGTATGTAAAACCGGTGAAATTAGAGCGAAAATGGAGAAGTGAGACGAAAGAAAGAAGAAGAAAACAGGGCAGCAAGAACACGACCAGCCGTTTCAAGTACATGAGCCGTGTCGTACTACACGAGGCGTGTACTGCAAACGGGCCTGTAAGAGATGGCCGAGCGACGACATAAGAATGCACAACACGACCATCCCTTGGCCGTGTTGCGGCACACGACTCGTGTGCCGTTGTAAGTTTGCGTTCACCCAAAAACCCTGACACGACTCGAGGCGTGTTGCAACACACGAGTCGTGTAGGTGCCTGATCAGTAAAAAAAATCAGATTTCTTCTAGAAGTCCTCCAATGAGTATAAATACCCATCCATTCAACCTTTAAAAAGAGGACACAAAATTTCAGCTTCTCACACACCTTACACACCTATCCTTGGATTTTACACTATATTCTTCATCCCCTTCATCCATACTTTGATTCTACATCATCTCTCCATAAATTCTACCATTCAAATCAAGTGAAGAAGCAAGGAAGAGTGAGTGATCACTAAAGGAAGGAATGAGATTCAATTGGAGCCAATCCAAGGGAGTTTTCATCCCAATTTTGTGTTAATCCTCTAGTTTACCATGATTTATAAGGTTTTTAATGTCTATGTTAAGGATCTTATGAAGATTGTAGGCTAATCTCTCTTGTGGGATTAGCAATATGAAAGTTTGTGGTTAAATTTTGAGATCTATGTATTTATATGCATATGTTGATTGGGTTAATTGATTTTTTATCATTGATGCTTTAGATCTTGATGTTTTTGATGATTTGTGTGTTTAGATGTTCTAAATATATGATTAGATTGAGAAATAAATTATGTGATTAGGACATTTGAGTGAATCATTTCATCAAACACTTCATGTACAATATAAATTGTAAAGAGATTGTGAAATCCTTTAGAGTTTAGAATCCTTTGATAGGATATACGGTTGTTTTGATCGAGAGATTGATTAAATGTGTGAAGGGATTCTTATTTCAAGCTTAGTACCTAGTTGGAATTGTTTGAATGAGAACCAACCTTTGCGCTAATTGAGATTAATATCCTATTCATATTGAGAAGGAGCTTAGGTGAATTTAGAGTTGGCCCTTAATCCATACATTTGATTCATATGATTTTAATGCACGTATCCTAAGATTTTCCACTACATAATTGTTGTTAATCTCACTTTTGCTTAATTTGGTAAACCACATTTCATCCACTTATCTTGTTTGTTTGATCATTGCTTGCATTGCTTTGATTACTTCTATTTACTTGTTTGAACAACCACTCTATTGATGATTCGTCTCTATAAAATTCCAACAAATGTGAGATCGCATAAGCACTAGTACCTACCTCCATGTGGTTCGATAAATTCTTGAATTGATCAACCCGACTACAAGTTATGGCTAATCAATGTCCTAGCACCTATCAATCTTAGATTTCAAACAAGACTCCAAGTCAAGTTCTAGAAAACGTGTACACAAACGACTCTCAAGAATAAACTATCATGCGTCTAGCATGACCAATAGGCTCAAATCCTCACATCGGTAATTGAATCCTAAGCACTCTTCAAAGCATGCGATTAACATCAATTCTTTATGAACTATAAGTACAAACGGCACAAGCTCCTCATCAAAATAATCGACATGTAATAAAACAAGTACACATGCATAACATGTAATCATCAACACTAAACAATCCAAAGCAAATCAATGTATCCATCCTCCAACAATCAATCACCCAACCATCATCATCAATATCAATTGGAATTGCTCCCGATAGAACTAATCCTGAGCTCTCCAAAAATCCTGCTGCTCTGTGGTGGTGGCTCAAAGTACCCATGCTCCTGTGGCTGTGGTGGCTGCATCGGAGGCAAATCTATCTCTGGATTTCCGAAAGCTATTGGTGGTGGCTGCTGCTCCTTCTCTATAAAGTCTGCTGGATCTCCTACCAAAATCATATTCTCGTCTATGAGGATTCCCTGTGCGTGCATATCAGCAAGAATTCTCTAGTTTTTTTCTTCCAAGCAAGTCCCCGAGATCGCCCTGTGCTCCGAGGTATCCATCAATAAATTACTGTTGATTTGAACAGTAGTAAGATCAACAATAGACAGTCAAAATCAAAATGTGATAGGATTCTTGCCACGGATGAACATCAAGTATCATCCATCCTCTGAATCAATCCCATCCTCACACATGATGATTAAATCAAGTCTGGATCCCCTCGAATAAGCCTATGCCTGCTCAAATCAACCCGATAATACTCTGCTAATAGAGTAATTAGCCCTCCGATGTTCACATGCTGAAATCCATGGGTAGTGAACTTATGTAACTACTGAAAAAAGTAAGCCGCGACATTAAAGCGGACTCCATGAAGCTTGCACCATAGCATGTACAACTCTCCACTTGGAATACAACTCTCCTTGAATCTAGCAAATAGCGTGTTACTCAAGATCCGATCCATATAAGCTATCATGGGATTGCTAATGAAAGCAACCATAGAAGTATTCGAATTATATCTTCATCGCCTCCCCGAGAAAGCTCTCCAGAACTCATCTGGTCTGAAATCATCGTGCTCCACCTCAACTACATTCTCACAGTCGATACATCATCTGCTCTTGCCCACCAATCTACATCCGAATCCCGTATGGAAGGTAACGATCTCCACGCTCAATCCTCAATGAACATAAAACCTCAGCAGTTATGATGTGTATTCAACCATGGATAAATCTAAACTCCTTGTACAATTGGAATACTTTGCAGATGTAGTGGTAATTAATACTCTGTTAATGCATACGTACTATCATTATCAAGTTCTTAAACTTTTACTGGATATTTACTATCATTTTCAAGTTCTTAAACTTTGATTGGCAATGTCTAGGTCTTGATTTTCTACTCATACAATGGGATGTCACTTTGATGTTATCCTAATTACTTCTTTCTATTATATTAGCGCTTTGATGTTACTTTATTTACTTTTCTCTATTAAATTAGCGACGTCTCTATAATTCTTCTTTTTCATAGAGGTAAGAAGAAATGCTCTATAATTCTTCTTGCTCAGAGAGGTATAAAAACGATAAAAAGTAACGAAAAAAATAATAGACTTATTTTAATTGGATTCAAAGTCATTCTTCTGGTCATTATACGCCACTGCTATCGAATTTGGAATGTCCGCCATGTCACGCTTATAAATAAACTCGTGTATATAATCTATACATTACAACTATAAACATACTATGTAAACCTACATATATTAACCACTTTGTTGTACCTCTTATAATTTACATGGACGTGTATATATAAAAAAAATTCATTGTTATATTACACTTTAAAAAAGTTGCTTCCATGTATAATTTCAGATAAGTACCACCTTTTTGCTCAAAAATTGCACACACCATACCGAATTAATAAGTCGCATTGTTTTTACTCATATTTTACACCCATACAGTATTACTTAATATATTTAAAATAGCACTGCAATAAATAAAATCCACACAATCATTTCTTTCATATAAAATGCCTCCACATCATTCCCGGGTACCACCTCAAATGAGGTGCTAGACCCACTAGTATATATATAAAAGCACAATAGTGCTATTTTTAGTAAGTTCCCGCAAAAAAAATACACACTATAAATAGAAATGAATTTATTTAAGAAAAGAGAACAACATGTCATTAGAGCATTGAGCAAAATGCCATGATCTATGTGTGCATGCACAAGGCAATAACATGTCATAATGAAGGGTCCGGATGTCCTGTGACACAATTGTGTGACATCTCCTGTTACACCCCTCAGATGACTGATACGTGTTATGAGATTCTTGCACTCATGTCACCATATAATTTCTATCCAACCATTAACCTCACAGATTTCTTTCCTAATTTTCACCTCTCCTATTTCTTTCCTTAACCATATGTTCTACGTGTTTCTCTAACTTAGTTAAATTTCCTCCTTCTTCAGAAAAATCAAAGTTCAACAACATCGGCCGGAAAATATGGAGACAACTTTATCCTCAATTTTTATACAATCGAATGTGACCATGTCCTTTTCTACCTTTCGTTTTTCTTTTCATATGTATTCTGAAAAGCATGTATGTTGTACATTCTTATAGGTATGTTGATATGAATTGATAGTTGCGTATTCTCTATTAAATGATAACATCTGGTTGTGGCTAATTTCAATGTCTGCTCACGAAGAATAAAATTCAGTCTTGAACAATTATTTTTACAGTACACACTAGGTGTTCGATAAAATTCCCGAATGAGTAATTTTTTTTAATACTAATACAAAATTTTCAGAGGATTTTCAAGTGTTTATTAATTGATAAATATATATTAATGATTGATTTGTTTTCTTTTGAATTATGACAGTTTGTTTGGTACTCTTTTTAACAATGGCACCCTAAATTTAACTCTTCTCCACATCTTTTCCATAGAGAGTATTCTAAAAATCTTATGTACACAAGTATATATGCAGATGCAATTACCAATTGGCTACTCCTATATCTTTAGTGCACCTCTATATATAGATAATCCAACTACACCTAAAACCATAAAAATACTAATAACATCTCCCACATCATAATAATAATAGTTTAATCATAAAAGATCAGAGCAATAGTTATGTCAATTTCATGCAACTTAATCGACGTGATGATCAACTTCATTCATAGCAAGCTTAACAGAAACAATGATGTTAAAATCACTTTAATCGATAGGTGATTGTTAAAATTAGGTCAAATTAACTAGGCATCAGTTTTCAATCCAACTCATATCTCACGAATTCAACATTTTTCCGATATAGAAACAACAATGAATACGCCTAAAACTCGCGAAAGGTTCAGTGGCGAGGAAAAAATTCATTAGAAATCTGTGAAACGGCACCAAGAAGGCATTTATTTGTAAGAAAACCCTAATTGGGCGTTGCGATGCAAAGAATAAGCACATACCGGTGGTCAAGACCTTGTCGGAGAAAGCTGCGATGGTGGCACAGCTGTTTCTGTGTCCTATTTCTCTTTTTATCCCTGTATTCCTCGTGTTCCTCTTCTCAACGTCTCTTTCCTTATGCCAATTCTCTTCTAAAATTTCCCATCTTAGTAACTGGGCCTAAATGTCACGGAACTCCAGTAAATGGGCCTTATTTTATAGTATGACAATTATGCTATGGCCTGATTTTTTATTTGTGCATATATAAAAATATCCTTCGCTTGAGCCTTCTCTAATATTCTTTCATGGAGTTACGCTTCAATGTTACTAGATGACATTCATCGTTTCCACTTCTTTTCTTGATATTTATCTAATATGTTTCTTTTTATGTTTTGATATAATTTTTTAATGACAAAAGATTGTTTCAAAGATCCAAAAAAAATGTTTAAGTTTGAGTGATATTTGAATTTAAATTAGGGTTATTTTGGTTTTTTAAGCTTATTCAAAATATTGAGTATCCTCATTAAAGCATCGGGTGGCAATAATGTTGCCTAATATTTCTTTTATACAAATGAACAAACTCTTAGAGCATCTCCAAAAGAACATGTATAATTTGAAGAAGATTTTGGGAAAAATAAAGATTCTTTAAATTTGTAGAAGTTGTAATTTTATCCCACTCCAGAGCTTCTTTTTATTTTTCCTCTATCGAAGACTTATTTATTATATATATTTTAAGTAATAAAATCAAAGTGAAAGTGAAAGAACAATATTGATTACTCCCTCCATCCCTCGAAGTGCTTCACGTATTGTTGTGCTCGAAGTTTAAGAAAAAATTGTTATTTTACGTATAAATTAAGAAAGAGAAGAAGTATTTTAATTAATTTAATAAAAATGATTTGTAAAGTTATTGGAATGTGTAAAAAAAGTGAGTATTATGTTGGGATATGTGTAAAAAGTAGGTATTATTTTAGTGTATTTTTTTACCATTTTTACAAAGTAAAGTGTGAAATACTTTGTGGAACGAATGAAAAAGGAAAGTGTGAAATACTTTTGAGGGACGAAGGGAGTACAAAGTAAAACAATAAATAATAAATTGAAAGTTTCATGAAACATTTAATTTTAAAGAGTTGGTTTGACTCTTTAAATTTAAAGAGTGAAAACCATTATGTAAAAAAAAGTTAAATTAAAGAGACTTTTGGAGACATATTTTCATGGAATACTCTTCAAATTTAACATTCTTTTGTATTTGAAAAGACTTTTGGAGTTGCTATTAACTTTATAAAGAGAGAAACTTTGTTTAAGTTCGTATCACGGGTCTCACGGATCTCATTGCGTGTGAAATGGATTATCCACCTAATCTCCTTATATATATTAAAACAAAATAAGATTCTAAATTTAGAATTTAAAAATGTGAGGTGTTAATCATATATTGAGTGATCATTTATGATTTTTTTAATTTTGTGAGGTGATGACATATTATTGGTAAGCTGATTATGAGAAGGTCATGTGTTCGAAGCTCAATCGACGCGTTATTAAATTTATTTACCTTATTTTTCACTTTTAATTAAAATTTCTTAATGGGGTTGGATTACAATCTAAAAAGCCCAATTTCCGACCTCCCATTTTTCAATTCCAATTTTTAAAATTAAGGTGTTGTTAGTTACTAATTTCACTTTCAATTTTAAGATTAAGGCGTGATCAATATTTTTCCTTAAAATTATTATTATTATTTATTTATTTATTAAGTAATAAAATTTTGTCTAATTCTGAAGTATGATCTACATTTAAACATGTAAATATATGTAATCACCAAGCATTTTCTATATGTACATATATATTTTTTATTTCTTTTATTAATTACAAGCATTTTCTATATGTATACACACACACACATACATACATACATATATATATATATATATATATATATATATATATATATATATATATATATATATATATATATATATATATATATATATATATATATATATTATGTTACATAAGACTTGCCATGTTGCGTAATAAATGTATTCAGATTAAGGATTATATTTATCGATTTGAAAACTCCTCATAATTGGGTTAAAAATTGTAAAATATGAATGTTCTTTCACTTTTACTGCACTTGCTACGAGCTTCATGAGTACGATTTGGTCTCTTATCCAGACAAATCGGTACGTTTATGGAGAATCAATGAATCAGAGGCTACTGAGGCTTTTTAAGAACTTGATGAGTGTTTTTTCAACACACAAAATTAATCCCCAAGTATGAAGGATATCAATTGCAGCTAAAGCAAGCGACCAAGTGATTATCGAACCCAAGGGATGGATTATTATCAATTTAATTAAGTTATAATTTATTAAGACTAGTGTAACAATTGAATTGTGATGTTTAAGTGACTAAGTAACAATAATTAAAATAACAGTATTATAGATATGCAGTAGAGATAATACGACTGTGAACAAGTGAGAAGTTAGGTAGTTCTTTGGGTCATCCAGTTTTACGTATTAATATACTTTCCATGTGTTGATGTCCGACTCTGCCTTATGACTTATGGACGCATCACTTAACCATGCAACTTCACTCTATAGACACAAGTAAGCAAGCGTATGACACGTGTGAATATCCTTGGAGCAAGAGATATAATTCACTCCCCTTTCTAGGTATTATCAGTATCAATTATTTCCTGTGCACTTAGTACTCTAACCCGATATGATCTCCCTTTTTAGGTACTATGAAGTTATACTCTTTATCCTACTTATTAACCCGAATAATATTTAATTAAAAGTATTTACATAAGATAGTTCTAATAAGGTTTCAGAGTCCCCTCACTTAGAGTTATAACATGTAATTATGCTCAGCAGTGAATGCACTCAATCAATAACCAAGATATGTATTCAAACTCTACATAACAGTTAATGATGCACAAAACGACTGTGAGTATGAATTTAAAAAGCACAATCTTATATAAAATAAACTACAAGTAGTGTTGTACAGAGTATACACATGGAAATTCAATTAACTCATAAAACCTTCATAACCCTAGAACTACCAAAGCGGTTCTAGCTCATGATTGATCTAGGAACAATCATGGTGGTTGGTAGGATCTTACCCATAGTCTTGAAAATTACAAGATAAATTAAGTAGCAAAGTTAACCCTAGATGCAGGCGCCGTCGTGACTCTCTCCTTCTTGAATCTTCACTTGATTCTCACTTGGTTCGATAGACGAACCTCTCTCCACAGCTCCTTCGGATGGCGGTAGGGTTTTGGTGGTGAATGGATGATGAAGTGTCTCCTTTGTGCTGCGAAGGCCCTCCTTTTATACTTGTTAAACATAGTTACAGGCCTTGGAAGGGTTCTTAATTTAAACACACGTCAAATTTTGTAAGAGTAGACGGGCTCTTAATTTAGACAGGCGTCAAATTTGGTAAAAGAAACCCGGAATCGCCAAAAATAAAAACAATGAATTTCTGTTCTACCAAGCCTCAGAAGTCGAGTGAGGCCATCTTAGTCGAATGCTGGTTGAGCAAACTCTCTGTAAGATTCTGGATATTTTGTTCAACCGGACCTCTTCCGTTCGACCATGGTGATTCTGGTCGAACAGACTCATTTGGTCGAGCAAAGCTTCTAGACACTTTTGCACATCTTGTTCGACTTGGCCTCTCTTGTTCGACCAAAGTGATGCTGGTCGAACAAGTCTATCTTGATCCAACAACCTTAAAAAATCACCACGGAAATCAATTCC
Organism: Pogostemon cablin; assembly: GCA_023678885.1. Classification (NCBI taxonomy): domain Eukaryota; kingdom Viridiplantae; phylum Streptophyta; class Magnoliopsida; order Lamiales; family Lamiaceae; genus Pogostemon; species Pogostemon cablin. The sequence goes on from CM043000.1 coordinate 16,038,080, forward strand.
TCCCATTCTGAGCCCTTAAGACCTGTTTTTCTGCACAAATATGCTCAAAAAACCTCAGTAGCCTCTGATTCATTGATTCTCCATAAGCATAGCGATTTGTCTTGATAAGAGACCAAATCGTACTCAATTTCCATGCAAATCAGAGTCCACAACACGTGAATTTACACTATCATCACTTCACTAGAGGATGGAAGTACGTGGTTGAAGAATTTGAAAATTTTATATGAAATCAAATGGTCTTTAAACCAACAATCTTATTTTGATATCTTCGGATGATGCTGGAGAGGAGGATCACTTCAACCTCAATAATAACAATATTTTCTTATTAATATGAAATAAATTGAGAATGAATGTTTTTCACTAAATTTAATTTATATATCTAAAAAAAAAAATTTCTTGGTCAAACAATATATTATACATTTAATTATCTTAAATTGATATGATTAATTTCTATTTAAAAGTACAGATTTAAAAATAATAAACAAATAACAAACACGATAACTCGCATCGCACGCAGGCACTGTACTAGTAGTATGTAAAATAAAAAAGGGGCGAGCCTCACTTAATTCATGCATCAATAAAGTAACATACCATTCTTTTTCTTTTTATAAATTTTAAAATAAATATGTTACCAACTTATTATTATTGTTATTAACATTTGTTTTTATTTTATTTTTTATATTATTATAATTTTCTTATATTAAGACAGTGTTTTCAAATTCGAATCGGACCGACCGGGTTGAATTGAGAATCGAAGCTGGTATCGGTCCGGAACAACCTATATAACCGCTTTTATGGTTAAACCAGGATAAACCGAAAAAAATCGAGTAGAATCGAAAAATCGGCAGAACTTGTAGAACTAGAGAACTGTGGTTTTGTTTCAAATCTGAATGGTTTCCAACATCTACATTTCTATGTTGTTCATTGATTGAAATTTCAATACAATCTCAAAATACATTACTTAAAATTACATATACTATATACTAGATCCAATAAAACAAAGAAAAAAAAATTGAAAAACCCTTTCGGTTGAAAAATCTAAAAAAATCAATACTTGAATAAGGATTATTTTTAAGTATAATGAAAGTTTACTTTACATTATAAGAGACAAATTCTCTTCTGTATAGAAAGTAATATTACTATTATTAAACAATTTTTTCGAATAGAGTTATCTGTCTATTTTAAAGAGTAATCCTTGATATTTTAAAGAGTAGTCATTTTCGAAAAAGTTCCCTATGCATATGGTTACATATTTTCAGGCACAGTGACTCATAAAACTAAGGATGGCCTAAGATCACTTCCTATCATTCTACACACCCAAAAGGTTTAAGTAAGATATAGAGACAAGTTCTAGAATACCTATGCACGGATGATACTCACAAGAAAGAATAATCATGTATAATAGGTATCATGATTCAAGGCTCAAAATCTCATGTTGAGAGTGAAAATAAGCATGTATTAGTATCATATTTAACACCTGTTTGATGAGAATTGTTGTTATATATTAGCACAAGTGTCTTATATTCAATATATGTGGGAAAATGGTGCACTTGTGGTGTTTTATTGTGTTTTAGGTGGAAAAAGGATCAAAAGTGCCAAGTTGGAGAAAGGTGTAATTTGTATATGAATGCTGAAAAACGCACATCCAAGTAGTGTAATTTTTTTGTTTTCGTGTGGAAATCTGAATAGGAAGTGTAATATGCCTTTGGAAAGCCATAGAAGAGAGGATCGTTATGGCGTAAAGAACACTTTAATCGGATTTCAAATGAGAATGATATGAACAAAGTGGTGACGTCGCGCAAGCTGTAACGAACAGAACGGCTGTGCCACGTTCATCACTTGTTATACACTCAAATATTGGATTTTATGTTAGTTATTTATGTGGATATAAAGCCAAGGAAGATAAGATCGCGTGAGCACAAGAATCACTAAAATCAGAATTTGGACGAGGAAGTTATGCTAAAAATCGTAAAGTCGCGCAGCTGCCAGCGAGAATTTCCGAGAATTTTCGGAAATTTTCAAAATTTTCCAAAAATTACCTATTTCTTGGAGCACATTTAATCTCCTTATCACGTAATCCTCCATGATTCACCCATATCTTTTATTTTCTTATTTAATTCCCTTCTCATACCTATATATATTTTACATCATTATTCATGTGAAAAAAAGCCACAAATCCATCCTACACCCCACAAAGGGGATCACCCCCCAACCATCATCCACATCATTTGCTCCATCCATCCATCACTTTGAAGATTCGTTCGTGGAATCAAGAAGAGAACCAAGAGAAGGATTCAAGATGGAGAAGGACGCGACGACTCCCGCATCTAGGGTTTATTTCGTTTCCTAATTTATCTTGTAATTTTCCAGACATCCGGCTAAGATCTATCCAATACCCATGATTGTTCTTCGCAACATCATGAGCTAGAGTCTTTTTGGTAGATCTAGGGTTTATGAAAGTTTTATCTAATTAATTCAACTTACGTGTGTAAACTCCGTACAACACTACTTATGATTTATTTTATATAAGGCTATGCTTTTTAAATTCATACTCACAGTCGTTTTGTGCATCATTAACTGTTATGTAGATTCTGAATACATATCTTGGTTATTAATTGAGTGCGTTCACTGCTGAGCAGGATTACATGTTATAATTCTAAGTGATGGGATTTTGAAGTCTTATTAGAACTATCTTATATAAATACTTATTAATTGAATTGAATTCGGGTTATTAAGTAGGATAAAGAAGATAATTATATAGTACCTATAAAGGAAGATCATATCGGGTTAGAGTACCAATTGACCAGGGAAATAATTGTACTGATAGTACCTAGAAAGGGGGGGGTAAAGTTATATCTCTTGCTCCAAGGTTATTCACACGTGTTACACGCATGTTTACTTGTGTCTATAGAGTAGATATGCATGGTATAGTGATGCGTCAATATTCCACAAGGCAGAGTCGGACATCAACACACGAAAGGGAGATTAATGAGTGAAGCTGAATTATCCTAGAGCTACATATTCTCCTACTTGATCCACTTTCGTATTCTTCTAGTGTTATTTATTTTATTTGTTATTTTAATTAGTTGATTAGTAGTTGATAATCAAACCTCTAACTTTTATTGCCATTCGTCTTAATTAATTTAGTAAATAATTAAATTGATAATACGCCGTCCTTTGGGTTCGATATTCACTTGGTCGCTTGCTAGAGCTGCAATTGATATCATTAATACTTGGGGATTAACTTTGCATGCAAAGAAAACGCGCATCATCTCACAATGGCGTATTTCTAGGATCCATGAGTAATTTCAACAAGTAATCTAATCAATCTAAACAAGTGTGCCTAAGATATCAACAACAAGAATGCTTTAACATAATCTCATCATCAATAATATAAAACAACACAAGCATAGAACACACAACATCCCTCACATACTTAAAACAACAAACCACATAAATCATCATAAAAATCAAGATATAAAGCATCAATGATAAAAAATCAATAAACCTAATCAAAACATAAATTTAAATGTATAAATCCCAAAATTATCCAACACTATTCATGTTGCTGATGGGTGTTTTCTCAACACACAATTAATCCCCAAGTATGAAGGATGTTATTGTAGCTTAGATAAGCGACCAAGTTATATATTGAACCCACAGGACGAAATATCATCAACTTTAATTATAAACTAATTTACTGAGACTTTGATGGCAATTCGAGTTGTGAATAATTATTACTCTGCTAAACAAATAACTAAATAACAATAAAATAAAATAAGCAATAGAAAATTATCGAAAGTGATCAAGTAGGAGAATAGGTAGTTCTTCGGGCCATCCAATTCCACTCATTAATATTCCTTTCTTGTGTACTGTTCAACTTTGCCTTATGAAATATGGACGCATCACTAAGTCATGCAAATCTGCTTATTAGACACAAGTAAATATACGCATAACACGTGTGAATTACCGCAGAGCAAGAAATATAACTTCACCCCATTTCTAGGTATTATCAGTATCAATTATTTCCCGTGCACTAAGTACTCTAACCCGATATGATCTCCTTTTATAGATATTATGAAAGTAACTCCATCCTACTTGTCAACCCGAATTAGATTCAATTAACAACCATTCAAATATAACAGTTTTAATTAAACTTCAGAGTCCCCTCACTTAGAATCATAACAATAAACCCTGTCAGCAGTGAACACGCTCAATCAAAACTAAGATATATATATATATATATATATATATATATATATATATATATATATATATATATATATATATATATTCAGACTCTATAAAACAGTTGAAGATGCAAAAAATGACCGAGAATATAGATTAAGAAAGCATAATTATATATAAAATAAATCTACAAGTAGCGTTGTACCAAATTTACGCATAAATGTTCAATTAACTCGTAAAACCATCATAAACCCTAGAACATCTGAAGCGGTTCTAGCCCATGACGTTACGACAAACAATCATAGTGATTTGATAGATCTTACCCATAGTCTTAAAAATTACAAGATAAATTAAAAAATGAAGTAAACCCTAGGTTGTGGGCCGTCGCGTCTCTCTCCGTCTTGAATCTTAACTTGATTCTTTCTCTCTACAGCTCCTTCGGGTGGAGTTAGGCTTGGATGTGGTGTAGGATGGATGTGAAATCTAACTCTTCTCTTGATGTAAACTGCATCCCTTTTTATGCAGGTAAAATCTCCTTATGGACATTTACTGTGGGACTTTTTCTTGGAAAATATGCACAAACATGCACTGGAAGTATGAAATTACCAAAAATAGAACTCCGTGTCCCCGCTCGACCAGAATGGCCTTGGTCGAGCAGGATCGACCTTTGTCGAGCAGCGGTCGAGCGGCATCTCTGTAAGCTGAAACTCTATCTGATATCTCGCTCAACTATCTCTGATGTTGCTCGACCAAATCATCTTGGTAGAGCGTCTCTTCCCTCGGTCGAGCGATACCTCGAAAATCGTGCTTTCCAATTCTAAACACTTCTAACCTATTTTCCTGTATACATCTGCTCAAAAAGCCTCAGTAACATCTGATTCATGGCTTTTCCATAAACATCCCAATTTGGTTTGATTATAGACCAAATAGTACTTAATATCCACATAAATCAGAGCTCGAAATACGTGAATTCTCACCCTCGTCAAACTCCCAAAATTACATGTTGCTTGTCCTGACACATCGAAATCAAAACTAAGGCAAGAGAGTGTGAATTTCACAAGATCCGCATACACATGCACAACCTATACTAACACATGCAATTCTAGCAACTTAAAACATGCATACATTGATGAGAGTGAAAATAAGCGTGTTTTAGTGTCCAATTTAATACATTTTTATGGAAATTATTGTTATATATTAGCACAAATTTCTTATATTCAATATATGTGAGAAAAAGGTGAGTTTGAGGTGTTTTAGGTGGAAAAATGATCAAAAGAGGAAAGTTGTTGAAAAGGTGCAACTTGTACAAGAATGCTGAAAAACGCACGTCTAACTTGTGTAATTTTTATGTATTATTATGGAGCTCAAAACTAGAAATTTGATACATGGTTGAAAAGCCACAGAAGAGAGAATCGTTTTGGCGTAAGAAACACCCCAATCAGAGTCCAAAGGAGAAAGTTATGATCAAAATGGTGACGTTACGCAAGCTGTTCGTACTCAGCACGACTGTGCCAATTTGCATGACTTGTTACACCTTCAAATATTGGAGTTTTTATTAGTACTTTATATTGATAGAAATCTAAGTAAGTGAGGATCGCGTGAGCATAATAATCACTCAAATCGGAGGCGGATGTGGAAGTTATGCGAAATGGTGAGACTGCGCATGCAGCTCGACCGTAGCTTGACCAAGCCATTTTGGTATAGCTACAGAGGGTAAGTCGAGCTAGGACATGGATTTCCAATTTCGACGGGTTTTATACCCTAAGTGCATGTATTTTCGTGTTTTCTAAGTAAAGGCCTATCTAAGGTCCATTAGGATAGCTTACAAGTATAAAAGGGGATGCAGATCACACCAAAGAAGTACCGCAACAAAATTCATCCTATACCCCACAAGGGGGGATCATCCCCACACCATCACATCCATCATTTCCTCCATCCATTCTTTACTGTGAAGATTCGTCTGTGGATCCAAGAAGGAAAATCAAGAGGAATTGAAGAGACAGAAGAGAGAAGGAAGAAGATCGCTATTTTATTCTAGTTTCTAATTTTCTGAACATATGGGTAAGATTTATCCAATCTCCATTATTGTTCTTCGCAACACCATAAACTAGAGTCTTTTTGGTAGATATAGGGCTTTAAAGGTTTTTATGAATTAATTGAACAACAGTAAGGTTAGAAAGATAAGAATCAGAGGAAGATCCAAAAATAGAAAAATTATCCATGAATACCTCCATAATTCTCACAATCAAACCCTAAAAAATATACATCATACATCTTTGAAAAGTAGCAGGAGCATCGCACAAACTAAAAGGAAGCTTCCTAAATGCAAAAGTACCATACGGGAAAGTAAAGGTAGTCTTATCCTCATCCTTCGGCACAATCATTATCTGATTGTAACCAAAGTATCCATCTAAGAAACAATAAAAATTATAAACCCTCAAGTCTATCAAGCATCTTATCCATGAAAGGTAGAGGAAAATGGTCTTTGTGTGTGTTTTCATTTAGTTTCCTATAATCAACACACACATGCCAACCTGTAGGTATCCTAGTAGCTAAAGTCTCTCTATCCTCAGACTGTACTATAGTCATGCTCCCCTTCTTAGCTACCATATGCAATGGACTCACATAAGGACTATCACTAATAGCATATATAATATATATCAGACTTTAACCACTTAAGTACCTCTTTCCTAACCACTTCTTGCATTGCAGGATTTAAACACCTCTGATATTACACAGAAGTTTTATTTTCATCTTCTGACTTGATCCTATGCATGCAAATAGATGGACTTATACCTTAAAAATCTACCAAAGACCATCATATGGTGGACTTATGCCCTTTAAGGACTCTAAGCAATTTATCAAGTTCAAGTTTAGTTAAGGCAGATGATACAATTACAGGACATGTTTGATTTTCCCCCCAATAAGGCATATGCTAGATGATCCGGTAAAGGCTTCCATTCCATCTTCTTCTTCTCTTCAGTTTCAGACCCTTCTTTCTCTAGTGGCAGGAACCTTGGTGGCCACTTTCCTCGTTTAATTTTGGCACCTCTCTTTTATCTTCCCTACAGGCATTCAAAGCATTCAATGTATTCAAATATCCTGTAAATTCATCAGACAAAATATCACATGAAAAATCAAATGTATAATTAGTAGTAAGAGTAGGGAAAGAAAGACTGTTCCTGATGCATGTTTCCAATTGATCCTTAGACATAATCAAAGACACCTTTTCCTCAATGATCTCATCAACAACATCGATGGACTTGCAGTTTGCTCTTTTAGCTGGCCACTTCAATGCATTGTCAAGAGAAAAGACAACTTCATCATCTCTCACTCTGAGCTTCAACTTTCCGACTTCAACATCAATTAGAGCTCTAGTAGTGGCTAGGAACGGTCTCCCCAAAATCAGAGGCACATTGTTATCCTCTTCCATCTCAAGCACCAAGAAATCAACTGGGAAGATGAATTTATCCACCTTCACAAGTACATCATCAATAACTCTTCTTAGGTGCATAAGAGACCTATTAGCAAGCTAGAATGTTACCGAAGTAGGCCTCACCTCCCCCAAACCAAGGCTTGTGAATGTATTTAGGGGCATCAGATTGATACTAGCCCCCAAATCATACAAAGCTCTGCATGTGACATTCTTTCCAATCTGAACAGGGATAGTGAAACTACGTGGATCTTTTAACTTGGCTAGAAACTTCCTTTGCATAATGGCATTGCATTCTTCAGTTAGATTCACTGTCTCCTTTTCCCCAATACTACGCTTCTTCGACATGATTTCTTGAGAAACTTTGCGTAGTGAGGAATCTGCTCAATTGATTCAGCAAATGGAATGTTTATATGGATCTTCTAGAATATCTCCACAAATTTCTAAAATTTTTCATCAAGACCCTTCTTCAACTGCCTAGAGGAAAAAGGAATAGGATATTTCATCTTTGGAATTCCCAAACTGTCTCTTTCAAGTTCATCCTTTTTGTTCTTTTCCCTCTTTGCTCTTTCCCACTTCTTCTCTATAATAATAGAATGATCAATATCACTCTGAAAACCCATTCTATCACGAGGAGCAGATTCAACTGGACTGGCATCAGGATCAATACTAATGGAATTTGGATTGTGATGGATGGCCGAGCTTAGTGATGGGTGACCATACACGTCGTCGGGTGATGTGCCGGGCAGGGTATCTAGCTAGTCGCCCGATTGAAAATCAAGCGTGCCTGACGAGCTACCCGGTGAAGGACACTGAAGGCACTCGATTATGCATATGGTAACGTGTATGGTGGAGGATTCCAGTCACCCGTTTGAGAATTCCAGGTGCTCGGCTGAGTGTGTGTTTACCTGGTGCCGGGCATGTATGCTTGATTATTAGCATGCACGCCTCCTGACCAGTTTTCAGCATACCGTTCATCTTCCGACATCCTAGGTCCTTCGTACTGTGTACCACTCATTAAAGTAATAGCATTGCACTGATGCTCTCTAGGATTCAACTCAGTCTGTGCTGAAAATTTACCTTGTTGTTGCAACTTATCCACTACAACATTCAACTGACTGATATCAAGATCTGTTTCTTTCTATTTTCTTTTTGCTTCTTTGTACCTCGCTTCAGCTGTTTCTTTATTTGTGACCATCATCTTGAGTATCAAATCTATCTTATCGTCCATTGGTGCTCTTCCTTCACTAGATTTCTGGGTTGGATTAATTTCCAGAGGTGGTGCAACTGCGCTATTAGGATTTGAATATGACAGATTTTCATTCCTTCTCTGATTGTTAAAGTATAAATTTTCTTGGTTCCAACCTTGTTGAAATTGACGATTGTTACCTTGGTCATTCCTCCTCCTAAACTGATTGTTCGATCTGAAATTAATTCTCCCTGTTTCTATTTTCTCTATGAAAACTCTGTCCCATAACATAGTTTGCATCCTTGTATTCATCCTCATCTCCAGCCATCATTACTTCATCTCTTTTTCCTTTTGCGAGGAGATCCTCTTATTTTTCAATTCATCAAGTCAATCATGGATAGCTGACACTTCATTATTTCCGTCTTGGATCTCTACCTTCGCCACTTTGTCAAAAAAGGCATCTCCATCTGCTCTCTCTGCCGGCCAGTCATAAGTGTTAGTTTCCATGTCCTCAAAGATCTCCTCAGCTTCCTTTGCAGACTTCTTAAAAATAGATCCACCTATTGTCGCGTCCACCAACACTCTTGAATCACTTCTTAGGCTTTGATAGAAGAAGCCTAAGTAAGTATCCTTAGAAAATTCGTGTTTAGGACAGCTACGCAACAACTCTTTGAATATTTTAGGTTCCTTGTTTGAATTGCGTTATCTTTTTCTTCACCAAGAAACTCTAAGAGGGAGGGAAGTACTTGTTCAGAAATCTATCCGTCAATTGCTCCCTAGTAGTACAACATCCTTGAGGGAGATTGTTGTACCACTCATTGGCTTTCCCCGTAAGTGAGAATGGGAAAGGCCGCATTCGAGCTAAGAATAGGTGTAGGTGGATGCTAATCATCAGTCATCTCTCTAGTCTTAGTCTCCTCGATTAAATTAACTTCATCAAATATCTGTGAAAGCTTTTCAACCTCCTCTTGTTTTGACGAATGAAATCTATCCGAATTCGAGCTAAGAATAGATGTAGGTGGCTGCTTTCTCTTTCTTCTGTTGTCTCTAACAAGTGCTTCAAGCTCTAGGTTTAATACTTTGATTGCTCGTCCACTAGACCTAGTGATCATACACTTGTTCTCTCACAGAAAAAATCAGAATTATTTGGTTCAAAAATAAAATATTCTCTCCGTCCGGTTCTAAGGTATCCATTTGCTTTTTGCATGTGGATTAAGGAATATTATTATTATTATATGTAAAGTGGGTAGTTGTATTAGAGGGAAGTGGTGGGTCATATTGTGTACTTTTTTACTAAATAGGGGAAATGGATACCTTTGAAGCGGACACCTAAAATAGTAAAATGGATACCTTAGAAGTGGACGAAGGGAGTATAAAGTAAGTAAAATTTAATGTCCTACAAGAAAATAAATCACTATAGAATTAAATTTAAATCTATGAACTATCTCCGGCAACGACGCCAAAAACTTGATCGCTATTTATTTTCACCCTCAAGTGTAAGAGATCGATTGTAGCGCCTGTGACCAAGTGAAGTTATCATTCCCACAGGATAGTTATAGACTTACTATTCAACTCTATCTATGAAAATTTAATTGCAAGACAAATTCAAAATTTTTGAAAGGATAATTAATTAACTAATAAAAAGTAAAATTAAATAATTAAACTAATGCGAATTAAATAAATCACACAAGAGAAACGATTTAAGATTTCAAGGATACAGAATTGGTAATGCTAAGGCAAACAACTTAACTATGTGACTGATTAATCTAGACCCAAATGAATTACATGCAGACGTTTATAAGAGGATCATTAAGCCTAGTTAAATATCCTTGAACGAGTAGGATCTAAACTTGTAATGAGCTGAAAATTCTAAGATCGATAAGGAATTAACCCTTACCCCCTCTATAGGTACTTCATGCTAAATTCCATTAAAGGCTAAACCACTAGACTTCCCTTTCTACGTACTAAATTATTAACCCCTTTTGTCTCCTTACCAATTACTTAATAATGATGTTTTACCTAATACTCCCTCCCCCCACTGTTAATCTATCCATTTTACCATTTTGGGTTGTCCACCCTTAATCTATCTATTTCTCTTTTTAGACTATGAGACCCACACCATCCACTAATACAAAAAAATATGGAACCCATACCCCACTAATACAACTACCTACTACACATAAAATAATAATACTCTTTAATCTTCGCGCAAAAAGCAAACAAATAGATTGCGGATAGACGGAGGGACCATGTTGAAAAAGTGAATCCTATCAACTATCAATTAGTGATACTGTCATAATAATTAAAGGAATATTCATAACTCAAAACACAATAATATGATGTCTCAAAAATATCTTCTTCAATTAGGAAATAAGCATTCTACAGTATAATAAATTCAAGTTTAGGGCAATCAAATCACATAGTCAAAATTGTCTTAACGCCCTAACATTACCAATAAAGAAACTTAACCCATGGATTTACGAGGGCAAATTACAAAGATAGAATATGTCTCAACCATTGTTCTAAAATAACAAAGATAAATAACTAAAATAAAAACCCTTTTGGAGGACTCCAACTCTTCAATCACAATCTCCATTGGGATCTTCGTCTCCAATTCAAGTAGCAACTCCGATCGTCTCTCCGGTGGAAGGATGGAAGGTCGTGAGTGATAGAGGAATTAGGGCAATGTGCGGTGAATTTGCGTTGTTCCTTCTTCTACTTCTAATACAAAACCTCTTTTATTCACGAACTGGGCCAACTTAAGTCACAGGCATGGATATGGGCAGGCTCGGTAACACGTTGAGGAACGGGCATACCACACGGCAATACGCCCAGTTAGGAATTCATTCGCCAATTATGGCGCCCGGTTGCATGCATTGCGACGCTCATCGGCTTGCCCATTTGGAATCAAGGGTGCCCGGTGGTTCGGCTTGCAACGGGCAGCTTAGCCTGGCAAGGTGCCCAGCTTCATGCCTGGTTAAGAGCTTGACGATCTCTTCTCAGCTCCATTCCATTCCGACACTTGATTATTTTCTCCCTTTTTTTCCTATGAAAAACATGACGACAAAATACCTCTCGAGCACCTTTTATTGGCAACAACAAGAGCACCACCTTTTCGTGCAAATATAATATCAAAATACATCAAAAAGGTATCAAATCGGACCTAAAAGATCATGAATTTCCACTCTCATCAATAATACCAATAATTATTTTTTATTCTAAACTAAATTATAGTACTAATTAATAAGATCTAATTTTAAATATTTTAACAATGCATGTATATATATAATATAAAATTATTTTATATATTATTATTGTGTATATATATTAATAATATTTTTTATGTAGTGAAAATATAATAAAATTATATTACAAAAGTTAAATTATATAAAAAAATATATACTAAATTTTTATTCGATTAATAAAAATAATTTTGTTATGTAATATGTATATAATCAGTTTAGTTTTCTATTTATTGGGACGAGAAGAAAGAGCTATGGGGCGCTATTTCAAAGAAGATTACTTAGGCTCGTTACCAAGATGATGAAGCCATGGTGGAGATGCACATAATTAACAACATCAGGTGGATGTTCAACCAAGTGGGAATCAGTGGATTCATGGATTTAAAGAGGGAGACGTACTTCCACATCACAGCGGAGATGCTATGTACTCTAGAAGTGATTCGGGAGGATTATGTTCTTCCTACATTAGCATGGTTCCGACTTGGAGGTGAGTTGAGATATCTCTATGCTAGTGAGTTTAATAGGATGTTTGGATGCCCGGAGGATGTACCTACATATGAGGATGAAGGCTTTGTTGCTGATGAGTTCTGGAGATTGATCACGGGTTTGCAAGGGGCTTATGATCCATAACGACCTAGGGTTGCTTTCATTTGGAATCCGGTGATCGCGTACATGGATAGGATCCTCGAAAACACCATCTTTGCCCGAGCTGAGGGCGGGTGTATTCCAAGAGGAGAGTTATACGTCCTTTGGTGTATGATGACCATGCATGGTCCACTTCAACCTGGGGGCTTATGTTTTGCAGCAACTGAATTGGATCACTACACACACATTTTAGAAGGTGAATATTGGAGGATCGATCACACCATTTGTGGAGCATTACAATGTGGATATCTCTAGACATCGGCCGGTGATTGGTGAGCCAAATCTGATTCTCTCGGCGTGTGTGAGGATGAACTTAGCTCGACATGAAGATGGTGTATGTATGTTCATTCGAGGGATGAATCCAATTTCTTTTCAAATACCTTTTCTTTCATTGACCTTAATATGGTCCAGGTCAATGCAAATTTATTGATGAACACTCCTCCCCACATCGCGATCTCTACTACTTGTTGTGCTGAGGGAGAATGGCGAACCTCGGTAGATATGCACCTTGAAGGTGTGTATCTCAACTTGGATATAATTTTAGTGGGAGAGCCGGAGGAGTATGAGGAGTACGAGCCACAACAACAGCAGTAGCAGTTGTATGGACAGCAGCAGCCGCCACCGTTTTAAGCATCCGATACCTAAGGTACATATGGAGATGTCTTATGACTTTTTGAAGATGGGAATTCCTCCGATGCAATCACCACCATAGCCACAGCAGCCGTAGCAATATGATTTCTGGCAGGCTCAGGATCGCTTTTATAGAGAGCAATTCAGGATGATGAATAAGCATTTTGCCACGTTGAATAAAAATCAGCAAGAGACGAATCGCCAGCTTGCTTGGCAAACATGAACTATGCTACGCTCAACTTGAGGTATGATGCTATGGATCGAAGGTTGGGAGAGATTAATTAGAACTATGAGGCACTTGATAGAAAGGTCGACAGTTTTATCAGGGACTTCGACTATTGGCGCAATGATAATGACGATGATGCTCCGGAGGAGTAAAGTGCGCCAGGTTTTTCTCTTTGTCTGATTCCTCTCGTCTCCCTTCTATTTTTCCACTTTACAGGTTGGGGCTTGATTGGTGGTTGATTTGGATTTTATGAGATTTATGTCTGAGTGGTATATACCATATTGATGATATTGTGAGATTGATGTATTGATGAATAGTTGTACACTTGATGATGATTGATAGTTTGATATTGACTCTTTGGTATGCATGTGCGTTATACTTGTGATATATGTTGATTCTATTGAAAAGAAGCATGTATTGTTTGTTATTACTTGTAGTTTATGTGGGAATTGAAGTTGCTTGCATGCTTTGAAGAGTGCTTAGGAAATCTATTACCAATGTGAGAATTTGGGCCTTTTAATCATGCTACATTAAAGCATGATAGTTTATTATTGAGAGAATCATTCATACGTTTGTATTCCAGAACTTGGCTTGAAGTCTTATTTGAAATTCGTGATTGATAGATATTAGAAAATGATCTTAGGACATTATTGATAATTGAGCCACTTAGCCAAAAGTTATTCTACCTTGTAATGTGTAAATCATTGAAAGCCCTATTGAGCCTTTAAAAGCTTTTTCTTTGGCAAGCCTGTGATAGAAGACTTTATTGCCTTTACTTTAGCTTTGAAATACTCTATTTACTAGTAGAGAGTTGAGGTGAATAAATTGCTAAGTGATGAAATTGAAGAAAGAGATTAAGGAAAGTTGTGCTAGTGATAAGTGAAGAAAGATTATGGTTAAATCTTGTTTAGGGGTAGTGCCTAAAACTGGTACCCCGACTGCTTTAGAAGGGTAGTACCTGAAATTGGTACTCTTGTTCTTTGAAAAAAGAAGATGTTGATTCCAAGAAAAAGTAGAAGACGTTGAATCGAAAAGATCATGAGAATGATGATGAAACAAAGAAATAAATTTGTTTGATGAAAAGCAAAACTCCAAGGTAATTCTCTACTAGTGAATTAGTCACTTTATCGAAATTCTCCTACCTTTACCAAAGAGCCAACATTACAACCATAAGACAAGCCCTTTGTGATCCTAGTATTGGATTAATAATGAATTGATTTTTGAGACCTTTGTCAAGCTTATGGTTATGCAGAAGTATGAATTAACTATGAGCGTACATACTAACCTTGAAGTGTACATCTTTTACACTTGAGTGCGAGTGTAAATACTTATCCTGTGAGCTAGATGACTTAGCACTCGTAGAAGTATTGTGATTGATTGATGTTCTTACATAGATGAAAAGTATGATGACTGCATGTTTTGACTCGATAAATTACACGTGTTATTGAAGTTGTGCATATATGAGGATCTTGTGAATCACACTCTCTTGACTTTGTTTTGATTTTCGTTGCCTCGGGAGCAACATGTAAGTTGAGGATTTGATGAGAGTGATAATTCACATATTTTGAGCTCTGATTTGTGTGAAAATTGAGTGCGATTTGGGCGTTTATCAAGGCAAATCGATACGTTTATGGAAAATTCTTGAATTAGAGGCTACTAAGGCTATTTGAGCATATTTATGCAGAAAACAGGTTAGAAGTGCTCAGAATTGGAAAATACGATGTCCAAGACGCAGCTCGACCTCAGGAGGAGCCGCTCGACCAGGACCTTTTAGTCGAGCGAGGGAAGATTTGGTCGAACGAGGGTCTGTACAAAGTTTCAGCGAACAGGGAGGCCGCTCGACCACCGCTCGACCTGGACAAGATCCGTTCGACCTCTCCAGTTTGGTCGAGCGGGGACACGCGTGCTTATTTTTGGTAATTCCAACCCTCCTTTATGTGAATTGACGTATTTTTCAAGAAAAAGCCCAGTAAAGGTCTGTAAGGAGAGTTTTACATAAAAAAGAGAGTTAGATTCCACATCCATCCTACACCATATCCAAACCCTAACTCCATCCGCATGAGCTGTAGAGAGAGATTCGTGCAGCGAATCAAGTGAGAATCAAGTGAGAACCAAGTGAAGATTCAAGATGGAGCAAGAAGCGATGGCGCCCACATCTGGGGTTTACTTCGCAATTTATCCTTTCTAGTAATTTTCAAGACTATGGGTAAGATCAACCCAAACACCATGAACGTTCTTCGAATTGTCATGGGCTAGAACCGCTTTGGTAGTTCTAGGGTTATGAAGGTTTTTATCTAGTTAATTGAACTTCCGTGTGTATACTCCGTACAACACTACTTGTGGATTTATTTTATATAAGACAATGCTTTATTAATTCATACTCAGAGTAGTTTTGTGCATCTTTAACTGTTATGCAGAGTCAGAATACATATCTTGGTTATTGATTGAGTGCGTTCACTGCTGACTAGGATTACATGTTATGATTCTAAGTGAGGAGACTTCGACTCTTCATTAGAACTATCTTATATGAATACTTATTAATTGAATTGAAGGTTAGTAAGTAGGATAAAGAGGATAATTATATAGTACCTATAAAGAGAGATCATATCGGGTTAGAGTACTTAGTGCACGAAAAATAATTGATAGTGATAGTATCTAGAAAGGGAGAGTGTAATTATGTGTCTTGCTCTGAGGTAATTTACACGTGTTACACTCTTATCTGCTTATGTCTATAGAGTAGGTTTGTATGGTTTTGTGATGCGTCCATATTCCACAAGGCAGAGTCGGACATTGACACATGGAAGAGAGATTAATTAGTTAAACTGGAAGGCCCAAAGAGCTACCTATCTTCTCACTTGAGCAATTCTCATTATTCTCTATTGTCTTTATTTTATTTGCTATTTAATTATTCGTTTGTTAGATTTATAATCAATCTCTACTAAAATTGCCAAAAATAGTTTCACTTAATTTAAATAATAATAAATTGATAACCAACTGTTTTTTGGGTTCGATAATATAACTTGGTCGCTTATCTAAGCTACGATCGCATCCTTCATACTTGGGGATTAAATTGTGTGTTGAGAAAATGTCCAACACCCATAAACTGGGAGCTGACTCAGGACTAGACAGGGCTCAGGTGAACGTGTCAGCAAAGTTTATCTTTGGGGAATTAAACGGCCAACTGTACCACGTCCCAAGGACTAAAGAGTTTGTACACGGAAGCATTTCGTACTGTTGGATCAAGTGGTGGTTCTTGATTGTGCAACTCACTTCTTCAATCAAGAAAGGCCTGATGAGATCTCTCACTACAACATAAGTGTTATTACGTTACACCAAGAAAATGTTACTCCCTCCGTCCCATAAAGAAGTTCACAGTTACTGTAGACACGGAGTTTAAGAAAAAGTTGCTTTTTGGGGGTAGTTTGGTATTTTTAAGTAATAAATAAATTATAAAGTAAGTTATGTGAGTTGTAAAGGGGTGACAATTTTAAAATTAAAGTGTGTTGTGGGGTTATTGATTTGTGTATATTTCCTTATTTGGGGGTGTGAACTTGTTTATGGGAAGAACAAAAATAGAAAGTATGAATTTGTTTATGGGACTGAGGGAGTACTTAACATTTAAAAAATGTTATTATAGGTCATAAGTAACATTTTTTTCTGTGTCGTTATTGCCCCTGTAACATAAAGTCTAATATTACACCATTTTAACGTATGATAACACTTGTATTATGAATATATCAATTGTAACATTTTATTGTTACACTTTAAAAAACGCTACATATATTTCTAATGTAACATTTATAATTTCTAATGTAACATTTTTTGCTAACACTTTTAAATATGAATGTAACATTATGCACATTATTTTGTTAACACTTTAAAGATAACGTAACATTTATTACTTTGTTTGTCAACATTTTTTTAATATAATGTAATATTAATTGCATTATTTTGTTAATATAATGTAATATTAATTACATCATAATTGTATCACTTTTGAGAATATAACGTAATATTTTTATAAAGCAATTATGTAACACATGTTAACATATTTTTAGTTATCCATGTAATTTTTATTATTATTATTATTATTATTATTATTTATACATGTCATACGTGTAAAATAAAATTAGCAATAAACTTAATTTAACATACACTAATAAATATATCAAAACTAAAATCTAAATTATAAATATTAATAGAACATGGTAATTATTGTCTAAATTTCATGTACTTCTATGTACAAAATAAAATACAATTAATATTAATATTTGGTCTTCATCTTACACTTTTCTTTTTCCCAAATATATTTTTCTTTTTCATCACCATTCAAGGTCGTCAGCATTGTCTGCTTCATCATCTGTCTCCATTGCTCTGAAACAAAAACATTAATACTATCACAAAGTGTCTGCTTCATCATCTGTCTCCATTGCTCTGGAAAAAAAACATTAATATACTATCACAAAGTGTACGAGAATATATTTCAATTTTATCACTTGAATATATCCACTTATTAACTAGTTCTACAACATGCTAGGTTTTTCTTTGGTGGAGCAGGGCATTGAAAGAATGAACTAATGAGACTTATGAGACTATAGAGTGGTAGATTATTACTTCACTTGTTATATGCATTCTTTCTTTAGACTTTAGAGTGAATTTTTTTTTTTGAAAAAATCTTAATAGACTTTTCCTTTTTCTTTTTTTGGGGTTAAGCATTATCATTGCAGTGTATATATATATATGAGCATAAAGATTTTGTAATTCATCACTACTTTTTGATAATTTTCTATGTTGGGAATCATAGATGGGTAAGATTTGCTTAAGATTAATACAACATTTTAGTTTTTATCGCATTTGTATTATATCGGCTATTGAGAAAGTATTTGTTTTCAGCTAAAACTAAATACAAGTATACATTTTATTTTAGTTCTACAAGTTCTGTTACTCTGGTTTTGGGATTTTGTTTATCTTTTTTCCTGGTCTGCTCGCTGAAATCCAGCAGTTTTCTAAATTCTGGTCTTTTTCAGTTTTATAAATATGAAACTATGATTGTGAATTTGCTTCTTTACTTTGAGTTTTTAATTTACCTTGAATCAGTGGGACTGCAAGTACATGGTCTGAACTCTACAGATAATGTATCACCTGTTCTTTTGTTGTGTTTTGGTTTTCCTCTCGTTGTTAGCTCAAAGTTCAAGATATACTTCCAATGTCACCTGAACCCCCGAAATTCACTTGATCTCCCATGATCACAAACAACATTAGAAATCTAACTAAAGCTCTGTAATTGCTTGAACTCATATTTTCAGTAAATGGTTGGTATAGTTGCTGATTCTCAAGGCATTAGAAGTTATTCACTAAGGAACTGGTGCTGCACGTGAAGCTTCTTTATGGTTTACATCACACAGAGATTGTATCTCTAATATGTACTATGAAATAACCTTAAAACAGGTACAATTTTTCAACCAATATTTGTATTTTATTTTTCGATTAAGCTTGTTTATCTAGTTTAGTTTACCATGTTAAGTTTGTCCTGAGATTGTTTCTCTATTAGTTTATTAAAATGTAATGATCTAACACCCTTTTGGTTGATTTACTGGACAAGTTTATAGAGGTGTTCTAAGTTGAGAATAATCAAAATTGCCACTGGGGTAAAGAGAACAACTATTAATAACTATTTCTATAATGTCTCTAGTATATAATGTTATCTTATTTGCGGCTCCGATTAGTCTTAGTATTAGCTCTGGTTTGGTGTTTTCGGCAGTTTCTATAATAGTTCTTAAGATGAACGGTGAAATTTCTCGATGACATTTGAGTTTTGAAATCTTCACCTAGTGCTACTAAAGGAGAAATAGATTCAATAGATTGAATCTACGATTAAACCATATAAGAGTCGATCTTTAGTTGCTACTAAATGGGTTAGATTATATGAATTACCTCTTGAATATTGGGACTCATCGGTCATATTGAGCATCATATATGCAATAGGTTCACCTATTAGGTTTTGGATAAAAGATCATTGAATGTCATATCCTCTGTTACTACAATTATTTGCAAAGTACACATTGGAGCAACAAAATAAATTTTTGTGCAGCCTTACAACAATTATATATGTTCAGTAGAGGAAAAAAATTATTTATCTTTTTCTGTAATCCTACAGCTGATATTGTTTGTCACACAAACATGACACCAAACTCATCAGCTGGCGGGTGTATAAAAGGTATGTTAAAAATTCCAATCAGTTCACGCCATAGTTTAAACCTCAGTAGCAATAAGCTCTCAACAACATACAATGGTGAGTTTTTGGATTCTGATTGTAAACTCATGTGCGAAAAAAATGTAACTGTAAATTGTACAATAGCCGATTCTTCAGCTGATCTGAAGTTGGTTGTAATGATCATTTCCATTTCCTTTTTCTATTAAAAGGGTTTAAGAAAATATGCTTATTTTGTTTCCATTTTGTGGGGGTCACATTGTTGTTCATATATCCCTCCTTAGTTTCTTATCTTGCACAAATTCCTACTAAGTAATTTTATTTTCTTTCACGTTTTCTTGGTTTGTACTTTCTAGTTTTGCGTATAATTTATTTTTTCCTTTTGCATATGTATAATTCATGTTGTCTGAGTAGCTTTAGAGGAGTTAGGTTGGGTGGAGTTTTCTGGTTGGCTTCATCGTGTTAGAACTAGATTAAAGTTCTCAGAAGCATAAAATAGATTACAAGGCCTGACCAAATAATTAGCTCTACCCTATGATACGAAGTTTATAGTACTTGTGTATAGGCTGCCATAACATTATCTTTGTGTAAATAGAGTTGGCATACTTCTTTTGTGACTCATCAGAAATCTTGTGAGAATACATTGTTTATAGTTGTGGAAGTGGCTAGGCGATACTATTTATTTATATTAGACATCAAAGTTTTCCTGCTATTAATAAGAATTGGAGAGGGACAATTATTATCATTGTCAGAAAGGAAAAAAAAATTGAAAGACTTTATCATGCTCTTTGGAGAGCTCCAGTCTCAATTGCTAAACTTATAGAATTGTGATGACTGTTTCAGTATCATTTTAAAGTTATTCAATAGTTCAGATGCAAAACTTATCAAACATGTCAATTTTTTTTATTAATCTCCATAGGATATATTACACCTTTTGCTTGGAAACTCATAACAAATGGATACATTGAAGGGACATGTCATTTCATAGTTTGTTTACTATTTTTTATGTATCTCCATTGTAGTGTTGTTCTCTTTGAAGTATGTGTTGACAAAAAAATATCACGTTATCTTGCAGTTGGTTGTCAACACACTTAGGTTATCAACACACTTGGTCTTCACATCACTGGAAAGCATCTTGTGTCGTTATGGAATTATTTAAATATATGTCTTGACATACGTGCTGCTAATTCAGAACATTTGTAAAATTTAGTGTTAGATAGATTCGAGAAAGTCTATGCATACAACAAATATATGTATGAGACAACATTGTTTGTGATTTGAGTTCTTTCTTTATGAGAGAAATTAATTGCTCTTTTATTACTTTTAGTATCAATTTATTTTTCTTTGAAAAGTTCAACCCCATCTCTAGTTGGGTAAGTCACGTACTATGTACTAGGAGTATGGAACAGGGTACCAACTCAAAATAAGGAAAATTGAAAATGAGCTTTTAAAAATATTTTATCTTCTCTATAATTTTGCATATATACTTATTTTTTAAATGCAATATTAAGTTTATTTCTAATAAAATAATAATAAAAGAATGTATATTTTTTTTTTACAAATAATGGAGTTCAAAAATATTTTCTTTTTACTCATATTATTTATTTAAATATAATAAAACACAATAATTGAAATTAATTTATATAGATATTTATTTATATGAAAATATATATACATATAATATACTTTGTAAATAAAACTATATTAAAGTATAACATGTATAAATATATCACTTGTGTTAAATAAAAGTGTAAAAGTGTTATATACAATTATTACCTTATAAAAATGTTACACAATTGTGTTACTTATGTGCAAGTGTTACATGACAAGTGCAACTTATTTAAAAGTATTATATGCATGTGTTATAATAAAAGTGTTACTCATTTATGTTACTAATATAAAAAGTGTTAAAAATGTGTTACATAATATAATAACTTGGAAAGTGTTACAGATTTGTGTTAGTTAAAATAAAGGTGTTACTCTAAATTGTTACTTAATGTCACTTATGTTGTAGTGGATCTATTAGCACATCTACACGCAGTTTTAGACCACTCCAAGTCCTCCATTGTAGCAGCACTTATGCAACTCTGCTCATCAGGTACCACTCTGATTGAGTTATTCTCCCTTTTATTATAGCAAAAATAAATTATTTTATTCAAAAAAAAAAAAAAAACTCCATAAATGATTGTTAAAATTCAGGTCCTTCATTGGTACATCAGATTTTGTGGTTAAGCAGGATTGTGTGGGTTGATTTGTTGCTGGTAGTGTGATTTTAATGACATGAATGTAGATTTTATCTGCATTATTTGTAGAGTCTTAGCTCTTCATAGTTGTTGGTTCATTTTAAATGGGGATGATGTTAATTCTCTAAAAAAAAAATTTATTTTTATTTATATTTTTGGATTTAACAGTTTCCATCCAAAATTAACTGAAGGGACTAAAATTGAAACTTTTGGGACAAAAAAAAAAGGTTCAAGATAAAAAATGAAATGAAACTTATCGTATGAGACAAAAAGTGCAATTTTCCCATTTAGAATATGGTTAGAGAGAGAGAAATAATAGGAAAAAAAGTACTAATCATACAAACTTGCATTAATCTCTCTTCAAAAATCGACTGGAATAAATCGAAGAACACAATGAAAAGTCCTCCTCTCCAAACGCCAAGTTATCGCCTCCCCAAACTGACTCCACTTAAATTTTTCGTACTAATGTTCACACTAACTTGATGTTTTGATTGAAGAAAAAATCGAGTGAATCCATAAAAGAGAGAAGCAGTGATATCAAAATCTACAAGGAGAGAAAAGGGGGAGGGGGCTGAAGAGTGAAGAAGCCCTACTTACTTTTGCTTTTGATTTTACTTGATGAGTGTTATTTCCAGTTTTTTTAATATTGGGCTATATCATTTAGTAAATGCTACCTTTATGGAAGTGATCTTGGGCTTTTTTAAGTTTCAAATCTCTTTTTTATTTTTTTCTTAAATAATTTTATTTATTATATATATATATATACTTAAATATAATTAAAAATAGGTAAATTTAATTTTTCCGGTTGAACCAACAGTTCGACCGGTTGAACCTCGAATCGGTAGAAATACTGAAACTATCTCCGATTCGGTTATGATAACACTAGTATATAGAAAATTGCAGTAAAAAAAATAGGATAAAAAAATCACATTACAAAATTTGATGTTAATTTCAAAAAATTAGTTTTGCTTTTGGAGATAGAAATTTACGACTGTTTAAAGAGTAGTAATTGCGTTATAATGTGGGTTGACCATGCAATAAGCTAGAGAGCTGCACGGAGTCTTTTCACTACTTTTTTCACTGTCAAGTTGAAATCATTCTCCATCTAACAAAAACAAAATTAAATAAAATTAGTTACAATCCAGTGAATTAATACGTACAAGTCTATTCTTTTTTTACTTTAAAATTTTATCCATAAATTGAAATTCTATGTTAAATGATCATTAAGACCAAATTAAAAGATTTACTATCTTTGCCAATTTTTTTACAATTTAAAACATCAAACCCTGGAGTTCATTTCGGTCATGATTGTTTTTTTTTTTTAAAATAAACGATCATGTTAGATTCAATTTGTGATAGTCTGATAGTATTCATAATGTTTAAAGTATAATGCTTCCCTCTATCAAAGAGCTAATGTGTCTAATTCAAAAGTAGGTCAATCTCACAGTCTTTAAACGAGTTAAAGACGGCATGAGATTCTCTATATCATCTTTGCATATTACTTTCATGCTACATTTGTTTTCACCTTTATTATTTGTTAGCCCTAAATTCACTTTTTGCCCCCGTAATTAAGATAAAATTTAATTTCTGCCCTAAAGATGATAAATTATTCAATTTTGTCCCATAACTCATGAATTTGTTCAATTTTTTTAGCCGAAAAATGTTAATTTCGACAGAAAGTCCTACGTGCGCCGCACGTGAGGCTTCAATTTGGGGATTTTCGACGGAATTGGCCTAAAATTGGACAAATTCGAGAGTTAAAGGATAAAATTAAAATATTTATCTTTTTGGGATATAAATCGAAATTATTTTAGTTATGGGACAAAAAGTAATTTTAACTCAATTACTTAACAGATATGAAAAATGAATTCCTTATCCAATGTTTCTCTCTTCTCTTTTAACGTATAATCAAGCATGCACTATTTCTTTTTTATTTATACATAACTCATTTCAAATACGAGTTCTTTATTTACTAGCTTCATTTAAAATAGAGATAACGAGTCTTATAACATAGAATCTAGCATACGCTATATATTTCACGCTTATTCTTACTTAAAACGTGTGGAAAACGAGTTCATTATCTAATGTTTCTATTTAAAAAAGAGAGAATGAGTCTTGTAACATGAAACTTAATATATACTATTTTTTTATTATTTTTATTTAACTCATATGGAAAACGAGCTCTTTATCTAATGTTTCTATTAATGAAGAGAGAATGAGTCTTGTTACTTGAAACCTAGCAAACACTATTTCTTGATTATTCTAACTTAACACATATGGGAAACGAGTTTTTATCCAATGTTTCTATTAAAGAAGAGAGAATGTGTCTTATTACGTGAAACCTAACAAGCATTATTTATTAGTTATTCTTACTTAACTCATATAGAAAATGAGTTCTTTATCCAATTTTTCTATTAAAGAAGAGAGAATGAGTATTGTTAGGTGAAACCTAGCAAATACTATTTCTTTGCTATTCTTACTTAACTCATATTGAAAACGAGTTCTTTATCCAACGTTTCTATTAAAGAAGAGAGAATGAGTCTTGTTACATGAAACCTAGCAAGCACTATTTCTTGGTCATCCTTCTTAACTCTTATGAAAAACATGTTCTTTATCTAATATTTCTTTTAAAGAAGAGAGAATGAGTCTGGTTACGTGAAACCTAGCAAGCACTAATTCTTGGTTATTCATACTTAACTCATATAGAAAACGAGTTTTTTATCCAATAATTCTATTACAGAATTGATAATAAGTCTTGTAACGGCTACAATATAGTTAAAATTACTTTTTTTCCTATAACTAAAACAAATTTCGAATTATATCCCAAAAAAGATAAATGTTTCAATTTTATCCCATAATTCTCTAATTTGTTCAATTTTAAGCCAATTTTACCTGAAATCCCTTAGTTGAAGCCTCACGTGCGGCGCACGTGGGGCTTTCTGGTGAAATTAGTTTTTTCCGGCGAAAATTGGTCAAAAATTGAACAAACCCGTGAGTTATAAGACAAAATTGAACCATTTTTCTTTTTTAGGACATAAATCGAATTTTATCTTAGTTACGGGGCAAAAAGTGAATTTAGGCCTTATTTGTTAAATAAATTTTTGTACTTTTTTTAAATAGTAAAATATTAATATAAATAACCTCTTACATACATTTTATTTAAAAAATATCAACCATACGTAACACATCTATAATATACTTTACTCTTTATTTATTACTAGAAAAAATTCAAAATATCTTGAAAAATAACTATTTTCTTAACATACTGAGAAAAAAGGTAAAAATAAATTGGAATAGAGGGAGTATTATATTTTGTACCTCTAATTATATAAGTAAATCCTAAACGATAAAAGGAATTATAACTCGTAGTCCCTAGGTATTTATTTTCAGCAACATAATTTGTCAATGAAATAAATCAACAGATTGCCAACAAAAAAGTTATATTTTCTCTTTTAGCAACAGAATGCAACATATTTATTGTTTTTTACCAATAGAATAAAACCAGTTGTTATTTACCAATGTAATTATTTATCAACAAAATTAAATTTTCGTTGTTAAAAAATTATCAGCTACTACTTTACTAATGAAAAATTAGCAATGAATTTAGTTGTAAATCCATTTGTAAACTAATATAGCAATAAAATTAAGACTTTTATTAATGGAATATTTCATTGGTTAAAACAAATCTTTGCAGCTGCTTGTACTTTTCTTTATGATTAGCAGTATTATACTACTCCCTCCATCCTATAATAAACTTTACTATTACTGTAGACACAAATTTAAGAAAAATTATTTTTTGACAAATTTTATTAACTTTTGAATGGTAATGTATTCTCTCCGTCCCGATCATAGGTCCCCATTTACTTTTTGCACGTGCATTAAAGAGTATTATTAGTTTTTATATAGTGTGTAGTGGAATTAGTAGTGAACGGTGGGCCATATGTGGTACCCTTTTACTAAAAGTGTAAAATGAGGACCTTTGAGTGGAACGCCCCATATAGAAGTAGAGATTGATGTGATATTTTATTTTTTGAGTGGTAAATTTTAATGAGTAACGGACATAAATGAAAAATGTGAAGTTTATTATGGACGGTGGGAGTATTTATTAAGCGTCGTTTATCCAATAATATCATTAAATAATACAGGAAATTCGAGTCAATTTTCAAAGTAACATGAAGGTTAAACATAATTTCAATTTTATTCAAAATAAATTAATTGGATAAAGGAAAGTTGTGGTATTAATAATAGAAAGAAGAAGAAGAGTACGCACCTCAGCAACAATTGTGATGTCCATGGCGAAAGTACCGAATGGGGTGACATTGGTGCTGATAATAGTAAGATTAAGTTTCTCAACTTTGCTGAGTAAATTGACCAAAACACCCTTGTGCTTCTCGCAGTGGACTCTGAGGAGGACGAGGTTGTTGCAGACCCTGGCTTCGATTTCCGGGAGCGGCAGCTCGTCGAAGCAGCCGCTCTTCTCGTCGGAAGATCCCTCATCTTCCGCCATGACGTGTGATCTCTTTACCAGAACCACCGACTCCATGGTCTGCTTCGTGGCTTGTTCCTCCAAGGTCTTCACTCTTTCTTGAAGGTGTTTCAAATACTTTATTGCATCCCCTAAAACCGATGTCTTATCCATCTGCCATTCATCATTACACATTCTAAATTTAATAACCATCCATGAATATATTATAACATAAAGTAAGGTAGAAGATTGGTATGTAGGGATAATTATATTCTGACGTTCCTTCTTATTGAAAGATAGTTATACTCAGGAATGCGTTATAAATTATAAGGATAAAATATATTATCAACCACAGCAGCAAATTAGATCGTGAACTTCAAATGTAGGATAGTTCTACACGTACAATTGCAAAATTATAAGGGCTATTAACAAAAATGCCACTTTTAAAGTTCATATTGGTAAAATACCATCCACTATAATTATTTCGAAAAAATGTCACAACTATTTTTTAAAAAATTTGGAGATAATTAATCATAGTCTATGATCTCTTCTGCGACTACGTCTACAACCCTACATGCGATTATATGAGTGACCATACTAACTTGAGCGACACGACACACGACTACATGTGCAATTATAGATGTGACTGTATATAAAAATATATAATGAAGAATGATTAAAAAAAATAAAAAGTGACAATTTTTCCAAAAAAAATTATGTCGGCATTTCAAAATCAACTATTATTTCGATCATTTTTCAAAAGTTTCGAATTACGAAATTATAGGGGCGGGAATAGTTTGAAGATAGGGTAGCTATACTACCTTTTTCAAGCCGGGAATAATAGTTGATAGAGATAAAAAGCGCTGGCTGAGCAGCTCCCGGCGCTTCCTCTCGGCGATGATGTGGTCATAAGTTTGAGACGGCGGCCTGACCCGGCTCGGCTTCTTGCTCGTCTGTGGACGCTTCGGTTTCTCATCCTGATCATCGCGTAAGTCTTGGGTAACCGCAGCCTCTTCCTCCGAGTTCAGTGGCCTAGCCAGAGGATCAACTTCAGTGGTGTTCTGGAAATTGATAATGATGGGAGTGGTGGAGTTGGGGTGGGTGGTGAAGGTGGAGAAGTTGTTAGGTTTGTGAAGCTTGGGGGGTGGTTCGGAGAGGGTTGGGGGTGGGGACTCAGGGGAACAGACAGAAGTAGTGAAGGAATTGCAGGTGGGAGTGTTGATGAGAGTGGAGGGAGAGATGGGTGAGTTTTGTGAGCCAAGTAAAGCTGCCACGTCATCATCAAATGGATCCATAAGCTCCCATTCATCCATCAAAATGGAGTTATTATCAAACCCCTGCAATCAACCCAACACAATACTTATATGTACAACAAAATTAGTTACACTTTTTTATTTTTCATCTATCTATATGTCAAGAAAGGGAGTACTATCTAAACAGACCAAAAGAATTCAACTTTTAATTATAAATTAAGTGTCTTTTGCAATAATATTTAAATGTAGTGTTCTTTTTTATAAATTTTCAAAACTATGGATTAATTTGCTTTAAAGGTAAAATTTGTGGTTTTGTCTTTTTTTTTGCTTTTTTTTTTCGTTAACCCATTATGAAATAGGGGAGTTCAACAAGAGACTCTTTTTTTTAACACACATGACATGATGTAATTTACAATTAATTATTTTTTAAATATCAAATTATTCAAAAATTTATATGTAAAAAAGAAAAAGATTATTATTAAAACGTAGTACGTGTTAAACTTTGGATGAAAAGAGTATTTTTTTTCTTCTTAAATCTCGTACAAAACTTGATGGATATAGGGACTCAACAAAAAATGTATGGGTTTATTGTTTCACCCTTGATGAAGAACAAACAAAATGAAAGTGGTCCTAATTTTTGTTATTCATTTATTAAATTTAAATTTTGTACTCGAAATTAATTCACTCCGTACGTTCATTCGGTGTTTTTGTACTTTCACTTGAATTAGTAATTATCCAAATTTGCGGATAAAAGTCGATCAAAATTATTGTCATGTGCAAAATCCAGGGAATCACTTTTGATTGACATGGGTGGCATCACTTTTATTATTATTATTATTATTATTATTATTATTTTTTATTATAAACTAATTTCGTTTTATCTAGTCGTGGGTGATTTGCCAATGCATTTTCACAAAATAATATTAACATCGTTTTTGTTAGTGTGTTTCGATAGACTGCTTCATCATTATAAATTTTTGTGTTTCTAGCACAAGTATTTTTAAGTATGAGCTATATTTCTTGAGGTAGTTTCCTCATGAGTAGTTAGATTTTGAAAGGTTTGTATTAATTTGCAGTGGTGAATTTTTTATTTTAAAGTTTATATATATAGAATTTCAGTATTTTCTTCCCAAAATCTCATTATTATTAACCCGATTTCTAGTTTGAGTCGTGGCACTTCTTTTTACTCATTTCATAAATGGTAGAAATGAGCTCTACATGTCCCAGGTAGAGGGGAGGGTGGAAAGGCCTTCCAACTGAGCTTGGTTGCTGCAGGGTGGGGGTTCGAATCCTGCTTTTGGCATGGATTTGGCCCCTTCCAAACACAAGTTTAACAGTGAGTCCTCTCTATAAGTCACTTGAAGAGGCACATCCTGCAATTTACCTCTTCCACCAATCCCCAGGGCAGGGGCGGTGAGGGCCCCTAATGGTGGGGTACACCATAGAAATGAGCTCTACATCTTACTTTTTATACTTTATTATTCATTAATTCCAACAACTTTATTTACTTTTTTACACTTTATTCATCATGCTTCCAACAACTTTATTTACTTTTTATCTCAAAATTACCAACTTATCCATATTTTTTCCTTTATTATATATTAAAAAAATAACACCTTTTAATTACATGCTCGTACAAATGGGAAAAAATACTGAGATGGAGTACTTCGCTTCAAAAATATACTCCATCAATCTCATAAAATCTTTCATATATTTCTTATTTATTTTTTTTACAATACCATTCACATTTCCTAACATAACATCTTTATCCAATAATTTCAAAAGTTACTTTAATTTAAAAATTGTCACTTTCATCTAAAACATACTATATAATATTATTTCACAATTTATTATTACCTAAAATACTATAATACCTCTAAAAATTAATAATGTTGGTAAAATAAATTTAAACTCTTTATAAACAACGTCAAACTTTAAAGAAGAACTATATCGTGGGACATAATAAGTACTATTAATTAGTGTTTCAAAAAGTAACCAAGTTAAACACTTGCTTGAGACCTTATGGAAAGAGTTTTGGGAGAGCAGTAATAATATTTTAATAAAAAGTTATATCTGATTGATGTAAAATGATACTCCCTCTGTCCGCTTTTAAGGGTATCATTTTTTCATTTTGGGCGTCCGCGCCAAAGGGTTTTATTTCATTTTTTATATACATGTGATCCACACACACCTACTAATACAACTAAAAAATGGGACACACACCTCCACTAATACAACTACTCACTACACATTAAATAACAATACTCCTTAATCCACGTACAAAAAGCAAATGACACTCTTAAAGGCGAACGAAGAGAGTAATAATTAAATAAACTATTTCATGAACGATTCGTAGTATAAATAAAAAGTGATAACATGATAATATTTTTTGTTATAAAGTGAAGCTAATTATGAAAAAATAAAATTTCTCATAGGTATTAATGCTTTTATATATACACACTACGTATATTGGAATATAAAATACTCCACTATAAGTATATATTTCTAAATTTTTGGACAAAAATAAACTAGAGATAGAATTTAGTTGTGGCCCCTCGTGTACCATCTTTGTAGCATGTTTGTTTGTATATATATGTACTTGACCTGAATATATAGAATATTTATATTCCAACAGCATGTAAATATTACTAGAATACAAAATCTTTCTTATGCTAATGATTACCAACTTCTGTTTTCTTTCTTTGATTCAGCAAATATATATCGCTTTCGTGCACAAATTATCGAATTTATTGATCACCAGTTAAATTCATTTTTCATAGCTAGTTTTATTTCTGTATAAATATTATATGTGAAATTAAATCCTGCAATATCAAAATATATACTCTTCGGGCTTGTCTTGTGTAAATTAATGGTACAAATCAATACGGTCAGGATTTTATTTATTAGTACATGAATTTACTCTTCAAAATAAAGAATTATTACTTCATTCTTCCTATAAACAAATTCACACCTACTATTTTTATTCATTCTATAAACATATTCACACTAACAATAAAAAAAGAATGGTAGATTTTTAGCAACGAAAATTTAATTATGTTGGTAAATAATTTCGTTGGGAATCTTTGATAATTTTATATGATGATTCGTTGTTAATCCGTTGGTAAAATAGCAATGAATTTTATTCCATTGGTAAAAACTCAATAAATAAGTTGGTGTTATGTTGTTTAAATAAAAATGTAATTTTATTTTAAAAAATTAAAAATTAGGTTGTACGTAAATCAAGATATAAGATATAAGGTAGATTATCTTAATTATATGTGGAACTTTTTTGTTTTTTAATTTTTTATGAGCTTTATAATTTATTTTGTCCCTACCATTCAATATTTATTTTTAGAATTATTTTTAAGGTATAATTATAATTAATCCTAAAAAGAGTTGCATAGAAGTTCTATTTCCACGTTGAACTGATTCTATGAAATATGTCCTCAAAGAATAATTCACATGATATTTTTGTATGAGTTGGTCTCTGGACCTCGAGACACACCGTGTCCCATGAGAACACAAGTGTTTTTTTTATAATCTCTTGCATGACAAAAATATATTAAGTGATATTTGAGAATAGGGAAAATCTAATCATTCTTCTATTTATACTTTTCTTTTCTAAGTATAACATTATTCTCTCATTTGTGCTGTTAATTTAACCGTGATCTAAAATATTCATCTAACTAATAGGAAAATTCAGACCTATTCTTGTTTAAGGTTTCGCTTATTATATCTTTAATTTGGTGTAGAAATGGCAAAATGAATAAAAATAAGCGCACGTGCAAAGAAAGACATGGATATATACTATATGAAAGAAAGACTAGGTTTTCCCTTGTCAGAGTATCACATGCTGCTATTATGTCTAGGATTGATACTTTTATTACAATAGTAGTATAGAAGATGTTACATCAAAATAGCACAAGAGTCCGATTATATGCATGTATATACATAAAGCTGGAAGAGAGAGAAGCAGTTTGATGGTATAAGAGATTACCAATTCAGAGAGCCATGATAATTCAGAAGAATCCATTCTGTTATTTCTCTCTACCTGTAAAGAGACAAGTGTTATGAATGTTAGAGAGGGGGTGGGGGGTGGGGGTGGGGTGGTAGTAAGAAAGAGGTTTACCTCCCAAAAAAGAAGGTGCGAGTTCAATGTAGGGTGGTAACTCTGGGGGTATGTATCTGCTTACATGAGTGTGTATATATAGAGAGAGATGGAAGTATATTTATAATAATAATTATTATATTAATAAATAAATATAAATAATATTGAGAGGTTTACAAGTTGCTGATACAGCATTCTAATCTCTACTATGCCCCGATTGTATTTGTATGGACCAACTACGTCCTTGCTTTTGAGTGGCCTCAACTTGTCATTATGTCTTTTTGGATACAAAATATATAGGCGAAAGGTATTCTTTATACCCTACATAAATTATGGGTTCCACATGAATAA
This sequence comes from Pogostemon cablin, assembly GCA_023678885.1. NCBI lineage: Eukaryota > Viridiplantae > Streptophyta > Magnoliopsida > Lamiales > Lamiaceae > Pogostemon > Pogostemon cablin. The sequence goes on from CM043000.1 coordinate 16,070,264, forward strand.
GTCCGACCTCATTTGAATATTCCCTCTCCGAAAAATAATCATTTTTACCGTCCTATGGATATTAGAAAAATATACTCCCTCCGTCCATCTCAATGTAACTATTTGCTTTTTATACGTGGATTAAAGAGTATTATTATTTTATTTGTAGTAGGTAGTTGTATTAGTGTAGTGTGTGAGTCTCATATTTTATTTGTATTAGTGGAGGGTATGGGTCCCATAGTCCAAAATAGGAAATAGATAGATTAAGGATGCCCAAAATGGTAAAATTGATAGATTGACAGTGGATGGAGGAAGTATATATTTTTGACTAACTTTACTGATTGTTGTTGTGAATAATATGATATTTATTTTAATAAATAAAATATAATTAAAGTATGTTAGGTGTAGAAAGAAAGAATAATATTTTTAAATTAATGGATACTTTAATTTGAAATTTAGGGTTATAATGATATTTTTTTTCTTGAGGTGAACAATGACGTGGGACGAATCAATAATAAAAGAGTGAACAATCTTAAGGCTTGGAGTAATATTTTTGTTAATTAGAGAATATTCCAAATTAGTATTCTCTATTTGTTGAGAAAAAATCTTAGTGAAAAAGTAATACACTTGATACTTCAACTTATCATTTCAATGAAAAAAAACTAATGCCCTTATTAATTAAAATAAATTTTCTTGATATTTTGAGTAGCCAAGTATAATGAGTCCAACTCATATATACTCCCTCCGTCCTGCCCAAATAGCACAATTTTACTATATTGAGCGTCTCATTCAAATTGCACAATTTTTCTCTTTTAATAAAAAGGGCCCACCAATGACCCACCACTAACCATCACATCTCTCTAATACACCTACTCACTTTACATAAAATAATATACTCCTTAATCTATGTGCAAAAAGCAAATGCATCTCTTTATCCTGGATGGAGGGAATATATAATTGGTATTAGGGCTGGGGAAAAATACCAAAATTTCGGTATACCGCCATTACCATATCGAAAAATACCGATTGTACCAAATTTTAAGTACCCCGTAAATTTATTTTTATTTAATAGGTATTATTATTTACATTTTAAATTTAAGAATATGAGATATGGATATTGTATTTATTAATTAATTATTATTATCGAAATTAAAAAAAAAAATAGTCAGATGACGTTTCCTTTTATCCGTAAAAAATTCAAATCACTTTTCTGCACGATCTCGGAGGCAGTTGCACTGCCTCCCATCATTTCCTCAATGCAAGTCGTCCCTTCCGTAGTTTTCTCAACTTCGTCAGTTCTTTCGATAGTTTTTATTAAGTTTACGTCCAAACTTTCTGTAGTTTTATTCCAAACTCTTTCCTTTCAATTTTATCCATAATTCTCATTTATCTTCTTTCTCCAATTTTTCCCTGCCACATAAAATTTATTTTATTAGATATTATCTTACGCTTACTCATCGATATGATATGAATTGATTTCTTTCGTAAGTTTTGTGGGGGTAAGAAATCTTTTGTGGTTATTTTCTCAATTGTCAGATTACGCATATTCAATTATATTATATTGTGTTCTTAATATTTGTTTGTTAGGCTTTTTGTGAGTGAAAGCGAATAATCATTTTTAAACTCTTCGCTTTTATTGGATCGAATGTGGGGTTTACATATTTACATTTAAATCTTATGTGATGAATTTGATGTTCTGCGACATGTATGACATGAAACGATATTAAAATTTAATATGTTCTGTGATATGCAATAAATGTTACAGTGCAGTAAGCATGGACGACGATCCTATATGAAGTCCTCTTCACCGTGCACAAACATTAGTTGGCCAACGGCATGACAATCTATATGACATGTTACATAGTGCATGATATAAGATACATGTTTACCAAATTGACAAGCTACATGACATGTTACATAGTGCATGATATAAGATACATGTTTACCAAATTTACAAGTTATACTGTTTTGTGAATATTCAAGTGAATTACATGATATTTAAGTGTGATATATGTTTCTCCACTAAGCGGTTGTAGTGCTCACACCTTTCACATGATTTCAGGTTGTATGTAGAGGCGTGGTGGAACTGTTGTGAAGCATTGTTAACTAAGTATTTTAAAATGTTTAAATATTTAAATTATGTATTTGAGTTGAGAATTGATGTCATGAACTTCTGTAGGCATATTGTCGTGTCGTATATGTGTTACAGTTTAGGAAATCTTATGTATTTGAACTTGATGTGTTTATCGTCAAACTGCTAAGTTGATGATGATAGGATTATAAATGTTGAAATACTAGTATTTTATAAAAAATTAAGTATTAAGAAACTATTATTTATTGGTCTTCCGTGTTTTTAAGTTTATATTTAGGAAAAAGAAATTTCGGGCTGTTACAGCCGAAGTTTTTGGTAAGGTATGATACCGTATTGAAAATTTTGGTACGATAAAGGTATATAAACAATCAATACTGCGGTATTTTGCTGTATACTGAAATACCGTAAACTATTCAATTTTTTAGTAATATGATACGATATTACCATACTACATGATATATCCAATTATAATTATTATTTATATATTATAATTTTTAATTAAATTATATATATGCACTATTTAATTAAAAACTTAAATCTAAAATCCAACGTATATTTCTTCATATAATTATAAATGGATGATAAAGTTGATTGGTTTTGTACTCCACTTTTTTAATTATGTAGTTATGTCCTATGTGAAAATTTAAAAGTGTTGATTTTTATATAAGTTTTATATGGTTTTTGTGTAGATCTCTTAGGTACTATTTATTTAATGAAAAACATTTGTGTATACCGGGTTTAGATATATTAATTATGAAAACTCTGTAACTGTTTAGTACATGAAAAATTACTCTTTAGCACATAAATTGTTACTCTTCTAAATTAAAAAATTACTCTTCAAATTATTGTAAATCCTGATTTATCGATTACTTTTTAGTACATGAAAATTTACTTTTTAGAGACATTCTTGTAAAAGTGTTGATTTTTATATAAGTTTCATATGGTTTTTGTGTAGATCTCTTAGGTAGTATTTATTTAATGAAAAAACACTTGTGTATACCGGGTTTAGATATATTAATTATGTAAACTCTATAATTGTTTAGTACATAAAAAATTACTCTTTAGCACATAAATTGTTACTCTTCTAAATTAAAAAATTACTCTTCAAATTCTTGTAAATCCTGATTTATCAATTACTTTTTAGTACATGAAAAATTACTTTTTAGAGATATCAATTATTACTCTTCTGTATAAAAATTATTATTCTTCAAAGAGTAATTTTTTATATACTAAAAAGTAACATTAAAAAATAAGGCATACATGTAAACCCGGGTTTCATGAGACTTATTCTTATTTAATTTGATCGTTTGTGAATTGTCATATATTTTTCTTATTATGAATTTGTTATCTATTAGAATTCATTTTATAGTTATCTTTCACTTTTCTAGTACATTTTTTTATTAGATTTATTGAATTTTGGGTGTATAATGTCATAGCAAACTATCTAATAGGATATCATATATACCGATATTTTAGGTATGATATGGTATACCGAAATATCGGTAAGCAGAAAGTATACTATTTTTATATACCGAAATATCGGTATACCGAAAGTTTAGGTAAGGTAACGGTATAATTTTTTATATACCGAAAATTTCGGTACGGTATTTGGTATGACCAAAAATCTTCGGTATACCATACCGCCCACCCCTAATTGGTGTATTGTATCTTCGAGTGCATAAAGTGTGTATGTGTACAATATTTTGCTTTATAGCATATACACTTTAATTAATAAAGGTATAACTTTTTCATTGAAAAGATTGACTGAAATAAGAATAGTACAAATGTTTGATTTGATTTTTTTTTAAAGTAAATAGTATATGTTCTTATACTAAATGGTATAACTTGAAATTTGGAGACACGGTATCCCCAAATGCACGGAAGTTTTAACTTTTAACCCTATATATAGAGAGAGAATCTTTCATATATTAATTGAATATCCATCCTTTTCAATTTCTTTTTCCAGATATTATAATTAAATGGACACTATGTGGGGATACATTTTGTTGGATCGCATATTGCAAGTTTTCTCTACGTTTAATTTGAAATAATTGTCCTTAAATTGAGCAAGACAACATCTTATATACTCGATCATCTTAATAAAAATTGTCTTTCTCTTAAAAAAATAAAACAAATGAATAAATAATGCCACTCATGTGGATATAATAAAAACTTTAAATATGTATAATTATCATTATTTCATGAGTGGCAATTAAATAAATAATCAAATGTTAAAATATCCAATAAATATGTGAAAATGACACTCAAATCAATAATTCCATATTATCTTTTTCAATTTTATAATTATCATTTTTACGTACGTCCACTTAAATAAATATTACAATATTACTCCTTCCGTCCCATAAAAGTTGACACACTTTTCTTTTTGGTTTGTCCCACTAAAGTTGACACATTTCCTTTTTAATATATGGGACCCACACAAAAATAGTTAATCTATTCTCATGGACCCCACATATCACCTCTAATACAACTACCCACTACACATTAAATATTATTTCTCTCACTTCACTTTACTTCACTTTATATTAAATTATTATACTCCTTAATTTCCGTACAAAAAAAAAAATTATACCGACTTCTATGGGACGAAGAGAGTATCTTTTTCTATTTTATAATTATCATTTTTCGTATACTAAAAAAAGTTAATTCATGTGTCCCAACTTTAACTTCACATGTATTTTTTGTTTAGTCTATCTCAATATTAAGTTCATACGCCTATAAAAGGAAATGACACTCAACTATTATCCTTATAACATACTTTAATTTTAAAATTTGTAATTTTTTATTTCCACACATAACATATTTTACATATTCCCTCTGTCTGGGATATTTTTATCTGTTTGTACGGGCACGAAAATTAAGAAGTGTTTTTTTAATATATAATGAAAAAAAAGTAGGGATAAATTGATAATTTTGAGAGAAAAAGTAAATAAAGTTGTTGTGAATGATGAATAAAGTGTAAAAAAGTACTCCATCCGTCCCACAACAATGAGTGCATTTTATCACCATTTTCGTCGTCCCAACACAAGAGGTGCATTTCCCTTTTTAGTAAATGAGACTCACACAAAACTATTAATATATCTCCATGGGACCCACACACCATACTAATACACCTACACACTTTACATTTAAATATTATTTCTCTCACCTCACCTACCGTCAACTACTCATTAAATATTATATTCCTTAATCTACGTGCAAAAAAGTTTCGCCACTCTTGTAGTGGGACGGAGGGAGTAAATAAAGTTATTGGAATTGATGAATAAAGTATAAAAGTACTCCTTCTGTCCTAGGCAAAGGTGGCCGTTTACTTTTTGCATGTGGATTAAGGAGTATTATTATTTTATTTGTATTGGGTAGTTGTATTAGAAAGATGTGATGAGTAGTAGTGGGCCCTTTTTACTAAAAGAGAAAAATGAGAACCTTTGAATGGGACGCCTAATATAGTAAAATGGGGACCTTTCGGCGGGACGGAGGAAATAGATAAAATTTAGAGTGTATTTTTGGAATTTATGAAATGGGTAAAAATGCCTGAAAACCCTCAAAATAAAATGTGGGTAAAAATACGTGAGACAAAGAGAGTATTTATTACTAAAAAAATACTCCCTCCATCCCGAAAAACTTTTCACGTTTACTGTTCCACGTTGTTTAAAAAAGTTGCACTTTTTGACCAACTTTATTGACTTTGGAGGGTATTGTAGTATTTTTAGGTAATTAAAAAGTATAAAATAATGATGTGTGTGTGGAAAAAGAAGTGCCAAATTTGAAATTAAAGTAACTTTCGAGGTTATTGGATAAAATGGTATTTCCTTTTTGGGGGGTAAAAGGTTTTGTGGGACAAACAAATGAGGAAAATGAGAAAAATATTATGGGATGGAGGGAGTACCACATTAGCCTAAAAACATACTTTTCTTAATTTATGTATTTATAATAAAAGAGAAGATTAAAATGGGATGGAGGAATTCTTAAAATGTAACAATATTCACAAAACAATTAAAGCATTTTTAATCGTAATGCTAAAAGTAACTAGATTGGGATCGAGTCAAGCCTCGTACTCGACGTCAAACTTAAGGAGTACTAAACCCAAACAAAATAGACATTCTATAGTTTACGCGAAATGTTTTAAAGATTGCAATTAATATATACTCCCTCCGTCTCTTTTTAGATTGTACGTACAAAGGAAGGTACAATTTGAAAAGAGACGGATGAAGTATATTGTAATTGCAATCAAAGGAGCGGTGTAAACTTATATGAGATGAAGGGAGTACTTTCTTTCTCTCGCGGATAGATATCTATTTGCTTTTTACACGTAGATTAAGGAGTACTCCCTCCATCTCCTTTAAAGATGATCTTTTGCTTTTTGTACGTGAATTAAAGAGTATTATTATTTAATGTGTAGTGGATAATTATATTAGTGGGTGTGTGGGACTCATACTTTAATTGTATTAGTGGGTGTGTGGGTCCCATATGAGGTAAAAAAGGAAAAGAGACTCTTTGAGCAGGACGATAAAAATGGAAAAAACTTTGATCCTTCAAAGGGGACGGAGGGAGTATAATAATTTAATGTGTAGTAAATTGATTGATATAATATTTTGAGTGTGGGTTCATGTGTAGTGTATTGAGTATAATAATATTATTTTGTGGGTCACATAAATTCAAAAAAATATATAGATATTTAATATTGTGACGGACCAAAATTGCAAAATAATTATGTATTGAGAGGACGAGGATCAAAGGGTATACAGAGCATAAAAAGCAATTCTCACTTGATTTCTTGGAAAACCAAAAGCAAGGTATAGAGAATCTAAGTAAAAAATGAAAGAAAGAGTCAAGTTTGAGGATTTACAATCAGACCAAAATAAATATAAAAATAATACATTTTAGTACGACTTTAATACACTTACAATATGTTGATGACACTGTGTTTACGTGCTCTGAGAAATTGGATAATGTTTTGACTATTAAAAACACTTTGAGAAATTTCAAACTTATATCTTCCTCAAAGTTAATTTAAACAAGTGCAGTTTAATAGGTTTGAATGACAGAGCACACCTAGTAAATATAATGGGAAATGTGCTAGGGTGTGAAGGGCACATGATGTCCTGTGACACTTTGGTGTGACATTTCCTGTAACACCTCCTTGAATGATACGTGGCAGCTGCATTATCTTCATATAAGACTGTAGGGGAGATATTATCATTTTTTATTCCACATGAACTATGAATATGATTTATCAAAGATCTTAACCATAGACATTCTCGTGATGCTTCATACAGAGCAATAATTTCTGAGTAGTTTGAGGAAGTAGTAACCATTTTTTGTTTAACATATCTCCATGAGATAGCAGTACCACCATAGAGAAAAACATAACCAGTCAGAGATCTGACATTATGGGGATCAGATATATAACCAGCATCTGAATAACCCACCAATGACATATTTTTATTCTTTTCATAAAACAAACCAAGATCTTTTGTTCTTTACAAATATCACAGGATATGTTTAATGTCATTCCAATGTCTCCTTGTAGGAGATGCACTAAATCTCGCTAATAAATTAACTGCAAATGCAATATCAGGTCTAACAATTTGCGAGATAAAGAAGTGCTCCAATGACACTCATGTAAAGAACTTCTGGTCTTAAAATGTCCCCATTCTCTTCTTTTGGTCGGAAAGGTAATTTATCACTATCAAGGGGATCAAACAATCATTGGTGTTCTAAGTGGATGAGATTTGTCCATATAAAATCTCTAAAACTTTATTTACATAGGTTGACTGGTGTATAAAGATTACTTCAGGGAGGTGCTCGGTCTGTAGGTCGAGACAATATTTAGTTTGACCCAAATCCTTCATTTCAAATTCCATCCTTAAGTATAAACGAACCTCTTCAAGTTCATTACATGTTTCTATAATGTTTATGTCATCAACATAGACAGTGATAATACAAAAACCTTTTAATGACCTTTTTATGAACACGCAAGGGCATATATCATTATTTATTTATCCCTTTTTTGAATAAATTCACTCAGTCGATTGAGCCACATTCTTCCAGATTGTTTTATTCCATACAATGACTTGTAATTTAACACAATACATATTGTGATTTTCATTATGACCCAGACTGTGAATTTTTAATCCTTCTGGGATTTTCATATAAATGTCAGCATCTAATGATCCGTATAAGTACGCGGTCACGACGTCCATTAACCGTATATTTAGATTCATATTAATTGCCAGAGATATTAAATAGCGGAAAATTATGTCATCCATGACAGGAGAATATATTTCATCAAAGTCTATTTCGGATCTTTGCGTAAACCCTTGAGCTACTAATCTCGCTTTATATCTCACCACTTTATTATTTTTATTCCTCTTTCGTACAAACACCCACTTATATCCTACAGGGATAATATTTTTTTAGTGTACGAATCATTGAACAAAACACTTATTTTGTTTAGCGAGTTAAGCTCTACCTTAATTGCATCTTTCTATCTTACCCAATCGGAGCACTTCCGGCACTCTACTATTGATTTAGGTTCTAGATCCAAATTATCATTTGAGATAGTATGCGCAATTGTAGATGCAAATATGTTATCGACAACTATGATATTTCTGTTATAAGTTTCTCCCGTATTTGTAAAATTCATGGCAACTTCTATATTTATATCAATCAAATTATAATTATTTCTAAAAAACTCTAAATTTTGTTTTTCCGCATTCCCAGTGGTATGAGAATTTGATGCATGTGTAAATTGACTGGGGTTTCTGTCTTTAAGATAATTCTCTTCCAGAGATTTTTCATTTTGAGACTGTAAGAGTGATTTTGTTTCTTTATGAATTTTGGATTTCTGCGGATTCTTATCTTTTTCACCAATGGGTCTCCCACGCTTTAGGCGTTGAGAAGCATCAGTTGAATTTTCTAGTCCCTGTGGAACTTCCACACTTGCTAGTGAGTTAATAGCAGATATATGGGACTTTGTCACTCCTTTATGATCAATAAATGCATCTGGCAATTTATTTGCTAAATGTTGCAAATTAATAATCCTTTGAACTTCTAGTTCAGTTTGACTAGTGGCGTGTTCTAAATGTTGAAGATTATTTTCATTTCATGAAATTTCTCGGCATTCTTTTGAATTTAGGCTTTTGTCTTCCCCTAATGCCGGGAAATAATCTTCATCAAATGTGCAGTCAGCGTATCGAGCAATAAATTGATCCCCTATCATGGGCTCTAGGTATTTAAGAATAGATGGAGAATTATAACCAATATATATACCCAATTTTCATTGTGGGCCCATTGAAGTACGCTTTGGTGGTGATATAAGAATATATACTATACAACTGAAAGTTCGCAGATGGAAAATATTATGATTTTTACCATGCACTAGTTGTAGGGGAGAATAATCAAGATATGGAGTAGGTCAGATTTGAATTAAAGAAGTAGCATGTAAAACTGCATGTTCCCAACAAGAGATGAGCAAATTGGAATTTTGTAGTATTGGTCTAGCGATCAATTTGATACGTTTAATTAGTGATTCAACTAGACAATTTTGAGTATGGACATATGGAACTGGATGCTCTACTGTAATGTCCAATGACATACAATATTCATCAAATGTTTTTGATGTGAATTCGCTGGCATTGTCCATTCTTACTGACTTAAGTAGATAAGCAGAATATTAGACTCACAATTCAATAATTTTAGCAATAAATTTTGCAAAAGCATTGTTTTGAGTGGATAATAAACACACATATGTCCACCGAGTAGAAGCATCAATCAGAACCATGAAATATTGAAACGGCCATGAAGAGGGATGAATAGGTCCACATATATCTCCTTGAATTCTTTGTAGGAAAATAGGAGATTCAATTCCAACTTTTGTTCGAGAAGGTTTAATTATGAGTTAACCTTTCACACAAGCTTCATAAATAAATTCAGTTGGAGAAGGAATATTTTTGCTTTGTATATTATGCCCAAAATAATTAGTAATTATCCGACGCATCATAATTTGCCCTGGATGACCCAATTGGTCATGCCACAATTTAAAAGAATTTGGGTCCTTAAATTTTAAGCTCATTGCAACATAACCATTATGTGGTTTGATATAGGTGTAATACAACCCCGAGGAGAAAGAAGGAAATTTTTCTATAACATGTTTTCGACATCCATTCAACCGAGTCATCAGGAGATACTCAGTATTGTTTTCCTTTTCAGTTTCAATGTGAACACCAATTGATCGAATATCTTTAAAACTGAGAAGTGTATGTTTAGATTGTTATTATAAAAGTACTTCCTCAATAATTATTGTCGTTCCCATCGGTTGAAGCTCTGCCGGAGCCCATTCTTAAAATATTGTCATTTGCAATAGTAATAACACTCCTTTTTTCTTAGTTAAAGTTTGAAAATTTTTTATATCTTTAAATATTGTATGAGAAGCAGCACTGTCTACTAGGCATAAAGTATCCTCGTTCTCCATAGGTTGATTACTGAAAAATTCAATTTAATTAGATATATAAAAGAATCACGAACAATAATAAAAAAATATGAACCATGAACCACTACAAGAAAACTGTTAAATTCCAATAGAAAAATTCCAAAGAAAAGCAAATCCGTTGGAAATTTTAGAGTTCCAAAGAATTTTTCAATGAAACTTTAAACCGTTGGAAACTTCAAGCAAAAATTCCCATGAAAATTTAAATCGTTGGAAATTTTCAATGCTAATTCCAATAGTCTGATAAACTGTTGGAAAGTTCCAATGAAAATTCTCACATAATTTAAATAGTTGGAAAATTCCAATGCTAAATCCAATAGCTTGATCAACTATTGGAATTTTTCAATAGAAATTCCAATTAAACTTAAACCGTTCAAAAGTTCCAATGAAAATTCCATCGAAAGAAGAGACTTCAATAAATTTAAATGTAAAATTACAATATAAATTATGTATTAGTTAAGTTGGTAAATGATAAGGTGATATACTTAAGAGGTCAAGGGTTCAAATCCGAATAAATATTTTTTTTTATCATTGGAAAATTCCAACGGAGTTCGAAGATCGTTGGAATTTATTCCAATGGTAACTCCAAAAGAAAATTTCATTCAAAAAATATTTGAATCACTTTTAGATAAAAATAATTCCTACAATAAAATGTTGTTGGATTCACCGTTGGATTTTTGAAACCATTGGAAATATTGTTAGGAAAATGACATTCCAACGGCCACATTTTAAAACAGAAAAAATTCATTAGAATATCTGTTGGAATCATGAATTCCAACAGTATTTTTGTGTATTCCAATAATTTTTGCTGTTGGAATTTGACAATTTTCTTGTAGTGAACATAATTTCTTCACAACATATAACATCAAAGTTTAGCAAATATCTAGAGTTCTAAAAGTAACTAGAATCCATGAAATACATAATAAAATAAGTTGTCTGACATAAGAAACATAAGTAACAAGAAAATAAGATCACATTTAGTCTTCATAATCCTTGTCATGTCGAAATCTTTATTTGTTTCAGGCAATTTTGTATGATGTGATTCACCACTGATGGCCTTTCCTTTTTTATCCTTTTGAATTCTTTGATATGCTTCAACTAAGTGTTTTGGTGTTCTACAAGTGCGAGACCAATGACCATCACATCCACATCTATAGCAAATCTGATTCTGGTTTTGTTGAGTGGAATTTGGAATTTGTTCATGAGTACTGTTTTGAATCATTCCACTACCCTTATCAATACCGCTAAATTCTCTGTCTCGACCTTGACCACGTCGAGGTGACAAACTTGAGTTGCCTCGACCACCTCTTTGAGGCCCGCTTAAGTTTCCTCTACCACTATGACGAGCCCAATATGAACTCCCTCGACCATTACCTCTTGTTCTTCCTCTGCCCCTTCCACATCAATTCTTATAGAATGTGACATGTGCTTCAGACGTTTTAAACCAACTGGTCTAGCATTATGATTTTTCATTAACAACTGATAATGCTTTTCTGCTACCAATAATGAAGAAATAAGCTCTGAGTGCTTAGTATAATTTTTTACTCTGTCTGCTACTGGAGTACGAGGTTGCTAGCATGGAAGGTGGAAAGTGTCTTTTCAATCAATTCAATTTCAGTAATTATTTGCTTACAAAGTTTCAACTATGAGACAATACGATGTAGAGTGGAGTTGTATTCTGTAACTGATTTGAAATCTTGAAATCTTAAATTCAACCAGTCATATTGAGCTTGAAGGAGAATTATCACAGTTTGCTGATCAAAGCAATCCTTCAGGGATTGCCATAAGATAAGAGGATCTTTTTCGGTTAGGTACTCATTTTTTAAATCTTTGTTCAAATGATGATGAATAAATATGAGTGATTTAGCCTTTTGGGCTGGAGTAGTATTAGCAATTGGAATGACAGTGCCAATTAAATCACAAGCAGTTTGGTGTATTTTCACATCTAGAACCCATGTTAAATAGTTTTTGCCATCTAGGGCGAGCTCGGTGAATTCCATCTTAGTGATGTCAGACATATTCAATGAACTACAATTAAAATATAATTTGTCAAATTATTATTACAAAATATTTTCAACATTATAAAGCACATTATTAAGACTATGAATATTTATTTATTATTATTACACAATATGAGTAATTTATTTTGCCTTCAGGGCCTTTTCAGTATGTAAATTTTTATTTTCAATTTAATAGAAAAAAATTTAGGAATCATGTTTCACAAGTTTACTCCAAATTTTTATTACTTAAATACATACATATGTATCACAATCGGGATAGAAAAAAAATTGATCCCGAAATTTTTAATGATTATAAAAAAATTAAGATAAACATACGGAGTTTTTAAATGATTATAACAAATTTAAGATAAACGTATACTGTTTTCTTTTTTTAAATGGGACCGAAAATTATAACCACTCAGAATGGCAGATAAACATGTTTTCATACCCTCATAATCTGATGTGAATCCATTGAACGCTTGCAGCCTAAACAGGAAAGGATTGACAAGCAAGCGACTTGACTATTGAACTTTTCTTTAACTCAATCATAATCCAGATAAGTATGTTATCATAATCTGATAATTCAAAATATGCACTAATTTTTTTAAAAAAAATGCTGATCGGTAAAACATTCACAAGAGCAATAACTAGTTCCAATAAGAACAAACTATTTTCAAAAGTAAAATTCATGATTCATCGAAGATTACAGTTTATAAATCAATAGCATATATTACGATATTGTAATGAAATTTACGATAGTCCAAAAAAATCCACAAATCTTATATCACCAATATTTAAAAAAATATCATCGACTGATTTTTCAAAAATAAATCCTCACTGTATTTTTCAAAAAAAATCCAAAATATCATCGACTTAGTTTCCAAAAAAAATCGAAAATCTTATATCACTATATTTTCCAAAAAATATCCAAAATATCATCGGCTGATTTTCGAAAAAAATCCAAAATATGATGACAAATCTTATGCTTTGGGAAATACATGATTATTTACAAGCATATTCATCTCAAATTAAATACATTCTTGTGAAAGTAAAATTTAAAGAGTTACCTTTAAGGAAATACACGATTATGTCTTAGGGCAATGTCAAAATCTTCAGTCAAGAACAAATCTTAAACTTCTGAGTAAACAATGTTGAATCCCAAACAAAATCTCTGTTGATTAGAGTATCGTACTGATAACATGTTGAAAAATCATGAAAGAAGAAAAGCAGAGAATGAAAGAAGAAAACAGAAATGTAAATAGAGAGAATAACTGAGAGAGATTTTCCATTATCATCATAAACCATTCTTAATACATTCAAAATAACTGCCCCACTCCCTACAGAGGAGGAGAGTGGTTATTTACTCGTAATGGTCACATCATAATAATGTTACAACACATTGATCGATTTCTAGAATTGAGAGGATACTTAAAAAATAAATTTGTACTATTCGTATAATGTGTTGTAATATTATGAGGGCTAATGAAAAGACCTACTCTCCGCTTATGTAGGGAGTGGAGTAATATATACACGATATATACACAACAGTTTATGATGATGAATGAAATCCCCCCTTTTTGGCTCTTTTCTTTCTTCTCTCTTTCTCCTTTTGATTCCGCTATTATCGTCTTCATTATCATTATTACACGTTATCAGCAAGACTGTTCTTGTGAGAGTTGATGTTGCCGCAGTAAGAAAAGAATCAAATCCTTTTGATGTTGCCCTAGGAAGTAATCGTGTATTTCCTATCAGGAAATAAAAATAAAGAGAAAGAGAGTAAAATTAGCGGGAAAATAAGGACTTTGGGAAATACCCCATTCAAAATATAATTGTCCTCAATTTAGGTTGTGCAACTCTTATTACATGTAATAATCAATTCATAGCATACAAGTTAAGACAATCACTACCAATTCAAATGCTCCATTCACATGTTCTCACGGGAAGTATATATCACTCGCACTCAAGTATAAAAGATGTACACTTATGGGTTAAGGTGTTTACGCTCAAATTCAATTCAAGAGCATGCGTAACCATAAGTTTGCAAAAAGTCTCAAACTCTCCACCACTAAAAGTATGAGTCGACAATAGGACCAAAAAGGACTTTTCTTAAGGATGTAACATTGGCTCTTTGGTTAAGATAGAAAATATATGGATAAGTGACTCAAAACTCGGATCAATCAAGCTTGCACTCCATCATGATCTTTCATTCTTCCTCTTCAGTTCAATTAAGCAGATCCTCCTAAACTTTTTCACTTTTTTCTTCAAGAACAATATTTTTTTCTTCTTCCTTTCTTTTTTTTCTTCTCTCTTGAGGTACCAGTTTTGGGCACTACCTCTCACATCCTCCGTAGGATACTAGATTTAAGTACTACCCTAGGGTGTTTGATTTGATGAAGTATTAGATTTAAGCACTACTCTACAATTCTCCTTAGATGCATTATCAAGATCCAACACTATTTCAACACCAATTCATTCCTTCCCAAGTTGTTATCAAACTCCATCAACACACTTTGAAAAGCCATTAATTCTCTTCTAGAAGGACAATAAAGGCTAAAAAAATTCAGATGCTCAAAGTGGTTATTTCTTGTAGGCTGCCAAAGAGTAAGGTTTTTTGGCTCAACGGGGCTAACTACGGATAAACATCATTCGGTAGGGAATTATTTGGCTAAGTAATTAATAAATTCCAGATGGCCTTAAATCATCTCCCATCATCTAACACACATGTAGTTTTAAGTAAGACAAGAGGAAAGATTTAGAATACACACAAGAATAATACTCACCAGAAAAGAAATATCATGTAATTATGTAACATGATCAATAAGGCTCAAAATCTCACATAAGTTTTTAACAAGTAACAGAGCAATTTTCATCGTTAGCAATAACCCACAAGTACACATAGAACTTCATATCACAATATAAATCTAGTACACTTCCTTCATCAATTTCAAAAGCATATGAATTTTAGGCACAATTCAAAAGTATAAGCTCACATAGATCACCAAAATATAAACTCAATCATTTCACTCCATGAATTTAAAAGCACACATAAAAATTAGAATAAGGAAATGAGGGCACCTGATTTTTCTTCAACGTATGCACGAGTTCCTCGAGTTGTTCAACTCGATCTGGTCAAAGCCTCAGTTTACCTATTTCTATCATCAAAGCTCAAGCACACCTCATCATCAAAGATTCATCAATAATAATATAGGAGAACTATAAGAAAGACTCAATTGATTATTTAATCGACTCCACACACTAGACACACCACTGAACACTAGACAAATTGCAAAAAATCGACACATCAAAACCGATTAAAGTTTCAACATACCGCAAAAAATCAACTCCCCTAGCAAACAATACAAAGAAAAGATTATACTCTTGGTGCTTCAATGAGGTAAGAACATCACACACCCCAAACTTAGTAAAAATATAAGTCGAAACTAAGTTTGCAAAGAGATGTAATTGCCGATTAGTAAACACCTTAAATATAAAAATTTCTTACTCACGTGAAAGAAATAAGCAATAAAACGGAAGGGCAAGTCCCCAACAGGCACTCATGTTTAACGTTGGAGAGTCACGACGGATGTAACCTGGTACTACTGGATCAGATGGCGGTCGTCTTGCATCCTCACCTTCAAGTATTTTCTTTCCCTCTTCTTATCTAAACTCAGTACTTCACCTTTCTTGGTCACAAGTATATCATCCTTGGAATTACCTTCCTCCCATGGCTGTCTAGACACCTCCTTATCAATCTTCCACTTAAATTCAGAATCATCTATCCGATTAAAATCAAGATTTAACAAGTTAGAAATTATATCTATGCTCTTGTATGATTGAGTCTCCATGGGCATCTTCATTGCTTGATTGCTCGACATAAACGACTGATCTAATGGACCTCCTCGGCATGACTGCACTGAAATAGGAGCCGGATGATGATTCTCGACCAGAATGGTCTATTCGAGTAAGGTACCCTTTCGCGAATTTACACTGTACAGTCCTGATAAAGGCTTCTCGGCCTCAGCTCAACCAAGAAGTTCTGGTCGAGCGGCACTATTTTGGTCGAGCAAGGGACTTGTACGCTGATCAGCAATTTTCAGATTCACAGTGGGCTGCTCGACCTCTGCTCGACCAGAGTGATCTGGTCGAGCGAAACAGTTTTGGTCGAGCGGAGGACCTGAAAATAGAGCATCATTTCTCTGCTCCATTATATGTTGCTCGACCAACAAGTTTGGTCGAGCGGTGGTCGAGCAAGCTAAATTTGTGTTCGTTTTCGCCCACTGGCATCATTTGACCTTCATACTGTGTTCCTGATCTCAATGTGATGGCTTTGCATTCTTTCCAGTTTGTTATGCCTTTAGACGAGAATATTTCTTTCTCCAACGTTTGTGTCAATTGAATCACGTTCCTGACAATTTGCCCCATCAACAAAGTTAGGTCATTCAGCTTCTTAGACAAATCTGCATGTTTAGCATTCATGGTATCCTCAAAACGATCAACCCTTGCATCATTCTCAACCATGTATCGATTGAAGGTATCTTCAACACTCTTCACTTCTTGCTACCACATAATAGGCCCCCTTAGTGTCAACTCTGTGATCTGCCTCTGATGGGACTCTAGTAGCTTGTTGATGTTAGCTAGACTAGAGACGATCTCATCATCCCTATTTGGCTTCACCACTTGATGTTCAACCTGCGCCACCTTGCCAAGTACATAATTTTCTCTTACTCTTTCCGTAGGCTAGTCACGTGAATTCATAGAGATGTCTTCAAACAACTTTTCTGCTTCAAGTGTTGTTTTAGATAACAACGCTCCACCTGATGATGCATCAATAAGATTACGCGACTCACAATCCAATCCATAGTAGAAGATACTTATGTATTTAGCCTTAGACATCCCATGTTGTCGGCACCACTTGAGCATATCTTTAAACTTGTCCCATGCCTCATGAAATTTCTCACACTGATTCATAACAAATTGGGTGATCTTTTGCTTCTTTCTAAAGATCCTTGAAGATGGCATATATCTCTCCAAGAACTTCTTCTGCAGTTGGTCCCATGTAGTGCAATCTGTAGCATCAAGAGTCTCATACCAAGCTTCGGCCTTATCAATTAAAGAGAACTTGAATAGGGCGATCTGCCTAGTATGATCATTAGCTCCAGCATCCTTTTGAATGTTTGCATAACCAAGGAATCTAATTCTGAGATGCTAATATGGATCTTCAAAGCAACCTCTAGAAAAGAGATTCTTCTCTACCATGTTAATAAGAGCGGAATGTATCTCAAAATCATCATCTTCCACCCTTGCTCCTATCAAATCCATGTTGTCAATCCCATAGTTCGTGAAAATTGCTCGTATGACAATATTATCTGGATTTTGCTTTGCTCCGGTCATATTTAGCTCAATGTGTTATTCTTTCTTTCCTTCCTCTCATTTTCCTAGTGCAGAAGTACCTCAGAAAAATTCAAAGTTAGATAGAATTAAATAATCACAAATAAAAGTCTTAATTAAACTAGAAATAATAAAATCAATAATAACAGTCGTCCCTGGCAACGGTGCCAAGAACTTGATGCGCATTTTCTTTGCACGCAAAATTAATCCCGAAGTATTAAGGATATCAGTTGCAGCTTAAGCAAGCGACCAAGTTAAATGTCGAACCCAAAGGACGACTTATTATCAATTTAATTATTTACTAAATTAATAAAGACAAGATGGAAATAAGATTGAGATATGGATTATTAACTACTAAACAATTAATTAAAATAGAAAATAAAATAAATTAAAGCACTAAAGAATATGAAAGTGAATCAAGTTTGGAGAATAGGTAGCCCTAGGGTAATCCAGTTTCACTCATTAATCTCCCTTTCGTGTATCAATGTCCGACTCTGCCTTGTGTAATATGGACACAACACTAAACCATGCAATCTACTCTATAGACACAAGTAAATATGCGTGTAACACGTGTGAATAACCTTGGAGCAAGAGATATAATTTCACCCCCTTTCTATGAACTAACAATATCAATTATTTCCCCTTAGGATTAGTACTCTAACCCGATATGATCTCCCTTTATAGGTACTATAAAATTATCCTCTTTATCCTACTTATTAACTCGAATTCAATTCAATTAATAAGTATTTATTTAAGATAGTTCTAATAAAATTTCAGAGTCCCTTCACTTATAATCATAACATGGAATCCTGCTCAGCAGTGAACGCACTCAATCAATAACCAAGATATGTATTCAGACTCTACATAACAGTTAATGATGCATAAAACGAGTTCGAGTATGAATTAAAAATGCATAGTCTTATATTAAATAAATCCACAAGTAGTGTGTATGGAGTATACACACGAAAGTTCAATTAATTCATAAGAACCTTCAAAATCCTAGATTTACCAAAAAGGCTCTATCCCATGATGTTGCGAAGAACAATCATAGGGGTTGGATAGATCTTACCCATATGTCCAAAAAATATAAGATAAATTAGAAAATGAATAAAACCCTGGTCGCGTCCTTCTCCATCTTGAATCCTCCTCTTGGTTCTCCTCTTGATTCCACAGACGAATCTTCAAAGTAATGGATGGATAGAGGAAAGGATGTGGATGATGGTTGGGGAGTGATCCCCCCTTGTGGGGTGTAGTATGATTGTGGCTCCTCTCCAATCAAATCTGATAAATAATGATATGATCTACATCCCTTTTATACTTGTAAGCTCTCCTTATATGCTTTGGATGGGCTTTTACTTGAGACATAAGTCAAATTTAGTAAAAGAAACCCAAAACTACAAAAATATCACCAGCGACATTCTGCTCGATCAAACCTCCACTGGTCGAGCAAAGCATCCTAGTCGAGCAATGGTCGAGAAAACCTTCTGTAAGAATTTGGACATTTTACTCGACCAAACTTCATCCGCTAAACCAAGATGATTCTGGTCGAGCGGACTCTCGTGGTCGAGCAAGCTTGCGTCATCTCACTGTTTCATACATAAATTCCACATCCGACCTTCGACTTGAGTAATTCTTGTATTCACGTGATCCTCTCTTATGTGGTTTTCCAACCATGTATCACACATCCACTACAGATCTCCACAAGAATACATAAAAATTACACAAGTTGGACGTGCGTTTTTCAGCATCATTGCACAAATTGCACATTTTCTCCAACTTTACACTTTTGATCCTTTTTCCACCTAAAACACAATAAAACACCTCAAACACACATTTTTCTCTAATATATTGAATATACGATACTTGTGCTAATATATGACAACAATATCTATTAAAAAGGTGTTAAATTGGATACTAAAACACATTTATTTTCACTCTCATCAGTAATTCACTGTTTCAATTCCTAAATCCAATCGATAATGGTGATGATGGTGGATGTAGAAATATACTAATTATTTGCTTTTAGACGAGTGAATGTATTTATTTTTTCCGTATCGTGAATTGAATCCATTCTCTTTTCATGTTTGAATGAAACATTTGATTTCTTTTTCTTTAGTGACGGTTTTAGAATGAAGAATACATTTTTTTCCGTCTTCCAATTGTCTGCAATTTTTTTTTTATTTCTAAGGTTTTCTATGGATTTGTAAAACTGCCTTATGAACTTTTGTGTTTATCTCTATTCATGATTTTCAAATCTCATATTTGTCTTACTTAGTTTCTATAAAACTGTTAATTCTATATGAATTTTTTATTTTAGAAACAAACGATAAAAAAAATTATTTTGCTGAAAATTTGACGCAATCATAAAAAATGTTGAAATTGCTAAATCTCACGCTTTTATATATACTGATATCATATAAGAAATCTTCTGAATATGGTAAATTTTGACATGACATAAGAAATCATGTATGTGAGATCGTAAATTTTGACATGACAAAAAATCTTCGTAAGGTGACGTTTTCTATTTGGATCAGTGATTAGTACGTATAAAAAATAGCATTATTTAAAATTAGTTTATTATAGTTTTACTGATTAAAGTGATATATGTATTGGATTTTTTTTTAATTTTGCCCCGGGTAAACTGTCTTTATGATGTTTATGATATGTTGACGAATCATGTTTACAGTAGTCTGTGGATCTTATATTTGATGAAATTGTGGGGTGAATTGTTTATCGAGTGTTGTAATATTATGAGGGTGATGTGGCCATTACTAATGAAAAGGCCTACTCTCCGCTTATGTAGGGAGTGTAGTAGTATATACACGATATATACACAACAGTTTATGATGATGAATGAAAAACCCCCATTTCTGGCTCTTATCTCTCTTCTCTTTCTTCTCTCTTTCTCTTTTTGATTCCGCTATTATCTTCTTCATTATCATTATTGTTGGGTATATTTGGGTTTCGGTATAACATGTTGACTAGAAATATGATAGAAAATAATAGGAATGAAATTTGAATCGAGTCAAGAGTTATACTCTTTCTCCTTAAGACGAAATTGCCCCGCTCTGGTGCTTACGGTTCGACGGCAATCATTTCCGAGATACAACGACTCAAATCTTGTGATAGTAACACTACAAATCACAAGATACGCCGAACCAACCGATATTATGAACCCACCTTAGAAGTAGGACGACTTGAGAATACACTATGAATCAGTTACAACGACACAACTTTATTGAACTTTTTTCGGACATCCTCGAATAGCCCATAATTTATTTCTTTTAATTTAATAAATTTTAAGAAATAAAAATTAAATCATGCACACATTACACTGCATATAGTTACATACAGTTACCTCCAAAAATAATTTACTTATCTCTTATAACATTCATGAATTCGAATAATATGGAAATATAGTCCATAAAAAATATCCTTGCAAATTCAAATTGATTTCCGTTGGCACCAACAGTAGCTAATTGCATGCCCTTTCTAATTTAATCAATACATTTTTAATCAAAATTTGAAAAAATTCAATTTGGAATATATATATGGCACATGCCATGCAGAAAAATTAAGATAAATTCGCGTACCTTCATGTCTGTACATGTTCACAATCTTTTTATGATATTCTTTTGTAGTAAACCCATATTATACCGGAGCCATTAAGCAACTCGAACTTTATTGAAATCTACGACACATGTATGTTTAAGATCAAGTATCTAAGAAGTGTAGAAACATTCGAGTACTGAATTATGGAAATGAAGGGTCTATTTATGATTTCAAGGCGTCTTTACGTGAATTGATGCGACCATTGAATTTAATTTTGAATTCAAATTCATACTCCCTCCGTCCCATCCTAATGATTACATATTTTCATTTTGGGCGTCCAATCCTAATGGTCACATTTTCTTTTTTAGCATATGGGACTCACACAAATTAATTACTTTTCTCTCCATGTGTCCACACATCCCACTAATACACATACCCACTTTACATTAAATTATTATTTCTCTCACTTCAATACACATTAAAATACTATATTCATTAATCCTCATGCAAAAAGCAAACGTAATAATAAGGACGGGACGGAGGGAGTATGTCTTTTAATGAAAAGACGAAATTTATTCAACAATCATATCAATCGATCACAACTCTTCATAGACATACTTTAATTTAATAGACACCATTTTAAGGTGATTTTTCCATTCACCTTATTTTCCAACAATCCCCATTGTTGGGTATATTTGGATTTCGGTATAATATGTTGACTAGAAAAATGTGAGAAAAAATAATAAGAATAGAATTTGAGTCGAGTCAAGAGTTACATTCTTTCTTCTTAAGACGAAATTGCCCCGCTCTGGTGCATGCGGTTCTATGGCAATCATCTCCAAGATACAACGTCTCACATCTTGTGATAGTAGCACTACAATTCACAAAATATGGCGAACTAACCGACATTGTGAACTCACCTTAGGAATAAGACGACTTGAGAATACTCTATGAATCAGTTACAATGACATAATTTTATTGAACTTTTTTCGGATATCCACGATTTTATGATAAGTGCTCAAGTAACTCAAGTGAAATTCAATTTCGGAGTGAAAAATTATGGAGAGGGAGGGCCTATTTATAGATTTCAAGGCGTCTTTACATGAATTGATGTGACTGTTGGATTAAATTTTGAATTCAAATTCATATGTCTTTTAATGAAAAGACGCAACTTATTCAACAATCACAACATTTGATCGCACTTATTCATAGACACACTTTAATCTAATAGACACCATTTTAAGGTTACTTTTTCATTCACCTAAAATTTCCAACAATTATAACATAATGAATGTAATTCTATTTGTTCTCATCAATAAGATGCAATAAACCAGAAGTGGGGCGGGAATCTAGAAATCCAGGCCAATCCCGTGTGACTCCAGATCTTCTCCTTCATGTGGTGTGGTGTTTTATCTGACAATACAAGATACTTCATCGTTTGCCCATTCGTTTTTTCACGTGAATTAATGAATATTATTTAATGAGTTGGTCTCTTGTGCTCCATGTAAACACAATAATTTTAGTATTAAAACTCTTGTATTTCCATGGGGGGCACAAGAGTTTTTGCCTTATTTAAAATATAGTGAATAGTTGTAATAGTGGGTGAGTAAGACCCATTTTTTAGTTGTATTAGTAGGTGTGTGTGGGTCCATGTGTGTAAAAAAGGAAATGAGACCCTTGGAGGCGGATACCCAAAATAAAAAAATGAGACTCTTTAAGCGAATGAAGGTAGTATTAGATAATTGCTACATTATCATTTTTTAATGGCAAAAGCTCATGCGCCCGCGGGGACACACCCCCATGGGAACACAACCCTCCCCCTCCATATTCTATTTAAACGTATGTATTGCTAGGGATTTAAATTGCAAGGGGCACGCTGTCCCCAGAGACACAAGAGTCTCACTCTTTTATAATTCTCTATCCCAACTTCAACTTGTGCTTTTCGTTTTGATTCGTCCCAAATTCACCTTCACACTTTCACAAAGAATAAAAACAACTAACTAATATCTTTTTAATATATACTTTAATTTCAAATTTACCATCATTTTTTTAACACACATAATATATTTTATCATTTATTTATTACTCAAATCGTCCTCAAAAGTAAATCAAAAAGTGATTTCTCTTAAACACCGTATCTACAATAAATGTGAAGATGAATTTGAAATGAAAAGAGTATACATATTTGAAAAGATGATGTGCCAATGATAAAATATCTTAACATATCAAATGAAACACTAAATGGAGTAAGGAGATCATTAATATCCCGTGCAATCTTATCATTTTTTTTAATACATATAACATATTTTATTATTTATTTATTATATAAATCAACCTTAGAAGTAAATAAAAAAATGACTTTTTTAAATTTCGTATTTATAATAAATGTGAGGATGAATTTGAAACAGAAAAAGATATACATTCGAAAGGATGATGTGCCAATGATAAAATATCTTAAAATACCGAATCAAACACTAGATGGAGTATGGAGATCATTAATATCCCGTGCAACAGTCACGAATCTTAATACTCCATATAAGCCCATGCATTGCCCGTCGACGGCAAGATTCTGCTCCATTCTCTCTTTTTATTTTGCAATATTTAATTTTTTTTATAAAAAAATAAAATGCTTAATTAATTTTTTTCTTTATATTATAAAATAAAAAATATAGTCATGGATTTGATATTAAATTAATTAAGTGAACTTTATATCCATTTTTCAAATATTAATATTTATTTGTATATTATTTAAATAACATATGTAAAACAAGGTCTCTCGTGAGACGATAATTTTATGAGACGGGTTGATCCGTTGTTAAAGTGTGCTAGCTATATAGGTAAAATATGTTAATTTATTATTAACGTAAGTTTTTTTTAAAGTATGATAAATAATAAATTAAAATATGTTTGTAAAATGTTATATTATGATTTATTACAAAATACTATACTTTAATTAGAAATTAACATTCTTACCTATACAGTAAACATACTTTAACAACGGGTCAACAAAAAAAGTATGTAGTTTCAAATTAAATTGCATTAATTAATACTCCTTCCGTCCCAACTTCAACTTCACACTTTCCATTTTGATCCGTTCCAAATTCAACTTCACACTTCATAATAAAATAAAAGGAAGACACAACTAACTAATATCCCTGTAACAATCTTTAATTTCAAATTTGTCATCATCTTTTTAACACACATAACATACTTTATAATTTATTTATGTATTACCCAAAAATACTATACTACCCCCAAAATAAGTCAAAAATTTATTTTTCTTAAACTCCGTATCTACAGTGAACGTAAAGATGAATTTGGGACGGAGGGAGTGGTTAGTAGTTAGAGAAATTTTATTTTTTGACAAGTTATATTGATTTTTGGTCTTTTTAAGTGATAAATAATTTCTAAAATATATTATCTGTCAAGTAAAACTAAGGTTATGAGATTTACGTGACTTTTCTGTTTTTTTTTAATGATGTTTTTATAAGATGGACGAAAACGAAAAAATCAGGTGTAACTTATTCGGGGTTGATCTTGCGTGAGAGCGTCTCACGTGGGATCATTTTACATTTTTAAAATAGTTATCATTTTTGCTATAAAATGTAATCATTTTTCATTTATTCTATAAATTATTCATGAAATAGCATTATCACTTTTCATAAATAAAGTATCATTTTTTATTATAAAAATTATCACTTTTATTCGTCTCACGTAAATTCTTAAGTGAGACGATCTCACACAAGTCTTTACTATTTATTTTATGAAGGGGAATATACTATTACAGAAATATTAAGAAAAATGTACATAGTTGGCAGACAGAGATACCCAATTCCCTACCCCCATGGGATGGGGCGATTACAATTCCAAAAAGGGTCATGACAGATCCGACTAAAACAGTGCAGCAAGGGGCGGGCAGGTCAATTTATCATGCCAAATTCATAATTGAGGAAGAAAAGGCCATAAGTTTCAATTTCGAATCATTCAAAAAAAATGAATGCAGATTTGGTGTTTTTTAGAGTAGAGATAGTGAGGTTGATTGGGACAAAATGAATGAAATGAATGCATCCAACCACGTGGAGAAAAATCAAAGTTAGCAATCACCCTCATTCATCACCAAGTGCTTCTGGACCACAATCACCATGTCCATGGCCTGAGCACTACTATCTCTGTAGACAACGACGGTGATACACTAGGACAAAGAATAGAGTTGTTAAAAATAGAAAATAATAAAACAAAATAAAAAAATTGAAGCTCCAAACTCATAGGGTCAATTCGATTAAACTTTAAAAAATAGGGTTAGGGATGTATTTTTCCACACTAAATCACAAAAAAAAAAAGTATTGGCTTAAATTTTATATTTGTAATTATAACTTTATGTAATTTTTATTGTATATTTTGTAGGACTGACCCGTTTAATCCAAAATTCATTAGAATTATAATTATATTAGCCTTTTAATGTCCCTTTTAGAGAACTTCTGTTGCAGTTGGTCACATGTAGTGTAGTCTGTGGCATTAAGAGTCTCATATCAATCTTCTGTCCTATTAATAAATGAAAACTTGAATATGACGATTCGCTTAGCATCATCATTGGCTCATGCACCTAATTGAGTATTAGCATATCCCGAAAATCTCCTAAGGTGCTGATGCAGATCTTCCAAGGAACCCCAGAAAAATGGTTCTTTTCCACCATCTTGTTAACTAGAGTGGATGTAACTGAAAATCCTTATCTGGTCCCCTTGCTCCTATAAACCCCATGTTGCCAATCACATTATTCTCGAAAATTTCACGTATGACAACGTTATCCAAATTCTGCCATTTTCCGGTCATGTTAAGCTTAGTGTGTTATTCCTTCATTTGTTCCTCTCATTTTCCTTGTGCACAAGTATCTCAAAAAAATTTAAGGTTAGATACAAATAAATAATTACAAATAAGAGTTTTAATCAAACTAGAAATAATAAAATCAATAATAACAACCATCCCCGGCAACGGAGCTAAAAACTTGTTATGCGTTTTCTTTACACACAAAATAATCCTTATGTATTAAAAATATCAGTTGTAGCTCAGCAGGTAAACAAGTTAAATATCGAACCCAAAGGACAATGTCTTATTAATTTAATTATTTACTAAATTAATTAAGACAAGTGTTGGCAATAAGTGTTTGAAAAAATTGATCTAAGAACTAAAATACTAAATTAAATAACAATCAAAATAAAAGCACTAGAAGAATTCAAAGTTGTTTCAAGAATGGAAAATAGGTAGCCTTAGGGTAATCTAGTTTAACTCCTTAATTTTCCTCTCAAGTATACCGGCCAACTCTGCCTTGTGAATTATGAACGCATCACTAAGCCATGCAAACTTACTCTATAGACACAAGCAAGTAAGCGTGTAAACATGTGAATCACCTTGGAGCAAGAGATATAATTTCACCCCCTTTCTAGGTACTATCAATATCTAGGTTGGTACTCAAACACGATATGATCTCCCTTTTTGTACTATAAAAATTATTCTATAATCCTACTTATTAACCGCAATTTATGCAATTAACAAACATTCATATTCAACAGTTCTAATGAAGTTTGGGGAGTATTGGTCTCTCCCTTAGAATCATAACATGCAACCCTATTTAGCGATGAACGCACTCAATCCACAACCATATATATATATATATATATATAACAATTGAAGATGCACAAAATCATCGTGAATATGAGTTTAAAAGATACAATCAAATATAAAATAATTCACAAGTAGTGTTGTCGGATTAGTACACAAGAGAGTGTAATTAAGTCATAAAACCTTACTAACCCTAGCACTATCAAAAAGTATCTAGCTCATGGTGTTACAAGCAACACACATTGGGGTTGGAGAGATCTTACCCATAGCCCGAAAAATCAGAAATAAGAAGAAAAGAATTAGAAAAACCCTAGGTATAACGATCTCCTTCCTTCATTCTTTTGTCTCTTCAAATCCACTCGGTTTTCCTTCTTGATTCAACAGACGAATCTTCACAGTGATGGATGGAATGGAGGAAGGGATAGATATGAATGGTGTGGGGGTTGATCCCCCTATTGGAGGAGGAGTCTTGGATTTGGTGGCCTTCCTTTAACCCTTTTAATGATGTCCTTTTATACTCGCAGACTCTCCAATGGATCTCTAATGGGCTTTTAACATCAAAATACGCACTGCACACACTAGGGTGTAAAAAGTACAGATCTGGAGCTTCCTGCACGCCAATTCGTTTTAAGGAATTGGTCGAACGGTGGTTGAACGACATCCTTCTTAGTCGAATGGAGTTTGAACAAGATTTTGGTGATCAAATTCACGTCTTGAAACATTCAAGGACCCCGTTCAACCAAGGGTCTAGGGTGAACGGGAAGGTCTAGGTCAAACAGTCTTGTGCAATCTCACTGTTTTGTGCATGACTGATTGGTGTCATTTTCACATATATTTTAGTATCTTTTTATTATGTATTTTCTTTTAGTTTTATTCTTCTTATGTATCTTTTGGTGGTGTTTTATGTTCATATGGAGATTTGTGCTTTGAAATGAAAAATGTGAGATTTTCATGATTAAGTGCCTTAAATTGCGCGACATTTGTAAATATTTAGAGAATTAGTACTTTAATTTATTTTGTATAATTTTCAGGCACAAATGGATTGTAGAAGTGAATAGGAAGATGTAGGAAAAAGCAGAACTCAATTCGGAGTTAAAACGAGGGAGAACGAACCAAAACAATTAAGCAGCGCGAAACTGTCACAAAAATTCAACCTTGCACAAAAATTCGGTCGATTTTTTTCTGAATTTTTAGTAAAAATAGGGGTAAAAAAAATCGGAGGCTGAGCACACTGACAAAAATATTCGACCATGAGCATAAAATTTGGTCGAATTTTTCTGCAGAATTGCAGAAAAATTCAACAACACTAGCAAAAATTTGGTCGAATTTTTGTGAAAGTATCCACCTGTGCAGAAAATCGGTTTTAATTCCTTTTTTGGCTACTTTTTTCTCCAAGTTTGGATTGAAGAATCAACCCTAGCCTCTATTTTCGTGAAAGTCACACTCCACACCATTTTCCACACACACTACCATCTCAATCCATTTTTCACTCCATTTTCCACCATTTCTCCGCTATTTTCACACTTTCACCTATGAAACTTCATATCTTTCATTCACTCATCACATTTCTAAAGGAGATTGAGGCACAAGAAGGAAGGATTGCATCTTGAAGGAGTGTTTCAAACCAAGTTCCAATATAGGGGAGATCTCACCTTTACTTTGCATTTTCTTAGTTTTAATTGAAACAAGGGATGTTGTTAAGCATTATAATGATGTTTGTTGCTGGCTAGACCTCTTGTGAGACTATCCACATGATGGATTAGATATCTATGGATTTGTTGAATTTTTAATGGTTTAATTGATGTGATTTTAGAATTTCTTACATGATCTTTGATTTACTTTATTTGTATTATGATGTGTGTGGTTGAATTCTCTATTTATGGTATTAGGAGGGCCAATCCAATATTATGATTAGGAGTTTGATTAAATCATGTTATAATGTGGATTTTGTGTGTTAGTGTATGACGTATGTGGTAGCATCTTTATATACTTAGAACATTCATGTGAGAACACTTAATTGGTTTATCATATTTGGTTTATTAATTGAGTGAGAAGACTAATTTTTCTATCATAGTACCTTAAGGGAATTGATAGTGAGATTCAATCTTATGTGCTTAAAACTTGTAATGAGTTTAGAACCTAATTTCATTGGCCTAGGGATTATTTGTGATTACTTCTATTCCAATGATCAATAATATTTGTCATTTGAGTTTAACAAGTCATGTGTCTTTGATCTTGAATGTGGTTAGTCTTGCTCTTCTTTAGATTGTTTCTCATCCATTTCATTTAATTTGGTTACTTGATCCTTTATTTGATCATCTTAATTTTTAATTGCTTTTATTTGGTTCTTGCTTAGATAATTGGTAGTTTAATTGCTCTTTTCAATTTTCAAAACTCAAATTCGATCACTCCTCTAAAGCATGATTGAAAACAAACACGGATACACTTTTGATTTAAATCTCCCTTTGTTCGATATTTAAACTTGGTCACTCACTACAAACGATAAGGTTCGCTTACCTTAATCAATTTTAAACCAAAATTGAGTCTAAGTTCAATAACTTCCACATTCGAACTCCAATTTGAGTGATTCTTAGGCAAAAACGAACCTCTCTTCCGTGGCTTTCCAACGATGTATCACATGCTCAATTTTAACTTTTAAAATAACACAGAAAAATTACACAAGTTGGAAGTGTGTTTTTCCAGCATTCTTGCACAAGTTTCTTCTTTTCTC